>OY787662.1:23174624-24374624 GCA_963678985.1 Spisula subtruncata | reverse complement strand
TGCGTTTTTACATGTCATGCAATGTCCAATTATTTAAATGTTTTGTACACCTTTGCGGCTATTTAATTTCACAAATATCTACCACTCGCAAACTCTGCGAAATTAAATCATGCTAAATAATCTCTTGATATACGGTATAGGATATAACCTCATGCCTACATACCATCATTAACCATATCTTCCATGATACCAAATATATGTTTCTGTGCAGCACCACTCAAAAATCCCAGCTTGTCACACAGCAATAACTTCAACAGCTGAAACAACAACAACAACAACATATCCAGTAATTCTGTCATTGTATAACATAGGTACAGTATAACTTCTGTAGAACAACACCTGCTGGGAGCTGTGTATTGGCCGTTGTATAGAGGTTGTAGTTCTACAGAGGTTGAAGTTTAAGTAATATGAGTTAAGGGCAATGTTCAGTGATTTTGAGAGGTTATTGCTCAACAAAAGGCCGCTCCAGAGAGGTTGTATTAATGTACATATATATATTATAATAATATGAACTAAGGCATCGCCTAAATGAGGGATTAAATACACATTGGATATCTGCTAAGCTATGTTTCAGATAGAAACTGACTAAATATTAGTTGATTTAGATGTTACAAAATATACAAAGATAGTTATTGATCAGCAACTGATCACTTTTCCTCTTTAAATTTAAGACCAGAAATAATAATTATTCAAAATTTTAGATTGGCTATGTATCTGTGGTTAATGTTTGGAATAAGTGTAGGCATCCCTAACCTGGAGTTTTACCTATATTATACAGATTTGTTATACATTGCAACGTAACGTCATGATATATTTGGCGTACTTTTGGTATGACGTCATTTCCTGTTATTTGTGACGTCATGACATCACGTCTTGTATTGGCGCCGTGTATCCATTACAGTAGCGTATTTCTTACTTCCCTTTTTAAAAAAAAGTTTGTTTTATTTATTAAATATTTTTAAAGATGGTTATAATTCGAAAGAAAATGATAGGGGGCAACCGTTTGCAGATTACTATTTTTTTTATTTTCCAAGGACCATTCACCTCGGAAAACTGCCTGAAATTTTTGACCGGAAATAACTTTTTCTGAAAGCATTAGTAGCTGCAGAGACTCGACGAAGATACGCACGTGGACATTATTGGTATGGGTATTTACAATAGCCAGCTTCGCTGGCTATTTAATCCCCTATTATGTTAATGTTACCAGTTTATCATATCATAAAGTAAAGTTGATGGTCCCATGGCAACACAACATACATGCCAGATCTCCTGCATCATGCAGGAGTCTCCTGCTTTAAGTTTTGAGACTCTACTCCCGCATGATTTTAGGCAAATTGATCAAATCTCCTGCATTTCTCGGAGTACTGGAACCTTGACATTTTTGTTTGCATGATGAAAATGATAACAAGTATCAATTAAAATAGTTTTATGAAGCATGCATGGTTATGTCCTACAAGTAAAGTAGCTGAAAACTGCATATTAAGTTCATTTATTTAAGTTTAAAGTTTAAGCAAGAAAAATCTCCTGCATTTCATTGAAATCTCCTGCATTTCCATCACCAATCTCCTGCATAGGCTTCAGGAAAATATGGCATGTATGACACAAGCAAAATCTCTAGAGTTATTTTCATACTGACACCTTTTATATTTTTATGGTCTCTCTCTCATGATTCAGGTGGATATATCATTTAAAATACTTGATCCTAGGGCGCAGCATTCTTCAGTTATAAACTTATTGAATGGAGGGCATTATAATAACAAGAGGGTCCAAAGGGCCCTGGGTCGCTCACCTGTTTGGCCTAGTGACCTAGATTTTGGCCTAAATGACACAGTATCTAACTTGACCTAGATTTTATAGAGATAAACATTGTGACCAAGTTTCATAAAGATAGAGTCAAAATTGTGACCTCTAGTGTGTTCACAAGATTTTTCAATGATTTGGCCTCGTGACCTAGTTTTTGCCCCCAGATGACCCAATATCGAACTTGACCTAAATTTTATAATGATGATCATTGCGATCAAGTTTCATAAAGATAAGTCAAAATTGTGACCTCTAGTATGTTCACAAGCTTTTTCAATGATTTGGCCTCGTGACCTAGTTTTTGACTCCGGATGACCCAATATCGAACTTGACCAAAATTTTATAGTGTTGATCAGTGTGATCAAGTTTCATAAAGATTAGGCTCAAATTGTGACCTCTAGTGTGTTCACAAGCTTTTTCAATGATTTGGCCTTCAAAGGCTTGTGACCTAGTTTTTGACCCCGGATGACCCAATATCGATCTTGACATAGATTTTATAGAGATGATCATTGTGATCAATTTTCATAAAGATTAGTCTCAAATTGTGACCTCTAGTGTGTTCACAAGCTATTTCAATGATTTGGCCTTGTGACCTAGTTTTTGACCCCAGATGACCCAATATCGAACTTGACCTAGATTTTATAGAGATGATCATTGTGATCAATTTTCATAAAGATTAGTCACAAATTGTGACCTCTTATGTGTTCACAAGGTTTTTCTTTGATTTGATCTAGTGACCTAATTTTTGACCCCAGATGACCCAATATCGAACTTGACCTAGATTTTATGGAGATGATCATTGTGATCAAGTTTCATAATGATCAGGCTAAATTTGTGACCTCTAATGTGTTCACAAGGTTTTCCTTTGATTTGACCTAGTGACCTAGTTTTTGACCCCAGATGACCCAATATCGAACTTGACCTAGATTTTATGAAGATGATCATTGTGATCAAATTTCATAATGATCAGGCTAAATTTGTGACCTCTAGTGTGTTCACAAGGTTTTCCTTTGATTTGACCTAGTGACCTAGTTTTTGACCCCAGATGACCCAATATTGAACTTGACCTAGATTTTATGGAGATGATCATTGTGATCAAGTTTCATAATGATCAGGCTAAATTTGTGACCTCTAATGTGTTCACAAGGTTTTCCTTTGATTTGACCTAGTGACCTAGTTTTTGACCCCAGATGACCCAATATCGAACTTGACCTAGATTTTATGGAGATGATCATTGTGATCAAATTTCATAATGATCAGGCTAAATTTGTGACCTCTAGTGTGTTCACAAGGTTTTCCTTTGATTTGACCTAGTGACCTAGTTTTTGACCCCAGATGACCCAATATCGAACTTGACCTAGATTTTATGGAGATAATCATTGTGATCAAGTTTCATAATGATCAGGCTAAATTTGTGACCTCTAATGTGTTCACAAGGTTTTCCTTTGATTTGACCTAGTGACCTAGTTTTTGACCCCAGATGACCCAATATCGAACTTGACCTAGATTTTATGGAGATGATCATTGTGATCAAGTTTCATAATGATCAGGCTAAATTTGTGACCTCTAGTGTGTTCACAAGGTTTTCCTTTGATTTGACCTAGTGACCTAGTTTTTGACCCCAGATGACCAAATATCGAACTTGACCTAGATTTTATGGAGATGATCATTGTGATCAAGTTTCATAATGATCAGGCTAAATTTGTGACCTCTAGTGTGTTCACAAGCAATTGTGAACGGACGACGGACGACGGACGACGGACGGACGGACGGACGACGGACGACGGACGAAGAGCGATCACAAAAGCTCACCTTGTCACTTTGTGACAGGTGAGCTAATAATACATGTACAAATAAAATATTATTTTCAGAAAATTATTATTAATTACCTGCGCCACATATCTAAATCTTCTCGGATCTTTACCAGCATTGGACAAATCTAGATGTGTAAATGCATCACTAATACTTGTCAGTACTTTCTGTTCTCTGGATGTTGTTCTGATAAAACGTATGTACGGCTTGTGTACATTATGTATATCCTCATAACATGTGTCCCACTCCTGTAAAGCCAGCCGCACAAGTCTGTATAAATGAGAAACTTTCATTTTACTAAGTTAAATGACACCCAAGGGATTAACCCATTCATTAAGTCTACAGTACATTATTTTTCAGGAATGGAGTGTTTAGAAAACTCTCCCCGTCTGAAAAAAGTACACACATTTTAGTGTTGATGAATTAATGAAGCGTTAGGGTTAATAAATGTGTTAACATATAATGGAGAATTATGAAAATAATGCACCAGTCAGCTGCATCCACGGCCCCCATCCCCGGCAGTGTTGGCATAACGGACAGTCGATTGAGTAACGGACAGGACGGCGGGAAATACCGGGAAATACTGGGAAATACTGGGAAATACCGGGAAATACTGGTCAATTGGACAATACAAGTGGTCGATTGAATTGGTCATGTGAAATTATGCTTCCATACATGTATCTTCATCTATATACCTAGCTCTACTAGTGTAAAGGTTATATATGAACTTAAATTATTTGTTTTAAATTCTATTTTTTCATGCAAGTTCTCTTCAATGGGACGCTTGAAACTCATGCACTTTGTGTAGAAAATTGCCCATAGAACATCTTTATTTTGTATTGTAGGGTACTAGGGTTATGTCCAGTTATGTAAACACTCCCCCAGACTAATCCTTTGTTAACTGCAAGAATATGACACAATATTGCATAATCTGTTAGTTGTCAGTTTCACACTTCACACTTAGTTGACCTGATTTAACAATGTGCTAAATTAGTTTAAGCCAATTTATACAAGCCTAAATGATTATCAATATTAATTATTTATAACAGTCTCTCTTATGCACATTCTAGTATAACTATAACATTATAACTTTCATTTTAAATTGAAATTAATATATTAATTATTACTAAATATTTTAATTAGATTTATAACAAGTGTATTTGATCTATATGTTTAAATAAAAATTTAGTTATTAAAGAATTATTGTGTTTTAGATTTTTTTTTCACATTGAAATTGAATCAACCAATCCAATCGACCACTTTGACCACCAGTTCATTTGACCACTTGTAGATCATACTCTCAAATAAATTGAGGATCTATTCAATGTTATTGAACTGAATATAGAACAACATGTGAAAACCTGAGAGTTCAATTGCTTCATAATGCATTTAATAAAATAACCAGTACACAAAAAAATCCAACTTGACCAT
The DNA here is from genome assembly GCA_963678985.1 of Spisula subtruncata. NCBI lineage: Eukaryota > Metazoa > Mollusca > Bivalvia > Venerida > Mactridae > Spisula > Spisula subtruncata. The sequence continues at coordinate 24,369,581 of OY787662.1, read as the reverse complement.
TCAATTGACCAGAATTTCCCACATTGAAATTGAATCGACCAGTCCAATTGACCACTTTGAAAATGAATTGACCAGTTCATTTGACCACTTGTAGATCATAGTCTCAAATAAATTAAGGATCTATTGAATGATATAGAACTGAATAAAGAACAACAAATGAAAACTTGAGAGTTCAGTTGCTTCATAATGCATTTAAAATAACCAGTACACAAAAAAATCCCACTTGACCATTCAATTGACCAGTATTTCCCGGTATTTCCCGGTATTGGACACTTTGGGAATATTGGACAGGACGGTATTTCCCGGTATTTCCCGCCCGGTAAATACCGGGGCGGTAAATACCGCCCAACACTGATCCCCGGGGATGGGCAGTGGACAGCCGGGGAAACGGCCGTGTTTATACCTTCCAGCTTCCCCTGCACAGCCGGGGTAATGTTGGAATTTTTTCTCCGAGCCACTACCCAGGGGACAATATTTAGGTTGTCAGGTGCGGCCGGGGAAATACCGGAGATTTTATCATCAGCTGTCCCCGACAGGGCTGTGGAGGGCTGGGGTTTTTACAACCCAAAAGTAAAAATCCCTGCCAATCCCTAGGGGTGGGGCCATGGATGCAACTGACAGGTGCATTAACAAAACTGTGTAAATACAGAACAATCTAGGCTTAATCAAAGCATAGAAATTATGTCCATCAGGTTTCATATCAAATATAAATATTCATGTATATTGTTTATGTGCGGAAATATATCCACTGACACTAAAACATTAATGGGTTTTATAATGTCCACCATGTTACTTCATCAAGTGGCACTGACCATTGTGATACCATGTACACATATCTTACAACACACATGTGCATGGACTACACACCATTATTAAAGTAATGGAGGAGTTATTGTATTATTCCACTGGTTTCATGAAAAAAGCATGATCTTCTCGTTCCGACGTGTTCATATTTTTAACCAATTATTGATAAGAGGTACATCCGGGGTGAATTTTTGTAGACAAATATATTTTCTTTATATTTTAACATATGCTGCATCTTTACAAAATATCCAATTTGCATTTGACAGTATTAGTGTATTTTAAGTCAGAGAAAGTCTGCGTAACTGTCCATTCCTGACATTCTTCCTCAGGAATGGAGAGTAACTAGGACTTTCACCCTAACTTAATGCACTTTTAAACATAATACACATACACATACATTTTTTCCCAAATATGGAGTCAAAATACCGTAATCAGTAAATCCTGTAGATTCATGACATGCTGTTAACAAGAGGGTCCTAGGGGGCTCACCTGTTGCAGTCGGATCCTATGGTCACTTATTGTCATAACTGGATCTAAGTTGCTGCATACAAGTTTTTTTTCTAGGATTTTACCCAGTGGCTAGTTTTAAACCTGTCATGACCCAGTTTGAACATTGGTCTAGATATCAGTAAGACTTAAAATTCTCACCAAATTTCATGAAAATTGGATCAAAACTGGGGTCTCTATAGTGAACACAAGGTTATTCCTAATTTTTGACCTAATGACTTAGTTCTTGATCCGACATGTATCAGATTCGAACATGGCCCATATTTCGGCATTCTGACCAAGTTTCATGAAGATTGGATCTAACTGTGACCTTTAGAGTGAACACAAGGTTTTTCTAATATTTGACCTATTGACCTAGTTTTAAACACAAGGTGATCCAGTTTTAACCTTGAAATAGATTTTACTAAGAGTAACATTCTGATCAAGTTTCATGAAGATTGGATCAAAACTGTTACCTCCAGAGACTGAGTGAACACAGTGTATTTTGACATTTGACCTAGTGGCCTACGTGTTGACCCCAGATGACCCAGTTTTGAACTTGACCTACATTTCATAGAGAAGATCAAACGGGTATGTGTATTATAGTCTGTGTACCATGCTTTACTGTGGTATTTAAAGTTGGTCTTATAATGAAGGTGGTTTTAGTTTTGTTTGATGCCCATACTTAACTCTATGCTTGATAAAATGTAAGCATCATGTACAATTGTCAACTGCTCAATTCACCAGTAAAGTAGTCACAATGGAGTCAGTGTGGATTTAATTTCCTCGGGGGGGGGGGGTCAATTAAAACGATCAATAACTTCGTCTGCAAAATGCATTAATTAATGATTTACACAATCAATTTAGATTCACGTAAGTAAGTATTGATACTCACATCGTCAAATCAACGTCGAACAAAACAGATGTTCAAATGAACGATGAAATGTCATTCCACTGTCCTTTTTGCAGGTTGAGATTAACAGCTGATTGCAAGCGTTAACAGCTGATTAAATATGTCAAAAGAAAACCGGTGACCTACCTAGCGAGACAGTGCGCATTGAGATTCTCGAAGACTTTCACACGCCACAACTTTAACTTTTCCCATCCTTCGTTTGTTCTGACCCATTCGTCTCCGGGAGATCGCCAATCACGTCCTAAATATGGCATATTCCGCGAAAATATTGAGCAAGTTTCTCAACGCTTTGTTAGTGTTGTTGTGCTATTGCGTATTTTATGTTTACATTTTACGGGAAGTGACGTCATTTTTACGGAGCGAATAATTTCTCCCTTCTGATTGGCTACTTTGATACTGGGACGTTTTCCGATTGGTGTAGAAAGTCAAAATATGTTTCCACGTGGTTTATGATAATCACATGGGTTTGTTTACAAAATTCGTCTTTTACGTATTCGTTAAAATACCCTACATTTCATACTGCGGAATAGTTCCCATGATTTAGGCCATTAATTGAGTAAAGTGTGCTCGATTTGTGATTGTTAAATGAGGATCGAGCTTGAGTTCAATTTAAAAATGGGTTACAGTAGAGTAATTATATATATAATTGATTAATAATATACCATCAAATGCACGTGACGAAAATATTGCTTAAAGTGCGCAGATCATTTATTTTGGCAGTTTTTCAACTCGTTCAGGGATTCTATATATATATATATTGTGAAAATAAAAAATGACTTCTCACGCTCGCTGTATTTTTAGTATTTTAATATAAGATATGCCCAAACTAGTTTCGCCTTACATGGGCGTAGGAGCAGGGGGGGCCAGGGGGGCCAGGCCCCCCCAATGTCTGGACCGGGGGGGCCAACATATCTTTTGGCCCCCCCAATAATTCAGACAAAAAGTATAATTCACGGCCTGATATATCTCGTAATAGGCAAATTGCCTTCAGTTCTTGCTGAAAACGAATTTTTTTTTGCTCGCTTCGCTCGCAAACTAACTTCCTTATATCAAAATATTTCAAAAAAAAAAAATTCATAAGAAATACAATCATGACATGAAATGTACTCTAAACGTCCCCCCAACCCTCGTATATCAGGATGTCAAGTATAAATAAAGCTTTTCAAACACAAAATTGCACATTAAGCTTCAATCTCAAAATCGGGCAATTTAAATTTTGTGCAAGCACTTTTAAATTGGGTTTAATCCAAGAATCCTGCAATTAGTAATAAAATCGGTCCTTTTTTAACCTAAAATTAGGTATCTCAGAACACTCAGAATGCACCAGATCGGTCCATTGTTTAGAAATTTTCCGGGGGCAGAAAGCCCCTCTAGCCCCTCTAGCCCCTATACTTTAATTGATTAATTTCCAGTTACCACGTAATGAACCAAATTGCCACAGAACCATAAACTATCAGTTATTATATAGGTATTGGAGGGTTGGGTACGTTTAAGAGTATAATCGGTGTCCGGACTGTATTTATTGCAACGGGTGTTTAGATGATTTAGACATGTGTATGGAAGTTACTTCTACTTTTCGAGCGAAGCGATCAAAATTTTTTTTTAGCCCAAGTTGCCAAATGTTTGGCCCCCCCAATGATGAAGACGCTCCTACGCCCATGCTTATCGGCTATATATATATATATATATATATATATATATATATATATATATATATATATATATAGAATATAGTGTGGATAAAAATCCAACACTACGGGAAAAATATAACGTTTGTGATAATTAACGACAAGCCTTGTAATAGATGTTTGATTTATTTCACCTCTACCGGTTTCATAATATCTATTACAAGGCTTGTCGTTAATTATCACAAACGTTATATATATATATATATATATATATATATATATATATATATATATATATATATATATATATATATATATATATATAGAAGATCCTGACTCGTTTAAGAGATGCTAAGTTCACTGAACATATTTTCTGTTTCGTGGATTTACAACAAAGTCGCAATTACTTTATAATATTTTAAGTTATGTTACAGATTTTATAATTACAACTAGTATTTAGGTCTTTGCTAGTATGTACATACTCTCCGGAGCGGGTGGGGTATGTACATACTCTCCGGAGCGGGTGGGGCTACAAGATCTCTTGTTTTTACAACCCAGTAGAGCAACAACAACTTAACAACAACCATTGCAGCTCTCACTGGATCCCGGATGCCGGTTTGCAGCAGTTGCACTGTATAATAAACTATTTGCTATATTGCAGTTGTTTATCAATGCTTGATCTACACAGGCCTACACTTTGAATCTTCGCGAGGATACGTTTTGGAGATTTCGGTAATAATATAGTCATGCTTGGTTTAATCTGACATCGATTGTGGCAAATGATCGTGGTTAAAAGATCTCTTGTCACAATCACGTGAACAAACATTCAACCCGGTCGATAATTACAGGTTTCTCAGGATTAAATTCTACCATTATAAATACACTTATATGACTAAAACTCTGATGGTCCTAAAGCGTAGTGGTTATACATGTACTTACAGCATTCAACAATTCAGAAATGGAACATTCTGCCGGTTTTGACAGACATCTTTGAATTGACAATAAATATACGCTTAACCAATGTTCTAACTACTTACTATACACCGTGACCGAGAATATACTTGTACCTTTTATATGATAGAAAAACACGAACACTAATTTACCATTAAATATAAAAACATGCATCATACTTAGTTTATTTTATTCTATCAAACTGACAATTATCACGTGGTATATTAAAATATTAATACAAAAATGTATCATGTTTTATCATGGCAGGGGATAAAATCAAAAGTAACAAAATTGTTAATAACGACTGTACATCTTCCATTGGCTCGCGCTAGGCTTACTATACTGCCTGGCATCGTTGTTGCATTGATAAAAGTTTCTGAGGATTCCCTGAGGAAGCCCACGCTATTCTGCGATGATTTTAACGTGTAGCTGTTGCAAAGTTTTAGGTTTCCGTACTTCAGCCTCCAAGTTCTTAGACTTCTTTTGATCGTACGTGTCGTTAATATGAAATACCAGATATATGCAGCATGTCCTTGCTATGTTATATACATGTAGGCACTATCTATAAAAAATACAGACCGTTACTGTTTCTCTTTTTACAGAAATCTTCTGTTTTTGACCAAGCCTAGTAAAAATGTCTGCTGAACTTGAATCATTATAAATACAAATGTAAAATCCATATATCGATGGCTTAGAATGAGAAGGTCATAACTACAAAATCAATATTTTGAGAAAACAGGAAAAACTGTCTGACAATCACTCTTTACTTATGGTGAAACAAGTTCTTTTCCACTTCAGTTTGCTCAACGTGACAAGTTCCGATTTTGATAAAAATAGGCTCATAATAAGCGCCTTATGATGTAGATTTCAAATATGCCTTAGTCTTATAAGGTCGTAAAAGACCTTCTCATGCTAAGCCAGCGATTTGTTTTATGATTCTGAAAGATAGATTGAATGTATCGAACGTTCACCAAGTCAATGAAACTTTTGGTTTCATATGTATCTTGCCAAAAAAACTCGATGTATAAATATGTTGTTTCCAGCAGAGGTTTAATGGCACTTACGATTTCTCTGGATATTATATACGGATTTTACGCAGTAGAAACTTAAAGGTGTTTTGCGTGTTAGCCTACAAAAAGTAAACCTGATGAAATTTCTGAGTACTAGTAGTTACAGTATTGCGCATCATTGGAATCACATACCCGACAGGAGAATGGTAATCTTCCAGTTCTTTGTAATTGTATTGTTTAAAGTTACATTGACTAGCAGAAGGGACAGTATAGCGTTAGAATTATATTGCTCTCCAGACTTTCTAGCAGTGAATGTAGTCTATATTTCCAATTTCCATGTTAATTAGAGTGTATTGATTAGCACACAGTTCACAGACTTTGAATCAATGGCTAAGGAAGTATCTTGAAAATAATGAACAGAGCTTACAGTAATCCGAAAATTTAAAACTGCAGTGTTGTGAACGAGGGGAAGTATAGGACTAATTTTTAATCGAGATAAGCGTAAAGGAACGTAGTGATGATCGTAAATACCAAAGCAAAACATGTCCGAGTCCAATTCCAAAAATCTAAACATACTTGATTTTTTTTAGATCTTTGCAAATTCTGAAAATAATTATGTTTCTGGTGCAATTAGCACGCATCCTAACCGAAACTTATTTTCAACCACAGACACTGGGTGCACTTAGTAATGTAACCTCGTGGTTTCAACAAAAGTGTTATTGTGACTAAACGCATGTATCTATGTATCTATATACATACGTGCTAAACGTAATAGTCGATTTGGAAGACTTTCAGGAAAGATACTGCAGTTGTTTCCCTTTGACAATAACAAACTGTAAGTGCGACGGAGTTGTCCCCCTTTGAAAATTTAAAAGATTAGTAGTAAATTGATGTTCAGGTTTTCTCCGAATTTTACAGGGTCGGTGGTTTACTATATTTGAAGGGTCCATTCTGTCATGGAATTAGATCTACGTTTCATGATTCTGTATCTTCCAGTTTTCTGTGAAAGAAATGTGTCTGGGACTATGTAGCATAATAGTACAGTATGCCATAATCAGTCAGTTATCTGTTGTAAACCAAATACACCAATGTTTGGCTCTCGGATAGGGACTCTGTGACCACAAAAAAGAATATACATGTATGTCCAATTCCTCAGTGTCTGCCTGTCGCTTTACTGTAAAATATTGATACTTATAATAATGGTTGAATAGAACGGACCAAGTTACATGTATCTGTGCAAGCATGTATCATACATTTTTGTATTTTAGGCTAGATTTAAGATGTGACGACAAACATTCCACAGCCAGCCCATTTTCAAGAATAGTTTGCTGGCTCATAATTGAAGTCATTATAGAATGGGAAGGTCGTTTATAAGTTCAAAATCGATATTTTGAGAAAACAAGAAAACTGTCAGAAAATTGCTCTTTCAACTTCAGCTTGGTCAACATGGCCAATTAAGTTCACTGCGGTATAACGTACACCGGATATTGCTAGTAAAGTGAGTAATATTAATAATTTTGAGGAGACCAGGGTGTTATGATATGGACAACTCTTGTATTTCTATATACTATGATAACACTAGTTACCTCCCTTGTCATATAGATATATTGCATGTCTCTATAATCCCTAGTCACTCTCTGTTAAGAAATCACTGAATAAATATAGTTAGAGCACAACTGTACTTGTAGTTCTATGAACCCAAACACGAATATTAAACATGGTGTCAGAAGTAGTTACTAATTTATAGTAATTTATAAATTATTGGATTATATATTGAAAGTGATTGGACTAAAGACGAATTTGTGTTTTTATTGGATTTATATATTAATATTAACATAACATTCAAAAATGGAGCTGACAGGAGTCCCTGAGCCCAAAATGAATTGGGATTCATCAAGCCTACCGGTAGAATGGACAAATTTCAAAGATCATGTAGATCTTATATTCAATGGTCCATTAAAGGGAAGGTCTAAAGAGGAACAATGCACATACTTGCTACTGTGGATTGGTCAACGTGGCAGAGAAATCCACAAGTCATGGAATTTGTCACAGGAAGACAATAAGGATATTGATAAGTTATACGATAACTTTAAGGCGTATGTTGAGCCAAAGATGAATTCGGTTTTTAAGAGATACCAATTCAATAACATTGTTCAAGGAGACAATTCCTTAGAAGAGTTTTTTACGAAACTTCGAGTCATGGCAAGTGACTGCAAATTCTCTGATAAAGAAGAGATGATGCGTGATAGAATAGTATTTGGTGTCGCCTCGGATAAAATTAGAGAAAGGCTATTAAGTCTAGGTGACAAGTTGACATATGAAAAAGCAGTGGAAATAGCTCAAAGTCATGATTACGCTCAGAAACAATTGCATTCGATGAACGCACAGACTGGATCTAGTTTAAATAATGTTCATCAAGTCAAGAAAACATACAAACCGAGATTCCAAACCAAAAATGTGGACAAATGTACCAAATGTGGAAGAAACCACCAAAAGGACAAATGCCCAGCAAAAGGACAGCAATGTCACGAATGCAAAAGATGGAACCACTTCGCGGCACAGTGTTTCAAGAAGAAACGTGTACACACTGTAGAGGATCAAACGTCCGACAAGGAAGACTTCTCAGTGGATGCGCTGGATATGCAAGGTCAGATATTTGTTAATATTCTGGTAAATGCTACTCACACGATTTCATTTAAATTAGACACTGGTGCTAGTTGTAATATTTTGACAGAATCAGCATATAAATCTTTGAAGCTTAAGGGTCCATTAGCTAAAACAAACTCTGTATTATCTGCTTATAATGGCACAAAGCTAGATGTCCTAGGGAAACTCAGCCTGAAATGCAGATATAAGGCTGTTGTAAAGAATGTTGAATTCTATGTGGTCCGCAAATGCAGATGCCCCATACTTGGTGTTCAAACATGCATAGATTTCAATTTGTTGAAAATTGTCATGTCTGTTGATAACCCCAATACACCCCTGATTAAGCAGACGGTGTTAAAAGAGTACAAGGATGTATTCAATGGTATTGGTCGGTTAATGGGAACTTGTTCTATCAAAATTGACCCCAAAGTAGACCCAGTCGTACATCCTCCTAGGCTTGTACCTGTTCCGATACAGGAATTAGTTAAGGCCGAGCTAGCTTCTATGACGAAAGCTGGTATCATTAAGAAGGTCACAGAAACCCCTACACCATATGTAAGCTCAATGGTGGTAGTAAATAAGCCTAACTCGAGTAAGGTCAGGATCTGTCTCGATCCTAAGGACTTAAACAAGGCAATTATGAGACCATACTATCCAATGAGAACATTGGATGATATCCTCCCACAACTGTCATCAGCCAAGGTATTCACTAAGATGGACTGTAAATCAGGTTATTGGTCATTAGTCCTAGATGAAAAGTCATCATATCTGACCACCTTCAATACATTTCTAGGCAGGTATAGATATCTTAGGTGCCCTATGGGTTTAAAGAATAGCCAGGACTTATTCCAGCAGAAAATGGATGAGTGCTTGGAGGGGCTGAATGGATGTGCAGTTATAGTGGATGATTTATTAGTTTATGGGGACACAGTTGAGGAGCATGATAGAAACCTCAAACTAGTACTGGATAGATGTCGCGAGAAAGGCATTAGGTTAAATCCGGACAAACTCGAAGTAGGTGTACCGGAAGTTAAATATTTTGGTCACGTCCTTTCATCAGAAGGTCTAAAGCCCGATCCCCAGAAAACTATGGCCATTATGAAAATGGAGCCTCCCCAGAACAAAGCTGAATTAGAAACCATTATGGGTATGGTTGTCTATTTGTCTAGATATGCACCCCACTTATCTGAGATAACTCAGCCATTAAGAGAAACTTTAAAGAAGGATGTAGTGTTTCACTGGGATGAACCCCAGCAAACCGCATTCCAGACAGTTAAAGATGTTTTAACTCAGTCTCCAGGTCCAGTGTTGACATACTTTGATCCAGATCCAAAAAGGTCATTAGTACTGCAGTGTGATAGTTCAAAATACGGGGCTGGTGCTTGTTTAATGCAAGACGGTCGACCTATTGGTTATGCTAGCAAAACACTGACAAAGTCCGAGGTCAACTGGGCACAAATTGAGAAGGAAATGTTCGCCATAGTGTTTGGTTTAAACAAATTCCGACAGTATGTATACGGGCGCAAGGTTTTGGTCCAAACTGATCATTTACCTATTCTGGCCATATGGAAAAAATCTCTGCATGCAGCACCTCCTAGGTTACAAAGGATGATGTTACAGTTACAAGGTTATGATATTGATCTTGAACATAAGGCAGGTACCCAGATTCCGCTGGCAGATACCCTTAGTCGTAAGTTTCTACCTGATACATACCCAGATATATCCGAAGCCACAAATTTACATGTGAACTTCGTTATGGACAAATTACCCTTCAGTGATACTAAACTGAATGAAATAAGGTCACAAACTGCTCAAGATAGTGAAATGCAAACCCTCATAAGTTTGATCCTTGAGGGATGGCCTGAAAAACGTAGTGATTGCCCGACCCTATTGTTAGACTACTGGAATTATCGTGACGAACTCTGCGTCATAGATGGTCTGATTATGAAAGGTCAACGAATTGTAATACCCTTTAGCTTGAGAGCTAATATGTTAAATGTCCTTCACACAGGTCATTTTGGTATCGAGAAATGTCTTAGGCGTGCTCGAATCACAATGTTTTGGCCCAAACTATCATCACAGATAACTGACAAGGTAAATCAATGTTCAATATGTATTGAACATCGTGGTTCCAATCAAAAAGAACCATTGATATCTCATGAAGTACCTGAACGTCCATGGCAGAATGTTGCCAGTGATGTATTTACATGGGAAGGTCATGATTATTTGCTAATAGTTGACTACTATAGCAATTATATTGAATTTGAGAAAGTAACAAGTACAACAAGTACTTCGGTTATTAAACAATTCAAACGTTGGTTTTCTAGATATGGCATACCTGAGAAAGTGATCTCAGATGGTGCTAGTTACTATACATCTAGAGAATTTGAGTTATTCACTAAGGAATGGGACTTCAAACATGTATGTTCTAGTCCACATTATCCCCAATCTAATGGATTGAGTGAATCTGCAGTTAAAATCGCAAAACAAATGCTTAAGAAATCCAAGGCAGCAAAGCAAGATGTATTGATTTACATGCTTGAATACCGTGCCACCCCTTTAACACATGGCTACACCCCTGCAGAATTATTCATGGGTAGAAAAATTAGATCATTCTTGCCTATTCCTAAAGAACAATTGATGGTTAACAAGCTTAATTATAAGACGGTCAATGTTAAACTGAGAGAAAAACAAGTGGAACAAAAACGTCATTATGACAAAAATGCCAAGTCCCTACCCCCATTAAACATAGGTGAACCTGTACGATTACAACAGGATAAATGGGAACCAGTTATTGTCACTCAAAAACACAATGATAGGTCATACACTGTCCGTACACCTGATGGTGCGGAATATAATAGGAATAGACGTCATGTGTTAAAATCTAATGAAAAAGATTTCAAGTACAATCAGAATACCCCTGATGTAACTATCCCCTGTACCTCCCCAATGGAAAATGAGTCATGTCAAAGTAATTCAACAAGCACCAATTCAAATGTAAATTCTCAGAGTGATAGCAATAAACCAGACAAGGCAAATATCCAATCTTCAACATCCGGTCAGTTAATGACTAGCCAATCTGATGTTTATGTAACAAAATCAGGTCGAGTGGTGAAACCAAGGATAATCAACTCTATGTGAAAGTAACATGTAATCAGTTAAATATAAACTAAGTGTTGTGAATAAGAATTAAGTGTATTTATTTACCAATCAACACTACGGACTTAAGATCATTATCTAAAGTGGACTTTACAATGTTTATAATACTTCCTGGACATACATCAAACCAGATGTGGGAACTGTTAAAATCCAATTAGTGCCAATATTGACACTTGAGGAATCCAAGATAATATTGATTTAATCAGTTATAAGATCTATTCATGAAGACACTTTGTTTATAGTAGGATTACATGATAACCTAGAAAATTCATTTATTCTTAAGAAGGGAGATGTTATGATATGGACAACTCTTGTATTTCTATATACTATGATAACACTAGTTACCTCCCTTGTCATATAGATATATTGCATGTCTCTATAATCCCTAGTCACTCTCTGTTAAGAAATCACTGAATAAATATAGTTAGAGCACAACTGTACTTGTAGTTCTATGAACCCAAACACGAATATTAAACACAGGGTAAGTTTAAATACGATATTTTCCAAATTACTGACTACTTATGCGTATCTAAATTGAGTTTTAACTTCTTCGGGCATTTTTGTAACTTTATAGCACACTATAGTATATCAGATATTTATCGGAAGGTTCAAATGGTTCAGTATTATGCCGATACTCACTCGCAAATATTGACAGCAGTACTGTACACGCTTCTGGAATGACTGTATTAACAAAATATAGATTTTCTGAACTGGCCATTTTGTTTATATTGAACCCAAAAGTGTTCTGACCAAATTTCTTAAACATTGATCGAAAAACAACGACGATACACATCACATGGGAGCAGGGGGGGCCAGGGGGGGCCAGGCCCCCCCAATGTCTGGACCGGGGGGGCCAACATATCTTTTGGCCCCCCCAATAATTCAGACGAAAAATTATAATTTACTACCTAATATATCTCGTTATAGGCAATTTGCCTTCAGTTCTTGGCTAAAACGTATCAAAATTTTTTTTTGCTCACTTCGCTCGCATAATAACTTCCTTATATTCAAATACCTATTCACCCATTGTTTGCAAAAATACACTTGTGCCATAAATTGTACTCTTAATGTCCCCCAACCCTCCTATATGACTTTGGGACGTTGCCAATTTTATATAAAGCCTTTGAAACAAAGTTTTCAAAGGTTTGTAAGAACCTAAATTCCCTGCATTAAGGTCCCTTTTGAATGCAAAATAAGTTATATCAGAACGCCTAGAATGCACCAGATTTATCCATAGTTTAGGAAAAAATTTCCGGAGGGCTATGCCCCCGGATCCGTGTATACTTGAACGGATTAACTTCCAGTTAAGACGTAATTACTTACTCAAATGAGCACAGAACCCTAAACTCACAGTTAGTATATAGATGTAGGAGTGTTTGGACGTTTAAGAGTACAGTTTGCGTTTAGAATTGTTTTGTGCAAATATTGCGTGTTGACTAATTGATATAAGAAATTTACCTTGCGAGCGTAGCGAGCAAAAAATTTTTTTTACCCCAAGTTGCCAAATGTTTGGCCCCCCCAATGTTGAAGACGCTCCTACGCCCATGCATCAAAATAGATTCAAGCAGTGTACAGAGTATTGCTGTTTAGTGTACAGAGTATTGCACTTTAGCTCGACATTAGTGTACGGAATATTGCTTATTAACATGAGCAAATAAAGAATGTAATTAGACAGTTTTATCGTATTATTACGTCTGTTCGTCAATACGGGCATGTCTTATTAGCTGTATGATATAATAAGAATATTGTTATGATAATATTAACATATTTCAATCTGTCAGGCAGATGAATGCAATGAACAAAATAGAATGCTGATTTTCATACATTAAGTGTTCTTATGACCAGAACAAAGTGATATTTAGCTTGGATTTATATAATTCGTTGAGAGTCATGCTTACGATCAAATGGCAAATACGGACATCACTAATACTATTTAAGAAAATATTTTCTGCTATCTTTAAGGCTTATCAATTTGATATAAAAGTTTCAGTAAACACAACATTCTAATCATTTGAAGCAAGTGCATGGACTTAACTTAAGCATGAAATGGTTGTATAATCATGGGCTAGATAATGACAAAGCAATCTAGGTTTTGGATATTTTAATGTGACAATGTGTTGTACCGGGTATATTTAATTACAAATGGAAATTCTACCATTTCCTGAAGACAAGGGTGTCTCCTAAAACAATTCCAATAATACATCTACTTTAACGTGAGAAATCTTAATGTCATGGTTAAAATGTTAAAATCTAAACACCAACTCAATAAGTTAACAGAAAAGAACGTTTAAGGTTTGTTAAATGGCTGTGAGCCTTGCTGCCAATTTGAAATTTCTAGATGAAAAGTCCTCGAATATATTGATCACCCCTCGTACCTTGCATTTATTAAAGTTGTGTGACAAATAGTCAATGCACTTAAAAGCTGTAGACCATATTGAAAATTGGTATATTACCAAATATGTTATCTACTATAAATAAAGTCGTTACTTACTTACTAAAGCAATACTCCGTACACGATACAGCAATACTCCGTACACCAGTGAGCAACTATATAGCAATACTCTGTACACTAACACCTGTATTTATTCTCACAATGCACCGCTATTAGCGATTAGTTTCGAATACTACATTTATAATACAATCTTTGTAACAGGAATTACAATTCGCTCGATTCAAGTTGTCTATTTTAACGAAGAATATAAACAAAATCATCTTATTTTGACAGATCGAGTTTACTTTATACGTGAGTAACGATACGAGTTTGGTCTTTCAATCACCCTTTTAAGAAATTCCTGACAATTTACCGGTTGCACGGACTAGTAAAATTTATGGACGAGATACGTTTGTATAAAATATTTATGAAATACACGCAGAAAGACTTAAAATCGTCTCTGAACTTACCCTTGTCAACACTAAAATGTCGCGAAAATTTATAATTTTACTCATATTGCTAGCAATATCCGGTGTACGTTATACCACAGTGAAGTTCCTATTATCATGAAAATAGGCTCATAAGAGCCTTATGATTTAGATTTTGAATATGTATCAGTCTTATAAGGTTGAGAGTAGTAGTTACCACCTTCTCATTTTAAGCCAGGCAGTTAATTGTCAGTCTTTCCTCTTTTACTGAGGAGTAAAATATGATCAAAAGGAAAAAAACAAATTTAAGTGATATTCATTTTATTTATAAAAACAAAAGTGCAATAACAGCATGTGCCAGACATTGAATAAATACAATAACAAAAATAGAAAATATAAAACATTTCTGAAAATTTATCACAATCCAAATGGTAAAGATAGAGAGGTCCCAAGTTAAAACCCCTGTCTGGACCATTGCTTGACTTCTTTGAGCAAGAATGATTGACCAACATGCTCCACTCCACAATGTGTGAATTCCAGGGCCTCCTCTGTCATTTGCCAAACATTGGCGACAAAATGTAGAAAAGTGGCAATAAAATTTTGAAAGTAGCGACAAGAATTTTAGCAAAATCATGCAGTTTTACACCATTTGGACCAGAAATTGGCACTTTTCTCAGAAAGTGGCGACAATTAAATGTCCAAGACCCAGGGGACGCCCTGATTATTCGTACCTGTGAGGACAGTGTTGGTAAAAGTATTCGAGGGTGCTGTATCTTCATGTTGGCTGCACACCCTCCAGGAGAGAAATAGTCTGCCCAGGGAGACTTAAAGTTCAAATGTCAAAGGCTTGCTTAACTGTTGGAAAACAGCCCTCCAAAACTCGTAACTCAACTTTTTCTTACATTAATAGGAACAGTAGGAACAGTTCAATATTTGTGCAGCTTAATTAAGGACAAATTCTCTGTATTTTGCAAATGTAATGAACAAACAATCAATTGGATAATGCCACATGTCAGTTAAAGATTTAATGAAAATCAAATAAGAAGCTTTAACAATCTATACTTTCTGTAACAAATGATAACAGATACATGTAATAACAGGGTAAAGGGAAACACCCCAAATATAAGAAACCGACTCAATCACAATTTGACTAAAGTACTTGATCTTCCTGATCTCAAGCATAGCGGGTAGGAGGATATAATTTTAATCAAATCGACATACTCAGGGTTGAAAAATATTGGAGAGAACTTTGAAAATACAGACTAATTTCTGTTCATGATTATAAATAATCAATAAATTGTGTTAATCTTGCAAAAGAAAATGTGTTTTAATATTCTTACATCAAATCTAAATAATGGATTTTGTAGGGAATGTCTCTTAAGTGCATTTGTAACATTATTTCATGGTCGGTAGGGAGATAAGTTTTGAAATGATGAGTTTTGGAATGGGCAAAGTCAAGATCTTAGATTGTGGTACTAAGCTTAGTATTCTCCATTTACAAATATTAAACAGTGAAATATCTTGTGGTATCTGATAAACCCTTATCTTTCCGTCAGACGCTGATGTAGCTAATTGTTCCCCAGTGTTAGAAAATGACAACCTTACAATGTTAGGTATATAAGCATACTTCGTCTCCAGACTCGGACTTTCACTTGTCATATCTATTTTATATAACATCGAAGCAGTTAGGGAATCAATGAAATGCAATAGAAAGTTCCTAGTTGCTACACAAACAAACGTCCCATTAGGTTCATATTGAACACAATCTATTGCACTGGAACAAATGGTGTCAGTCTTCTGTTGAATTTCTTTTGAAACAGTGTTGACAAAATACAGACACCTCGTGTGTGTACCGACAGCGAGACACTCGTGGTAAGAACGTGGATCAAAGTCGAAAGATGATGACCAACTCGGGTACGTCTCAGCGGGAAGAAAATCCTTATCATTGGCTACTAATTCCAGATTTTTGTCCATTACTAACAGACAAAAGATGGAGGAGCATACCGCAATATGCTCACTATCAGGTGACCACTTGCACTCTATATGTTCGTTGTAAGTTTTGATAAAAAAGCCAGGGACGATCTTAGTGAGTACCACAGATTTGTCACGGGTTATTAATCCTCTATCGGTCGTTGTTACCAGAAGCTCTATTTGTAGGGATACACTCAAAATAATGGCTAGGTACTTTCCATTTGGTGAGAAAGCACAGTATCTGTAATTACACGGACGTAAATCCTTGTGTTTGTTAAATCTTTCTTCATGAAATATGGTTTCAATTTTGACTGCTTCCAGGCCAATGTAACCAATATATTCCCCTGAAGGGTGCATTTGTATCTTGGGAAAGTGTGGCATTCTTGTACGCACAAAAACTTCACCTTCTGAAAGTGAGATAAGCATACAATTAACATACAGTCTACATAACCTTTCCTGGCCCCGATCTTCCAATGCATCTCAAGTAGAAATCTCATCTCAAATCTTGCAATTTGAGATTAATCTGAAGTTTCAGTTCTTGAAAGTTTACTGTAATAGACTCAGAATACCGTTTTATTCAGTGATGCTAATTTTGAGTTCAGCCTCACAAAAAAATAAGCATTAAAACACATGTTAATATAATATGTTAAAGATAAGATCTTGCTCAGATTGAGATCCGTCAGGAAATCGGGACCAGAGCAAGTGCAACCTCTCCAAAGCAATGTAAAGAATTTGTTCCAGAAGTAGCCATTTACTTTATTATAAATTTACCTCTCCTGAAGCAAAAACCACCACATTTTGCGTGTCCCATGGGGAAATATTGCTCTAGAGGGGTTGTGCTGTATACAACTGAGCTCAAGTACAAATGTAAGAGACAGCATGAAATACTGTATAGCTGGTTATTTCTGCGGGTGTAATATTTTGCGTTTTTGCCCACAAAAAGGGGCGTGTTTATTTCTGCTGATTTTAATTTCTGCTGATTCACAAAAGCCAAGAGTAAATTTCTGCAGTTTGCTAAATGGTGAGAATTGACCTACACCAGTTTCATTGGCAGTCTAATCGATGAACATTGTAATTAATTATTACAATAATCAAGTTTACTTGTGAATACCCATTGATAATGATTATAATTTTTATATAGTGGAGATAATATTCTGCAGGAAAATATTCTACAAATTATACAATTCTGCATAGATTTAATTCTGTGAATTGTACTTAGACCCCAGAATGGCAGAATTTTCCACCCCACAGAAATAACCAGCTATATGAAAGAAAAGTCAAAGCTTACTTAGAGTGTCTTTGCCCAAATCTATTTTCATAATCCTTCCATTTGGTAAATGTGGAGGAGGTACCCATGCATGTTGTGGCCGTGGTTCAAATGCACCAGCAGTGATAAACAAAGTACTGTCATCATTGGGAACAAACTGGGCATCTGGCCACCAGTATATATCACTTGGATCTGGTATGGTGCATTGGAGACGGACTGAAATAATCAAATCATTCATTGATAGCATGACACCTCACTAATAAGACCGCCTTGAAATTGAAAATATACACGTAATGAAGAAGACACAAGGATGGTTTTATTATGGAGGTTGTTCTTAACGTATTAATTAATGTAACTTATGTATGGACTGAACTACATTTGAAAACATTTAGTATAACTTGTATAATTATGTTATTTTATGATCTTACAAAAATGCACAGTACAACTAGATATATATATGAGCCGTTCTCCAGGAAAACCGTTATTATTGACATCATATAGGAATAATGTAATAAAGGCACAGAAAATGCTTAAAAAATGAGAAAAAGTCATGTTCGCTGATTCAATTTTAAGCAATGAAATAACATAGTACTATGTTTAAGGTTTAATTTTTCTCATGAAATATTTTAAAATAACTTCTGTCATTGCTATGGTAACCAAATTCTGAAAAGTGTCCCTACTTGGAGGAAAAATGTGGGGTAAGTGGATAACAAGAGGGCCCTAGGTCGCTCACCTGTTGCACATTGGTCCAGGTATCAATACAACTTACAGTCTGACCATATTTCATTAAGATTGGATCAAAACGGCGACCTCTGGAATGTACAAAAGGTTTTTCTAAGATTTGACCTAGTGACCCAACTTTTGAGCCCACATGACCCAGTTTCGAACATGGTCTATATTTTATGGAGAACACCATTCTGACTAAGTTTTATGAAGATGAAAACAATGACTACTAGAGTGTACACAATGTTTTACAAGATTTGACCTAGTGACCTAGTTTTTATCCAACATGACCAAGCTTTGAACTTGGCCTAGATTTCACGAAGAACAACATTCTAACCAAGTTTCATGAAGATTGGATCAAATTGGTGATATCTAGTGTGAACACAAGGTTTTTTTATAAGATTTGACTTAGTAACCTAGTTTTTGACCCCACATGACTCAGTTTCAAACTTGGCCTTCATTTCATTGAGAACAACAGTCTGACTAAGTTTCATGAAGATTGAATCAAAACGGTGACCTTTAGAGTGAACACAAGGTTTTTGCTTAGATTTGACCTAGTGACCTAGTTTTTGACCCCACATGACTCAGTTTCAAACTTGGCCTAGGTTTCATAGAGAAAAACATTGTGATCAAGTTTCATGAAGATTGGATCAAAATAGTGATCACTGGAGTGGACACAAGATTTTTCTAAGATTTGACCTAGTGACCTAGTTTTTTACCCAACATGACCCAGTTTCAAACTTGGCCTATATTTTATAGAGAACAACATTCTGACCAAGTTTCATGAAGATTGGATCAAGACTCTAGAGTTAACACAAGCAAATTGTTGACGGACGATGGACAAAGAGTGATCACAAAAGCTCACCTTGTCAAAATGTGACAGGTGAGCTAAAGACAGTAGCTACTTTTCTCTTAATCCTAATACTATGTTTTATATGTTATATTAAAATTTTAACATAATTATAAACAATGATACAGTTTTAGAAACTCTTTGTCAATTATTATAAATAAAATACTGGATTTATGAAAGCGTGTTAAAGTTACGGTACATCCACTGACCTTTGGATTACATTTGCGACGTCACTCAAAAACTAAGTAAAGTGGTAAGATGTAAAGGTCTATAACTTTGTGAATTAATGTTATACTTTGCTCAAATTTTCAGAAACTATTTATAAGAGTCTTGTCTTTCTCACGCCATATTTTCATGATTTTAACAATTTTGTCATGAAGCCCGGTTTTCCTGGAAAATGGCTCATAATAATATATATATAATACTTACAATCGTTCATAGGAAACCCCATGAACTCTACCAATAAGGCCATCTTCGTTTTCTTACGACTCGATGGAAATTTACGATATTTTTTCTCTGATACACATTTCTTGATCTCTCCTCTTTGATTGTCTGTGACCACATGGTAGTGAATTCCTACAGTCAGCCCCATGGTTGTGTCACATTTGCTACTGGAATACTGTCCTGAAACATGGTATTAATGTTTAGATTTAATTATTTATTGGGCGCGTCAAGATCTAGTATAGTAAACAGCACAAAATCTGAAATGGCTTGCAATGAACTCTTACACTGTTGTCCATTTAAACCCTGCCCTTCCACCAACCACCAGGGAAGGGTGGGATTAAAAGCTTTATCTGCTTTTTCAAAATCCCGGTGAAATCCCTAATACCACTGATTACCAGGTATGTAATGCAAAGTGTAAACCCCACAAATTGCACCATCCAGACCAGTGAAATAAAGTCCTGGCTATATTCCTCGATATTTTTGCATGAAACAAAATTCTTACATTTTTGTATATACACTCACATGGCAATGTGGGGACATCAGAAAGTAATGTACCAGTCAATGCTATGCATGCCGGGAGGATACAGGGAGAATTTGACAAACTAATCTACTCTGAGTCCCAGTGAAAAGACAGCAAGTATTGGCTCCAGGGTGGGGATTTAAACATAAAAATGTCTAATTCCCCCTGGGTTGCCTGCCGCCCCACAGGTGGGCAAAATATTCACAGGTGCAAAAAAAACATGGTAGCGACAGAAATAATAATTTATTACAACGGCTAGAGAGCTACCTTGAGTGGGGGCATAGGTTCAATTGACTGGTTATTTCAACCACTCTACCCTGGGTCAATTGACGGGCGCATTAATATAATTTAATAATAAATCACAATGATCCTAAAACCTGTTACCATAGCAACATAAAACTGCTACTTGTGGAACAGAGGTAAAGTAGACATGAGAATACTAACAAATAAGTCGATCAGTAGCTAGACTATCACACAGGGTACGTTATCAAGAGCAGTTTCCCTTATGTAGTAATATATATACATGTATAAAAGCTTATATATTTATTACTACATAAGGGAAACTACTCTTGATACAGTACCCTGTGGACTATCACTCATACCAGTCATGGTGAAGAGCCCAAACAAAGTATACCAAAAATATAAGTGAAGGTCTCATAAGTGCTTTTAAAAGCTACATGTGTTGATCTACATGAACAGATGAACCCATGTGCATAGATCTGTAGATGAATGCATGGTTTACAGTCTGATGTTTTCTTTCCGTCTGTATTTGTAATCGTCAACAAAAAAATAATAATACCCACCTTTATACGCGCACAACATGTGAAAACATTATCTACGAATTGACCGTCAGTCAATGGATAACTGGATTAATTACAGGTGATCAAGGTAAATCGAATGACAGGTATTTGTTTACACACGTGACTACACTGACTACACACAAAATGATGACGTCATTTTAACCGGTCGTGTGAAACAGCCGTACAATGTCTGTAGCCCGACTTTCCCCGGAATGCGGTCTAGAAAACAATCGACCCCACTACCGATCACCAGAGAAGACAAACTGTTGAACTTATGGCGCGTTCAACTTCATTAGCAACTTAGTGTATATCAATTTCATTAGATACCACTTCTTGAATGACCCAAGTCATATCAATTAGCGTACTAGTGCCCCCTTTGTCTAATGTGCTAAATTAATTAAATGCCCTATCATCATAAATTTACAATCCATCTTTACCATATTTATTTTACTTTGTTGATAATTACTGGCTTACAAATTATAAAACAACTGTGTAACATGTTAAAATATCGCCAACAATTAGTACGAATGGGACACATTTGCTTACATGGACACGGCTGGGACACAGGTTTGTATCGTTGCCTGTAATCGTGGAAGATCGGTCATTTCCATTTTTCTCCAATAAATATACCTCGTGTATAAGTGTAGGGTTACACAAACAGTAGTCTCTCAAGCATCGGTCCTGTAAACCATAGGTTTCCGGTATGTAGATACGACAGCCTATGTTTTTCCACATTGTCCGGATGTTTTGTATTTCACCATGGGCTGTCATCCACACACCAACCACTTTTGACACACCGGAGACGCGAAAGAACCAAGTGGTTTATATACGGATAGAGCAATGGTGTCACACCTCAACTCCCTGTATCACAACAAAACTTCCGTTCCTTCGAAGGCAAAGAAAGACAATCTTCCGGGTAAACCAACAAACAACAATCGTCTCGAATTGCTTGCTCGTGTGTCCAAGGAATGCGAATGACAATCCAATATATATAGCGTTTTTAAATCATTAAGAAGATAATATGTGCGTATTATTATGTTTAAATCAAAATTTAAAGGATCAAACTTGTAGAGAAAGACTCTTTAAGAGTATATGACTAAGCCATCCACTTGACGTAACCACCAGTGACCACTGCTCATTTTTTCAAGGTGGAAGAAATCACCTCTCTGTGCATTATATAAACAGTGAAGGCAAATGAATATATTGAGTGTAGAACGTTGCCAAAACGGGCATGTGAGCACAATGAATTTAGAATAATTTACTGACCGGGCTGAACTATTACTTAGGGGATTCACCGTCCTGTCCGACCGGACATTCCCCATCGATAAAGTTCATTCTTTGTCATTACAATAATATGAATACGTTCCATTTTTCAATAAAACAACATTGTATTGTGTATATGTTTTATTAACATGAAAATACACAAAAACTAATTAACATATTCTAACGAAATTCGTCCATCCAATGATGGGGATTTAGTCCATCTCGAAAAAACCATGATAGTGATTTTGTCAAGCTTGTGGGGATTGTATCCAGCAGTGATCTTGTAATATTATCTCATAGTTGGAAGGGAGAGTAGTTTTGTGATTAACAGTTTCGGTATGGGTAATGTCATGATCTTAGATTGTGGTACTAAGCTTAGTATTCTCCATTTACACATATTGAACAGTGAAATATCTTGTGGCATCTGATAAACCCTAATCATTCCGTCACACGCTGATGTAGCTAATTGTTCCCCAGTATTAGAAAATGACAACCTTATAACGTTAGGCACACATGCATTCTTCTGCTCTAGACTCGGACTTTCACTTTTCATATCTATTCTAAATAACACTGATGCCGTGAAAGTATCAATGAAATGCAATACAAAGTTCCTAGTGGCTACACAAACAAACGTCCCATTAGGTTCAAATTGAATACAATCTATTGCACTGGAGCAAATGGTGTCAGTCTTTTGAATAATTTCTTTTGAAACAGTGTTAACAAAATACAGACACCTTGTGTTAGTACCGACAGCGAGACACTCGTGGTAAGAACGTGGATCATAGTCGAACGTTGACGACCAACTCGGGAATGTCTCAACTGGAAGAATATCCTCATCAACTCTGGTTACTAATTCCAGATTTTTGTCCAAAACTAATAGAACACGCACGGAGGAGCATACCGCAATATGCTCACTATCGGGTGACCACTTGCATTCTAAATGTTCGTTGTAAGTTTTGATAGTAAAGCCAGGGACTATTTTACTGAGTACCAGAGATTTATCATGTGTTGTTAATCCTCTATCAGTCATAGATACTAGTAGCTCTAGTTGACGTGATGCACTCAAAATCATGACTAGGTACTTTCCATTCGGTGAAAAAGCACAGTATCTGTAGCTACATGGACGTAAATCCTTGTGCTTGTTAAATCTTTCTTCATGAAATATGGTTTCAATTTTGACCGCTTCCAGGCCAATGTAACCAATATATTCCCCTGAAGGGTGCATGTGTATCTTGGGAAAGTGTGGCATTCTTGTACGCACAAAAACTTCACCTTCTGAAATAATGAAAGAAGTACACAATTAACATACGGTCTACATAACATTTCCTGGCTCCGATCTCCCGAAGCATCTAAAGTAGAAATCTGAATCTAAAGTTTCAGCTCTTGAAAGTTTACCGTAATGAACTCAGAACACAATTTCTGTTCAGTGGTGCTAATTTGGAGTCCAGTCTCTCATAAAAATTCACATTAAAATACATGTTAATCTTGCTCAGATTGAGATCCTTTGGGAGATCGGGATCAGAGTGGCCCTCAATTGAGCAAGTGCAACCTCTCCAAAGCAATGGAAAGAATGTGTTCCAAAATTAGCCATCTAACGGTATTTTATTATAAATTTACCTCTCCTGAAGCAAAAACCACAACATTTTGCGTTCCTCTTAGGATATTGCTCAAGCTTGAGTAAGAGGCAAAATGAAATAAGCATCATTTCTGATTTTAAGGAACCTGTAATACTTCTATCAAAATGGAAGCATTTTTACAATTAATACACCTTGATCTAATTTAACATGCACCAGCATTAAGCAATCATACTAGTCTTCCATACACGGTTGTTAAAGACAGGTTTAATATAGCATGAATTTCTCATCAGTAGTACATGTAGTAATAGAGTCCAATACACACATAGTTTTATCCTAAATTATCAAAGTTGGTTGTAAAACAAGTATTTGCCCAATTCTATTAATCACTCTCGAAATATCATTTCTGACGTTATCCATCACATGATGGTATGAGAGAAGAGAAGCCAGTTTCCCATGACTGTATGCTCATTGCTAAATGGAATTTCGGTACCATATTTATTTTGTCTTTGTGTGACTCGGCCTGGGATCGAACACGGGACCTTCTTTAGACACTTATACATAACACCTGTCTTAATTAATTTACCATATTCTTGTTTTGGGTAGATTTTTCTTACAATTGAAGAAAATTCAAAGCTTACTTAGAGTGTCTTTGCCCAAATCTATTTTCATAATCCTTCCATTTGGTAAATGTGCAGGAGTTGTCCATGCATGTTGTGACCGTGGTTCAAATGCACCAGCAGTGATAAACATAGTACTGTCATCATTGGGAACAAACTGGGCATCTGGCCACCAGTATATTCCACTTGGGTCTAGTCTGTTTCGTCGGAGACGAACTGAAATAATCAAATCATGAATTTGTTGTATTGCAAACGTTTTTCAAAAAGACACCTCACTAATAAGGCCGCCTTGAAACTGAGAATGAAGTTAAGAGGATCCGATCTAAAGGCAGGGTTCCCACAAATATTCTAAGACAAAATTCCCTGATTTTTCCCAGACCAGACAGCAGTTTTCACTGACTTTTTCGCGTGATCCGGCCTTTTTATTTGAACAAAATAGCGCAAAAGAAACAGTGAACAGGAGATTCTATTGGCTTTATATGGAACAATTAAGTTCCAGGTAGTGGTTTTAGGACTGTTGATTAACATTTAGTAATCATAATTTAATTTAGTTTAAAATTAACCTTAGCGAGCGAGGTTTTTTTCTGTTTTTTTTTTGTATTTTAAAATTATTCATAGGAAAATGACACTCATTGAGATCTTTAATGAAGAACTCCCTGTTTTTACCTGACTTTTGCTCAATTTTCAAATTTCCCTGACTAATTTCAAAATTCCCTGACTTTTCCCTGACCTTGAAAAAGTTTTGTTTTTCCCTGACCGTGGGAACCCTTAAAGAGTCCCAATGATGATTTTATTATTGATGTTTTATGATGTTCTGGTATTATTTAATGAAGGGTCTAAATTAACTGAAAAAATATTTAGTATAATGTCATTAATTTGTATCATTATACAATTTTATGATCTTACAAAAATGCACATTATAACTAGATAAATATACATACTTACATTCGTTCATAGGAAACCCCATGAACTCTACCAATAAGCCCATCTTCGGTTTCTTACAACTCGATGGAAATTTACGATATTTTTTCTCTGATACACACTTCTTGATCTCTCCTCTTTGATTGTCTGTGACCACATGGTAGTGAATTCCTACAGTCAGCCCCATGGTTGTGTTGCATTTGCTATTGGAATACTGTCCTGAAACATGTAATTCATGTTTGGATTTAATTATTTATTGGGCGCGTCAATATCTTATAGAGTAAACAGGAAAAAAATGAACTCTTTCCTTACTCTCTTATCAATTGAAACCCTGCCCTTCCCCCAACCCCCACTGGCCAGGGAAGAGTGTTTTTAAAAAATGATTTCAAATTGTCATTGACACATAATTACACATGCATGTGTGACACAAACTGTCACTACTTTTTAATTCTGTTCAATAATTGAGAACAGAACAGATTACTTGATTGTCGTAAGCAAAATGGTTTCTTGACAAAGAACATGCACATATTTAAAAAGCACAATTACATAATATTACATCATACAAACCACAATAACAAACAAGAGGGCCTGAAAGGCCCTAGGTCGCTCACCTGTTGCACATTGGTCTAGGTATCAGCACAACCTACATTCTGACCATATAAATTTCATGAAGATTAGATCAAAACAGTGACCTCTGGAGTGAACACAATATTTTTCTAAGATTTGACCTAGTTACCTAGGTTCGACCCCACATGACCCAATTTCAAACTTGTCCTAAATTTCATAAAGAACAACATTCTGACCAAGTTTCATGATGATTGGATCAAAACGACGACCTCTGGAGTGAACACAAGGTTTTTCTAAGATTTAATCTAGTGACCTAGTTTTTGACCCCACATGACCCAGTTTAAAACTCGGTCTAGATTCCATACAGAACAACATTCTGACCAAGTTTCATGAAGATACGATCAAAATTGTGACCTCTGGTGTGAACACTAGGTTTTTCTAAGATTTGACCTAGTGACCTAGTTTTTTACCCAACATGACCCAATTTGAAACTTAGCCAATATTTCACAGAGAACAACATTCTGATCAAGTTTCATGACGATTTGATCAAAACCACGACCTCTGGAGTGAACAGAAGGTTTATCTAAGATTTGACCTAGTGACATAGTTTTTGACCTCACATGACCCAGTTTTGAACTTGGACTAGATTCCTTAGAGAACAACATTCTGACAAAGTTTCATGAAGATTGGATCAAAACGGAGACCTCTGGAGTGAACACAAGGTTTTTCTAAGATTTGACCTAGTGACCTAGTTTTTGACCTAGTTTTTGGTATGACCCAGTTTCAAACTTTGCCTAATTCCATAGAGAACAACATTCTGACCAAGTTTCATGGAGATTGAATCAAATTGGTGATCTCTAGGGTATACACAAGGTTTTTATAAGATTTGACCTAGTGACATAGTTTTTGACCCCGCATGACCCAGTTTCGAACTTGTCCTAGATTTCATGGAGAACAACATTCTGACCAAGTTTCATGAAGATTGGAACAAATTGGTGACATCTAGAGTGTACACAAGCCATTTGTTGACGGACGACGACGACGGACGGAGGTCGGGCGAAGAGTGATCACAAAAGCTCACCTCGTCACTATGTGTCAGGTGAGCTAAAAAGTGTGACCTCTAGAGTGAACACAAGGTTTTTCTAAGACATGCCCAGTGACCTAGTTCTAATTGGACATGGCCCAGTTTCAAGCATGACCTAGATTTTCAGGAGAAAAACTTTCTGGCCAAGTATCATCAAGATTGACTCAAAACAGTGACTTCTAGAGTGACCATATGTTTTTCTAAGATTTGACCCAGTGGCCTAGTTTTTGATCGGACATTACCCAGTTTCGGACTTGAGACAAACATTGTGACCAAGTTTAATGAAAATTGGATAACAACTGTGGCCTCTAGAGGGCACACAAGCAAATTGTTGATGTGACGACGATGGAAATGTTACCCCTGGGAAATGTGGTCATGATCGACCATGATTGTTTATGACCAACCAGGGTTAACCATAGATCAATCATGGTCAAACAGAGTTTGAACCTGATTAGCCTAAACTCTAGTCACGGTCAATCATGATCAACCATGACCTACTGATTTAATTTTTTGTTACCATGCTCACCATGTTTGATCATGGTCAAATGAAGGAACCATGGTTAAAATCATGGTATGTAACAATCAATCATGGTTGATCATGGTCAAATTTGACCTTGTGACCTAGTTTTTGACTCCACATGACCCAGTTTCGAACTTGGCCTAGATTTCATGGAGAACAACATTCTGACAAAGTTACATGAAGATTGGATCAAAACTATTGCCTCTAGAGTGTACACAAGCCAATTGTTGACGTCAAGGACGACGACCACGGACGGACGACGGACGGACGAAGGTTGATCACAAAAGCTCACCTTGTCACTATGTGACAGGTGGGCTAAAAAAACTGTTAGAAAATTACTCTTTACTTATGGTAAATCAAGCTGTCTAAACTACCGTTTGGTCAACATGACAAAATTCGATTTTCATGAAAATAAGCTCATAACCCTTCTGTAAATCTGCCATGGAATTCCATGGGAAAAAGAGCGGAAATCGACGGAGTATTGGAACGAGGGATTTTGTGGAAATGGAAAAATGGGGAAATGAGGGATTTATTTCAGATATTTTCGCTCTTTTACGTGGATTTACACCAAATGCCATGATGATGGTAAACCATGGAATTTGATGGTAAACCACGGAATTTGATGGGAAACGACGGAGTATTGGAACGATATTCCGCTCTTTTACGTGGATTTACACCAAATGCCATGATGGTAGTAAACCACGGAATTTGATAAGAAACAACGGAGTATTGGAACGATATTCCTCTGTTTTACGTGGATTTAAGCCAAATGCCATGATGATGGTAAACCATGGAATTTGATGGTAAACCACGGAATTTGATGGGAAACGACGGAGTATTGGAACGATGTTCCGCTGTTTTACGTGGATTTACGCCAAATGCCATGATGATGGTAAACCATGGAATTTGATGGGAAACAACAGAGTATTGGAATGATTCCAGCAAATATTCAAGATTCACACTGCACGCTTGAGTCACCTTAAACCTATATAGAAAGAATTTAAAAAACATTTACATATTGTCAATATTTTACTTATGTCACTTGAATAAAAAAAAATGTTTTCCAAAGCAAGACAAGGCTATTAGTAATGTCCCATTCATTGAAAATAAAATAAACAACTGCTTCAATGTTTTGTTCCGTTCTCAAAGTTTTGTATATGATCTTATCACAAAAAATTCTCTGGCACATATTCTTCATGTTCTGTATCCATGGCATTTTTCAGTTTGTCATTTTGAATTGTCCTCTCATTTGCCTTGCACCATGACTGAAAATCAAATTTAACAGTTACATATACAATGTATCTTAATTAGAACCAAACTGAAAGATGTTTAAAAGAATGCTCATTTTAATGATTATGTTAATTTTTATCAAAACACATGATATATTTTATTCGAGGATTTGATTGAGTTGTTAAACAATAGAAGTTAGGTGTAATATAATATCATGAAACTCGGTGTTTATTTGACCAACTCCTCTTAAACTCAATATATTTTACCTTTTAAGGAACAGTATAAATCTCTGCAATGTCTACAGTAAACTTTGGTTAGTACTGGCTGCAATACTGAAGAAGCTAAATTGTAGTAATTCCACACTTTTGTCAGTGGTACCATCTGAGTTTTGACCTGAAATGAATTGTAGAAAATAAAACTATAAATTATAAATATGACACATTTTTCAACCTGGCACATTGGTTTCATTTCTTCATACTGTTGTACTAATGCAAATTAATGTTTCATTCTGAAGGTGCAATGCTGTTTTTACAAAAATGTACTTTGCAACAATATTAAAGGACACTGTGATTAAAAGCCAGCATAATTTTTCCAATATGGTAAATTGCTGATAAACCACTTTGATAATGGTTGCATGTACACTGAAGTAAAATGTGGCTTTCATTTCCCTTTGTCTTAGTGCATGGTTGATTTGGCTAGCTGTAGGTTTGTTATTAAATAATATAAGAAGGCAACACATACAAATATAATATCAATGTCTAAATTAATTATTAAATATCAACACATCTTACCTGGTGTTTAATTTGGCTGCAATCCTTTTCATTCTGTTCTCCAGGTTTTCAATCACTGATTGGAATAAACCATGGAATGTCTCCCAAAATGTTAAGTCTATTATTAACTGATATAATTTAGCCTCCTGATACAAATAGTTTTCCTGTGATCAAGAATGTTAATTTATAAAGCACTGTACATGCATATTTGTTTTAGTTTGTTAACCATCACACTATAGCCTCCAAACATTCAAATCTGGTAACATATGTATATGGACCAGTCTCCAGCCAATGGCTAATCAGATTCAGTTACAGCTGTGAGGCACACTTGGGGGTGAAATGGTCTGTTGGTTATTGTATACATACCAGCACATGTATTATTCTGCCTATGGGTGCCCCTGTAATCATGTTACAATATATACTATAGAAACTGGCTTATCAGCAGATCTAATTTTAGAACTTTCTCACATTGACCAGCAGGGTGCAGGGTCTATAAAGGTTACTATGATATCAACCCTAGGTGAATAGAATGAGTTGCTCCATAGAATGTGATTGAAAAAAAATCAGTTTGATGAAATAGGTATTAAAACAATTATCAGCAATTCTGAACTGGGCATTTCAGTGAATCTTTTTCTTTATGACCAGTACATAATTTTTTTTAAACTAGCATAATTAATGCTGTTTCATACTTCATGATCCTTTTAAAGTCCCAATAAGGTTTAAAATGATGGTATTTTCTATCTACAAAGAATATTGAAGTATTGAGATATTAAATTATACTAAAAATTGTGCAGAAGGGACCCATATCTGACCTCTGATCGCTGTTCCTTCTATGAGAAATAATCAACTGAAAACGCTATTTAGTATTTTGTCCTCCGTACAAATACTAAATAGTGTTTACGTTTAAATTTTACGAACGATTCCGAAGATTTCGTCAATGATCGGAAGTATACGCACAAAACCCGGTACACCGGTATCTGCCGGTACCCTGTTGTAGGCCTATATTGTTTTGTATATTGCGTGGCATATTGTAGACTAATCACGACTGACACCTAATTGAATGGCTAGGTATAATCCAATTAAAGGATAAGTGTAGAAGTGTGAATGAATGTATAATTTTTTATCACTTAATATAATCATGGAATTATATAGACAAGCACATTAACTCCATGATATATAACATATCGCTGGATTAGAATGAAAAGATCGTATCAACAAAATAATATTTTGAGAAAATAAGAAAATCTGCCTGACAAATTACTCTGTACTTATGGTTAACAAGCTTTCATGAAAATAGACTCATAAGAAGCGCCTTGTGATAAATATTTCAAATATGGCACTTACGACCTTCTTATTCTAAGCAAGCGATATAAAATTATAAGGACAAACAAAAACATCTAGCTTTTATATTTTATTACAGATTATGTTGTATCAGACAATAAACAAAATGTAGTTAGCTACAATTAAATACATATGCATAGAAAAAATTGAGGGCATGTGGATATTACATATATTTTAATTTTCCATTCATATGATCATGTTAGTGCATTTTATATTGATATTAAAAGAAAAGGCCGCCTCTTTGATCTTCATAATGATTGACACGTGCTTATGAAAATTAAATAACTCACAACATTCGTGTATATTGAACATGCAGATTTATATACTTACAAGTAAACAATTATTATTTTATTGTAGATTCTACTGTACATGAAAATATAAATCTAATAATTATCGGAGAAATTAATACAACTGCACACAGCCATTCGCACCATCTGTATTGCATGCGCATAGTAAATCCCCCGCCTCTGGCATGTTTCAATTATACATTCAACATTAATAATGTCAATACACAAGGCAATATACAAGGCAATATACAACATGATTAGGTGTCAATAGCGGGCTACTATATACGATACCGGAAGATACTGGTATATACCGGGTTATAATGTGCACCCTACGTTATCAATATGTGTGCTATCCATCCATTGGTTATCAGAAACTGGCGAAAATTTATCGGTAGTCTCCGGAAAGTGACGGAGATGCTGTTAAACGCCGTATTTGTAAACAAACCGGGCTCTTTATGTCAATCTTCAAGGGAAGATTATTTCACATATATGACAGTAAGAGCGTGTTTTAATAGCTTGATGTGGTAATTATTTATCAGTCTTCAAATCAGTAACAAAGATTTGTGTTTTCTATCTATGGAAAATATGTCGTTCCGGAACCTTATTGTGGCTTTAATTTAATTTCTAAAGAAATTCAATTTTCTAATGATTTAACTATTGTATAAATAAGCACTATTTATCAATTATAAAAAATGTATAAATTATACACATGTACCAGTTTTTACAGAATTTTTATAAATGCCTTATTTAGTCTGAAAATCATTAAATCAAATTAATATAATTTTCAGATTCTTCATTTTAAGTTCTTTGTTATGATAAAAGTCTGTTACTTCCAGTTGATATGAATTTTAAAATTTACTATAATAAATGTTTTCTACTATAAGTAAATCTTGATTTTTTTTATTAATATTTTTCCAGTATATTATAGTACTGTACATATAGATATTATATTTTTTCTAGTTACATGTATAATTACATAATTGTATTGCTTTTAAGTTTATGATGAGTTGACAGATTATCTATACTATCCTTATTACATATATTGTAGTGTAAATATATCTATAAGCTATACGTAAACATCTCACACAAAAGTCTACTGAAACATTAGTGCATGGACTAGTTCATTCCCATATTGACTTCTGCAATGCCTTATTCACTGAAATTCCAGCCTATCAGATGAAAAATTACAGCGAGTCCAAAATCATGCCGCAAGGGTTGTCATGAATTTTTCTTATGACAAATCCAGTGCAGATCTACTGACAGAATTACACTGGCTTCCAGTTATATTAAGGCCAGGGTAATGTTCAAAGTTCTGGTAATCTTATTCCGTGTCATCATGGGTACAGCTCCATCGTATCTAAAGACAATGTTTGATCCTATTCAGCAAGGGTACAGACTACGATCACAAAATGACACTAACTTTCACATCCCTAGACGGCGATCAAAATTAGCAGACAGATCTATGGCCGTCACTGGTAAAAAATGGTGGAACGATCTACCAAACTATCTCAAAGACATCAAAAGTGAAACCAGGTTCAGAGCATATTTGAAAACTTATTTGTATAGGAAGTTTCATCGGCAATGAGTGTTCTCTTTATCATATGACTGAATCTAGTTTCTAGAATCCAGGTTTTAATTTGAATGTTTTTAAGTGAATGTATGTGTGAAGCGCAATAGAATATGATTTCATAATTTTTGCGCTATACAAATGACATGTATTTGTATTTGTATACTTTTATTTATTTATTTATCAATTATTATCAATAATAAATATATTATTAAAACTATGCTTATTATTGCTGAGTATAACATGTTTAACTGTACATTGCCTATGTTGTATTTTGTAAATACTGTTAATCCACTATGTTTTATGATATTTATGCTTTTATTTTGCATTTCCTCATTATTTTATATGTAAATAAATATGAAAAGTTTTGTTTTATTTTACATGAAATATCATAATTCATAAACTATTTAATCATATATTGATAAATTAAGAGACACAAATATTTGCCCAATATTTCAAGATTTGCAAACCATTTCACAGTCAATACTGACAATATATTACAAATAGATATTTTTACATGTTTGGTATTTCACTGAGAGGAATTTATACACAAATACCTGATCACTTGTCACCTACTAAGGAATTTCTAACAAGATGACACTTTTATCAGTCTATGTCATATGATACCAGGAAAGGAATTTCACAGAAATTTATTACACACTGAAATTTCACTGGATTATGTCCTAAATTATGTTAGAATATAGCATTGATGTAATATTCTTTTTTATAACATACCATAAGCTTAATATTACATTGTAAATTATTTTATACACTTAGAATTAAGCTGAAAAAAACACAAATGAAAAAACTGTTTTCAATTTATTTTTAATATTATATAAATCAATGCAATGTCATGCATATGTGATTATAATACCAAAATGAATAATATGGACACTGATAAATTATAACAAACATATACATATTTTATATCTGGGTATAGCTCGTTAGCGACTAAGCTGGACCCCCATAAACCTTAAATATCTTTAAAAGTAATCATGCAATTTGATTGAAATTTGGCTTAGTTCACAGAATAACCTTTACCAACTCTGTGTTTAAATTTCAGATTTTTGTACTCACTAATTAAGATTTTCCCCATTGTGTCTAATGCATTATTTTTGGTATTTTAATCAACAAATGGACAGTAAGTAAAATAAGCTATTACGATCAGCCAGTTAGAATAATGCTATTGTATTTTTAACAACTATAACGGGACACATATGGGTAATTTTACCTAATTTTGTCTGGTCATCAATGTGTACATAGTTGAGGCCCATCTTCTGATTGGAATAATCAATTGTACAAACAGAATTACAAAGTTTTTCTTGCAAATAGTTCTACCAAGTTGCTCGAGTTATATTAATAACAAAAAATGTTCATGCATGGGTCTCATTATATATTTACAATGGTCACTGGTGTGTAATTAATGCACAGTAATATTGGATCAAATTGTTGATCTTTGCTGTTCCGTTCACTTCAATCACCCTTACGTATTAACCCTGTTTTAGACTAAACATTTAGCATTAGACGTGAATGCAAAGTACACTTTTCTGTGCACCAAAAATTCTTATTTAATTCATGAGAGTTGGTAAGAGTGTTTTATTAACACATACCAATTTCCGTTCTAATGGACACAGTATTTTTAAAGTTATTAAAGGTTTATGGGGGTCCAGCTTGGTCGCTAACGCACTATACACATTGACCATTATGGGTACACCTTGACCAAAATGTATGGGTGGAATTACTGTGGTTACACCTAAGTTTGGGTACACCTAGGCTTGGCTAGTTCCCTTTCAAAATATTGACTGGTGCATAAGACATGGTAGTGATAGGAATGTTAATCTCTTCCCTGGACATGGGTTCAATTGACTGGTACATTAATATAATTTAATAATAAATCACAATGATCCTAAAACCTGTTACCATAGCAACATAAAACTGCTACTTGTGGAACAGAGGTAAAGTACAGTTTAGTTGTACAGTGCGGACGTGTTTTATCGTAGCTAGAAAGTTTTATGTTTTTAAAGTTTTATGTTTGACTGTTGGCGTTCTGAAGAGTGTTATGTGAATACTGAAGAAACTGTACATATGTTGGATGGTAACTATATCGAAAATAAGCCTTGAAAAGTGTGATTTTATTGATTTTTAGGTGGTCTGTCCGCGCACATGCTTCCGTGAAAATATTTCAAAATGTCCGCCATGAAATAAAATTAACTTTGACCGAACACATACTCCAATATAATACCGGCAAACTCAACAGGTTGTGACGTGGACTGACTCCACTTGTATCGTACAAACTATGGAGATCTCATGCAATCACAAGAGGCTTTTATGGTATTGAGGTTCTAAAAATCAACAAAGGTGACGTCAATAGACTCGAAATGCTACAGCGGTCAATGTTGAAACACTTTCAAAGTCTTCCAGAACGCACAGCCACCATAAGCGTATACATTCTGATGGGCGCCGAACCAGCTGAAACCATAATTGACAAGAAGAGGCTGTCTCAGTTTATCAGCATCTGCCGACTTCAGGGTTCCTCCGAACACAAGATTCTTTCAAGACAACTACCCATGGCACACCCAGAAAGTCATTCATTGGCAAGCACCTCCAAAAAAGCACTCACTAAATACTCATTACCTAATGCCAGAGAACTACTCATTAACCCACCAAACAAGACCGTATGGAAATCTCTTGTGAACACCTCTGTCAACAGCTACTGGCATCGTGAATGGACCCAAGGTATCTTCGAGAAGTCCACACTCAAATATCTTCAGATTCAAGACGAACCTGTACACAGGGCACATAACATATGGAGAGCCATCAATCCTAGCGGTAACGAGGTCCAGCAGGCAGAAGTCAAGGCCAGACTAATCCTTGGCACTTATGTTCTAAAATCTAACACATCTAAGTACAACAAGTCTGACGTCAGCCCGACTTGCTTAATGTGTAAAACTGCTGACGAAACCCTAGAACACTTTCTTCTCAAATGTCCCAGTTTATCTCTGCCTCGATCGAGAGGCGTTGACTCACTCAGAGCACTCTTAGAAAAAATACAACCGAACAGCTATAATCTAGTTAACCGGGAAGGGAAGATGCTCCAGATACTTCTTGATTGTACGCATATCAGCCTAGCGGGGATCATCAAGCTATCCAACAGAGACAAGACTCAAGTAGAGCGAGCCACACAAGCTTTCTGTTACTGTTATGATATGGACAACTCTTGTATTTCTATATACTATGATAACACTAGTTACCTCCCTTGTCATATATATATTGCATGTCTCTATAATCCCTAGTCAGAATAAATAAGACTCCTAAGGCAGTCCAAGTTACCACAACCTGTGTAGCGGTTGAAGAACCCGCGAACCAGGTAACGCCATGCCCAACTATGGAAGAGCAAACCCCTGTGAGCTGTTCGGCGGTTGAAGAACCCGCTGTACAGCAAACAGAAACCCAGGCTCCTGAGGCAAGTAACCCCTCAGACCCAGCTCCTGTCCAACAGGCATCCCATCAGGTCCCTGAAAGCTACTCGGCTATTTCAGAACCCGCTGTACAGCCCACGGTCACCCCCCTCACTGAGGAAACTACCCCCTTGGCTCAAACCCCTGCCAAAGAGGCATCCCAACAAGTACCTGAGTACTGTTTGGTGGTTCAGGAACCCGCTGTCCAGTCAACGGACACCCCTTTAACTGAGGATCATACCCCATCAGTTCAAGCCCCTACGAAAGAGGCATCCCAAAAAGACCACGAGTGTTGTTTGGCGGTTCAAGAATCCGCTGAACAGCCAACAAACACCCCACTAACTGAGGATCCCACCCCCCTGGCTCAACCTCCTGCCAAAGAGGAATCCCAGCAAGTACCCGAGTGCAGTTCCGAGGTTCATGAACCCACTGTACAACAAACATATTCCCCAAATTCCAGGGACACATCCACCTCAGCTAACTTGGATGACCCAAAAGGGAAACAACTTAGAAACGGGAAACTAATTGGGGAACCCACACCAGCAAAAATAGGAAATAGGCTTAGGAGTCAAAAAAAGCTACTAAGGTTAAAAGACTTACCAATAGTTTAAAACAATAAAGTAACCTAAATAAGGAATAATCTTAACTAAAACCCCCTAGTAAAAGACCACCCCCGTTAAATAATGGCTAACACAAATAATCCTATAACACATAGGAGCCTCAGTGTCTTGTCATGGAATACGGGTGGTTTAAGAGGGCACGTGAGTAAAAGGGCAGAGTTCCAACAATTCATTAATAACTCCACTTCAGAAATAGATATCATATGTTTACAGGAAACGCACTACAAGGCAAACAGTGCTCCGCTTAAATTGACAGGATACCAAGCTCCGCTTAACTGTCCCAGGAAATATGATGTTTCAGGATGGGGTGGTTTATGTATTTATGTCCGAAATGGAATCCCTTACTCATATACTGAAGTTAAGAATCAGAATGTTTTTGAAACTCAAATGGTCACTGTTCACGGGTTAATGTCCAATATTAACATTTACAATTGTTATATTAAAGAGGGCAAACTTCATAATAAAGATAACCTGCAAAAGGGGTTAAATAAGATAACGCCAAATACAGTAATCATGGGGGATTTCAACCTTAAGCACCCACTATGGAACCCAGACAATGATTTCCGTACAGACACTGAGGCCGATATGTTAATTAAATTCTGTGAGGATAATAACCTTCAAATAATTAACGACAATCAAATTACGAGAATAAGCTCAACTGCTGTAGGCTCAAACTCAGCATTGGACTTAGCTATGGTATCAGACAATCTAAGAACGAGGGCAGACTTCTTAGTATTCAACAACTCCTGTGGTAGTGATCACTTGCCAATCTTAACAACGCTAGACTTCAATTACAGAAACAATGCCAAAATTACAGTTGATAAATGGAAATTACATAAAGCCTCCAAAGAAAATTGGAAGGATTTTCAAAAATTATGTAATGAACAACTTCACACTTTAACTGATTCTGAGTCTATAGATGAGGTGTTCACTGATTATTTAGACAAACTTAATAACATTTTAGAACAAACTATTCCAAAAGCTAAGGCAAAAGTGATCAAACCAAAGAAGTTAGTAATATGGTGGAATGCTGAGTGTGATACCGCAATAAAAGCCAGGGAGATTGCCTACCATAAGTTCAATAAACATAAGACCCAAAGTAATGCCCAAAATTGGAAATTATTAAGGAGTCAGGCAGACACCACAATCAAAAAAGCTAAGCAAGAGAGCTGGAAAAGTTTTTGCAGCTCTATCAATACTGAAACCAAATCCAAACAGCTGTGGGATTTTATTCGGAAAATCAAAGGCCAACCCCCAGCGAGCGAGCCCGCAATGTTATTTAATGGACAAATTGTCACAGATAATGAAGAAAAGGCTAACTCCCTGGCAAAACATTACCAGGCCACGAGTAGTAATGAAGGATACTCAGATGAGTTTATTCAGCGTAAAACAAAACATGATGATCATGTAATACCTGTAATTCTAAACCTCCCATATCCCCATAAGAATCTAAAGTATAATAGGGATTTCAATATGTTAGAACTAGAGCAGGCTATAATTAGGTGTAAAAATGGCGCGCCAGGTGACGATGGTATTCACTATGAAATACTAAGACATCTCCCAATGGAAGCCAAAAAGTCACTATTAAACTTATATAATCAATCATGGCAGTCTGGTTCTATACCTGAGGATTGGAGTAAGGCAATAGTTATCCCGCTACTAAAGCCTTACAAAGATAAACAAAGCCCAGCTTCCTATCGCCCAATATCATTAACATCTACATTTACCAAATTAATGCAGAAAATGATCAAAAATAGACTGTGCAACCATTTAGAACAGAACAACCTTATTTCAAACGTCCAATCAGGTTGTCGTTCATTCCATTCATGCGAAGACAATTTAGTCCGTTTAGAGGCAGATTGTAAAAGGGCACAATTAAGTAATGAGTACCTAGTGGCTATCTTTTTAGATCTCAGCAATGCTTTTGACAAAATGTGGAATGGTGGCGCCCTAAAATATTTGGCAGACATTGGTATTAAAGGCAGAATGTTAAAATGGCTGGCATCTTTCTTAAGTTTTAGAAAAATTCAAGTCCGATGGAATGGCCACAAATCAGAAATAGTAGAACTAGTTAATGGCTGCCCGCAAGGGAGTGTATTATCACCAATCATTTTTAGTGTCTTCATGAATACACTCCATGATGAAATTAAAAAACTTAATGGACCAATCAACGGTATAGACCAACTGCCTTGCGAAAAAGCTGAACTATCACAATTTGTTGATGACTCTGCAACTTGGGTAACTTCAAAAAGCCCTCAATTAGCGGTAAAAAGAGCCCAAAAAACCTTAGACTGCATCCAAAACTGGAGTAATAAATTTGGTTTTAAAATCAACCCAGCAAAAACGCAAGTTCTGATAGTTCACAAGCATATGAGAAAAGCCCCTGAGGATGTTATTGATTTTCCTAAATTAACTATAAATAATCAGGAACTACAATATAATAAGACTGCCAAATTCTTAGGTATGATCTTTGATAAGTACCTAACTTGGAAGGAGCATATAGACTCATTAATTAAAAGGTGCAATAAGGACTGTCAATTGCTAAGGGTAGTTAAAGGGAACTCATGGGGATCAAACAAAAGTTGTCTGCACAGAGTATATAAGGCCCTCATACTTGGGAAAATAAACTATGGCTCCATAGTTTATAATTCTGCCAGTAAGGCGGACCTCAATAGGTTACAAACACT
The DNA here is from genome assembly GCA_963678985.1 of Spisula subtruncata. Classification (NCBI taxonomy): domain Eukaryota; kingdom Metazoa; phylum Mollusca; class Bivalvia; order Venerida; family Mactridae; genus Spisula; species Spisula subtruncata. The sequence goes on along the minus strand of OY787662.1, from coordinate 24,330,041 downwards.
GCAATTAAAGGCCCTCAGGATAGTTACTGGCACATACAGGTACACCCCCAGGCTACCCCTATTAATTGAATGTGGCGAACTCCCACTAGGATTCCAACGGGAACAGAGCATGCTCAAATACTGGGTTAGGTCAGGCCGGTTAGGATCGAACTTGCCCATCAATGAAATGGTCACTAAAGACCCAATATATGAGCACAAGGTGTACACTGTAAAGCCCAAATATGTTACATTTAAAGTCCCATACTCACAAAAAGTTAGGGAATGCATCGAGGCATATAATGTTCAGAACCTAGTAGCTGCACCACCGGTGTACTATGATCCCCCTGATATAAGTAATAATATTCCCGACTTAGACCTACTGCAGGTTACGTCCAAAAGCTATACCAATGGTTACAACCTGCAAATATGCAGGCAGCATATTGAAGATAATTACTCTAATTATTTCCAAACTTACACCGATGGTAGTAAGGATGAAACCCTGGATAACACCGGGACGGGCATGTATGTCAGGTCACCAGATAATGAAACAATGGTAAATAAGGGTATCAAACTCCCCAAAGAGGCCTCTATCTATACCTGTGAATTAATAGGGATCCAAATGGCATTGCTCTGGACCCTAGGGAAAAAGTATCAATTCTCAGCAATATTTAGTGACAGTCTAAGTAGTCTCATGTCCATTAAAACAGGGATTTCAAGTACCCGGCCAGAAATAATGTCCGAAGTTCTGAATCTTCTGCACCAGATTCAAAACAATAACCAATCGGTCAAGTTAGTCTGGGTCCCCAGCCATGTAGGACTAGAAGGGAATGAAAAGGCTGACCAAACAGCCAAACTTGCATGTACAGAAGGCACCACTGTACCCTTACAGTTAAGCTTATCAGAGTCATACAGTGCCATTAAAACTAAAATAAAACAGGAATTTAAGAAATACTGGAACTCAAGTGAATATGATAAGAGTATGTTTGATTCTGAGCATCTACCAACCAAATTAAAGACATATAGTAACAATCCTTTACACGATAAGATATTTACTAGACTCAAATTAGGGGCAAGCTATCTGGGTGCTGAAAGAAAACCCAATGGCGACAATTGCCCAAACTGCAATCAGCCAGTAACGTTTGAACATTTTGTCTTTGAGTGTCCGTTGCATACCAACCATAGGAAAATACTAGAAGCCGAGCTTTTGGATGCTGGCTTACAAATTGTCAACAAACGTTCTATTTTTAATCCACCAAGTAAATTAGCGCAAAGGGTCAGGCTAGCGCTCTTTAAATACATCCGAAACACCGGATATGAAGATAAATTATAACTCAGAATCAGGCATAATGTTTATCTTACTCAAGTAGGCAACCTGTCGAGGGTAAATAAGATAGGGGTAAATATATCTTCCTTAAGAAGACGGAGCCTCAATGTGAGGACGATACCCCTCTTACCAACCCTTGACGGGAAGCCAGCTATAAACAAACTAAGAGTTAAATCAACAAACCAAGAAATAAATACATAAATAAAGCAAACTAAATAAATAAATAAATCAATATATAAGTTAAAGGCATAAATAAACAATCAAATTATACCAATAAAATAAACTTAATTAGGCAGTCTATTAGGGAAAGATGACAGACGGTACAAATATCTTCCTTAAGAAGACAGAGCCTCAATGCGAGGACGGTACCAAAGTTGTCAATCCATAATAGGTGACATAAAATTAATATAACATCGGAGCTACAGACAAGGTTTTGGTCCACGGGGTATTTTGCCCCCCAATTTCAATATTGAATGAACTTTGACAAATTCGTTTGGATAAATTAATCAAACTCATTATGTTAAAAATCTTTTATATACTGTTTTTCACTAATTCACCCCTTCCTATTTTTGGATCCTTCATATTATAACTGCTTAATCTTATATCTTCCACTTGGGACATAATTGGCCTTCAAAGAAAATTTATAATTCAAATACCATGGTAAACAGCCTATCTGTAGCTCTGTAAAATACTTAAAAATCTTAAATATCTAAGTATAAGATCAATATGCCAACATGTTGTGGGTAAAATGACACAAAATGGTAAAAATATCTTCCTTAAGAAGACGGAGCCTCAATACGAGGACGATACTAGTGTTATTTGCCTGGGGCGGGTTGGCGTATCGGTTGTTATGCCTTAAAAATAAAATAGGAACAGGTGGCCGCTATGCAGAGGTCCCGTAATAAATACCTAAAAATAACTAAAACTGCATACACTCATAGGTGTTATGGATAAATCAATTTAAAAATAAAAATTAATATGTACTAACAAGTTCAAAGATAAAATAGGAACAGGTGGCCGCTATGCAGAGGTCCAACAATAATCACCTAAAATGACTAAAACTGCATATAATCATAGGTGTTAGGAATAAAGTTAATTGTAATAAAGCAAAATATGTAATAACAAAATGTAATCATGACGATGGAATGTGGTTGTTTAACACAGGTTGGCATGGTTAGACCACTAAGTACAGTATCCCAAGTCCAAGCCCATCAACAAAAATAAGTCTCATAACAATAAACTATGACATACCATAATCATACCGTGCCAACATCCCCTTAATGCATTTAGACCCATTGAGCGGTTCGATTAGTTGATATTTACTAAGCAAGCAGTGACATACTTATATGTTGATTGGAAAAATTCACAACCAACAATATAACACATCGATACACGCCCGTACTTAACTCATAATAGTTACGAATACCCGAATCATGTTGGTCCCCATCTTCTACGCCCTCCAATCCATCTATATACGGGTATAATCCACCAATCCTCCACCCAGTAGTTATTTCATCAGTCACTGCTTCTGTATCCGAAATAAGGCATCCGAACCGCATCCACTTCCCAACGTTTCCAAACTAGTTCACTCCAGTGCTTCCAACTCAGGCCCCGTCCGGTAAAAAGGGTGCGACAACCCGTCCATCCAAGCCGTAGCGGCACATACATATCCATTAAAGCGATATACCGTAGAATTCCGTCCTGTAAGCCATAGAATACATATATATCCGAAAGGTGTATCCGAATCTCAGCAACTCTCCGGCCATTCGCCCAGGTCAACTTCCGCAATTTTAGAATCCAGCTTATTTCGATAAATATGGTGTGACAACACGTCAACCAGACCCAAATCAGTACCTCCACATCCAATAAAGCGATTTAATGCAAATTACTTACCCATGACCCATAAACCAACGAAATATAAGCTGGAAAACGCAACAATTCTATCCGTAAAACACATGCCGTGAAATTTCCGGTACATCCATGATTACAATGCATGATGGGTAGTAATCAAGGTTACGACCCAAATCTAGTTACCTCCCTTGACTAAATTGGAAGCACAAGCCATACGCAATTACCCCCCTTATTAAAAATCTTAAAGTTCATGTTCCATCGGTATGTAAATAACTGAACATCTAAACAAATAAGAAGTAATTAGGCAAACTAAATTATTAATAATCTAATAAATAAGGGATTAAGAGTTAATTCATCAATAGGGTCAATTACATCATGATAAACAAATAAATTACCAATAATGAATAGTGGACCTTATAAATGTAGGTAAAAATACAAAGTATAAATGCTTAAAGTGATTTACCGGGTCCCTAACTAGGATCCCCCACCAGACCGCGCATCCCCACAATCACTTGACAATTCAGAGTAACTATTTCTCCCATGTATATGTGGGGCCCTAAAAAGGGCCGTTTGGGTGGTATTATTTAGAAGCCCGTAAAGGCTCTAAAAATGACCATATGCAGCAATTAGTGTCTGCCGCAGCCTTAGCAATAAGCAGCGCATCCCCTCAATATTCAAATGCACCTGATCCGGGGCAACATGCTTAAAAAACCTAAGATTAGGAATCCTAACCAAGTCCCGGCCAAACCATTTGGCCATCCTCCTATTAAGGTTGATGCGCTGCCTATCAAAACAGTCCTGTGTCAGGCCAGGACACTTGCGGAAATCTCCCCGGGGGGTGACCTCAACTATGTAGACTTGGCTCACGCCGCCTCTACGAATATCCCCCACCAGGTGACAAATCTGGTGGAAAATATCCTTATGGCTAGACATCGGAGTAATGTCATTACCACCCAGCATGACTATGACCACATCAGGCTTACACCTGAGCAGGTCCTCCAACAGGCGGCGATCATAGCATTTTGCCCTCATACCACCCTTTCCATAGAATGAAGTGGTATAGGGCGGGTACAGCGTGGTGCCGGTCTGCTCCAAATATTCACCAAGTCGCCGCACAAAGCTATCGCCAAATACTGCAATCCTAGGCATGGTAGTGGAAATAATGAGGGCTACAAGTCGGTATACAACTTATATACCCAAATGATATATAGCAAAACATTACCCGTCAATAAACAGTAACATGCCAATTAAAACTGCCAATAAGGGTAATGTCACCTAATGCAATCAATTAAGACTGAGCAGTCTGGTATATCCATGACGGATAAACTAGGCGCCGTCACTCCAACACCTGTAATAACAACCCCTCATGAGATCACCCCAGTAGGTAACTAGGAAAACCCGGTAAATCTATAAAATCATGTAAAAATAAAATAGATGATAAAAAAACATAAAATTAAAAAAAAAAAAAAAAAAAAAAAAAAAAAAAAAAAATAGTTGTAATCATAAAAATCAAAACTAAAGTATGGAAAGCCAAGTGTTTTTTTTTGTGCCAAGCAGCACCCTTATTATTATGAATATTTTTGATAGGAATTGAAATTGTCCCACTACTAGTGTTAGGAGTACTACTAAGTATATAAGGAATATAAGTATTATTGTCAGGAACAGAACAAAAATCACACACATTATTTTTATTTTTTTATTTTTTTCTCAAATGTATAGTTAAATATGTATAAGTTGTAGGCACGCCCGGCCCAGTCCGAGTACGAGAACAAGTTTCACTTAATTACTCACTTACTGCATTAAGTTAAAAGACGCCTGTCTTAGCCCGAACAAGAGAGAAGTCTAATTTAATGTGTAAGTTAAAAGACGCATGTCTTAGCCCGAGTAGGAATTAAGTTAGGACAAATAAGTCAGAGACGCACGTCTCAGTCCGTGAAAGAGAAACTGAAGCAAAGAAACTCGAGTATCGCCGGTGTGGGAGGATGAACGATCTCAGCTGTCTGGTTTCTCCAAAAGCACCCGTCCGAACAAGTTTCAATGCCCCTGTGAAACAAGTTTCAACGCCCCTGTGAAACTCAGCCGTGAGCACCCGTCCGTGTCCGGACAAAACAGACAAGTAGGAGTAAATACAAATGCTCTAGATCTCATTGGTCGATTTTTGTATTTACATTAAATAACACAAAAACTAAACGTCCGGCTAACGCTTGCAGATAAATTATCTGCAAGACAAATTTACCCTATTTCGAACTTTTTAACTTTCTCGGCATGAAGGGGTACATGCCGGGGTCCTATAAAAAATCCAGATTACCGAAAGGTATGGGACGATACGAGGACCTTTTAAACTCATATCAAATCAAATCAAAAAATCCCTAGTCACTCTCTATTAAGAAATCACTGAATAAATATAGTTAGAGCACAACTGTACTTGTAGTTCTATGAACCCAAACACGAATATTAAACATGGTGTCAGAAGTAGTTACTAATTTATAGTAATTTATAAATTATTGGATTATATATTGAAAGTGATTGGACTAAAGACGAATTTGTGTTTTTATTGGATTTATATATTAACATAACATTCAAAAATGGAGCTGACAGGAGTCCCTGAGCCCAAAATGAATTGGGATTCATCAAGCCTACCGGTAGAATGGACAAATTTCAAAGATCATGTAGATCTTATATTCAATGGTCCATTAAAGGGAAGGTCTAAAGAGGAACAATGCACATACTTGCTACTGTGGATTGGTCAACGTGGCAGAGAAATCCACAAGTCATGGAATTTGTCACAGGAAGACAATAAGGATATTGATAAGTTATACGATAACTTTAAGGCGTATGTAGAGCCAAAGTTGAATTCGGTTTTCAAGAGATACCAGTTCAATAACATTGTTCAAGGAGACAATTCCTTAGAGGAGTTTTTTACGAAACTTTGAGTCATGGCAAGTGACTGCAAATTCTCTGATAAAGAAGAGATGATGCGTGATAGGATTGTTTTTGGCGTCACCTCGGATAAAATAAGAGAAAAGCTATTAAGCCTAGGTGACAAGTTGACATTTGTAAAAGCAGTGGAAATAGCTCAAAGTCATGATTACGCTCAGAAACAATTGCATTCGATGAACGCACAGTCTGGATATAGTACAAATAATGTTCATCAAGTCAAAACATCATACAACAAGAAGAAATTTCAACCCAAAAATGTGGACAAATGTACCAAATGTGGAAGAAACCACCAAAAGGGCAAATGCCCAGCAAAAGGACAGCAATGTCACGAATGCAAAAGATGGAACCACTTCGCGGCACAGTGTTTTAAGAAGAAACGTGTTCATACTGTAGAGGATCAAACGTCCGACAAGGAAGACTTCTCTGTGGATGCGCTGGATATGCAAGGTCAGATATTTGCTAATATTCTGGTAAATGCTACTCACACGATTTCATTTAAATTAGACACTGGTGCTAGTTGTAATATTTTGACAGAATCAGCATATAAATCTTTGAAGCTTAAGGGTCCATTGGCTAAAACAAACTCTGTATTATCTGCTTATAATGGCACAAAGCTAGATGTCCTAGGTAAACTCAGCCTGAAGTGCAGATATAAGGCTGTTGTAAAGAATGTTGAATTCTATGTGGTCTGCAAATGCAGATGCCCCATACTTGGTGTTCAAACATGCATAGATTTCAATTTGTTGAAAATTGTCATGTCTGTTGATAACCCCAATACACCCCTGATTAAGCAGACGGTGTTAAAAGAGTACAAGGATGTATTCAATGGTATTGGTCGCTTACCGGGAACTTGTTCTATCAAAATTGACCTCAAAGTAGACCCAGTCGTACACCCTCCAAGGCGTGTACCTGTTCCAATACAGGAATTAGTTAAGGCCGAGCTAGCTTCTATGACGAAAGCTGGTATTATTAAGAAGGTCACAGAAACCCCTACACCATATGTAAGCTCAATGGTGGTAGTAAATAAGCCCAACTCGAGTAAGGTCAGGATCTGTCTCGATCCTAAGGACTTAAACAAGGCAATTATGAGACCATACTATCCAATGAGAACATTGGATGATATCCTCCCACAACTGTCATCAGCCAAGGTATTCACTAAGATGGACTGTAAATCAGGTTATTGGTCATTAGTCCTAGATGAAAAGTCATCATATCTGACCACCTTCAATACATTTCTAGGCAGGTATAGATATCTTAGGTGCCCTATGGGGTTAAAGAATAGCCAGGACTTATTCCAGCAGAAAATGGATGAGTGCTTGGAGGGGCTGAATGGATGTGCAGTTATAGTGGATGATTTATTAGTTTATGGGGACACAGTTGAGGAGCATGATAGAAACCTCAAACTAGTACTAGATAGATGTCGCGAGAAAGGCATTAGGTTAAATCCGGACAAACTCGAAGTAGGTGTACCGGAAGTTAAATATTTTGGTCACGTCCTTTCATCAGAAGGTCTAAAGCCCGATCCCCAGAAAACTATGGCCATTATGAAAATGGAGCCTCCCCAGAACAAAGCTGAATTAGAAACCATTATGGGTATGGTTGTCTATTTGTCTAGATATGCACCCCACTTATCTGAGATAACTCAGCCATTAAGAGAAACTTTAAAGAAGGATGTAGTGTTTCACTGGGATGAACCCCAGCAAACCGCATTCCAGACTGTTAAAGATGTTTTAACTCAGTCTCCAGGTCCAGTGTTGACATACTTTGATCCAGATCCAAAAAGGTCATTAGTACTGCAGTGTGATAGTTCAAAATATGGGACTGGTGCTTGTTTAATGCAAGACGGTCGACCTATTGGTTATGCTAGCAAAACACTGACAAAGTCCGAGGTCAACTGGGCACAAATTGAGAAGGAAATGTTTGCCATAGTGTTTGGTTTAAACAAATTCCGACAGTATGTATACGGGCGCAAGGTTTTGGTCCAAACTGATAATTTACCTATTCTGGCCATATGGAAAAAATCTCTGCACGCAGCACCTCCTAGGTTACAAAGGATGATGTTACAGTCACAAGGTTATGATATTGATCTTGAACATAAGGCAGGTACCCAGATTCCGCTGGCAGATACCCTTAGTCGTAAGTTTCTACCTGATACATACCCAGATATATCCGAAGCCATAAATTTACATGTGAACTTCGTTATGGACAAATTACCCTTCAGTGATACTAAACTGAATGAAATAAGGTCACAAACTGCTCAAGATAGTGAAATGCAAACCCTCATAAGTTTGATCCTTGAGGGATGGCCTGAAAAACGTAATGATTGCCCGACCCTATTGTTAGACTACTGGAATTATCGTGACGAACTCTGTGTCATAGATGGTCTGATTATGAAAGGTCAACGAATTGTAATACCCTTTAGCTTGAGAGCTAATATGTTAAATGTCCTTCATACTGGTCATTTTGGTATCGAGAAATGTCAAAGACGTGCTCGAATCACAATGTTTTGGCCCAAACTATCATCGCAGATAACTGACAAGGTAAATCAATGTTCAATATGTATTGAACATCGTGGTTCCAATCAAAAAGAACCATTGATATCTCATGAAGTACCTGAACGTCCATGGCAAAATGTTGCCAGTGATGTATTTACATGGGAAGGTCATGATTATTTGCTTATAGTTGACTACTATAGCAATTATATTGAATTTGAGAAAGTAACAAGTACAACAAGTACTTCGGTTATTAAACAATTCAAAAGTTGGTTTTCTAGATATGGCATACCTGAGAAAGTGATCTCAGATGGTGCTAGTTACTATACATCTAGAGAATTTGAGTTATTCACTAAGGAATGGGACTTCAAACATATATGTTCTAGTCCACATTATCCCCAATCTAATGGATTGAGTGAATCTGCGGTTAAAATCGCAAAACAAATGCTTAAGAAATCCAAGGCAGCAAATCAAGATATATTGATTTACATGCTTGAATACCGTGCCACCCCTTTAACACATGGCTACACACCTGCAGAATTATTCATGGGCAGAAAAATTAGATCATTCTTGCCTATTCCTAAAGAACAATTGATGGTTAACAAGCTTAATTATAAGACAGTCAATGTTAAACTGAGAGAAAAACAGGCGGAACAAAAACGTCATTATGACAAAAATGCCAAGTCCCTACCCCCATTAAACATAGGTGAACCTGTACGACTACAACAGGATAAATGGGAACCAGTTATTGTTACTCAAAAACACAATGATAGGTCATACACTGTCCGTACACCTGATGGTGCTGAATATAATAGGAATAGACGTCATTTGTTAAAATCTAATGAAAAAGATTTCAAGTACAATCAGAATACCCCTGATGTAACTATCCCCTGTACCTCCCCAATGGAAAATGAGTCATGTCAAAGTACTTCAACAAGCACCAATTCAGATCTAAATTCTCAGAGTGATAGCAATAAACCAGACAAGGCAAATATCCAATCTTCAACATCCGGTCAGTTAATGACTAGCCAATCTGATGTTTATGTAACAAAATCAGGTCGAGTGGTAAAACCAAGGATAATCAACTCTATGTGAAAGTAACATGTAATCAGTTGAATATAAACAAGTGTTGTGAACAAGAATTAAGTGCATTTATTGACCAATCTACGCTACAGACTTAAGATCATTATCTAAAGTGGACTTTACAATGTTTATAATACTTCCTGGACATACATCAAACCAGATGTGGAAACTGTTAAAATCCAATTAGTGCCAATATTGACACTTGAGGAATCCAAGATAATATTGATTTAATCAGTTATAAGATCTATTCATGAAGACACTTTGTTTATAGTAGGATTACATGATAACCTAGAAAATTCATTTATTCTTAAGAAGGGAGATGTTATGATATGGACAACTCTTGTATTTCTATATACTATGATAACACTAGTAACCTAGTCCACTTAATTAAAACCCCATATAGATAGACAGACCACTAATGCGTTAAGATAATCAATAAATAAATATAACACGTTAAAAACTCACGGACATACGTATATATATTGAATTAGACAAACTTTAAGCGATAAGCTACCAGTAATAATAATATGTTGTAAAAAGGCATGTGCATGTACTGTTTTTCTCGCGATTCTATTGGATCACAGTTTATTCATGAGGAAAAGTTATCATCACCGCAGTGATTGAATGTCCCAATACAACTGGGAGAAGTTACCTGGAGAAAAGAAAAAAGTAGACCTGAGAATATTAACAAATAAGTCGATCAGTATCCCTCATACTAGTCATGGTGAAGAGCCCAAACAAAGTACATGTATACCAAAAATATATGTGAAGGTATCATATATGCTTTTAAAAGCTGCATGTGTTGATCTACATGAACAGATGAACCCACGTGTGCACAGATGAATGTATGTGTTTTCTCTCCGTCTTGAATTCATTATTGTAATGGTCAACAAAAATAAAAATACCCACCTTTACACGTACACGACACATGGAAACATTATCTACGAATTGACAAACTTCTCCAGAACGTCGTTTAATGGATAAACTGGCTTAATTACAGGTGATCAATGTAAATCGAATGACAGGTATTTGTTTACACACGTGACTACACCGACTACACACAAACTGATGACGTCATTCTAACCGGTCGGGTGAAACAGCCGGACTATGTCTGTAGCCCGACTTTCCCTAGTCGGGATTACCTCCCCTATATCACTACGTTAACTAAAATACTATAGTACGACAGGGAACCGGACTAGACTTTCCCCGGAATGCGCCATAGAAAACAATCGACCCCATTCTGGAAAAAGGTCCTCTATTCCAAGAACAGACAAACAGTTGAACTTATGGCGCGTTCCACTTCGTTAGCAACTCAGACAGTGCATATAAAATAACTAGATACCACTTCTCGAATGACTCTGTTCATATTAATTAGCGTTCTTGTGCTCACTATGTATCTATGCGTGTGCTTACTTAGTCGCTAATGTGCTAAATTAATTAAATACCCTATCAGTATAAATGTATAATCCATATTTACCATGTTTTCTGTACTTTGTTGATAACTACTGGCTTACACATTATACAATAAACTGTGAACATGTTAAAATATCGCCAACAATAAGTACGACTGGGTCATATTTGCTTACATGGACAGGGCTGTGACACAATTTTGTATCGTTGCCTACACTCGTGAAAGACCGGTCATTTCCGTTTTTCTCTGGTAAATATACCTCGTGTATAAGTGTAGGATTACACAAACAGTAGTCTCTCAAGCATCGGTCCTGTAAACCATAGGTTTCCGGTATGTAGATACGACAGTTTTCCACATTGTCCGGATGATTTGTATTTCACCATGGGCTGTCATCCACACACCAACCACTTTTGACACACCGGAGTCGTGAAAGAACCAAGTAGTTTATATACGGAAAGAGCAATGGTGTCGCACCTCAACTCGATCCTTGTATCACAATATAACTTCCGTTCCTTTGAAGGCAAAGAAAATCGGACAATCCGCCGGGCAAACCAATACACGAAAAACAATATAATCATTCATTTATAGTTGATTATGCGCCATATTTCTAACGAAGTTCGTCTCGAATTGCTTGCTCGTGTGTCCAAAGAATGCGAATGACAATCCAATATATAGCGTTTTTAAATCATTAAGAAGATAATATGTGCGTAATATTATGTTTAAATCAAAATTTAAATGATCAAACTTGTAGAGAAAGACTCTTTAACACCCCGTGTACCCCGGTAATATGTATTAGCCAGGGTACTGCTGTTTAGACAGAGCGGAAAATGTCGACGCTTGAGAGGTAATGTATTTTGTGCCTGTTACATTTATTTCGAGTCCATACCATTGAATCGATGATCATGTATGTATGCAGTGGTTCTTCCTCGACATGCAGATGTATTTTTTTCCAACCAGAAACGTCAGATCCGATTTTAAACTTGATAAACGCGTCCAAAAGTCCAAAGTTTAGTCTATAAAAAATAATTAAAAATACTTCTAGACGGCGGAGAATACACAAATTTCGTGAATATGTAGCGAAATAATGGTACCATATTCTTCCACAATAATATATTTACTGACGTAGGTATCTTTCTAAAAAAACGGGTTCTCTACACTAAGTGTCACCAAAATGGTACTGCTTATGTTATATGGTTGATACTGCTTATACATGTCCAATCTAAATTTAATAAGATACCGGGGTGTTTCAGAGTATAAGACAAAATCATCCACTTGACGTAATCACCAGTGACCACTGCTCTTTTTTGTCAAGATAGAAGAAATTTGATTTGATATGAGTCTATAAGGTCCTCGTAAAGTTAAAAATGTTCGAAATAGGGTAAATTTATCTTGCAGATAATTTAGCCAAATGTTTATTTTTTGTGTTATTTAAGGTAGATACAAAAATTGACCAATGAGATCTAGAGTATCTTCTCCTACTTTTCCTATATTGAAGTGAGTTGAGCCCCTGTGGTCTTAGAAGTTAGACATCACCTCCCTGTGAATTATATAAACAGTGAAGGCAAATGAATATATTTTGGAGAGTAGAACGTTGCCAAAACGGGAATGTGAGCAAAATGAATTTAGAATAATTTCCTGATCGGGCAGAACTATTACTTAGGGGATTCACCGTCCTGTCAGACCGGACATTCCCCATCGATAAAGTTCATTCTATGTCATTACAATAATATGAATACGTCCCATTTTTACATTAAACAACATTGTATTGTTTATATGTTTCATTAACATGAAAATACACGAAAAACTAATTAAAATGTTCAAGTAAAATTCGTCCATCCAATAATGGGGATTTAGTCCATCTCGAAAAAACCATGATAGTGATTTTGTCAAGCTTGTGGGGATTGTATCCAGCAGTGATCTTGTAATATTATCTCATAGTTGGAAGGGAGAGTAGTTTTGTGATTAACAGTTTTGGTATTGGTAATGTCATGATCTTAGATTGCGGTACTAAGCTTAGTATTCTCCATTTACACATATTGAACAGTGAAATATCTTGTGGCATCTGATAAACCCTGATCATTCCGTCACACGCTGATGTAGCTAATTGTTCCCCAGTATTAGAAAATGACAAGCTTATAACGTTAGGCACACATGCATTCTTCTGCTCTAGACTCGGACTTTCACTTTTCATATCTATTCTAAATAACACTGAGGTCGTGAAAGTATCAATGAAATGCAATACAAAGTTCCTAGTGGCTACACAAACAAACGCCCCATTAGGTTCATATTGAACACAATCTATCGCGCTAGAGCAAATGGTGTCAGTCTTTTGAAGAATTTCTTTTGAAACAGTGTTAACAAAATACAGACACCTTGTGTTTGTACCGACAGCGAGACACTCGTGGTAAGAACGTGGATCATAGTCGAACGTTGACGACCAACTCGGGAATGTATCAATTGGAAATATATCCTCATCAACTCTGGTTACTAATTCCAGATTTTTGTCCAAAACTAATAGAACACGCACGGAGGAGCATATCGCAATATGCTCACTATCGGGTGACCACTTGCACTTTAAAAACTCGCTGTACATGTAGTTAGATGTGTTTGTGAAGCCTGGAACTATCTCACTGAGTACCACAGATTTGTCATACGTTGTTAGATCAAATATTCCTCTATCTATCATGTATAAAACTAGTTTTATCGGACGAATTACACTCACCATCACTGCCAGGTACTTTCCATTAGGCGAAAAAGCACAGTATCCATAATAAAATGCACGTACATTAAAGCGCTTGTTAAATCTTTCTTCATGAAATACAGTATCAATTTTGAGCGCTGCATGGGCGATGTAACCGATGTAATCTCCTGATGGATGCATGTCGAACCGGGGAAAATGTGGCATTCTCGCATGTTCAAACACATCACCTTCTGAAATAAATGAAAATTGTATACATTTGTATATACATGTAGATGTTTAAACATAAGTTTAACCTCTCCAGAGCAGTCCTCATTGAAGCTGTTATTACATCTATAAGCACCGTTAGTAATACTTTTAAATGTTTTGGTCAATTCTTTTTTTGAGACCAATTGGCAACTTGCAGAGTTAATGATTTCTCTTTTAGATAAAACACAACTTCGTTCAGCAACCAATTACAATTGATTCGAATACTTGTTGTTTTATATTACAAGAACTTTCACATTAGTAGCAATAGATCCATTACACATTTTAACAAACACATCGTGCTTCGAAATGAATTAACCCTATTCTTTATTTGGGTAGGTTGTATAATCAGAACGGAATACATTTGTCGTCATTTTCGTACAACCCGCATATTTTTCATCTGAAATCTGGGGACTTGACAAGCAACTGATTTATGCAGAGGATGGGAATAACATGCTTACTTAGAGTTTCTTTGTTTAAATCCATTTTCATTATTCTTCCAATTGGTAAACATGGCGGATATCTTGACCGTGGGTCAAATACACCAGCACTGACAAACAAAGTACTGTCATCATTGGGAACAAACTGGACATCTGGCCACCAGTATACGTCTCTTTGTCTTGTTGCATTGGCATGGTAAGAAACTGAAATGACTAAATAATGTTTTAATGGTAAAACGTTTGAAAAGAATACCTCACTAATAAGATCACCTTACAAACATCATTTTGTAATACGAGGGTCATTCAAAAAATACGTAGACAATCTCGATTGTGAAACTATTTATCATCCGATTTTGATCAAAATTGGTAGAAATCAGGTTCTACCGGATGTGAATTCAGTGCGTATTTTTATCACGAAAAATATATATTACATTCGAAAATATGGTAGTTATAGCAACGTAAAATTGAACATACGGGGCAACCCATCGATTTATCCCGTAGTAATTTGGTGTTCATTTCTTCGCCCCACCACTTACCTTTTACAGTTGCGAAACCTTTCGAGAATGCATGTGTGTATTGTTTAAAACTATGTTATTCTGTGTTTTAAATTATGATGTCATAGTTAACACCGTTACAGAGATATTTGTTATCATACAAAGTCACTCTTAATAGCAGAATGAAAACGTGACGTCACGTTAAACCACGGACCACGGGTTATCCTGAAAGTATGTGTTGGGCTTGATATAAACACACATACTTACTTGAATCGAGGTCAAAAATTGGGGATTTCACCCAGAGAAAATGCCGGAACATCATGTAAAACATTCAGTGCCGGTGTTGTATATATCCCTTAATTGAAATCGCTCAAACATGTCCCCTACAATCCAAATTTCACTTTTCTGGACGTCCAGACTTTGATATTGGTGCGATTTGGTTACGCGAGTATGAAACTCGAAACAACACATGAAATAATGTATGATGTTTGTTCTTTTTTGTAAGTTTAATCAGCCGTTGTAAATTGATCATTATACAGAATGGTTGGTGACAGAGTTGTACAATGAGTATTTTTGTGAGAATTTAGAATATGTCGTGAGGTTACCGAAACCGATGACGTCAACAACGACGTCAGGACTTGCCCCGTGGTGACTATAGGTGCAATGCATAAAACAAGATCCTCACTTAACAGACGGCCCGATTTCTATGAAACTTTCGGATTTTGGCGAATGAATGTGGTTGTATACAAAACTAAGTAATTATTGATTTATCTGAAAAAAATAAGCTAGCAAATTGATTTGTCTACGTATTTTTTGAATGCCCCTCATGTATAGTTCAATGTTTTGCTTTTTATCCAACACAACACACATATGAACGATTACCTATACACATTCAAACTGTCAACCAGCCATTTATTGGATGAATGAATAATTAAATACCGGTACTTGCAATTCACCAAACACTAGCTGGTGATCGTATTTGCATATTGATACCACTGTTTAGCAAAATGTAACATGATCTCTCTTCATCAGGAGGCTAACGGTCGAAGTAGAACAAAGAGCATGGGAAAGTCCATTGACGACTCCATTGAAGGTTCTTCGTTGCTACCCTACATGCTATGCAGTAAGTAAATACGTAATAATAATCAGTTATGGTCCTATAATGCAGGTATTGCCGAATTTAACAAACACAAGGTCATAACAGGAAGAAACGTTTTGTAAAATTAGGATCATCCTAAGTAGATATGCACTTACATTTGTCCATAGGAAAACCCATGAACTCAACCAATAAGGACAAATTAGATTTTTTACGACTGGATGGAAATTTACGATATTTTTTCTCTGATACACATTTCTTGATCTCTCCTCTCCTCCTGTCTGTGACCACATGGTAGTGAATTCCTATAGTCAGTCCCATGGTTTTGTCATTCTAGTTGCACCAATGTCCTGAAATCAGTCATTAACATGTTTCAATTTGATGATTTATTATGCATGTTATCAGATCTCACTGTAATGCTACACTAAGTGATAATTAAGAAAGAAAAAAATATACAAGTCCTTAATAAGTTCTTGTTTTCCCTTAGTAGCTGCGTTGACTGTTCACGCACTTGACTCTGAGTGACGGGTTGGCTCAACTGATTTGATACTTATTCGAAAAGTTAATTCTAAGTTTTTTAACACTAGAAAAACTGAACTTATCTTGTAATGAACGCTTCTATTACTTGGTATTACTTATAATTCTTCGTAAAGCTAAAATCCGCTATCACAGCATTATATATCAGCCGTTCTTCAGGACGGACTTAGCTTCGTGACGTTTAATTACGTATCGAGGAATTATATAATGAGGTCCAGAAAATGCAAAACTCGTGCTCTTTGATTTAATTTATGCGTAACATTTTGTTTTTCTCATGAATTATACTACAATACATTTTGTCGTTGCTATGGTGACCAATTTCTGAAAAGTATCCATATAATTTCCTTCGATGTGATGTAATGCACCAAATGACGTAACGCCATTTCCCGCACCAGGGTACTGTTTTATCAAAGTAATTACGGAAATCTTAAACTTGCGATCAAATTTAAATTCTTTACAATTCTTTTACGAGGATAAAATGTGGTAAATGGAGCTGCAAAACGAATAAAGATTTAGTTAATGAACTCATACTAGCAATTATCTATCACCGATTTGAAGTTGTTAAAGAATTATAAAAAAAAAAATTTAAACGTAAGTTTACGATTTCCGTAAGTGCGTTGATAAAACAGTACCCAGGACAGTGTCTATATCAATCCCTGTCCACAACTTCTACTGCTCGTGTATATTTTTTTCTAATAAGGCAATTACTTTTTTATTAAACGTTTTCCAAGTTATTACTCGCATTATTTCATTGGAACCTTTGTAATGTGAACTAGTTCTAAATTACATATTAAGGCAGTGACTAGAGGTCCGGTTACCTGCAAAGACCATTCATTTAAAACATATCCTACACCTACTTGCAGAGTTTCGCAATATTCACCTGCGTCATCGTTATTTATAGTTTTAT
Source organism: Spisula subtruncata (assembly GCA_963678985.1). Classification (NCBI taxonomy): domain Eukaryota; kingdom Metazoa; phylum Mollusca; class Bivalvia; order Venerida; family Mactridae; genus Spisula; species Spisula subtruncata. Next base: position 24,312,543 of record OY787662.1, on the reverse strand, counting down.
ATGATACCGGCAGTTACCGGTGTGTACTAGCGTTTAGTAGTCGCCATAGATCTACCCATTCGTAAACATATCAAACTAGTTTGTGTTTAGTGTGTTTTCTCGGGATTCCTAGCACTAAAAATGAAAAAGGACCCACCTCTACACGCACTGAGCACATGGTAACATTATTTACGAATTGACAAACTTTTTCATAACACCGATAAATAGCAAACAGGTATAATAATCCAGGTGTTGTATATAAATCAAATGACATGTATTTGTTTACACATGTGACTACACAAAAACTGATGACGTTATTCGGTCTGGTCGTGTGGATAAGCCGGTCGATTTGTCGGTCGGCCGGCTGTCCCCGGAATGCACCCTATAAGACCAAGATCAGACCAACTTTGTGCTCATTTAACTCTACTAACAATTCAGTGCATATCAGATAATTAGACACCACTTTTGATTGTGTCTGTTCATATTAGCATAGATTTACTACAGTATTAATTATGCTACTTTTGCCAACGGCGCGGACATAATTTAATATTCTTTCATCATATTATAACCTTTACGGTATTTTGTTGATGATTATTAGCTTTAATATAAATTAAAACATACTAAAACACCGCCAAAATGTAATGTTGTCAACGGCTGGGCCACAATTGCTTCAATACAATACACGGGCACGGCTGAGACACACTTTTGTATCGTTGTTAAGACAGGGAGACACAGACAGGGGCTAAAGTATTACACAGGGAATTTGCAAATTATTTTTCAAACCTATGAGGTCCACATTTTACATTATTGTCCATGTGTGATGCTATCCTTTTTGCAGTCACACCGTTCCGCTGCATTCCGTGATGTTGTTGTTGTTAAATAAAAGTCTGACAGCGATTTATGATTATAAATAGTGAATGTATAGTTTGTCATTATTCGATGCCGCCCGAGTATGAAAGGGTGCAAGCAGATGTCCCAGGAGGATACAAGATTTGATTGGTTATAACGCTGTTGGACTCGCCCGTCAGGGGTAAAATAGGATGATAAATGTTCGGTAGGTACTAAAGTCCAAGTCCCAGGAGGATACAAGATTTGATTGGTTATAACGCTGTTGGACTCGCCCGTCAGGGGTAAAATAGGATGATAAATGTTCGGTAGGTACTAAAGTCCAAATCAGTTCGGAACGGGTGTTTATATAACGGCTACATATGTTGCAATTTGCGGGTCTTAGCAGGGGCTATTAAAAAGTAAAAAAAAACTATTTGCGCGGAGCGGCGATTTTCCTTTCGAACTTTTATGGAACATGTTAAATACTTTCATGTCTGTCAGATATTTTTTAGTTATGATTTTCGATTTTTTCCAGTTCTTAGGTTTTGTCTTAATCTAAATTTGATAAATGCAAGTGTTTTTTTAATCTCTATGTTTCTTTATTTATGTATGTCAGAATAGTTTGTTTTGCCAAAATTTAAACGGGTAAATATAGCTTGCCAACATTGAACTGACACTTCTTATTTACAAAATATTCATATGCGCTCCTATACTCCTGCCAAATGGAACTAGTTCTATGCATATTTTAAACTATGTTGAACGTATTAATTCGCAATAAATTTACTTATCAAGCTCACAAACCACGAAATAACAATGTCCTTTTGTGTCAGTTTCACGTTGTCAGGCTATACCACGTTATTGGAATACACTTTGTTATTTTATGAAACATGCTAAATGCCATCTGTGAAGCATTAATCAATATTATAATGGTGCTCATATTTCTAAAACATGTTATGTTCATTTGAATAAATATTTCAATAGAAAATAGAATGTTTTCATGTTTTCTATTCTTTCCTGGTGTTTCACTGCCTTCAAGTTTTTAACCAGGTTTTCCAAAGGAAAACTCTGGTTATTAGATTGTTGAATGTCGGCGGGCCTTAACAATTTCTTCTGTGCACAACTTCTCCTACATTTCTTCATAGATTTCAACCAAACTTTCAGAGAATGATTGTCATCATGTGACCTGGTGCATATTATCAGGGTTTTATGATTCAACCAATTTTGACGGAGTTATGGCCCTTGAAACAGAAAAAATTGGCCGCTTTCCTTATGTCGCACGGTACTCAAAGTACACGACATAGAGTCATGAAACCTTCACAGAAATGGTCAGGATGTTTTCTCTACACCTGGGGTTTCACTCCCCTTTCAGTTTAGTACATCCAGAGTTATTAGCCATTGAAATGGTGTAAAATAGCCATTTTTGACTTGTTTCACATGCTACTCAAAAAGTATTTGACCTAGGATCATGAAACCTTTATAGAAATGTTTGACAGCATGTACTCTAGTGCACCTGGGGTTTCACTCCCCTTTCAATTTAGTACAACCACAGTTATTGCCCTTGAATTAGTGAAAAATACCCATTTTCAGCAATCTTAAGTTTTTGCAGCGTACACTCAACACATGAGAATAACTTCCCTTGTGCATCACACATCACGCCGGAATTTTAGTTTGTTTACAAGTTTCTACCAATACCTTTTACTAAATAAAAAGATTTACTTAAAAAGAACTAGCGGCATCTTTGATGCCCAGCATCAACATTTCACTTGTACATACATACATGTGTATGTACATGGGCGTAGGAGCAGGGGGCCAGGCCCCCCCAATGTCTGGACCGGGGGGGCCAACATATCTTTTGGCCCCCCAATAATTCAGACGAAAAATTATAATTTACGACCTCATATATCTCGTTATAGGCAATTTGCCTTCAGTTCTTGGTTAAAACGTATCAAAATTTTTTTGCTCGCTTCGCTCGCATAATAACTTCCTTATATTCAAATACCTATTCACCCATTGTTTGCAAAAATACACTTGGGCCATAAATTGTACTCTTAATGTCACCCAACCCTCCTATATGACTTTGGGACGTTGCCAATTACAATATACATAAAGCCTTTGAAACAAACGTTTTCACCTTTAAAATTTAAATTGGATGCAAAAACTTAGTCGTGTTTTTGTAAGAACTTAAATTCCCTGCATTAAGGTCCCTTTTGAATGCAAAATAAGGTATATCAGAACGCCTAGAATGCACTAGATTTATCGATAGTTTAGAAATATTTCAGGAGGGCTACGCCCCGGACCCGTGTATACTTCAACGGATTAACTTCCAGTTAAGGCGTAATTACTTAATCAAATGACCACAGAACCCTAAACTCACAGTTAGTATATACATATAGGAGTGTTTTTGGACGTTTAAGAGTACAGTTTGCGTCTAGAATAGTTTTGCGCAAACATTGCGTGTTGACTAATTGACATAAGAAAGTTACTTTGCGAGCGTAGCGAGCCAAAACTTTTTTTTACCCCAAGTTGCCAAATGTTTGGCCCCCCCCCCAATGTTGAAGACGCTCCTACGCCCATGATGTAGGCTGGCACACACGTTCATCTAACATATTAAAGCGATTTATTGTTTTGCACATCTATATCAGTGCGCTAGGTGGTAATACTACGTTGGGTATAGTAAGTGCCTTTTTAAAGCTGTATTTCCCAGAGTTTCACCGTAGATGTAACTGTATCATTGATAAAGAATACACATAATGTTTTTATAAAATTTACATTTTTCTAAATGTTTACATTTCTTTTTCAATGATGCAGTTACCTATGGTTTCACATGGGGGCCAGTTGCTTATAAAGAATCGACATTTCGTTTAATGCTTAGGCCTACACGTTTTGACATTCCCTCAACATATGTTTCGTAGAATTTGGTGGCTATTTTTATTCCTAACTGAAGCAATGTTTGTTTTGGACATGAAGCCGAAAGTCACGCGCTATTGCTTCACTCTAATTAAAAATTGTACAATTTTATTAAATAACGTATACTTGATTAAAGATGACACAACGTGTAATTGGTAGCATGACTGAATGGTTCAACTGAGTGAACAAAGACAATAGATGATATATTCAACCTTACACATGATAACGTACGAGGGAGATCGAATTCGTTTCTCTTTTGTATAATACAGTACACTATAGAGGGAATTACCTATCTATAGTTTAATACATGTAACATAAATTGGACAGTCACCATTGTTTCATGTACCAGGGCGTAGCAAGTATAGACATCCCTCAAGATTAAAGGGTCCCGGGATAATTCGAAAACTACAAATTGAATAGCGAACAAGCACCATTTTCTTATTACCAGGGCGTAGCAAGCTTGTATAGAGTGTCCTCTCTATTAAAAGGTTCCACACATCTGGCTTCTTGTGAAAACTACAAAGACACAGCAAGGAGCACAGCAAGTAGAGCGGGGATAAAAAGTACCATTCTGTCCTGAACATTTGGCTTTTGTCTTTTGCGACAACTACAATGTACATGACTGTGAAGACCGTTTTTATTTGTTTGGGACTTCAGTCCCAAATAAATACTGTTAGCATGATTCTCACGTCTATGCCCTGCTAACTACAATCTCCAGAAGTAGTCCGTCATTTGCAGGCGCAATAATTTTCAACAGCAGAAAAAAAAATTCTCAAATTGCCTCTTCGGATGTAAACCGTCATTTGGCAGGCGCAATAATTTTCAAGCGAGGAAACTTCCGTAGAAAGGCACTCTACCGCCCTCCCGATCTCGCTGACTTTCCTTGCAACCGAGGAAAACTCCTGCAAACTTTTCTCTAATGTGTCGAGTCTAACTGTGTCGGGGCGCCCGTAGGGCATTCCGTTACAACTTTTTCTGCCTGCAAGTCAAGAATACTTTATAAGTAATGCGATTCACGCAAAATATAGTAAAACTATATGAATTTTCCGTCTGTAATGTACAGCCGTTTATTGGAGCAGTTTATCATTTTATATATACAATATCTTAAATTTGTTTCATAAACACTGCACCTTAGTGCGCCCCTCCGTATTTTTATTATAGGTTTTACCGAGTTATAAATAGCTATGTAAATTATTTATAGTTATGCGCCGTCGCTGTAACTATAAAGCTCAGTGGGGCCCCGAAATGGATAAGTAAAACCTCGGGGCGCTTTGTTTTTTTAGTGTAAACCCCGCACGCGTGGCTAGAAGCGTTGTATGTAAACAAACATGTGGATTAAAATACGTGTACTACAAAATGCTATTCAAGCAAACATGTAAGCCTTCAAGCCTAAACCGAACTAAATTTCGCACTTTTAGCGTGCTACCAATTGTTCTATCCAGGTTAAAGTACATATATCCACATCAATCGGATAATTAATCCCTCAATAAGTTCAATGTACATGTACCGCTTATTAACGTGGTACAATTTTATCTTACATCATAATACATGGATTGGGTTTTCAACCCTACATGTGTCATTCAGACAGTGTTTTAAATAACATATTTGACACTCATCGTGTCGGAGTTCATCCATGCATATTGCCATTCAGGCTTGGTTTGTCATTCAGACTTGTTTCGCCATTCAGGCTTGTATACTAATGCCGTAATAGCGTATACTGACCATCGTTTCTCGGAACAAAGATCCGAATAGAAATCCCGATTTAGGATCCATACGATTAGTCAAATTGATTCAATTTTCCATCGAATCAAACTTATATAAATCTGAAAAATAAATTATAATAAAATAATCAAATCTTACCATAATTAGCGTCAGATAAATCGAAATTCCCAAATAACCGTTTGTTGTAGCTGCTGATAAGCCTCGTTCTGATTTGTTTGGCTGTGGTAGCTGCGTTATCTCTCCATGGCTAAGTGGTTAGAATCGCTGACTTGAGATGACTTGCCCTTCACCGCTGTGAGTTCTAATCCCCGTCGGTGACATAAAATCTTTATGTGATGTAGCCATCCAACTGGTCGGTGGTACTACCCAGGTGCCCGCTCGGGCCTGAATTATGTCTGAAGGGGCACCTGGGTTCTTCCTCCACCACTAGAGCTGGAAAGTCACCTTATGACCTACACTGTGTCGATGTTACTTAAAACCCAACAAAACAAACAAACATTATACTTGGGGTAGACAATTATACGGATATATCTACAGATGGATATATCTTATTGAAAAAATGCATTCCTTTCCATATATTTTAAAGATTGTAATTTTCATAGTATTGTAATGAAGACAGTGCAGTGTCCAAGTACTTTAACTTTTTTTGGCAATTTTTCATAATTATGTCTCCCGAAATATTGGTTTTGCCCATGATGTCTGTCCGTTAATAAAATCTTGTCAGTTCGAAATCTTATATACGCCTGGTCCAATTTTAATGAAACTTTCCAGGAATAATTAGTATGAAGTTTAAATGTGTATATTATTATTTTGGTTTGCTCGGATGATTGTTGACGGAGTTATGGCCCTTTAATGGTTATTTTAGAGAAAGTTTGTCTGCATATCTCCTGATCAGTATGAGATCCAGTTGTGCATATCGTCTTTTTGTTCCGCTTTGATAATTTTTTACGGAGTTATAGCCCTTTTGTCCACAAAATCTTGTCCGCTCCAAATCTTATATACCCGTGGTCCAATTTTAATGAAAGTTTGCTGGAATGATCAGTGTGAAGTCTAGATGTGCATATTATCATTTCGTTCCTATCGAATGATTTTCCATGGAATTATGGCCCTCTAATAGTCATTTTAGAAAAAAATTGTCATGAGCGTTCTTCTTGTTTGTCCTTTGTTAATCTCAAAAGGTTCTGGAGGTATCATACTGAAAATTCACACTACATTTTTAGATAGATAAAATTAATCTGTGAAATGGAGGGGCAGCTGATTTTCAGACCCAAACAAATTCAGTGCCTTCAGCGCTTTGATTGCTTCAGGTACAAAGTCAATCGTAACTACTCGGGTCTTTTCGCCATAATCCGAAAGATGATCCAAGGTGCCCGGATTGGTACAAGAGCTGATCCAGTACTAACCGGGCAACCTCGATGACTACTATCACGTGACCATTTGTTACAAAACAACTTAAACAAGCAACATTTACAGTATCAGTTCCTGCAATTTTCAAGTCACGTTTCATTCCAGCTACGCCACTGCTTTGATGATGTATCATAATACAGAAATATGAGAAAATCAAATCAAAACTAATACAAAATTAGTAATAAAAAACTGGAGTTTGTCTTTATTTCTTTTACAATTGATACGAAATTACAGGACATTCATGAACAGTGTCAATGTACCTTTTCATGATAATTCACCAAGTTTTGATAATGTTCTTCACAAATCCAAGGTAAGATTGGTTTTCTCGTCGATTTCATTATTCAGTGATTTATTTAGATAGATGTATAATTAAACTGTTCAGAATTTGAAAAGCTAAAAAATTGCAGTCACGTATTAATAATAATTTAATAAACGTCGTTCGTCAATAAAATAATACATAATACAGGATAGAGGTAATACACCAATGATTGGCGCCTCGGTATTTTATGCTTTATACGTACAAATCATGTTTGAAGTAATATGACTTACGATGGAAATACATTTTTTCTATACAATGCACCTTGAAATAATGTTACATCTATGCTTTAATGTTCGTACAGTTTCAAGGATTTTGGAACATACTATTAATCAAGATAGTAATGGGGTAAAATGCGTTTAAGTAAGTGTAATTGTCTTTCGAGTATAACATGACATTAGAGAGACACAGCTGTATGTATGTCCATGAGTATAACATGACATTAGAGAGACACAGCTGTACGTATGTCCATAAGTATAACATGACATTAGAGAGACACAGCTGTATGTATGTCCATGTATAACATGACATTAGAGAGATACAGCTGTATGTATGTCCATGAGTATAACATGACATTAGAGAGACACAGCTGTACGTATGTCCATGAGTATAACATGACATTAGAGAGACACAGCTGTACGTATGTCCATAAGTATAACATGACATTAGAGAAACACAGCTGTATGTATGTCCATGTATAACATGACATTAGAGAGATACAGCTGTATGTATGTACATGTATAACATGGCATTAGAGAGACACAGCTGTACGTATGTCCATGTATAACATGACATTAGAGAGACACAGCTGTATGTATGTACATGAGTATAGCATGACATTAGAGAGACACAGCTGTACGTATGTCCATAAGTATAACATGACATTAGAGAGACACAGCTGTATGTATGTACATGAGTATAACATGACATTAGAGAGACACAGCTGTACGTATGTCCATAAGTATAACATGACATTAGAGAGACACAGCTGTATGTATGTCCATGAGTATAACATGACATTAGAGAGACACAGCTGTATGTATGTACATGAGTATAACATGACATTAGAGAGACACAGCTGTATGTATGTCCATGAGTATAACATGGCATTAGAGAGACACAGCTGTATGTATGTCCATGAGTATAACATGACATTAGAGAGACAGCTGTATGTATGTCCATAAGTATAACATGACATTAGAGAGACAGCTGTATGTATGTCCATGTATAACATGACATTAGAGAGATACAGCTGTATGTATGTCCATGTATAACATGACATTAGAGAGACACAGCTGTATGTATGTACATGAGTATAACATGACATTAGAGAGACACAGCTGTATGTATGCCCATGAGTATAACATGGCATTAGAGAGACACAGCTGTATGTATGTCCATGAGTATAACATGGCATTAGAGAGACACAGCTGTATGTAAGTACATGAGTACAACATGGCATTAGAGAGACACAGCTGTATGTATGTCCATGAGTATAACATGACAATAGAGAGACACAGCTGTATGTATGTCCATAAGTATAACATGACATTAGAGAGACACAGCTGTATGTATGTCCATGTATAACATGACATTAGACAGACACAGCTGTATGTATGTCCATGAGTATAACATGACATTAGAGAGACACAGCTGTATGTATGTCCATGAGTATAACATGGCATTAGAGAGACAGCTGTATGTATGTCCATGAGTATAACATGGCATTAGAGAGACACAGCTGTATGTAAGTACATGAGTACAACATGGCATTAGAGAGACACAGCTGTATGTATGTCCATAAGTATAACATGACATTAGAGATACATAGCTGTATGTATGTCCATAAGTATAACATGACATTAGAGAGACACAGCTGTATGTATGTCCATGTATAACATGACATTAGACAGACACAGCTGTATGTATGTCCATGAGTAAAACATGACATTAGAGAGACACAGCTGTATGTATGTCCATGAGTATAACATGGCATTAGAGAGACAGCTGTATGTATGTCCATGAGTATAACATGGCATTAGAGAGACACAGCTGTATGTAAGTACATGAGTACAACATGGCATTAGAGAGACACAGCTGTATGTATGTCCATGAGTATAACATGACATTAGAGAGACACAGCTGTATGTATGTCCATGAGTATAACATGACATTAGAGAGACACAGCTGTATGTATGTACATGAGTATAACATGACATTAGAGAGATACAGCTGTATGTATGTCCATGTATAACATGACATTAGAGAGACACAGCTGTATGTATGTACATGAGTATAACATGACATTAGAGAGACACAGCTGTATGTATGCCCATGAGTATAACATGGCATTAGAGAGACACAGCTGTATGTATGTCCATGAGTATAACATGGCATTAGAGAGACACAGCTGTATGTAAGTACATGAGTACAACATGGCATTAGAGAGACACAGCTGTATGTATGTCCATGAGTATAACATGACAATAGAGAGACACAGCTGTATGTATGTCCATAAGTATAACATGACATTAGAGAGACACAGCTGTATGTATGTCCATGTATAACATGACATTAGACAGACACAGCTGTATGTATGTCCATGAGTAAAACATGACATTAGAGAGACACAGCTGTATGTATGTCCATGAGTATAACATGGCATTAGAGAGACAGCTGTATGTATGTCCATGAGTATAACATGGCATTAGAGAGACACAGCTGTATGTAAGTACATGAGTACAACATGGCATTAGAGAGACACAGCTGTATGTATGTCCATAAGTATAACATGACATTAGAGATACATAGCTGTATGTATGTCCATAAGTATAACATGACATTAGAGAGACACAGCTGTATGTATGTACATGAGTATAACATGACATTAGGGAGACACAGCTGTATGTAAGTACATGAGAACAACATGTCATTAGAGAGACACAGCTGTATGTATGTCCATGAGTATAACATGACATTAGAGAGACACATGTTGCAGCTGTATGTATGTACATGAGTATAACATGACATTAGAGAGACACAGCTGTATGTATGTCCATGAGTATAACATGACATTAGAGAGACACAGCTGTATGTATGTACATGAGTATAACATGACATTAGAGAGACAGCTGTATGTATGTCCATGAGTATGACATGGCATTAGAGAGACACAGCTGTACGTATGTACATGAGTATAACATGACATTAGAGAGACACAGCTGTATGTATGTACATGAGTATAACATGACATTAGAGAGACACAGCTGTATGTATGTCCATGAGTATAACATGACATTAGAAAGACACAGCTGTATGTATGTCCATGAGTATAACATGACATTAGAGAGACACAGCTGTATGTATGTCCATGAGTATAACATGACATTAGAGAGACACAGCTGTATGTAAGTACATGAGTATAACATGACATTAGAGAGATACAGCTGTATGTATGTCCATGAGTATAACATGACATTAGAGAGACACAGCTGTATGTAAGTACATGAGTATAACATGACATTAGAGAGACACAGCTGTTTGTATGTACATAAGTATAACATGACATTAGAGAGATACAGCTGTATGTATGTACATGAGTATAACATGACATTAGAGAGACACAGCTGTATGTATGTACATGAGTATAACATGACATTAGAGAGATACAGCTGTATGTAAGTACATGAGTATAACATGACATTAGAGAGACACAGCTGTATGTAAGTACATAAGTATAACATGACATTAGAGAGACACAGCTGTATGTATGTACATGAGTATAACATGACATTAGAGAGACACAGCTGTATGTATGTACATGAGTATAACATGATATTAGAGAGACACAGCTGTATGCATGTCCATGTATAACATGACATTAGAGAGACAGCTGTATGTATGTCCATGTATAACATGACATTAGAGAGACACAGCTGTATGTATGTCCATGAGTATAGCATGACATTAGAGAGACACAGCTGTATGTATGTACATGAGTATGACATGACATTAGAGAGATACAGCTGTATGTATGGCCATGTATAACATGACATTAGAGAGACACAGCTGTATGTATGTCCATGTATAACATGACATTAGAGAGACACAGTTGTATGTATGTCCATGAGTATAACATGACATTAGAGAGACACAGCTGTATGTATGTCCATGAGTACAACATGACATTAGAGAGACACAGCTGTATGTATGTCCATAAGTATAACATGACATTAGAGAGACACAGCTGTATGTATGTACATGAGTATAACATGACATTAGAGAGACACAGCTGTATGTAAGTACATGAGTACAACATGACATTAGAGAGACACAGCTGTATGTATGTCCATGAGTATAACATGACATTAGAGAGACAAATGTTGCAGCTGTATGTATGTACATGAGTATAACATGACATTAGAGAGACACAGCTGTATGTATGTCCATGAGTATAACATGGCATTAGAGAGACACAGCTGTATGTATGTACATGAGTATAACATGACATTAGAGAGACACAGCTGTATGTAAGTACATGAGTATAACATGACATTAGAGAGACACAGCTGTATGTATGTACATGAGTACAACATGACATTAGAGAGACACGGCGGTATGTATGTACATGAGTATAACATGACAATAGAGAGACACAGCTGTATGTATGTCCATGAGTACAACATGACATAAGAGAGACACAGCTGTATGTATGTCCATGAGTATAACATGACATTAGAGAGACACAGCTGTATGTATGTACATGGGTATAACATGACATTAGAGAGACAGCTGTATGTATGTCCATGTATAACATGACATTAGAGAGACAGCTGTATGTATGAACATGAGTATAACATGACATTAGAGAGACACAGCTGTATGTATGAACATGAGTATAACATGACATTAGAGAGACACAGCTGTATGTATGTCCATGAGTACAACATGACATTAGAGAGACACAGCTGTATGTATGTCCATGAGTATAACATGGCATTAGAGAGACACAGCTGTATGTATGTACATGAGTATAACATGACATTAGAGAGACACATGTTGCAGCTGTATGTAAGTACATGAGTATAACATGACATTAGAGAGACACAGCTGTATGTAAGTACATGAGTACAACATGACATTAGAGAGACACAGCTGTATGTATGTACATGAGTATAACATGACATTAGAGAGACACAGCTGTATGTATGTCCATGAGTATAACATGACATTAGATAGACACAGCTGTATGTATGTACATGAGTATAACATGACATTAGAGAGACACAGCTGTATGTATGTCCCCGAGTATAACATGGCATTAGAGAGACACAGCTGTATGTATGTCCATGAGTATAACATGACATTAGAGAGACAGCTGTATGTATGTCCATAAGTATAACATGACATTAGAGAGACACAGCTGTATGTATGTCCATGTATAACATGACATTAGAGTGACACAGCTGTATGTATGTCCATGAGTATAACATGACATTAGAGAGACAGCTGTATGTATGTCCATAAGTATAACATGACATTAGAGAGACACAGCTGTATGTATGTCCATGTATAACATGACATTAGAGAGACACAGCTGTATGTATGTCCATGTATAACATGACATTAGAGAGACACAGCTGTATGTATGTCCATGAGTATAACATGACATTAGAGAGACACAGCTGTATGTATGTCCATGAGTACAACATGACATTAGAGAGACACAGCTGTATGTATGTCCATGAGTACAACATGACATTAGAGAGACACAGTTGTATGTATGTACATGAGTACAACATGACATTAGAGACACAGCTGTATGTATGTACATGAGTATAACATGACATTAGAGAGACACAGTTGTATGTATGTACATGAGTACAACATGACATAAGAGAGACACAGCTGTATGTATGTACATGAGTATAACATGACATTAGAGAGACACAGCTGTATGTATGTACATGAGTATAACATGACATTAGAGAGACACAGCTGTATGCATGTACATGAGTATAACATGACATTAGAGAGATACAGCTGTATGTATGTCCATGAGTATAACATGGCATTAGAGAGACACAGCTGTATGTATGTCCATGAGTATAACATGACATTAGAGAGACACAGCTGTATGTATGTCCATGAGTATAACATGACATTAGACAGACACAGCTGCATGTATGTCCATGGGTATAACATGACATTAGAGAGACACAGCTGTATGTATGTACATGAGTATAATGAACTCCTTTGTGTGTTTTTGATAAAGATCTGATTTGGAATACACCTGTTTCCATTTTGGCAGAAGATCTCTCTTAGTCGGTTTAATATCTCAGCAATGTCAGATGGAATAATATTCCCAATAATCACGCGACCTTATTTTTAATATAATATATTATGTACATGTTTGTGTATTGATTATTTGTATATTATTAATCTATTTATTGTAAATTATATCCTTGCATACATGTATATAATTACAAAGTGTATTATGAGATCAGAGATTAATATAAGTTGAACCATTTGACCCTAGGATGTCAACTTATAATCCAGGATTTTCAAAATTAAAGGGATTTAACTACACCGAAAGCATAATCTGCTTAAAAAACAAATATATGATTAATATATTTTATAATTATATACTAGTAGCTGATGTAAACATTTAAAGCATTGTGTAAATTGGTCAGTTGGTAAATATATTACATTCATTTCGGACGGGGAAACTAATTTGTGGATTGTAAATGCATGTACATGCATATTTTTACATACTTTCTTGTGTTAATTGAATAATACTTGTTTCAGATTGACACTGAGAAAGGTGAGTATCTTTACTTCACGTTTTGTTTGTTTATGCTAGTGTATTATCTTGCTAATGTCTTTGTCCCACTGATACTTTTTTGCATCGGCAACGTACTCCCGATGTAATGAATTGGCAAAGAAAGGCATCGGGAAAAGGGTCCTCGTGATCAAGGGGAATCTTCGGGGTAGTCATTAGAAAAACTGTGATAGCCCTGGGCCCGAAATTACGACCAATACTTACACTCTACACTCAGCACTCAAATATTGAATTTGTCATATTAATGAGCTATTATTTGTTCTAGATTGCTAATCTAGGTGGGGAAATGCACAGAACTCGAACCACTCCGTAAAGATCGAGTGTTGCCGTTAATCAAGTCACTACTGAATAATATCCGACGGTGCTATGTAAATGATACACATATCGTTAGAAAGCATATACAATAACGCATCAAATGATATAAGTTCCGTGGTGACGACAACTCGTTTTGAAGTGAAAACTACGCAACAAAGATAAAATTTGACTGAAAAATGACGTGTCACAACGTTGCGTTTTTGCAGGAGAAGTGAAGGCATGATATTTTCGCGATACTTTTAGACTCTTTATCGTAATGAGAACAACAGAAGAAAAGAGTCGTGTGATACGTTTATGTTGAAATTTACAAATGTATTTATTTTTTTGAAATTGGAGACATACTCAGCAAATGCCCTAACCTTTTATTTTGCTACACATTTTCCAGAAACGTGTCACAATTTTAGTAATGACGTCGAAAAAATGAAACAGTCAACTATGACCGTTATTTTTAACCATTTACTGCAAAGGATTTCAAAACAGAAAAAAATTGTCAATATACGTTTTTATCGATGTTCACATACATAATTTTGATTTTAAAATTGGAGCCATACTTGAAAAATGCCACTTGTTTGACTTTGTCGACAGATTTTGTCCCACGCGCGTAAAATTGACGTTAAAAATGAAACATAAAATTTCAACGACAATTAAAATGTATTTATCGCTAAAAGAACCGCATCAGAAAAAAATTATGAATATACGTTTTTATCGTTATTTACAAAAATAAGTTTTATTTTGAAATCGGAAACAAACTCGCAAAACGCCACTTGTTTGACTTTGTCGACAGATTTGTCCCACGTCGGTAAAAGTAACGTTTAAAATAAATCACTAACTTTCGGCGATAATTTTAACATACTCACCGCTAACAGAACTGCAAAAGAAAAAAATGTCAACATACCTTTTTTTCTTTATTTACAAAAATAATGTTCATTTTTAAATTGGAGTCGTACTCGAAAAATGCCGTCAATTTTCCTTTGTCCCCTAATTTTCCACACGTCCGTAAAATAACGTTAATAATAAATCATGAAATTTCAACGATTAATTAAAAACATTTATCGCTGGATTAACCGCAAAATAAAAAAATGTCAACATACCTTTTTTTCGTTATTTACGTAAATTATTTTTATTTTTCAATTGGAGACATACTAAAAATATCCCGTTAGTTTTTCTTTGTCCCCCGAATTTGACATACGCCGTGAATTGACGTTAAAAATGAAATATGAAATTTCGATGATATTTTAAAGATATCTATTGATTAAAAAAACGCAAAAGAAAAAATTGTCAACATACCTTTTTTTCGTAATTTACATAAATAATTTTTATCTTTAAATTTGAGACATACTCGAAAAATGCCGTTACTTTTTCGTTGTCCCCCCGAATTTAGCATACGCCCGTGAATTAACGTTAGAAATAAAACTCGAAATTTCGAAGACAATTTAAAGACATTTATAGTTAAAATAACCGTAAAAGAAAAAAATGTCAACATACCTTTTTTTCGTAATTTACATAGATACTTTTCATTTTTAAATTGAAGACAGACTCGAAAAATGCCGTTTGTTTTTCTTTGTCCCCCGATTTTGTTCTACGCCCGTGAATTAACGTTAAAGATAATACATGCAATTTCAGCGGTCGTTTTATACCCATTATCGCAAAGGTAACCCCAAAAGGAAATAAATTCCAGAATACATTTTCATTGAAGTTTACAAATTAGTTTTTAACTTTTGAATTGGAATTTTACTCGATAAGCACAGCTATTTTTTTCTTCGCTCACTAATTTTGTCAGATTTGCGAGAATTAACGTCGCACATTGGTATTCAGCTATAGTTTCTTATAAACTTACCATGTTAATTATGCCAACCAAATATAGACCGTAGAAACGTGTTTGGTTAACACAAGAGTAACAAAAGATTATGCACATACATGTGTATTTTTTTCTAAAAATGGTTTACGCAATAAACGCTTTTCGCGTCAAGTCAACAAAACAACGTCATTTGACGCAACGTTTAGAGGTACGAGTTCTGTGCGTTACGTATAGAATTATTATTTGAATGTTAAAAATAACATTTGATACATAAGTTTGCTGTTTTGTACTATTTATGAGGTAAAACCGTAATTATTGAATCCGAGTGCACTCAGGCTGGTAAATTATACTTATAGCTTACAAATACACTAAATTGCAATTGGAAACAAGCACATGATCATATTTAACACCTATTCAACATAACTTCAAGTTCTCGTTCTTAAAAAATGTTGCTTTGAACCGCAAAAGAAGGATTTTCACTATTTGAGTGTTGAGTTTTGAGTGCAGAGTGTTAGTATTGGTTGTAATTTCGGGCCCTGTTCTCAAATGCTCCTGAAGCTAATTTAGTTCAATCAGGAGCACATAGCCGCGGCAAAAAATGCTAAGTGTGACCAAGGCATTAACTTTTATAATATTTATGACAAACTTAACACGTAACTTGTTTCTTGTTTCTTCGTTTTAGACTGATCAGATGTCACGATCATGCCCATTGTAATATATTAACGAATTATTGAATTGTAGAGTTTAGAGTTTTGATAAGATAAACGTTAACATTGATATAATTGATTAGTTAGTAATTGATTAATTAACTAATCATAAGTACTGAACCAATGCTAGCTAAAAGAACCTTGATATACTATGTTACAATGGACAAGGTATGTTATATTACAACCTACTCTGCAAGTGATATAACCAATATTGATACTGACAGCTTCTGACAGTTTATTAATAAAATCGTTTACTTATATAAATGGTATCCATTTGAACACTAACGCAGCTTTGGATGTAGTTTCAAGAAAATGTTACACCTATGTCGATTTTCTTCCACATGTCGAGAAGTTGCTGATTTCTAGTGGAAGTTAACTGGTTGAAGGTCCAGGAAAACTGGTTAGTTAAATCAATCGCCATATTTTCATTCAACTGAAAATGGCTGTAAATAGAATGGGTAAATTATTTACGTTTTGAGGGTACATGTATTTATATTTTATATCATCATAGATGTATCGCTCGGACAGGTATAGTACAGTATTTTCCCCGTTTCTTTTATGTTCGACTGTTTTCAAACCCATTTTCAATGATTCTATATAGATAATATTTTAAGCCACAACTCTAACCCTTATCACTTACTCCTAATATGTCATTGTACAAAAGTCTTGCCATTGTGTGAAAACCAGATCCTTTTTAATCACATTAAATTATACACGTCGTCCAATAATTGCATAGTAGGAGATTTCACATTCTACGTTTCTCGGATTTACCATTGGGCGTATGTATTCATGTACATGTATTACTCCTACTACAAGTTTGTTACTTCTTTGTTCTAAATGTGTTCTGTGTGATGTTGCTGTGTGGCGTTGAAACTCGTCCTCTACTAATAGTCAGTGCTGTTATAGTCCGAGAGCCCATCGACTTTTATTGCAACGAAGGAGGCCAAAAGAAGTTTGCACATATTTTGAAAGACTAATGCATATCCTATCAGAAAACCCATTTCTTAAGTGTCAAAGCCGTGACTACCTAAGTTTTTCGTGCTATTGTTTACCATGGGATCAATGAAAAATATTGACCTTTGCTGAGGGGGGTAGGGTTGTGCTTATGGCTACAGAACAGACAAAAATAAACTTAAATGTGAAAAGTTTTGCGAAAAAGGTAGAATATATATTGGGGCATATGATAAATCTTAAAAATCAAAGATTCGCACGGGCATGTAGGAACTAAATAGGGCTCAAAGGTCAATTAACTTTTAAAATCCATCATATTAATGACATCTTGTCCGTACAGTTTTTATGTAAATTTCCGTGATTCTTGAAATTTAATAATTAGCACATACTTTTAATCCTTTAGCCATACTCTATTCATAAAAATAAATATTTGGTTCAAAAATTAGTCTAATTGCACGAAATATCGATTTTTTTATAATACTGGTAGCATCACAAAATGGCTACTTTGTCGAGGGCATGGTTACGCTTATAGCTACCATTCATTTACTTATCACTTTAGACAGATAATTTTTGCTCAATGGGTACATACATGACATGCCCTCTTGATGGTGCAATGTTCAACGTATATAGGTCAAGGTCAAATATGATATAAAGGTCAAAAGTTAAATACGCAAAAACTCCCAAAAATGTCTCTAAATGTGCAATAATTAAGTCTTCTTTTTTTTGCTTTTCAATGCAAAAAGGCATGTTTTTGTCATCACTTGGTGATCAGCTTCTATAAACAACAAAACTATGGTAAGTAATTTATAATGCCCATTCCCATCTTTGAAGAGCAGGTATATTGCTTTGCACATGGCGGTCTGTCTGTCGATCGATCGGTAGACCAAATGGTTTTCGTTCAATAACTTAAGAATGCTTTGTCCTAGGGTCTTCAAACTTTTTATGGAGGTTACCTAGCAACAGTAGATGGCTCCTAATGCTTTTAATGTCAGTAGATCAAAGGTCAAGGTCACAGTGACCTTTCACTTTCCCGACCAGAGGGCTGCATGAGGTAAAAAAACGTGTCAATTCTCAAAATTGTCTCTTTAGGATTGAGTATAGTATTTATCAGTTTTGTTCTTTTTACACAGCATGTATTTTTATTATCATATACATATACTTAACTCTATACGAATAAACATTATTTATTAAATAGAAACGTAAATATTACTGCGTTTGAAGACTCTGCAAAGAGCATTTGGTTCTCATGCATGATATTACTAAGCAATACATTTGTACACATATTAATGTTTGTGTACTGATCATACAACATGTTTATCTTGAATATATTTCGAATTAAACTAGCCCCTCATTGAGGTCAGTATCTCAATGGTCAAGGTCACTGTGACGTTTACCATTTCCGGTTATTGATCTGCCATGGGAGCATACTTGTTTTACAACATATCTTTTTAAAAACGAATAGATGAAAACAAAAAGGGTTCTTTTAAAGACCAATGTCAAACATAAGATATAAAAGTGAGACTCTATAGATAAATAATATATTACTGTATATATCTTTATTGTATACATGCATTATTATTTCTTCAGGCATGACATTACAACATGGTTTTATTCTTTAAAACGATACACTTTTTAACATACAAAGTCCTACTGCATCTTATTCATTTCGGGCCCAATGCCAGTAAATTCAGACAGGGACGTATTGGGTGGATGTGAGTATCCAATAGTACCGGTATGCAACATGTTGTTTGACCACATAGAGTGTAATAAATAATAACAAAATAATAACCCTTCCGACAACGAATGTATGACCTAATAGTTGTGAGTACTTACCAATACTAGGAAACCAAGTTCCTGAAGTTATGAACATGCAAGGAATGTATTACTTGTGGTAATTATATCCTTTTAGTTAATCTACAAACAGATACACCTATAGATATGGGAACCATTTACAGCTATGAACCAATGTAAATTGTGATTGTAGGAACCCATTTGCACTAAGTTGGATGTACCTAATGGTGGCGTGTACCTAATAAGACTAGGAATATATGAACAAGGTGATGGTAAGCACTGGAAATGTTAGTATCTAGTGCTTTAGATGCCAATAAAGTTCAGTGATATCTCTTCTTGTTATAACGGAGTAGTCATTAGGACGAGAAATAGATGTTTCTGGTAGTTGTCCGTAGTGAATGATACCAGTGATGTATTTATCTAGTGAACGAGAGTGCTAATTTTGACCAGGAATATTTGTACATTCTGATGGAATGTCTGGATTCGGTCGTTATGAGTACCAAATACGACCAGGAATATATACATGCACATACTTGTATGGTGGTAGTGAAAACCTCAAGAAAAATCAATGACTGTATAGTGACTACGAGTACTATTTCAGACCACTAAATGACCTGTAAATGGTGGTTGTCAGTACCAAGTATGATCCGGATTGCCTAAACATGGTGATGGTGAATACCCACTGGGACTGGGAACATATGTACCTAGTAGTTTATATTATACCTTATTAGACTAGGACTGACTGTACACAGTGGTATTGATGACCAGCTAGGACAGAAAGGGCTACAATTGGTGTTGTGAGTACCCAATAAGACCAGGAATGTATGTACATCGTGAAAGTGAGGACCGATTAGGTAAACAAATGGCCACATCAAGTGGTATTGAGTACATAATACAACCACTAACGTTTGAACATGGTGGATTCAAGTATCACATAACACCAGTAATACATAACATGTTACCTGTGGAATCCCATTAGGACTAGGAATGTATGTACCCATTTCATAACGAGTATCTAATAAGACCAATGTTGTCTATACATGGGGGTTCTGAGTACCCCATAGGACAACAAATGATCGCAACTAGTAGCTGTATATTCCCAAGCAGACTACTACTGTCTGTACATGGGGGCTTTGGATAACAACTAGAATAAGGAATGCATATACCCGGTGGTTCGAGTCCCAACTAGGTCTAGGCCTGGATGTACCTACTGGTGATAAAAAATCCAATTTTGAATCCCAAAAATTGTAAGGAACGTAGGTACATGGTTAGAGTGAGTACTCAATCAAACCACTAATGTCAGTTCATGATGGTCGTAAGTACAACCTAGGACTGGGGCTGTATGTACATATTCCTTAAGAGTACCCAATACGATCAGCAATGTCTGGACATGGTGGTTTTAATACTAAAATGGACAAATAGTATAGGGA
Source organism: Spisula subtruncata (assembly GCA_963678985.1). NCBI lineage: Eukaryota > Metazoa > Mollusca > Bivalvia > Venerida > Mactridae > Spisula > Spisula subtruncata. The sequence goes on along the minus strand of OY787662.1, from coordinate 24,291,551 downwards.
CCTTGTGGTTATATGCACCCAACAAGACACAAAGTAGTTTTGAGTACCAAAAAAAACCAGTAACGCATATACCAGGTAGTCATGGGTACACACCAGGACTAGGAATGTATTAGTCAGTAGTGGTTATGTACCCAAAATGAACAGAAATGTCCATATATGGTAAGTGCTTAATGTCCTTAAGGACCAGAAAGGGGGTCGTGAGTACCAACCAACTAGGACTACGTGTAAGAATTGATGTCCCAATAGTTCCCAGTAAGTTACAAGGTGCAGAAGAGTATATATGTATATATATATAGTCAATAGATCGAAATTACATGCTGCTGGTTGTTGTACCAACATTATGAGACAAGAATTTTGCAAATATTGGTGAGTAGTCAATAAGACAAGAAATGGCTGTGCTAGGTAGTTGTAAATGTCCGGTTGGAGCAAGCAAGATTGACTTACCTGATATAATATGTGGAAAACACTAAGTAATTAATATTATACATGGTCTTAGTGTGTACTAAATAAGAACAGGAATAACTGTAAGAAGTGGTTTGGGTACATATAGAGGTTAGGAATGTATGAACATGTGAGTGGTTAATACCAAATACGACCAGGGGTGGTGGTGGTTAGTGCTTATAATGTGTCTAATGACTTTCGGATTTAATGTGCCTCGTGATCTAAGTTAAGTATGGCACGTTTATTAGCAGTGTTGATTCATTTTTTATAGTATTTTGTTTTAAAATGCTGTCGTAAAATCCCAAACGGACAATAGTGACATTGTTTTACCTCATAGCGGCCAGTAGCCAATGGGTTATAACTTATGACAGTTTTTGTTGGGGTAGGCTAGTCGGTGACACTTCTTTTTACTGACATACAAATGCATTGGGCCACTTAAATATCTTCTGGATAACTGTACATTTTTTGTATTAACATGCACACATACCCTCACATCAGAGGATTTTTAGGATGTTTTCATTTATTCGTTTTCAACTGGATGTTTTTTAAAACATGTATGCTCCCATGACAGACCAATAACCGGAAATGGTAAAGGTCACAGTGACATTGACCTTTGACCGGTTGACCTTAAAGAAAATCTAGGTTAATTCAAAAATATATTTAAAATTAACATGATCAGTACATAAACATTAATATGTATACAGATAGATACATTGCTTAGTTATGTCATGAATGAGTACCGAAGATCTTTGCAGAGTAGTGGAAACAAAAAGTAATATTCATGATTTTATTGAATATATAATGTTTATTCGTATTATAGAGTTAAGTACATGCATATGATAATAAAAATACATGCTGTGCCTTTAAAAGAACAAAACTGATAAATATACTCATTCCTAAAGAGACAATTTTGAGACTTGTCACGTTTTTCCCTCATGCAGCCTGTGACCTTGACCTTTGACCTACTAACCTTAAAAGCATTAAGAGCCATCCACTGTTGCTGGGTAACCTCCATAAAAAGTTTGAAGATCCTAGGACACAGCATTCTTAAGTTATTGAACGAAAACCATTTGGTCTACCGATCGACCGACAGACAGACCGCCATGTGCAAAGCAATATACCTCCTCTTCAAAGATGGGGATGGGCATTATAAATTACTTACCATAGTTTTGTTGTTTATAGAAGCTGATCACCAAGTGATGACAAAAACATGTCTTTTTGCATTGAAAAGCAAAAAAAAAGACTAAATTATTGCACATTTAGAGACATTTTTGGGAGTTTTTGCGTATTTAACTTTTGACCTTTATATCATATTTGACATTGACCTATATACGTTGAACATTGCACCATCAAGAGGGCATGTCATGTATGTACCCATTGAGCAAAAATTATCTGTCTAAAGTGATAAGTAAATGAATGGTAGCTATAAGCGTAACCATGCCCTCGACAAAGTAGCCATTTTGTGATGCTACCAGTATTATAAAAAATCGATATTTCGTGCAATTAGACTAATTTTTGAACCAAATATTTATTTTTATGAATAAAGTATGGCTAAAGGATTAAAAGTATGTGCAAATTATTAAATTTCAAGAATCACGGAAATTTACATAAAAACTGTACGGACAAGATTTCATTAATATGATGGATTTTAAAAGTTAATTGACCTTTGAGCCCTACTTAGTTCCTATATGCCCGTGCGAATCTTTGATTTTTAAGATTTATCATATGCCCCAATATATATTCTACCTTTTTCGCAAAACTTTTCACATTTAAGTTTATTTTTGTCTGTTCTGTAGCCATAAGCACAACCCTACCCCCCTCAGCAAAGGTCAATATTTTTCATTGACCTCATGGTAAACAATAGCACGAAAAACTTAGGTAGTCACGGCTTTGACACTTAAGAAATGGGTTTTCTGATAGGATATGCATTTGTCTTTCAAAATATGTGCAAACTACTTTTGGCCTCCTTCGTTGCAATAAAAGTCGATGGGCTCTCGGACTATTATCCATACCAACCGAGTGCTGGTGTGTTGTGATGCAATTGTACTATACGTTTAAATATGTCGGAAACTTCTAAACAATAGTAAACTGATGTGCCTGGTAAATAGAAGTGTCGTGCTTGAGATATTGTCATTTTACCAGATCTACCTAAAGAAAAAGTCTCATAACTATTGCTACATGTGTTACAATATTTACAGTGCCTCCCCTGGCCATGACTAAAGCGTTCAGAGTGTTACCTTTGTACGAGGGGCATTCAAAAAATACGTAGACAAATCAATTTGCTAGCTTAATGTTTCAGATAAATCAATAATTATTTAGTTTTTTGTACCACCACATTCATACGCCCTAATCCTAAAGTTTCATAGAAATCGGGCCGACGGTTAAGTGAGGATCTTGTTTTATGCATTGCGCCTATAGTGACCACGGGGCAAGTCCAGACGTCGTTGTTGACGTCATCGGTTTCGGTTACCCCACAACATATTCTAAATTCTCACAATACTACTCATTGTTCAACTCCGTCACCAACCATTCTGGATAATGATCAATTTACAACGGCGGATTAAACTTACAAAAAAGAACAAATGTCATACACTATTGCATGTGTTGTTTCGAGTTCCATAATCACGTACTCAAATCGCATCAATATCAAAGTCTGGACGTCCAGAAAAGCGAGATTTGGACTGTAGGGGACATGTTTAAGGTGATTCAGTCAAGGGACATATACAACACCGGCACAGTATGTTATACATGATGTTCCGGCACTACCTCTAGGTGAAATCTCTAATTTACAGCCACGATTCAAGTAAATATGAGTGTTTATATCAAGCAAAACACATAATTTCAGGATTACGCGTGGTCCGTGGTTTAACGTGACGTCGCGTTTTCTTTTTGCTATTAAGAGTGACTTTGTGTGATAACCAATATCTCTGTAACGGTGTTAAATATGACATCATAATTTAAAACACAGAACAACATAGTTTTAAACGATGCACACATGAATTCTCGAAAGGTTTCACAACCGTTAAAGGTAAGTGATGGTGCGAAGAAATAAACACCAATTTCTACGGGATATTTTAGCGATGGGTTGCCCCGTATGTTCAATTTTACGTTGCTATAACTACCATATTTTCGAATGTAACGTATATTTTTCGTGATAAAAATACGCACTGAATTCATAACCGGTAGAACCTGATTTCTACCAATTTTGATGAAAATCGGATGATAAATAGTTTTACAATCGAGGTTGTCTACGTCTTTTTTGAATGGCCCTCGTACCTGACAATGACATATGCACCGTCATCAGTGTATCACCATTGTCACTTCATCTACTACCCCTACTACACCTTACCCGTATATCGGTATTTACTAAAGTGACTGAACTCTATTCATATGAATCAGAAAATATTTCAATATGTTGTAATGACCATTATACAAATGTATACAAATGTATATTCTATCTATTCTTGTTTAACAATTATTTGTTATTTGATGCTTTGATTTTCTGAATACTAATATGCTATAATAGATCCTAATAAATGAATTAAGCGGTGATTTGACCATACTCTATGTGTTCTACTTGAACCATGTTGCGTATATGCATATTTTTAAAATACCTGAAACCGAGGTAAATTCAGCGGAGGTTTGACCATATTTGGCTCTGACCCCGCAACTTGTACTTGTGCGGAACCAATGATGTACATTTTTGTCTCCTATTACAGGACCTCGAAGAGACAAAGACCTTTGCGCAAGGAGATGCCGCCGAGTGTAAGTGTTCTTTAAGTTATAGCTTGGCGAATTTGACACGAACCTGACCTTTAAGTATGAATACATGACAAGGTTCTTGCTTTGAATATATCAATTTCCGCAAGCAAATCGCGCAATATCGGTATTTCAAATTTGTGTTGGTATCACATCTTCAGCGTCTTTGTGATACTCCCCGACAATGAAAACATACAACCAAGGTTATAAATACAGACAATATATCGACTGTTAAATTATACTAATCAAAAGGTCAGACTCGTGTCAAATTGACTAGGCAATACTTTTGGTACTCCCTAAATGTTCTGAAACTGTTCGCACTGTATGGAACAGTAGTACATGGTACACACGGATTTTAATGTTTTCAAGCAAGGTCAAAACTTAAGTTTTTAAACGAAAATAAATATCTCTTTCTAAAGTAATTGGAGGTCAAATCTAAATGAATCTAACAATTATTACAATTAGTACTTTTATATTCATGAAAATATCATTTACTATTTATTATCGTAAGTGTAACGTTTCTGACATATAATGGCACAGTATGCCTCTTTAAACAAAGACAAGATTATGGTGCATTTATGAAACATGATATCCCCTTTACGAATAATACCAATATGCTGTCATGTTTTGATGATTATGGACAGTCAATGATTTACTTGAAATGTGCTCGCATTTATAAACAGCTGATTTACTTGTTATGTTTTTACAGAGTGCAAGGGTACGTGTCAGCAGCACTAGTGGACACTTTCGTGTGCAAGGTCAAGGTTACCAGAAAACCGAACAAGATTGTGGCGCAGCGGCTGCTTCCGGTATACTAATGGCGTCTCACGCACTTCCGTCAGATTACGAAACGGAAAATGAAGACGAATATAGTCCGATGAATGAATTGGTTGGTATCAATAAGACACTTGAAAGACAGATAGAAACCCTGCGCCTACGTTTAGATTATGATTGCCGTCATCATGAGGCACAAAAACAAGCCATATTTACAGAAACAACGTCTAAGCTTAAAGCCAAAGGTGAGGAAATAAATATATTGAAAAGTCAAGTAATAGACAAGGACGAAACAATCAAAACTATATCCAAACACAATGAACAACGCGATAGTCAAATAGACGAAATGAAACGCCAAATTGAACGACTTAATTCAGAAGTTACAAGCGCGAAAACATATGCAAATGATTTGGTAGCTGAACTTGCAAACCTTACCAGAGAAAAGGAAAGACTAGAACGAGAAGGGGTCTTTGGTGAAAACGAAGGCCATGTGAATGCACTCAGAAAAGAGGTTAGTGACCTTAAACTTAATCTGACAACTCTTGAATCCGAACTTCGGAAAGCAAAAGAAGTCATCACAACACAAAATGGACAAATAAACTTAATGGATTCTGACAAAAAATCGCTTCAGTTGAAATTCAAAGAGGAACTGGCTAAAGTGTCATATTCAATGCGTATGGAGGTTGAGAAGATGCGTGACGTCATGAAGAAACAATGGGAAGAGATGAGAGCATTAAGAGAACAAAACTTCTCCATGAGCAAAGATATCAAAGATATTAGAAGTCTTTTGGTTAACGGTTGCCTTGACGATGATGCAAAGGAGCAAAAGTTACAAGAAGAGCAGCAGCAACACAAACAACAACATCAGCAACATCAGGATGGTCAAGGTCACATGCTAGCATCGCACGAGTACGTGGCTCCGCCAATTCATGTTCCAACAACAGCACGTGGTGGAAATAAAGTTCACAACAGTTTCAATTTGGGAGCTCTGAAACCATCACTCCCTGTTCTAAACAAGGATAAGAAAACGCATCGCAGGAAATAAACCCTGTACAATGAATTGGCCGGTTTGTTTGGACAAATGAAAGAACTTCCATATCAAGAGAGGTCTTCAAAATAGTTCTGTCTTTTAGAATAGGATCTTTTTCGTCTAATCCTCTAGATATATATGAAGAAGTTGAAAAAGCGAATCATATATTGCAAAACAGAATGGTTTCGTCCAGCGAAGACAAGGTCCATTCTTTTGTTCGTGTGTGAAAATACTATTCGGTAGAGACCAAGCGAACCGGGTAAATGTGTTACTACATAAATCAGGCGAGAACAGAGAACATGAATGATATTGAACACGTCAAAAATATGTTGAATCATCACAAATCTTCACGGCTGTTGATCATTAATGTTCGTGGTCGTCGTATTTCGTGGAATTCGAAACAAAGACAAAATGGTGAAGAAATACTTATTTGGATCTGTTTCAAGGCATAAGGGTCTGTAACGTCTTCCATCCCATTCACTGTTTTAGAATAACAGTTATTCTTAAAACAGTGAATTTGGGTGGAAGACGTTACAGACCCTTATGTTTCAAGGTCAAGTTCCACCATGGAATCCACGAATCGGATAACAAATGATTTCAAAGTGTGTTAACAATGCTTCGTGCTTTCACTTCTGTGTATTGATTTGTTTCTTATTTCACCAAAAGTTGCACCACATGTTCAAGTATAGATCTACATGTATATTGGATTATACTGCGTCGAGGATATTAATCACATTCAATATTTGTCGAACATATTTTACGTATTTAAAGCGCATTGTGTTTAACATGTACATGTATATTATTGCACTCACTTATAAATTATAATGCATTCAAATATGTTTCATTGTGCATTCATGTAATAGGTATGTTCACACAGGGAGTACTGGTCGAATTCCTTTCTTTAATTCTCAGAGAACCGAACTAGTGTACATTCCTTACAACCTTATTTAATGTGCACACTACTTATGCTGAGATTAGTGTACATATTTATAGCATTATGTTCGGATTATATCCATGCATGACGCAGCTTACAGTAAAACCTTCTAGAGTAAAAGCAACCTCTGTGAAACACAAGGTTTGGTTGTAGTTCAGAGGCTACTGTTTTAAGAGACGCTGTTGCTCTACAGATGATCGCGTAGAACTGCCACGACTGTTCTCTTATTGAATGTTTTCCTTTACACAGAACACAACTTACATTACATACACTTAGCGGCACTTCTAACGCTGCCACTTATATATTTCAGTTTTCTTTAAAAGTCCTCAATGAATTGTAATGAAATTTGGCATACTTGAACATCAATATTAGGCACAGCTTCTGGTGAATTAGCTGCTCGATTCGACAATAGACTATTGCACGATACGTCTTCAACTGACTGAATGCTTATATTGAAAGTCGCATTTTTATCACTCAATATCGGCCATCTGATTGTTATGTATGGTTGTAGATGTCCCTATTTCCTATAATGGTTTTGCATATCAACATTTTATTTGCTCATGGTTTTTAATAGTTATTAACAATATTTACCAAAATGCTAGAAAACGAAAATGGTTGGTTTTGCTGCAAAATATAGTGTTTTCCGTACCCATAGCGTGTCTGTTGAGTAAATACGATTTTTGCGAGTAACACAGGTTGCGCTCGACTTGAAATTTAATTTTAGGGTGACTAATTATTATATTAAACTGAATAAATTGAATTCTACTGCGTACTATTAACATTCGTTATTCAGAAGAAATGTGAATTTTACCATTCAAGTCGCAATATTTGAGGTTAAACGTTTATTTTAAGCGCTTCGGCTTTCTATTCAGATTATGCGCTGATTTGCGACGGTCCAAGCTTACCAACTGCTATGTGGTTACCTAGGAAATTGTAACGTAGATGAAATTTATGAATACTTTTATTGTGTACACTCATTACATAATACTTGAAGCTACGAAGAAACAAAATATTGAAAATATTTAATTGACCCCTAATAAATACGCTGTTTAGTTTTGTGACTTTGTAATTCCGGGTGACGTAAATTACGCTTTTACCACGCATTTTCATACTCACCAATTTTTGAATTAACATGTGCAGCAATTGGCACATGCCTTAAAATAAAACAGGTGAAAATTTGATAAAGTTATCTCAAACGGTTTTCGAGATATCAAGAATACTAAAGTGGCAGCGTTAGAAGTGCCGCCGAGTGTATGTGTACTACTTATCAAGACCACACATTTCTTAGTTACAAAAATTGCTGTAACTTCTTTATTACTGGATAGAAACATAAGGAATGGGGGGTTCATTTTCTTAATTTGATCATTTGCTACAAGTTGGTGTTCGTTTTGATGCAAAATTCTAAAATTCTTAGAGGATGGAGTATGGAGTTTGAGTATGAGAATGAGAAATGTTTACTTTATAGTCACCGGGACAGCCTTTATTAACATACTTTGTAAATAAGCATACATTAAAACTATGTATCAGTCTGTCGACCCTTTCTATAAAAGACTGCACTACTAGAAAACCACACAAATGGTCTTTGCAGACAGGTTTTGTAATACCGTTAGTGGTCTTTGTTCATCGGTGGTCCTTAGTTAACACGTGTATAACCGTGAATTTAATCAGGCCGCAAATTGCTATTATCTGTACGACGATGCCCAAGAGAGGGATGGCGTAGACTACTGGAAGAAAAAGAAAAAGAAGGAGAAGAAAAATAAGAAGAAGAAGAAGAAAAAGAAAAAAGAAGAATTATGTACAAATGTACATTGGAATGGCAATACATGTTTTTACGAGTATAGATGTTGTAATTCCTGTACACTGTACCACCTGCGTGTAATGGTGATTATGACAATTATAGATTGATATAAATACCCCCCCCCACATATTGATACATGTGCATGTATATTCTTCATTGATTAACAACCCATCGGACCATACAGACTGACTAAGCATATTCATTGTTTGTATGAATGGGGGTACGGTGTATGTGTCAAACCCGGATCTATCATATGACATCTAAATACCTGGTTCGTTCCTTTCAATATTGTTCCATGAACTAGATCTTGATCCAGATGTGCTGGTGTGTGATGGCTTCAGAAGTATTTCTGCATTTGCCTTAACGGACTCACTACCAACCTTTGGCAACACAGCAACTTCGCAATGTTTTAAAAAGTTTAAAGGCATATTTTACATACAATATGTTATGTATATTGTGAGTCCACACAAAAGACACACAACTAAGTAAAATCATGAAATTATTAAGACATATCGGGAAAGACAAATTTTACTAAAATAGCAATATGTATAATCAAAGCGCTGGTAGCACTACATGTATATGAATCATCGATCATATATTTATATCATACTTTCTTTAAATAATCGGACGTGTCCGTAAACGTGCACACCAGGACACTGAACCGCAACAAACACTTACACTCAGCACTCCAATCTGAAGTAAGAAAATTCCTTCTATTTGGGTGCGTCGTGACAAAACGCTAGAAGGTGTGTTTTAAAAAGGAACAACCATCATTTGATATTGCGTGTAATACTTGGTTGCCGAACTTGTCACTGAATTTACCGACAACTTGACCATCAGATAGACATTCGAACAACTGGTGGCCGTGCATCACTGATATTACTATACATGTATAGAGAAACTTATCAAACTCAAAACCTCTATTCGAAGCCATAGAACCCCCCTGTTAAAATGCGGTCACTGGATTAGTGCCAAACTACATGTTTCTATATCAAGTTACCTCGAGGCGCTCTAGATCGGCCAATGTGTACTTGTCAAATTTAAATAGACAAAATAACTATAATCATAAATTTATTTTATATATTTAGTATAAATATATTTTGAATAAACATCGAGTAAGCTAAACACAAAGAAATACTGGCCGCGACTTAGTCATCGCACTGAATGACGTCCGAACACTTATATACTGCCATTTTAATGTCGACTCGTAGACGACATGTTCTTTCTTTGTCCTTATTGTACATTCTAATGCTTTTATAAACATTGTTACTTTAAACACCACATTGTGATATTCTTAAAATCGCCGACATATTAGTCCAAGACTCGAGACAAACTGCTCTGGATTGGAGGTATTCATTCATGAGCATGTTTAACAAGCTGCAAACAGTTTGAATATTGTTTATGATTGTAAAAGTGCACGAAATGACAAGGAAGTCACCAAAAGGAAATGTCCCTGCAATTAGAATAGGTATGTAGATAATTCATTGACATTTTGTACCTCTACAAACATCTTTCAAAATAGTATTGTTGACAATGACAATGGGTGGTTTTTGCCATTTTAACCCATTGTCATGTAACGGCTACGAATTCGAATCACCGACCAGTTAATTGACTCTGCATACACTCTGATACTGCTTCTCATGTTGAGTACCAACTTCAACGAAGAACATAACCTTCGAATAAAAAATCCGGACCCGGAGCTGATGCATGGTATTCTACCGCTCTGCAGTGCGAACATACCTGTGTCAGTGGCTTCCTAGAGTCAATAATAAGCATGCATACAAATACCGATGTTTTTTAGTTTTGTTTACGGATATCTAGTTTGTATTAGTATGAAACCCAGATCCATTGGTTATCTGTATACATAGAATGTCCCGATTTGTTTAAATGTGTTATTCCTTACGATCGGTGATTAACCCCTAAATATCCGGCACCCACTATTCATTTAAATCTTGGATACGTTATCGTATAAAATATACCCAGTATATCAAGGTAGACTACGAGTAGTGAATTCAAGTACTTTAGCTGTAAGTAAATATTCCCTATAATTCTTCTAAAATCATGCACTGTTTGTTCTTTGATATATAATGTAAGTATCGCACGTACATAATCCGTTGCATGCTTGTTATATCGACAGTTCGACTATATTATACAACTATGGTGGCTGATGTGCGCCTTGTCGACTAATTTTTGTCTTTTACATCAAAACAAAACAATAATTCAACTGCGTCGTATTGTTTTCACGTTTTGCTATTTTAGGCGAAAAAGGCGAACCTACGAAAAAAGGACGACAATACTACACAAACAATGTTGTGTGTTTTAACATCATTAGGCTATAATATTTCGAGGCGAAAATGTCACAAAACGCAAAAAAGTCAACTCAGTCGTATTTTCGCTTTGTTGAGACGGACATTTAAAGCGAAAATACGACATGGCATACATCAGTAACCATAAACATGTAAAACAAATATGCAGGGTACACAAACTGCACAATGAACTCAACTTTCAGTTTCTCCATTTAATGTAACGTCCATTGAATGGTAACTTATAATGCAGTTAAAATGATCGCTTTACAAACTATACATTTAATATCGATCATTTAGAAAAGGGACTTTTCAACACTGAATGCCAAAGATAAATACGACCTCAGTGAACAGCTACTTTATTTACTTAAAGCTTATATCTATCGATATCTCACCCTAGTGAATATGTTTCTCGTTAACTTCGTTGATTTCGAAATCAGCGTTAGTTTAAACTTATTTTCTTTTAGGTCGATTGTGAAACAAGTTTTCGAATCATTCTCGACACCTCAGTCCTGATGTGAGCCATCGCCACAAGGGTATGAGAGAAGAGAAATTAGTTTTACTTAAAAACATGCTCGAATCAGCTTGATTCCCCATAACATGAACAATATGTTATCAATATTTTGTTATCTGAACAAAAGCTGAATATTTCTTATACATCGTATGTAGAGGTGACACTGTAGTCGAAATTATAATGCTCTCGACCATATCGAAGGAACATAGTTCGAACCTCGACCAATGCGTCTCGTCATTTCTGAAACGCTTTTCAGTGTTTCCCGCCAAACTAGAGATACAGTACAACGCACTTCTAACGGACTAACGATACAATAGTCCCTTCTTTCGATATCAGAGGTTATTGACCAATCTGGCGGTGGAAAATCGAATGACACCGCATTTACTTATGTTTCAAAGAAACACGCAATCAATTACGTCTGAATTAAGAAGCAACCTTTTTATATTTACAGTTGCTTTCTCTGGCTGTTTGATACAGCTAAAAGTCTAGCTCCGACAGTACCATATTTTTAGTCCTATTAGTTTGTAGTGAACGCGGTAAAGGGTTGCACACAGTGAGAGTTTTACTTTATTGAACATTTTAGGGTAATTTGCAAGTGTGTTTACTGACAGATAAAATACATTCTATTATATCAATACGATTGTGCTTAATATAGAGGAAACTCCTTTTATGGATATTTTTATGAAGGTAATAAACTTTCTTAAATCATACAAGTATAAACTAGGCACTTGCCATGTGTCAGTTTTGAAACTGACATCGTACACTTTCTAAGTTTCTATCATTTGTTCTTCAACCAAGTTGTGCGTCTCGAAACCATGTTCTAAAACATTTTAACAAAAAAAAAACAACAGTTATCACAGATTTTGTTCTGTGAAATTTATTGTCGTTACTCAATCTTTAAGTGCAGTGTGGTATGTATGTGATGCCTTATCTTTGGTGTGCGTTCACAAAATCTGTTTAAAGTTTTAAAGAAAGTTTTACTATAGTAAAAAGTAGAGAATTTGAAATCTATGTCTTTTCTATTAGGGTCAGTATGTTTTAGAAAAATTCAATTAAAGTAATCGTGAAGGTGCATTTTTTCTACGATTATTTGTGATCTATTTTAACTCGCGGAATACGAATACATGTACTCGTCGTGGCTATTTTTTTATTATTTTTAGTTGTACGTAAAGGGAAGCAACTCTGGCATAACCGTTTGAGATACGAATCTGTGTATGCAATAATTTATCAATTATAAATTATCAATAGGTTATATTTTGAACTTTGAACATGAACGAAATCGATTTGAAGGTTTACTTACGGTGCTTTTGGTTATGAAATAACCGCGATATATTGATTAGCCAAGTTAATGTTAAACTGTAAATTGGTCATGTAAAATCTATATTTGTGGACATTTTCAACCAGTTAATGGGTACTCTACATTAAAACCTGAACCATAAATAAATTAAAATGTGAAACCTAAACTGAGTGAGTTAGTACGAAAGATCGCCGATGAATTGTGAATTAAAAATGATGAAGCCACCTTCTCGATTTCATTTCACTTGTCACGATTATAACGCGTTCCCTTCCATATGTCACTATTTCACGTTAATAATTCACGATTTAAATTTCATGAAAACTGGTGATTTTTCATTGATACGTTTTCTAATGATAGTACTGCTACCTTTAATAGTCTACAAGTACATTGCTAGACTCTTAGCATAAACTTGAACACAGTGGTAATGTTACTAAAGGGAGATTGTTTCTCTATGAACGGTCGCTCTAGAGGGTAAATAGTTGGTTTAAAAGGATCTATACCCCAATACGACCACCTGTGCATTGGACAACGCACCTGCATAAAATGTGAATGGCAATTAAACGCCTTTCAGTATGATACCATGCATCCTGTTCAGTAAGGTACTTTACACTGTCTACCTAACTATTTCAATGTTAATATGCCTCCTACATGTTTGATGACTGCCTGTATGTCAGCAATGTCGCTATATCTGACCGATAACCTTTTCTTTGTATCTACCATACATATACCATACATTTTAATTAGACCTTGCTTAAATAGAAACCACCGAATGACATCAAATTGATATAAACCTTTTGTTGGATTTCAAAAAATCGATGACTGATAACAAAGAAAATAGTCAAACTGGGTGATTGGTTGGCATTATCTTACATATATCTACCCGGTTAAAATTACATCTATCATTCATAATGCTGAATTTTAATGATATTCTATGTTTTAAAATTCTCTTACGAAAGAACGGAGCTATGTGATTTTGAATTTAGCTTCTTTGGCGAATGGAAATCAATTGGTTATGCTTGTTGCTGAAAACATTCTCAGGATATGTAAAACTATACTTACTATTTTAATTATTGGGAAAATATGTGTTAATCAAATTACAAAATGACTTATGATGGTTATTTATTCATTAGTTGAAAACTTGTTGTTGGGCGTCTTCTGATAGAATGTTGTTCACGTCATTGAGTTTCTCCAATCATGAGTATGAATAGGCACACATTACATACGTTGACTGCGTATTATAGGGGTATGTATAATTCTGAAACATTATTGAATATTAGGCCCCTATATGTATCTAAAAAGGGCCACTTTCATCTTTTTACCATTTCTTGTATCATAGTTGCAACAGTTACTAACTGGCCTAAGTGCCAGATGCATCTGGTTCGATCATAGGCAGTGATGTACCAAAGGCGTAGTCTGGAACCCTATCACGAAGTGTAAGGGATAGGTAATCCAGGCTACCAAAGCCATTGAAGTGATACAGTCCGTTAACTACTGCTGCCAGTGAGGCTTAAAACGATATTTAAATTCGAAAACATGGGAGCCTGTTTATTCTGATTCACACTAGGCCTACCGAGTTAGTTCGATATTTTTGTTTGTGAGCCCTTATCAACTAGTTACTAATACTCATGATAGTGTATTTGTTATTTTTTCATACTCAATGGTCCACAAACATGAATACATGAATAGTTAAGCCACCCGAACTACGTATCAACTTGGTTAAAGGTGAAAAGTTTGTACGGTTCTATATGGCCCAGTCTGCTCAGTAGATAATCGTATTAAGTAAATAAAGTCGATCTACTTATTAAAAGCCCTTTAATGATTGTGCGTCTTCTTAAAGTTTGTATACAAAATGGTGGATAGTGGATGGCATATAGTGATAGTGTAACTGGATTTTAATATATTATAAAGATGAATCCGAGGCCAAAATCTGTCAAATTGGCTCATGATATCCTTATGAGGCGTTTAGGTATTTGGCATTTTATTTGTTTTAATAAAACTGTGTTGTACAGTAGTGTTTTGAATCAGTTGATCGTGGTATACCAACGTATTGACCACAGACAAGAAACTAGTTGTAATAAATCATAGCTCGTAATTGTGTATGAATCTATTTGGGTAATTTGTTCCAGCGGTTTTGACCCCATGATGAGAATTTGTTCAAATTTTGACAGTATGATGGTGAGGAAATATATTCTGACACGACTTCCAGGACAAAAACATGGGTTACATCTTATTGTTAGGCATATATTTCTTTTACGAGGTACCGATCATGTTAGAAACGTCATACCCAATATGTAAATAACTTACAACAAACATAGCAACAGAAGACACACATACAATCACACACAGACAATAGTTCAAGCCTAGGTCACACTGAGCATTTTTACCTCGGCGATGTACTCCCCATTTAACAAAATAGCATCGTAAGGCACCGGGCAAATGGTCATCGCGTTCATTTAGAAGCTTCGGGGAAGTCATAAGAAAATGTTTGAAATCCCTGTTCCCGATGCCTCATTTATATAAATTTCAACCGGGAATACATTGCCGTGGCAAAAATTGTCCAGTGGGACCTAGGCATCACACACACCGACAAACAACCACTCATAGACATTTTGTTCGCAGGGAACAACTGAGTAACTGCAGAAAATAACTGGAAAGCCATGTACATTTCTTTGAAGATGTGAGTTGATTTAGTATTCAATGAAAAATAAAGATAAGCAACTATTAAAGAAGGATACGTTGAACATAAACAAACACAAACAATGTATTTGAATGCAAGTATTCTCTATGTACGAGCATCAAACACACTGATAATCGACCAGTGATGGACATCCATTCAAATACACAATCATGGTTCTAGATATCAAAGGAATAAAATCCCCACACCATAAATCTACTAAGTAGACCAAATACGGATTGATTTACTAAACTCTGTGGTTTTAACGAACATTTAAATGTGTAATATTATCAGATTTATAATCTTATAATTGGATCAATTCCAACAAGGATACTTAAAATCATAGATTTATTCTAAAGCAATGGTGTATACTAAAATTACTAATTTGAGTAGTTGTACATGTAATTTACTCGTATGTATTTTGCACATCCATATCCTAGTTGACCCCGTGAATTGATAATTTATTTGAGCTCCACGTAGAGATAGTCATAAATGTGTGGTCATTTGATTTCTCCCCGCCAAACTTCGAGCGAAGATTGCATCTGGGTTATCAATCAATTTATCTCTAGTTGGGTATGCAGCACTGAAACACTTGGATAGGATGTCAAGACGAATGCAGTTGTAGAACATTATTCATACTCGTCTCACTGATCAAACGTAAACAATTACACAATAATACAGTACAGAGTAAAAGCAAAACACCATCGATGTTGTTCAGAGGTATAACGTCAGCTTTGAGAACGTGAGGTCCAGGGTTTGCTCTGTGACTGTCGTACCAAAGATGAGTTCCATTTAGGCATATGTATCTAACTATCTATATATGACACTATATATATTTTCAGGCATGGCTACTGGAGGAACCATAATGGCCCCAGGAGACAAACTAAACACATCAAGGGTATGTACGATAATACAATATAATGATTGGCCATTTAATGCTTCATTGGCTAGAACAATTGTTTTTAAATCACTTTGTTAGAGATCTTTTCTTTGTTCATGGCACTTGATATGGCCATGACCATGTCTTCAACGTTTCAGCATTACGTTGTCAGTAACTGCTTGCTGCATAGATAGATAATCATAAACCAATTTAACAAGATGATATTCATATAGAAAAGTAAGACGTAAAACAGTTATTTTATACTTCAGTTGTGTACTTATTAATTATACATGTACTAGTACTAGTACCATCTACTTAGTATTACTGACAAAGATAATATTCTTCCATGATAAAATGTACTTAATAAATGCAAATAACATTCTATCTTTTCAGGACAAGTTAGGGATTCAGGGTCAAAGTTTATTGACAGCCCGATCCCAGGAGAGTTCCCTCGGTGTACCGTCTAACGATGCATCACCCTCAGCATCCCGGCCATCGACCGCTACCTCTGGTGACAGTCCGGCAGATGGTATCAGCAGTATATCCATGCCACCAGAAGCGGTGGGAGTCTTAGAAACAGTTATAAATATGAACAAAGCATTGGAACAACAGATCGATGCTTTAAGGATGAGACTGACAGTTGAAGCGAAGAACCACGATACGGAAAAACGTAATATTATACAAGATAAAGACAAAGTGTTGGATAAAAAAGAAGAGGAGATAAGTGATTTAAAAGATTCGTTAGATAGAAGAGATGATCGGATTCATACTTTAGCAAAGGTTGGAATTCAGAAAGACTCAGTGATTCAACAAAAAGAGAAGGAAATTGTACAGCTAAAAGATCTTGTGAAACAAACTGAAGGTTATGCAGACCAGTTACAAAAGAAAATAGGAAAGTTAAGAACTGATACTCATAAACATGAATCCGGTAACAGTCTCACAAGTCAAACTAGCGAAATGAAACAATTAAAACATGAAATAGCATCAATGAAAGATAAGGTCACATCGATGGAAAGGGAATTAGGCAAATGTAAACTTGTTATAGATCAACAGAGTACCAAAATCAAAGGACTAGAAACAGAGAAGGGTGCTTTAAGTGAGAAATTCAAGGAAGAGCTAGAACGTGCTGGTAAGGCAATGCGGTCTGAAGTGGAAAGAATGAGAGAGGTCATGAAACAACAGTATGTAGAAATGAGAAACCTACGCGAACAAAACATTGAAATATCTAGTGACGTTAGAGATATAAAGGATATCTTACTGAAAGGAACAATAAAACCAGAACCGGATTTTAAGGCGAAGACAACAGAAAAGTTGGATGTGAATCATTTCAAATCTCCGCGTCCGATGCAGAAGAGTCCAAATTTCGGAATGCGTATACCTATGACGGCCAGACAGGCGACAGCGTCATCTAAAACTAACCCAGCAATACGGACGTCAATGCCGACAATGTCAAAGGAAACATTGCATACAAAGTCGCAAGGTCTGCCACCTATTACCAAAGATGAACATAATGTAGGGAAATGGATGCCTGCTGGTAACAGACAATCAACACTGAATGCCCGATCAGTAAGAGGTCGACGTAAATGAGTGGTGAATAGTGATGTACATTGGAATATGTGAGTTGATGTAAGGAATTGTCACGTTTACCTCTATTCTATTCTATTCCTCTAAAGAAATTGTACACAGTGTGCGTACCGATTTTGATAGTGTGATCTCAGAGACCTACATTATATCGCTGGCTTAGAACGAGAACTTACGACCTTATATGACACATACATATTTGAAATCGGCATTATAATGCGCTTCTTATGAGCCTATTTTCATGAAAATCGGAACGTGTCATGCTGACCAAACTGAAGTTCAAAATGTTGTTTTACCATACGTAAAGAGTATTCAGACATTTTTTTCTTGTTTTCTCAAAATATTGTTTTTGTACTTGCGTTCTTCTCATTCTAAGTGCTCCTTTATAAACAGACACATAACACAATATTTGCCCGTACAACAGTCCCCCGTGACACCATGATGTTAGCAATCAAGAACATGTCATACACGTTTCATTTGACATGAATCCAATTTATTTTCTATTGTCCTCCTTTGTTTCGACGTTTGTTTTGTCACAAGTTAATTTTCGAATTCAAAACGAACTACCCCGAGATAAAGCCTCCTATCAAATACGAGCGATGCTCACTCTGTATTATGTCTGCAAGTATACGGCATAGTTAATACCAGGAGAGCACCAGTCTGGTGCCATACATAGATATAGCATGCCTTGTTATGTTTTAGCACCAGAAGAGGTACCATACGTATACCATATTATTTATTCAAAGAGAGACAAATCAAATAAGGGAGACAAATATTGGGTCAAAACTGTCCAAAAAACTTTGTCCAAGTTTCTATTGTTCTCTTGGTCAACTTTTCAAATTTGAGGCAAGCTATGCCGCTGGAGTAGACTACCCGGGTCACCAGATTACTTAAGACGTCACGTTAGTACGAGTTTTCAATTGCTTGACACTTAACGTATCACATTCAAAATGAGTAACTTTTGGAATGGCAACATCGACACATCATATAGAAATGTTCGTTTAAAATCCTCATACATTATTTATACATGAAATATATGTTCGTACGTCATATTTTGGCACATGTATCCATATATGACCCAACCCTCCATCTACATTACCTCCTGAGTAAATGTGATATCAGTCAGCTGTGATAATCTTCATTAAGAGTGTGTGATATTGTGTGATCTTTGTTGACCTTTTATATAACCAGTGCCAATTAAAAATCAATTATGTGTACAATGTTTCATATTTAATGCTTACAATTGTTTTATTGTTTTAAATGAATTGATTAAATACTATTAAAATTTAATGGATCTTTGTTATTGTTTCTGTGGATGTATTGAAAGAAAATAAATCATAAGAAAAGCCCTTCCACTCAAAAGTAATAAACTAACCACCAGAAAGTTACTAAATGGTCTTAAAAGTGAAGTGTTGCTTACTCGTACTCGTAAGCAACTGAAACTGAAAGTCTACAATTACGAAACATTTCTGCAAAGACTTTCAATTTTTATCTCCCATCAGACCATTTTCAATGTTTGTTAAACAACCTGTTGAGAGAATGTCTGCTGTTACAACAGGTGATCTTTATTCTTTACAGACATGTTTCACTTTAATTATGTGCACTGTAGTGCTACTCGTGACCATTTTTTGCTTATGGTAAGAATCACATATGTACTAATTTTAAACTTCGAAACTTTCTCATTTAGCTCCTTCTAAATCATTGTGAAGGATTGCAATGTGGTCGAGTGGTTAGGACTCTTGAATAATATCGTGTAGATCCCCGTTTCGCATCTTTTGGTGGGGCACAGGACATTTCAGAAACGCTTGTGTTTCCCATCCAGCTAGAGATGAACTGGTTGGGAACCCAGTGAGTCTATTAGAAAGTATTTGGGAAGAGCTAGGACAGCAGGAGTGGAATTCCTTGTATCACTCTACACAGAGGCCATTGGCCTCTTAGGCCACGATACTTGACCAAATGGCCATACATGCATGCCAAGTTTTGCAGGCACCTTTGCTTGAGATTGGTGTTGTAAATGCAGGAGATTTCATTAAAATGCCGGAGATTTTCCTTGCTCGAACTTTAAACTCAGCTTAATGAAGTTAGTATGCAGTTTCACTAATTTAACTTGTATGGCAATACCATTTTGTGAAATATGAAGAATGTACAGTGAAACCTGTCCAAGTGGTCATCTGAATTAAGCAACCACGCGTCCTAGGCATTACTTATAAATGTTATATTGAATCACATTGGGCCATTTTGATACATCTGCATGTAACTTAACAGTTGATGCATTATTTGAATGTCTGCATTTACAGTTTAGTCTGTATACATTTACAATATAGCATATTGTAGCCTTTATATCAAGTCTCAGACTCATGAGGTCGAATCTGCAACATATCTTAACTGATAGAGGATCACCCACGCAGTTAATTCAAAGATAAAACAACATATTTATAATATATAAGTTTATTAAGAACCTGTGTGAAATTTATAATGATGTACCACATTTATATAATATAATAACAATTTACACAATTTGTATTCATCTCAAAACAAACGTGATAAAATTACTCACATATGTATGCCATACTCATCAACACACTTAAACATTGTACATGTTAACATTTGGCCTTATCCACTGGGCTACATGTTCCGTGGAACAGGTTATAGCCTCGTTCCGTAATATTGGAAATGGGAACTGGACAGAACCTGCTCACAAAATAGCCCAGTCGAAAAGTCCTATTCATCACATTGGTGAAACAAGATTGTTTCTCACTATACACCATATAATAAGATACAACCTTGTTGCACCAAAGTGACATATTGTTTGCCACAAATCAAATATTCAAACATTCAATATAATATAACATCATGGTTATCATGTAAAATAATTTATCAGGCATTCTGTATGGTATAAAACATGATAGTGTAAAACAATGTAACAGTGAACATTTAACAACAATTATGCACATATACAAGCTACATCTTACATGGCATCCCAAAGCAATACAAGTATACAGCTTTACCCCACCATTAAATATCTGTCATTCACAAAACTGTGACATCTATTGGTTATAATTAAAGAAGTACATACATCTGTCATTCAGCAACCCTAACATATATTGGTATATTTATCAGCATATTGCTGGCTTACATTGAGAAGGTTGTAAGTACAAATCAATAATTTGAGAAAACAATAAAAACAGTCCAAAAATTACTCTTTACTCATGGTAAAACAAGCAGTTTCAACTTTAGTTTGGTCAACATGACAAGTTCCGATTTTCATTAAAACTCAGTCTTATAAGGTCGCAAATAGTAGTAATAACCTTCTTAATCTAAGCCAGGGATATATTAGAAGGACACAAACACTTATACCGCACATCTGAGTACAGATATATACGCAAGGGGGTCCTGTCTCTTGTCAGTTGCCACACGCTAAAAGCATTTCAGGGCACTGTCTAATCAAACAACTTACGGAAATCGTAAACTTGCGTTCAAGTTTAAATTCTTTATAATTTTGTAACAACTGCAAACTGGGGACAGATCTTATTTGTAGGAGTTCATTACCTGAATCTTGATTAGTATTGAAGTTCCATTTACCGCACTTTATAGATGTAAAGGTATTATAAAGAATATAAATTTGACCATAAGTTTATGATTTGTGTAAATGCTTTATATAAAACGGTACCTTGGTGCCCATAGCATCTGAGGTAGAAATCTCATATCAAATAGAGATGAAGCCAGTGTGGCAGAGAATCGACCCTCTAATTACATATACTGCATGCAACATACATGAGAATTATCTAGTAATTGCACAACAGCTGATTGCTATTCATTTCAATCCTCAAACTAAGGAAACATGTTTTACGAGAATTGCACTGTAAGTATTAATCAATTAGACATGTGGTGACATTTCAATATCAACATTTCACGAGTTCAACTTCACAAATTCATGATTTCACCTTCAGAAATTAAAGATTTCCATTCTTAACATTCACAATTTAAAACTAATGAAATCATCATTCAGCTCATAATATTAAGTGCAAAAACTCATAATTTCAATTTGTGATTTCAGCATCATAAATGCATAATTTCAGCTTCATAAATTCATGATCTCTCAATTTCACAAATTCATGATTACAGCTTCATAATGAAGTGAAGTAATGAAATATGAATGTCACCAATGGTCCATCATACTAATGCCTAGATATAATGCCATAACAACAAAATGTATCTCCGATATCTACATGTGCAGAAGAATCTTTTAGAATGCCCCTCCGTAAAGCAACACCCTCTCTATAACAACATCTTCAAAAGTTTCCATATGCCAATATTTACTATAATTTAACCTCTGTAAAGTAACAACCTTCTTTGAAATGGTCAATATTTTAAGTTCCCAAATGGCGTTCCTGTTACAATACATGTACATAAATGAACATGCTGGAGCCTTATTCACCAACGTTGTAAGCCTAAAACTCAGACTTACACTTTATAATGCCAAATTTTCTATTTGCTCTCATTAAAATAATCTCATAAAATTTCACATAAAAGTTGTGCATTTTAAGTCTAAATCTGAGTTTCAGTCTTACAATGTTGGTGAATAAGGACCCTAGATGAATATAAAACCTGGTAATAAGTTGCCTGTCTAGTTTATAACTGATTAGAAAAATGAAGGTGACGAGTAATGAAGAACTATCAAGCTGGGGAGATAATGTTTTCACATACAGATAGAATGTTTCCATGACAACAATGAGGTGATGTTAATGGTCACAGAAATACCTCACTTTGTGAAGCAGTTAAATAATAAATATATCATATAAATACATGAAACTAACATTTTAACAATAACAATTCACAATATACAGTATTACATGAATGTACATTTGAGCCGCGTCAAGCATAAAAGGTCCTTATGGTATTTTTTTGACATTTTCATGTTTTGATATCAAAATAATTTTCATTCTTTCATCTTTCCAAAAATATATACATTATCGGGTATAACATGACCATGTTTACCTCTGTAAAGCATTAAATACGTCATGTTTGATAGCAAAAAGGTTAAATGACGTCACATTTTTTTCAGTCGACGTCGTTTCATTTTTTACAACAATGATGAAATGTAGGAACAGTCAATGATCAAACAAAATAATTAAGTCATTATGAATTGATTATTCTAAAACTATTGAATTGAAATACATTATTTTCTACAATAACAGTAAATGCTACATATCTAAATTAACTGTAAAGCGACCCGTGCCCATTTCTGGCATAATTTATTCTACAACCTTATTTTTCAAGCAAAAATGTACCTTATGGTAATTTTTCAACACTTTCGTGTTTTGATATCAAAATAATCTTCGTTATTTAAGGTTTCTAAAATATATACATTGTCGGGTATTGCAAGATCGTTTATACATGTTTAATACAGAGTTGAAGACGTAAGTTGAAAAGCGAAACAGTTAAAATGACGTCACGTACGACAAACGTTCATCGATCTGCAATCAAATACGTGCCGCCAAATTAGATAACTTTGATACGACATGCCCATGATGCTGTCGAATATGTGTTTCAGAACGCGTGCGTCCTGGATGCGACCAATAATTTCAACTGCTATTTGTACTCACAAAAAACGTGTTGACGTTTACATCTATCCGTATTCCTAGAAATCTGATTGACACGTGTTGTACAAATAGCTACATATTTTCAATCATTACCAATCCAGAAGTGTATGGTCTGGTATATATTGTCAATCCGTGTAGGCAATCGTGCTACAAATGTCCCGTTCACGACTAACCTACGGTAATGCACGTGTCGATCTGCCCCAAACTAAGTCAAAGTATCAAGGAATCTGCGTCAAAATCAAGAACAAATACACAAGTTACCGGTACGGCTGATCTACGTTTGTTCTACGATTTTACTATTTTGATTTTGATTCATGTTTTCCATATAAAACCCCCACACATATAAACAACACACATTTGTTGCCGATTTTACCTCGATGTTACTACGACAACCACCATCACAACAATGGCAACTTTAGAATACTGTCAGTTGACTGATACACGAGCAATTGATATCACACCAGAGCAGATATCACTCCTCCTGGTTGTATGTCGAAGGCTGCTTGGCAAAGGTTTTCAAGTTAATCCGTTGGACCATGCGAGTACGATTTACCGTTACTGACTACTGGCATAATGTCAACTGTGATATGAACCATATATGCTGTTTTAAAATAAATGCCCCTTTTCAATTCTCGTTATGTGTTGTTATCATTCTGCCCCTACTTATATGGCATTCTTCCTATACTTAGTTCGACGCTTCCTGTGCTACTCACACCCACTCAAGACTATACATGATAAATAGATCTCGTCATCATGCTACCCCGATATTACAAATATATATCGTTATGGAAGCTGTGGGCCAGTGTGAGAAGGGTATTCAATAAAAAGGAAGCAGTTCACAAACGAAGCGCAGCATTATCAGTTGTTTGAAGGTACCAACGGAGACGTTTAATGGTTGCCGATAAAAGATGCCCGCGAGACCGACACATCCTAAGATCGATATGGGTTGGACAGGTGTTTTCCAAGATTTGTACAACTGTTGCTATTCCACCTGTATGCATACATGCCAAACTTAAATTGGATGGTACACTTATATGATGATTATGTAAGTCAATATTTTCACCGATATTTGTGGAAATTAGGATTTATTTATTTGCCGTTGATCAATACTCGTACAAAAAGGAATAAAAAATGCAATTTGATAGGTATGATATGTCCGGCGTCGACATTTATCAATTATAACCATTTGAAGAATGTAAATGCATCAGCTAATAGTATCCACACACTCTGTCCTGGGGAAATGGTCGTGCATTTACATTCTGGCTTCTCTCGAACCGCCGGGGAAATGTTTGGGATTCTGTTGTCGAAACAATACCCCGGGAACATTATTTAGTTTTCAGGGACCAGAGAAACGATCGTGTTTAACCTTCCAGCTTCCCCGCATTGCCGAGAAATGTTTTTTTCTCTGAACCAATACCCCGAGAACAATATTTAGGAGTCATGGGCCATGGAAATACCGAATATTTTACCATCAGCTGTCCCCCTCGGGGACGTGGAAGGGCGGTGGTTTGATACCCCAAAAAGTATACAGCCCGTCCCATCCCCGGGGGTGGGGCCATTGATGCAACTGACTGATATATTAGCTCTGTGTCGTTTGAAAACACAGATTGCAGATTTGCACTAAAAGTTGATCTACTTAGTAAAGGGTCGCTTTAAGTCCAAATTAAGTAAATCTTCTAACGTCTGCAAAACTATATAATAAAAAATAGGTCTAAATGATTAGACTACGTAGAAACCCTAAAATAGTATAAATATCATTTTAATAATATAAAGTAAAGAAAGTTTCATGGCCACGCCTCAAAAACCGGGAACCTTAACTTTCACAGACCGTCGTCTCTAACAATATACCACGGAATAAATGCAGTCAGTTGCATCCACGGCACCGGCACACCCGGGGATCCTCAACGGAATATTTCCATTCCAGCTTCCCCCGTACTGCCAGGGAAATGTGGAAGCTTTTTTCTCCGAACCAATACCCAGGGGAAATATTTAGTTGCCAGGGAGCCGGGGAAATACCAAACATTTTACCCTCAGATGTCCCCGGCAGGGCCGTGGAGGGCGGGGATTTTTCAACTCAAATGTTAAAATCCCGACCCATCTCAGGTGTAGAGGGCGTGCAACTGACTGGTGCATAAATATTGTTGTTGCCATTAAAATGTATAATTATTAAATTAATAGGGCCCTACGTGTCCGTGTTTGATTATTGTACTCTAAATTTAGTGATTTGATTTCTTGTTGCAGAGCTGGATCTACACGAAAATTCTGTTTGCGTCTCAATGGAAATCTAAAAAAATAAGACCTACTGTAGGTCTAGATCTATTCTAATTAAATTTTGTGCGGGAAAGGTCCATATCTAGATCGCAACTCGGTCTGAATTCCATGCGCTTTTTTCAGGATTAACCTACTTGAAATGTGCATTAATCTTACCTGGTTAATACTTTGTGAGATTGTTGATTGACAATTTAATTTGTCTGTCAATCAGGAAATAACTTATATCGACTCGTCATTCTTTACGCATTCTAGATCTAGGTCTAGATCTATTGTTTACAACAAATAATGAATTATTCATATTGCCAGTGAATATAGGAACAATTTTAATGATATGCATAGATTCACACTATGTTTTAACATACAAATCTACTTATTTCAAATGTATGTAGAGCTCTATGCAGCTTATTTTGACCATGTACAGACGGGGCTTTGACACACCCCTCCCGCTACGCACCTGAAGTTGAACTATTTAGAGAAATTGATCTATTTATAGATCTATTAATTATCCTATACATCCAGACTCATAAACTTTAAAAAAAACGTTCGTTATATTTATTTAATGTGAATAAAACAATCTACGTATTTTGACAATTGTTAAATATAGTGAAATGTTGAACTTTCCATGGTTAAGACCTCAATATTTACACTACGTGTTTACAATGGGCGCAGCCATCTTGAAACGTCACGATTTCTTCTGACGTCATTTGTGGCTTATGACGTTATTTACGATAAGGACCTTTTATGCTTGACGCGGCTCATTTATTTACACACTGATAACAAATTGTCATACATATCATACAAAACATACAACAGCTACAGAAGACAGGCATTAACTTGAAGGCTTTTCAACACAAATGTGTACGTTACTCACAATGGCCCATAAAAAAACTCCCAAAATCATCTGACCGTAAACTCCAGACAATATTGAGGGTTCCATGAAAAACTATGGTAACTACATCAATTTATCGTGGCATGCACCATTGTTTTGCACTGAACCTTCGATATACTCAAAAGGCTTCAGGTACCAAGTATAAATGTGACGTTTTATTGACACCTAACCAATGCCAAATGGTTAAGGGGAAAAAGAGTGGATGAATTTTGTAATATCCATCAAGAGATCCAACACAACATCCGCACAATGATTACAAGATTGTCATCATGGCCTTATAAGGAAAATGGTTTTAATCGACAATAATCACATACATTTCAATTTGGACTAATTTCCTTATTTTGATAGTTTTTAAAAATTCCAACAGCATATTGGTAGTTTGAAAAGGTTGGAGTTGCAGGAAAAATAACGAGCATAAGGCAAACGGATTATCAAGGTATTTATGACTGTATTATGACCTTAAAGTAATAATGATATTTGCTCGAAAATTTGGAATGGAAAGAAGAGAGGGAGGGAGTAACATATGCTCATCTAAAATTTCCACACCAATTTAGCTATTTGCTAGACCTGGAAGTTTTACACTTTACAGTTTTTATATAATGCCCAAATTCACCATTGGCCTAACTTTACCCTTGGTCTAAAATAAAATGTTTATTTCCTCTCGTACCACCCATGTAACGATGATGTTATACAGGGTCATGTAGATAGGTAAAACAATATATTTTTATCTTTAAAGAAGTAATGTTAAAATACTTTTTTCATATTTTTTTCCTACTAAAAACCAATTATGGATCCCCTTTTTTCTGGGATTGGCAATCTGGCTGTATGAGCAGTTGAGTGGTCTGCCATTTTGGTGCTTGACAAGTTAATTTTAAATGGATCATGTGAAATAGTTTTGGCATACATATGAAAACAACAAATTTAAATTAAATAGTTAATAGTGAGTTTCCCTGTACTAATCAATAACAAATTACCTAAAACATGATAACAATAATGGGTAATGGAAAATGTGATTTTATTGCAAAGTAGAAATATGTTCTTATCACACAGATTCCTCACTTGCCATTTGACATATCAAGGGTCATAACTCTTCTGAGACTGGATGAAATTGCAACAATTACCTAGGTGTGCTGAGCACAACTCCTAATGACGTTTGATGATTGTAGCTTTAGTACTAAACAATATAACATATTGCAATGAACAGACAAAGCCAAATCTATACGCCCCTTAAAACCTCGAGGCATATACATCTCCACTGTTAAGACATACATGTATCTTAATTTGAGACTCATGTCAAATGGTTTAGACAGAACTGTGACATACACATATACCTTCTAGTATCAAATATATCTCTAACACTACCCAATGCTAAAAGTAATAATGCTCCAGGAAAAATAGAAAATTTGGCTTAAAATACATGTAGATTTGATCCTAAGTTAAATTTTTTACATATCACTTTTCCCTTATTTAAATGTAAGAACGTTTCTTATTGGCTGAATGATTAACACCAAGTCCTAAACGGTTAGCCTGGTCCAATTAAAATGTGTGTACCACAGCATAGCACAGTGTAATAAAGTTCATCTAGACAGGAATGGTTTAAGACAGTGATGATTTACACACAACCTTGTCAATTTTGTGAAAGTTTCTGCACATCAAGCGGCCATCTTGAATCTAGGATTCCTCAATCTAGAACAAATTCAACTTGGATTCAATTTCGGCCATTTTGAATTCAGCCATCTTGAATTGGCCATGTTGGATTCAGTCATCTTGAATGCCTTTTTCTGAATACCACCATTTTGAAATCAGTCATCTTGGAATCAGTCAACTTGAATTCGACCATCTTGGAATCGGCCATCTTGGATTCGGCCATCTTGAATGTGCAGTAAGAGAACACATATACACACTATCACACTTGTTTCTGTATCACGTGTTTATTACATACATTAACATTCACATTGTATCATGTAGTTCTCCTATCTGGATGTGTGATACCAAATTTAAGTCCAACATGAATGAAGAACTTCTTCAGAATGGATCTAAGTTCATGTTTGAGGTCATAGTTCATAGTTTCACACATCAGAGGGTAGTAATGAGAGGCATGTACTTGGAACTGTAAGTATACAAATATATAATTACATCATATATCATTCTGTAATAATGTTTCCTTGTATATCTAGGGTGGTTTTAAATATTGATCTTATTTAATTTCAGTTTTATATGGTGTGGTCTGATTGGTTGTCCTTATCCTGAAGTCAAATAAAATCAATACTGAATACCACCTCGGGTATGTAGATATTAGATGAAAGGAGGTACATACAATTCACTAGCTATTTGAATATGCTTGCCGGGTGCTTTTTGCCCTTTTCTTCTTTGTTACTTTAAATTTCAAACTAGCTTCTGACTTTAGAAGATCAACTGGCTACATGAAAACATTTCTACACCCATGTGTATATACTAGTAATGCAATAGCACAACTTCCAACTGGGAATTATTAATCTTTTTTTAGTTTCTGAAGAATATTTACAATAATAAAATTAAGTGGAAATTAACCTCTTCTTTCATTTATAAAAGAAACATAACTACATTAAGTAACCGACACTACTGACAGCTATCAAACTTTTAAGGAGCACATACTGCTAGCTAGGTTTGTACTGATACAGTCATGTATAATATATTTACCCTTTCATCAGACATTTTGAGTAGTCGTGTTATAAGTAGTATGATAATATTACACCAAGCTTCACGATGACTATCTGACTGTAGTGACAGGAAGTACTCCAGGGAACTGTGACATATGCTGAAACAATATAACAATCATTTTAACAGTTAAAGGGGTGTAAACAGGGAGAAATTCAAAATCAGGAAAATCATATGCGGCACATTTTTGTCAAACAATCGGCCTACAACAACATTGTTTCCATAATTTAAAAGCCATTCAATCTTTAATTGGGGACAAAATAGTAAAGTACGGGAACAACTATTAACATTAAATGATTAAGCTTTAGAAACACCATGGTCATAGCAATTGCTGTGGAAGTAAAGTAAAGGTAAACAGTTTATTTTTCATAATGTCACGCCTATTGCAAGTGGCAGCCAATTTGACTGATGAACCATTTATCTTCCTTACCTACTGAATCCCTTCTTGTATTGCCAGGGGCCTGGCATTTTTGGGCAAACAATAACCAATCTTTAATTAGCTGGCAGCTCACCATCCGACTGCATCAGTTCTAACTTTCGCCCTAACAACTCGACCCTGGTGACATTACCGTTCAAATTCAGTATATCTATACCTCCCATTTTCAATTTAGTATATCTATACCTCCCATTTTCAAATTCAGTATATCTATACCTCCCATTCTCAAGGTGGACGTCGGCCATGGTGGCAATACCAGTAAACTTTGGTACATCTAGACAGTATACTGGTACAGTATGTTATATTACTTACCTAACCAGTTTGGTTTCCACATCTGGCCATGCTTCTCTTCTACTCTCATCATTATACATACGGAACAATATTCTAAACAGACACGCTAAACTTTGAGTTTCTTGTTTCAGTAAATTTGGTTTGGCTTTACCTTTGAAACCTGAAGCAGAAAATTGTCAGATATCTGGTCAGTTTGGTGCTGACATATTGACTCAACTGTTAGTACATATCGCTGGCTTAGAAGGAGGTCGTAAGTACTACCTTATAAGACTGATACATATTTAATATCAGCATCATAAGGCGTTTCTAATGAGCCTAATTCCATGAAAATCAGAACTTGTCATGTTGACAAAGGTGAAGTGGAAACAGCTGGTTTTACCGTAAGTAAAGAGTAATTTTCGGACAGTTTTGTCTTGTTTTCTCAAAATATCGATTTTGTACTTATGACCTTCTCAATCTAAGCCAGCGATGTACTGTCAATAAAAACTAGTTCAATTCAATTATGACTAGATTTATCACTGGATTTGAAAACTGTCAGTAATCTGTAACCCAATGTTAGTGCAAAAACTTTCAGTACCAGACAGTTAAAACAACTTATACCAAAATCTATCACTAAATAAGATTAACATCCTTTGAAAGCCACTTCTTGGTCATACAGTCATGGGAAAAATGGCAATAACTCTGAGGTACATGCAACTTAACACTAAATGGTGAGATGTAAGAAGTTTTGTATGAATCTGTTGATACTGTGAAAGAAATCCAAGTACAACAAGTGAGTACAACTGTAAGAACTGTTTTAAATTCTTTTCATTTGAACAAAGTAGCTACAAGCTTTAATTCTTATTTTATATAGATTCAAAGTTATCAATCTTAAATCACTCAACTGTAAATGTAATATGTTTTTTTGTTCTTTGCTTTCTGAACAAAGTATTTCATTAGTTCATACCACATACTAGTATATGGGGGTTCAGGCAATAATTAGATCAGTGAGATAAAAGGCAGGGTAGTTGATACTAGGACATTATACATGTATATACATGTACATGCAATGGTACGATCAGAAATGTTTTACCCATTTAAGCAAATCAAAAATGTAACTAAAAGTGATATGGTGAAATCTTTTCCTCCAAATGAAAGTTACTTTTATCCAGTTGTTTCAAGGTTCATTAAATTGTCATATAAGCAAAAAAATTAAAAGCCTAATTAATAAATATTAAGAAAGTCATTATGAACCGAACAAAAACCTGACCGAAACAACGAAAAAGAATAAACAATTCAAAACTCAATAGGCAAAATATAACAACTGCCACATGCATAAATAAACACTGAAGCAAAAAAAAAATTTACAATTTTTTTTCTATCAGCACCAATTTGCATGCTAATACATGTAGATAAACAATGAATAGGTGTTATTTTATGCCAATGATAACATGTACAGAAATGGATAAAACAAACATGTACATGAACTGTAATCATATGAAAAACAAAATATGAAAAACAATTCATACATTGATAAAACTAATAGTCCATGTAGCTTTCATGGCATTTAATTACACCAATTTTAACATTGGTGTTGTTGTTTTCATGTTCACAACGAAAGACAGTAAATAATTGATACAAAATACTTATAATATAACCACAAACTTAGTTAAATGAATGACTAAATATAGAAGTATCAAAGAAGCACAACAACATAACTGTAAGTATTGGGACAATAAACAAAGTAAGCAGTAGTTTTAAAAATTCCTGACACCCGTCTTAAATAGGCTCTAATCATTGTAAGACATGATATTGTTCTTTCCCTTTATTATCAGAAAAGTGAAAACAAGGGGGAGAATTCATACTATTGTAAAACAAGAGTTTATCACACAAGTTCTTTCCCTTTATCATATAGATGTAGATTAAAATGTTGTTTCTCCCTGATTTCTTTCTTCTTTCCAGTACTTTTCCCATTATTAACATATCTTTACAAAATCAAATTAAAAATTGCAATATATCTGAACTTATATAACACAAAGCAAAGAAAACAATATTTGATAATTCCTTTAATATTGTAACAATGACAACATGGCCTTTCCTTGAACTTCCATGAATGCATATACTGTAAAATCCTTTAATTTAAATGGGACTAAATTTCATGGTTTTGGTGCAAAAGACTATTTCATGGGATTTAATTTTAAGGATTCTTTTTCCACAAAGTCATATACAATAGAAATTATTAATATTCATGGGGATTTCATTTTGTGGTTGAGATTATCCATGAAATTAAATCACCCTAGAAAATTAATGATTTTACAGTAGTACATGTACAATACTAATTACCATCAATTAAGGCTTCCCTATCACCTCTCAAGCACTTACTCACAAACATCTGAACAGTGAAACTCTGACAAAGACTCTAATGGTAAACCTGACCAGAAATGTGTTTCAATTCATTCTGATCAACAGAAATGTTATCTACATAACAATTCAGTGATTTCTTTTGGCTAGTTTTACTGCTATTTGTTTTGCTAAATTTTCCCAAGTTTACAGGCACGGGTAGTTTTTTTTTCAAGAAAAATCACTGCCATTACTGTACTTTGTACACTGTGGCAAAATTGCGTTAAAATTTGTGAGAAACAACATTTAACATATGGTTTAATGTCTAAGTTTCACTTGAACTGTGCTTGTGAATAAAGCGCCGGTGGTTTGACATGATATATATAGGTATGCATAAAATAACACCACAGTATGTACAGGGTATGACACGATACCATTGTACGCTGTAACAAGATAAACACACATGTACAATAGTATAGTGTTATCCCCTGGATTCCATATTTAGAACCATTGAGTCCACAAGAAGGGTCACATAGGGGGGCCATGCTCCCTCATACTTACTGGTATTGGCACAGAACCCTAGCAAGAAATAAGTTCATAAATCAATCTCCCTTCGATTACCTTCTCAGATGACACGTCATGCTATGGGAATTTTTACAGTGTTTACAATGATATTTCATTAACAAACAAGACAGTGTCCAGTAAATACTTAAGCCCAAGTGGAAGTCCTTGTCCATAATAAGTAGCTAAGTCAAGCAACTTGAAGTTTTGTTATGAATGGATGGACAAACAAAGGGACAAACGGACGAATGAATGGACGAACGAAAAAACGGACAGGACAATCACTATATGCCTTAGCATCAGTAGATGCCAAGGCATAAATAACTTAACAAATAGATTTATAACACATAGTCACAGAAAAGACACACTGTGAATAACATTTTCCTATCTAAGTGCAAGTGACACACTGTAAAAATGATCTAAAATTCAGTAATAATAAACCATGGAACTTAAGACTAATCAAATAAAGCTGTTGTTAAGCAGTACCAAGTACCCTAGCAACAAGCACAAACATTCCAAGCCTTAATCAAAACTTCAAGTACCAAAATTACATAGCAAAACTTATTCAACCTCCCAACTTTCCGAGATTAAAACATTATTTCGAATAAGTTTGAAAACAGTTAAAGAGTAAGTATTTTTGTTAGAAACAGATACTACAATTCAATTATTGAGAGAAATGCATTCTCTCATAAGAGTACAAGTACAGTCAAACTTTGATGCCTCAAACAAAACTTTGGATTGGGAAAATAGTTAAAGCCTTTCATGTACCTGTTCAAGGAAACTACCTGTATACTTGTACAGCATCATTTTGTTAGGACCCACCTGTTGGGTGTTTGAGCCAAAACTGTTGGAAGCATCAAAGTTCTTCAGTAATAATATAGTGCTGTATAGCGTGAGCATATATTGTATGTGAATATTGCGATACTACGTAACCCTTCACTGACATGGTTGTAAGTAATTAAAATGATGCACAATTTTAAATAGAAATAGTGAAATAATTCTTTGTTAATACTCATTTGGTTCGCTCATACTGGAGTACAGATCCAATACAAGAATGTTTAATTTGTTAATGTGCAGCAAAAAAAATGTCTTATATTCCGCCCTTATACAGCATAATATAGCCCTTTACTCCATAGATTCTGATTTCAGCTTCAGTATGTATCATTCTGATATGAGAAACGTGACATTAGAATACTGGCACCATACTGGTTATTTGAAAATCATTTATGACTAACACCAAAAACATTATTGCATTGAATATACTCAAATGTGTTCAAATGCATTTGTATTGACATATTTTAAAGTAGATGTGATAAAACTTGTTTCCATGGAGTAAAGGGTTAATACATTAATTTATTTATTTTACTACTTAATTAACTTAATTTCATCAATCAGTGTTTACCTGCTTTCCACAATAGGTTTCTCTGTTCATGGTTTGAGTTGAAATCTTTAGCAAATTTGTGTGATTCCATCAGGCAGTCTACAAGTTTAAACAGTTGGGCGGAGCTTAAGAAATGGTACATGCCCTGATCCTCCTTTTGGTGGGTGGGGTCAAAATCTGCTGACACGCCTCCCTCACTCTGTAAATAATAGAACATTTAACGAATGTCACAATAGCTTTAATAGGAACATCAATAAAACCAATAGTTTGAAATGTCTACATGAAAGTATCCTAGTATGGTGGTCATGTGACACAATAAACTACAAAATTAATGTACAAGTTGATGTTTAAATGATTACGGTTATAGAGCACTTGAAACAAATAGACTTTACCTATCTCAAAACCCAGAATCACAACATAACTTTGTATGCATTCCTTACATAGCTTCTACATTTTAAGTCTATGATGGACAAATCATGAAAGCCCATTTTCATTAGTTGTAAATATGTTCACTCCTTTTTGGGCGTCATCTCTGAATCCTCACACATGTTTTACCTATGTGCAATACAAACAGCAAGCAATACCAGGTTAAACACAGTAATGGAAAACACTAAATTACATAGAGTCTGTGTCAAGAAACTAACCTGGGCAGCAGCGAGGTTCTCGGCATCTTCTTTACGACTCGTTGTAGGGAAGAATACAATATTATCTATAGTCTGTATGAGTTCCAGTTGTACCACACATTTGATGAGAAGGCACTGAAACAGTTTCTGGTCTGTGAACACTTCTGTAATATACAACATATCATATTTACCAACGTTTTTATAAAATATTTGTTAAACTTGCAAATCCATATCCATTTATCTATGGAAGCAAGCTTATTCAGCCCAAGTTCATTCATCCCCAAGCCATTTAAGTATTATTCAACCCTAAGCAATTTTAAGTACTAATTCAACCCCAAACCCCAGCCTCATTTTTATCCATAAAAGTAATAATTTAGACATGATACTTAAAGTATGATGTCATGTTAAGTAAATGTTCAGCTAATATTGTTTAATAATGCATCGGTCAGATGCATCTAAGGCCCCCAACTACCCAGTATGGGTGGTGGTTAGCCGTGCTTTTACCTTCCAGTTTCCCCAGCAGTGCCAGGGAAATGTTTGGAATTTTTATCCAAACCAAAGCCCCGGCGAAATATTTAGTTGTCCGGGGTCGGGGAAATATCAGAGATTTTACCATCAGCTGTCCCTGTGGAAGGACAGGGGTTTTGATAACCCAAAAGTAAAAACCCGGCCTATCCCCCGGGTTGGGGGAGCCGTGGATGCAATTGACTAGTGCATTAGACATGGATCACTCGCTCTGTATTAATTTCATGTATTTTTCCAGCAGGGGCCAAATCCTAACAATAAGATTCATGCCTGTTTCCAAACTGTTTCCAACATTGTTCTATTAATAACACTCATTTTTTATAGATAATTTCACTTGTTTTAGTGCAGCAAATCTGCAAATATTCCATTGCAGGATCCAATACTATTGTGAAAACTCAAGAAATTTACTATGACTTATATTCATTAGTTTTCAATAAATATCTGTCATTTTCCATGGCAAATTGTTCATTTTTTCAAGAGCTCCGAAAATCTGGATTATTCCAGACTTGCAGGAGACCTGTAACATAATTTTTAGAACGTATTAGTATTTTACGGACTTTACCGGTACTTACTAGTTCTGGGTATTTTATGATCTCTGGAGTCAGCAGACAGGGTACTATTCACACTATGGTTACTATCTGCACGATGTAGTCTCTGTGAATCATGTGATGTATCCAGTCCCATACTCTCCATACTACCATTCATCTCTTCTATACAGTTAGACATATCCTCTGGTCGCCATACCAACAAACTGAAAATACAAGCACAATAATAGTAGATCATCATGACAACCTTCATTCTCTCACATTGTGCCTCTGTACCGCTGTGGTAAATATTCATATCACATAATCTGACAACCTGGGTTCAAATCCATGTGGAGGCACTCGTATGCTTGTCATATTTTAGCAAAAGCTGACTGGCAAATAACGGCTATGCTGAACACATCCTTATGCATCTGTGGTTCATCAAGTTCCAAGATTGCATTCATGATAGGCTATTTGTAGAGGGTCCACTACTTGTGCAGTAGCTTCTGGGATCAATGACAGACTGTGTCATACAAAAGATGAATATATAAAATAGTACCAAAAATTCCCTTGCTAGATGTTTAGCATAAAAGAAAAACTGGCTTTTTTCTCTCATACCCTCGTGGTGATGGATAACTTCAGGAAGGAAGGGTAATGTGAGTGATTAAGTTGGAAATTTGTTTTACATTTAACCTTTAATGAATAAAGTATGAAATAAGTTCCCAGGCAAATAAGGAGTACGCTGGTGAATGAAAGTGTCCTCAGTAACTCTTTAAAATATCACAAGATCCAACTATACAATGGTACAAGTTCTGATAACTCTTTGGGGAAAGTATCTATAACAGTACTAGTTACCTCCCATTCAATTACTAAAGGACATTATTTCCATTCCTAATAACAAGTACATTCAAGGAAGTCAGCAGACTGAACATACTTTATCATTATGCTTGTTTGCTTGAGAAGACAGAAAGACCCTTCTTACACTATTCAATACAGCTTAATAATGACATGAAAAAAGTGTGTCACTTATTGCATGTCATTAAAATAAGTTAAAAAAAAAAAAAGTTACCAATTTTCTAGGGCTCTTTTCAGCTGTTAGGCCGCTCAAGCACCCTTTGACATTTTAACTCCCCTGGTCATTGGGCTACATATGGAAACCTACACTGGTGTCTCCCTGGGGAGACTATTTCTCTCCTGTGGAGTGGCAGCCAACATCGATCTGCGGCGCCCAGGAATAGACACTGCCCTCACAGGTACCATTTTACACCATGGTGGAGTGGAGCTGTGGGTCTTGCTCAAAGATTTTGACCAGTGGTCCAGAGGGGGATCGAACCCGGGACCTCTCGATCCCGAAGCGTGCGCCCTACCTCTAGGCCACTGCTCCCCATGGTGATAAAAATGCACCCAATGATATTATAATCAAAATGAAATCCAACCTATACCAGTAGTTTAAATCATTCTGTTTCTGTTTTCGTATGAAATTTATTGGTGTAGGTCAATGATCTTTTATATTTTATTGATAGT
This sequence comes from Spisula subtruncata, assembly GCA_963678985.1. Lineage (NCBI taxonomy): Eukaryota > Metazoa > Mollusca > Bivalvia > Venerida > Mactridae > Spisula > Spisula subtruncata. Next base: position 24,253,922 of record OY787662.1, on the reverse strand, counting down.
AATAAAGGACAGTCGGGTACCTGTTTGTTGAACTCTAAGTAGGATATATGTTTTTACACAAAGATTCGTTCTTTGGGTGCGTTTCAATATCATTTAACAATCATAAATTATGGCAATACATTTGAAATTCATTTAAGTTGTGTATGTTCTTTTTAGGGGATGTTTTCAGTAAAATAATCAAATTGTTTGAAACAGTTTGTTTAAGACATAAGCATGCTCAGTGACCTTCTTTCATTAATTGCCTTTTTTTAATTCAATACACATTTTGACCCATTTATTATCAAATGTCAGATGATGGGCACCTACATACAGCTTGCTGAACTTTTATAATTAGAGTCAGGGCAATTTTGTCAAACTAAACTTATATACAATCAAGAAGAGTTGTGTATAGTTTACCCAGAAAATTTGAGTATAATTTCGTCAAGCTATGTACCTTCCTAGCAGCCTTATACTGCAAAATCATTCAATTTTGACGGGACAAACTTTCGTAGTTTTGGTAAAAAGGACCATTTGGATGCGACGTTAATTCGTGGATTTTGTATTTCAGGTAATTAATACAAGGGTCAAAATTATGGTTTGATGGGATTTGTTTGTGGCTGAAGGTGAATGACGCAGTTTAATCTCACACAAAAATTAATGATTTTATGGTATGTCCCAACAGGGGCAAAGAGGAGTAAATAAGTAATTATGATCATTTGAAAACTTCACAGGAAGAGTGACTTTGATAGTGTTCTGACTGATCAAATCATATAAAAATGACTTAAAGTCTAATAGGTTAACTGGTATTCACACATGAACTGTTACTTTTCCAGAAAACCTAACAAATGTCCAAACAAAATCAGCAACAGTTGATATGTATATGATTTGAACAATAACACGCATTGTTAAACAGTAATGGTGTGCAAACACACAGTTCAGAGAAAACATTCATAATATATTGACTCAGTGCTAGGTTTCATTCTATTATTGATGGTTCGTTTTGTTTCAAATTTCTGTAGAATAAAAGCCGGGAGCAATTTAACTAGAATCAATGGTAATAGGAGAGATAACAAATCAGTTCATGACACGCCATTAGCTACATAAATACACATTACATCTAACAATATGTCAGTCAATTCATTTCAACATCATTTCTAAATAAAACTTTCCCCAACCATTAACAGGTTATTTTAATAGAAACCATTTGTGGAAGCCAACAATTTATACAAAGACAAACATTATTTGTAGTCAATAGCATACACAGGGGTTCTACTGAGGCTTAATGCTCAATCCAGAAAACAAATCCCAAGTCTGTTTCTGGTGCCATTAGCACACATTCATCAAACCCAACTAGGTTTCAGACATTTTATAGTTAAAATTGAGAGTTTGGAACTTGAAAATGCCATAATTTGGTTAACTCTTTGACTTGTTTCACCAAACAACTTTTATTTTGAATGCAGAACAGATCAAATTCTTTCTAATGCAACACATGGATTTGACCTAGCTGCCCTGAAACTACGGTACCTTAGCAGTTTGCTGAGCATGAAGCAAGGTCTGATCTTTCTGTACTGTTTTAAAAGACTTTGGTAATTTGTGAGTCCAGACAGGGATTGAACCTGATATAACCTTTAATGTTTGTGGATACAGACAGTTTAACCACAGGTTGATCAGACTGACAGGTTTTGGGAAGTGATCGAAGTAAATAATAAATAAATGCATATTGTCCCTTTGATGCAATAAGGTTGCATCTCACTATATCACTATATAGTTAGATACAATTTTGCTGCACAAAAGGGACGATATATGCATATTTGTAACAGTCAGCAGATATACATGAATGATTATACAATTGTTTCTGTTTTATATGCAGCAAATTACTGGTGCTAATGTGATATAGACTTATAACATCTTACATGGAACTCAAAAATATACATGCTGGTGCAACTATCATCCAATCCTGCTATTTTACAACAGTGACTTTGGGCTTTTAATTATATTGTTGGGTTATGTGTGCACATTGCTCTAGGTATTACCGTATGTATTGTTGTTACTGTTTTCAGTACTGGGCAGGTTGATATTGAGTGCTGCCTTCCCTGTACGATTTCCTCATATCATTTTTGTTATTTTACCTAATCTTACAGTAAAGGTAATAACAGCATCAATCAAAGATTGATAAGCGTCCAGTCAAATGTTATTATATTGGGTTATGTGTGGGCATTGCTCTGTGTAGTTGTGTTATGTTGTGTTGTTAATGTTTTCAGTACTGGGCAGGTTATGTTGAGTGCTGCCTTCCATGTCCGATTTCCTCATATCATTTTGTTATTTTAACTTAAGTCTTACAGTACAGTTACAATCAAAGATTGATTAGTGTCCGGTCAAATGTTAATATGTACTATTATATTGTATCAATGTAAAAGTAATTAATCAAATTTCTTAATTTTGATATTTGCACTGTTACTCAGAATGTTCTATATCAGGCAGTGACAGAGTGACCAAGCAAATACTGGAGACAAATACAATGTACTTAAGAATGTACTGTAAAATCATTTAATTTCGTTGGGACGAAATTTCGTGGTTTTGGTAAAAAAGACAATTTCGTTGGGACTTGATTTCGTGGATTGTGCATTTCAGGTAATAAAACAAGGGTCAAAATCCATATTCGTTGGGATTAAAGTTCGTGGTTGAGGTGAACCACGAAATCCACGAAATTTAATCCCCCACGAGAATTAATGATTTTACAGTATTGGAATTAACTGAGGTGCAGCTTAACATTTAACTCAACGACTTAACTAATCCATGATCACACAGTCCTGTAAATAAAGCAATAACCGACCCAAGGTACAACAAATAGAATATATTGTATCCAAAATATCAAAACTTAATCTGCTTTCATATATGTACTGTAATATATTAAATTAAATGTACTTTTATCTATTCACTATAAATCAGGTCGAGGGTTTGAATCCTGGAGTGGTGGTTTTATTATGATAGTGAGCAGCACACAACTTTTAACACAGCAAAACACATCTTGTGTTACAGTAGAAAAAAAGTTAAGTGGTTCTTTAATTATGAGGCCTTAAACTGATGCACCCTGTCCGTACAAGTCTGGTGGCTGGCTATATAAGTTGAGTCTAAATATGTGTCACACCTTTATAAAGTACCACTTTTCTGTTTTAAATTGATATACAATTTATTTGTATCACTGGTGTATAAAAATATGTCATCAACAAGAAATCACATTTATTTTTTAACTAATATGTCATATTTTTCAATCATTTTCTGTATTGGACCTGCTGGTTCCATCCAGTAAGTGCATAACACTCCTTCAAATAACCAAATATAAACACAAATACCAGCACTGATGGACACCTAAATTGAACAGTAGATTAATCAATAGTCCGACAGGAAATGGCAGCAATTTTCCAAATACATTAACCAATCAAATCATTTAGCACAACAGGAAGGCCGACAGGAAAGCCGATAGAAAGGCCGGCATGCTCTACCCCATTGTTGAACACCGAAAGTTACAAATGGATTGGCCATAAACTAACTGAACAACTAAAATAAATGGTCTGTTAGTTACAGCATCATAAATTACATAAGCTTGAATTAAAACAACTATGAATTTCAGATGGAGAAAGATTTTGAGAGGTTACTAATAACAATGATTTGAGAGGTTTCTTGATTTTAGTGGTTTTCAAGCTTTGAGAAATTTAAGGACTCAAGAGGTTTCTCAGGATTTGAGAGTTTTTTCTAAGGATTTGAGAGGTTTCTGGACTTGAGAGGTTTCTTAGGATTTGAGAGGTTTCAGGATTAAAGGTTTCATTGATGATGATAGAAAGAATAATTAATTAATATTACATACATGTACCTATATTAATTTAATTATTTTGTGAGGAATAAACTCAAACAGAGGACACCATCATAATTTACAAGACCCCTAAACATTTAAGCTTTCAACTATTATGACATTTAGATAACAAAAGTAGGATAGTGAACAAATTTCCATCAATGCTTTTTGAAAATGATGAAATTCAGTAAATGACTTCAGAGCTGTATGGGGTAAGAAAGGTGGGGTCACAGATTTAAAGGTGGAAAAAATTATTATTGACTATAACCACAACAGATTCATTCAGGTTATAGTTTGTAAATACTGTAATAAGATAACTGCATCACTTCATCATTGTGGTGTAATTTTATAACTCAGATTTGAATAATTAAATAATGCTACCACATTGGCCTGTTGTGTTTTTTTTTTTAAATATCTGTATGCCTGGAACACAGCCTTATAATATGATGATAATGATAAACAAATTATAGCAAACTATCATTGGAGATTAAAATGTACAGGTGAAATGAAATGCACAAAATAAGTCCCATGTTTTGCAGCTATAAATCATTATATTGAAAACTGAACCCAAATAAACAAGTTAATTCAATCGATGATTTATCAGGCAGTGAATAAAATACTTCTCATGGTGGGGCATATTGAGTTGATTAGTTTTATAATTTGTTCAAATTTCACAGAGCCCGCTATTGATTGCAAGTAAAAGGAATGCAGAAATTATAATATTGAACTTAAAGCTTGTCAACAAACTGATTTTTTATCGTTTTTTTTGTATATAATATTCAAATGAATTTACAGCTATTCTGAAATGTAGTACTGAATGCACTGATGATAAAAAAATCATATTTGGGTATGAACCAGCAAACATGACTTAATTTGCACATATGACAGGTAGCAGGACTCAAACAATTTTCTTAGCATCACTGATAAGGAGGCGGTCCAGCAAGTATCATTAAACTTGTGGAGGTTAACACTTGATGTGTTCGGGCATATTATGGATCTACTGGAAGTGGACTCACTGAGCAATGCAAATGTGACTTTTCTGCATCACTGGTAACAGAGGAGGGGTAAAGTCAAGAAATTATGATTAGTCTGGCATCACTAATTGGGGATGAACTCAGCAAGTACAAACTTTCTGAGCATCACTCTGGAGATTGCTATTATGTGTCCAGTATGACAAGTTTGGGTACATTCTAAATCAACCAGCGTATATTTTCGTCAAAACATAATCTGGGGACTTGACTAACCACTGATACAAAAAGAAGGTTTGGGTATTGCTGGTTTAGCAATTTGACGACCAAAGGTAGACAAAAGTGAGCTCACTAGACACTTGAACCTTGCAATGCAAAACATATTATGGAAATTTATGTCTGCACAGCAGTTAGATATTGACTTACAGTTACATGCATATTTACATGTTCTAGTAAAAGCTTTCATGTACATCTTCAAAAAACATGTTTTTAGGTTCATTAACTTTGTTATCATCAACCTGTTTGAACTTCAAGTAAAAAAGCAAACAAAGATCACTCATAAAAATCTCACCACTTGAAAACAAATTCTTTGAAAGGCTTGTAAGTATCAAATGTTCAACATAATATTTATGTGCTGCAAGTAAATTATTACATAAAATAAAGTGTAAAACAAACAAATTGAGGTACATAAACAATTTGTCTCAGATAAACTCCGGGACAACATGAAATACTTATAATAAAGTATAAGGAAGAATTGAAAAACATGTTGCCTTTGATATCTTCCTGAATTACATGTAAAATATGTTTTTCAAACAAGGCCTAGAGAGTCCTTTAACACTCAACAGTCCAATACTGGAATATTCTGAATGATTACATGTATTGTCAAATGCTGAACAAATTTGTTTCAATCTCCAAGTTTTGACTCAATCATTCTATAGAAACTTATTTTTAAAGAATGTTTTCCTTGGTATCACCAGATGCCTGTTGCCTTAAAGCAATTTTAGTCCTTTCATTCAGTTACCTTCCGTTCAATTAAATATAGTAGGCAAGGATTACCTCCCGTGTAAAGCGCTACATAGCGTTTTACTTAGGAAACTGTCACCTATAGTTTCTAATTAATTTCAGATGTCATTCAGGCAAACATTCTGATCATTTTTTGTGAAGACTGGAGTAAAATTGTTGGAACAGACCAAATTAGCCAAATGCTTACCCTGAACCAACATTTGGTTATAGCAGGACTTGTGGCCATTGCCTTAATTGTAGCGCTACACAGCGCTTTCCACATGAGGTGATCCATACCTTATATATTCAATTGAATGGAAGGTAACTGAATGAAGGCGCTCGGTAGCACTTTGTTTATAGGCCTCGGAACTAATTATGATGATAAAAGTTGTGTGCAAGTTTAATTAAAACAACTGTCACTCCAAGACCGATATCACTATAATTAGTACTTATTAGTAGCTATAAAGGCTATCATAGATCAATAATTTGGTTACCAACCAATGTTTCCTCGAAAACAGGACAGGTAAAGATGCTGTTTTAATAATAAACCACAATTTTTGCAATTTGCCAACAAAAAAATGGTCACTTGAAATAATATTTTTTTCACAAAGGTCACATAATTGTAAAACTAAGATTTTTAAAAGTTTGGGAGCGAAAGGGGATATAGACTTAGAATTTTTTTAATTTGGCCTAAGTTGCAATGAAATAACAGGGAGCTGTTGTTAAGACCGTACTATCATTGATATGAACCAATATTATTGTAACCGGTTTTAATCTGTTGTCAGATTACAGGTACATATAATACCATGAATACTTATCATTTCAAGCCTCTTAACAAGCTTTTTAGCACAAAGAAAAGAAATATTTACACTAATGTCAAACGGCTCTTTCATGATTTTTAAAATTTCTATAATAGTGGATTTTGCTTGTTCATTCATTGTACCAACAATACGCACAAATTAGACCAATTTTGGACCTTATTGAAAACTGAAACCACTGCCAGACGACGCGAATGAATATTATTGTTAAAGATTATAGTCGTACCAACTACAAGATCGGCAGAGAATAGAAGTATAATAGCACTCATATGTAATAATTGATAATAGATTAAGTGGAATAGAAACCAATTCACATTATTGATAAAAATATTTTAATTGAACCAACAAATTTATTGTGAAATTATACTATAATAATGTCAAGGAAACAATCATGTACAGGACTAGTACTCTCAGAATGGTGCCATTTGGGTACATTCATAATGATGCCATTTGGGTAAATTCAGAATGATGCCATTTGGGTAAATTCAGAATGATGCCATTTGGGTAAATTCCTAATGATGCCATTTGGGTAAATTCATAATGATACCATTTGGGTAAATTCAGAATGATGCCATTTGGGTAAATTCCTAATGATACCATTTGGGTAAATTCAGAATGATGCCATTTGGGTAAATTCAGAATGATGCCATTTGGGTAAATTCATAATGATGCCATTTGGGTAAATTCAGAATGATGCCATTTGGGTAAATTCCTAATGATGCCATTTGGGTAAATTCAGAATGATACCATTTGGGTAAATTCAGAATGATGTCATTTGGGTAAATTCATAATGATACCATTTGGGTAAATTCAGAATGATGCCATTTGGGTAAATTCTGATAAGCACTGTTCTGATCACAAGACTTAAGTTACAAGTTCCTTTGCTTGCAATAAGTCATACATACAAGTTGATTTATATAGCTTTAGATTTAGTGTTTATTTGCAGAAAACAGCTGAATATATACTCCTTAATATTACCCAAACTTTGGTCCCAGATAAAAACTTTACGAGGAATTTGACACTTTTCACTGAGTATTATAAATCTAAAGTGACCACTTTGATAAAGTCTGAACTGAAGTATATGTGTACATAGTCCTTACAAGTGCCAATATAGAATATCTTAGATATCCACAGACCACAGACAATTTCATTCCCCTAGTATACAACTATAGAATATAACACTTCATTGAAAGAAAATTGCTCAGATTAAAACTTAACAAGTAAAATTGATAAGCCCAGGCTGACGCACTTCAGGCTAGCTGTTGTTGACATTTAAAATGGCCAGCTGAAAGTTGGGAAAGTGACTGACCAACTTGCTAAAATCAGAAATGCTGCATCTAAATACTATAATAATAAATGCTGCATCTAAATACTATAATAATAAACTTCTTTTCATTATTCTTCTGCCTTGTTTTGCAGTTAGCATTGTAGGCGTAGTACCAGGATATGTAGGTCCTCATGGTAATCCAAAAAAATGGGCAGTCTTCACATAATGACTGAAATACTAACAATAAGGATTTTATAATCAGCCTACCTTCACAGCTTTAAAGATTTCACAAGGACTTGAAAAACAGGAATGAGTTCTTTCATAAATTAATAGAAACTTTATATTACATTAATTATTTATGCATTACATTTAAATTACTAAATTTTATATGTACAATTGTATATCAAAATGTCAACATTTATTTATGAAAGTTATATTATTTTACGTCACAGCAATTTTAAAGTGAACTTGAACAATACTGAAACCCAATTAGCACCTGGACCAGAAACGTAGAAAAACAACCCTCCAACCTATCCCTAACCCTAATGCCAATTACTGGGCTATTTCACAGTTGATAGTTAAGTATTATGGTAAACCAACTACCCAACAATTATAATCAGTATACAGCGGGAGCACGTATCTACCTATAGTAGAATATCTAGCAGTCAATAATGTTACAGTAAGTTTAAACCGTGGAACTTTACCGGACAACAAATTTTATTGATTTCGCTGGTAGAGTACAGTTTTTATTGGTAGAAGTTTTCAATATACATTCAAGTGTTTTCACTCCCACAAACTGGCATGGTATTATAGACTTACGCCATCTATCATAAACTTTCAATCTAGTCAAGTGTAGGGATATTGAAAAACTGGAAACTTTTAAATTAAAAAATTAAAGTTCACTTATTGGAAAAGTCAATGTGACAAAGGCTACAGATTAATCAGACGTATTTAATCAACGATAAAGATCAAAAGCTTAATCTGAGATATTGAAGATAAAAATAATCCAAATTGAATTTTTTTCTGGGAGTAATTAAAAAGTTAGTGAACACAGTGGGGCGAGAGAAGATGAATAGTAAACAGTGATCTAATGGAGATTATAAAATAGATATATAACAAACAAATATCTCAAACATTATTGTGAGAGGACGGAACTTTGGTTTACAATAATGGTCATGGAAAGATAACAATCTTAAAATGTTACGGATTTATATTTTTTAAATCTAGAAGTATAGTTATAATCAAGTAAATAAATTGAACAGTGAAAGAAGACTGGATGAGATTTATCAATAAAAAGGTTCACTATCTACAACAATATTAACTACACTGGAACATCGCCAACCAAAAGCTTTATAGACAATCATATAATTAACTAATTAGATGATCTTTTCAGTGACACTTGAATGTGAATTAAAAAAATCCTTGATTTGATTAACACATAAATTATAACTTTCAACAACTTTTCAATTGATAATTATGTACCGGTACATAGTTTGAATAGCAACTCAGTGAGGGAATTAAAATGCAAAGTTTGTTAGCACGTTTGAAGACTGCGAGCAAGCAGCCAGCAGAGACAGTGGGACCCAATGTTGGTGACAAGAATGGTGTTAATGGTGAGATGACTGACACCAACAAACTTCATGTAGTACCTAATGGACTTCCTTTCCGTGAGATTCTGGTATCGGAATCAGAACCTAACACAGGAAGATTAGAAGATGAAATGGCTATTGATTTTGTCATGGAGACTAATAAGGTGTCGCAGAAAAACCTTCTAAGTCCTACTTCACCGACTCCGAGGCCGTTATCAAAAAGTTCAAGAAGACGTCACGGTTCTCGGACATCATTAAATAGTGCAGCACTTAGTGAAAAGGATGACTTGGAAACAATAAATCTTGATTCCGATGAAGAACTTCCAAAAGCAGATGAGTATTCTCCATCACAAGCTTGGGCAGCGTTTGAAGATTGTGTTAAAAATATAGATAACAGTAGTGTCGAGTATTTTGTAAAGAAGCCTAAACCTAACTTTATTTCCAGTGGAACATTTCAACAGGTGATGGTTGATATGTATGGAAACACGGAATACGGCAATACTAAAGGTTACACAGTGCTGAAACAGAAACTGAACAATATGGGTAAATCTTTGAAACTAGCATCGAGAATGATGCAAGCAGCAGTGACTAAAGGTCAGGAGGAACGGGAACAGGAGAAAGAAGAGTCTGAAGATAGTGCTGACGACGAACCACCGGAAGTTGAAAAGGAAAGTGTGACAAAAGTTTTTGCTAAACGAGGATGGAGACTACTAAAACGTGACATGAATGAGAATGCTATGGAACAGAAGACTCAGAGTAAGAAACTGAACTGGACGGCGTTACAGCATACAGTGAAACAAATGAGCAATACTGAGAAGACGAGACAGGACTTGTATGAAAGGTACGGTATTGTTCCTAGAACTAAGGAGGATGGTACTGTAGTATGTGAGAACATGATGTTGAGCGAGCGTGCTCGAGCTCAGCTGTACGGACAGAACGGAGATAAAGACAATCGGCGGCCTTTTAGTCATAAATCTTCGTCAATACATTTCAGATCACGTTCACAAATTGGATACCAAAGTAAGAGAATTGACAGTGCAAATAGTAGTAAAAGTTTGAAATTACCAAATCTTAGTAGAAAATCAAGACCATATACAGCTAAGTAAAAGATATGATTAACTTGAATGATATATTAAACTGTCAAAATTCTGCCATCAATAGATTTCAGAAAATCTGTATGTTTTAAGTAGTTGTAATACAGTGGGACTACAGAAGCAAATTGAATTAATTCAATACTTGGTAAATAAGTCCAATAACGTTCAATATGCAATTTGATCTGACACTTTCCCATGCATATACTTAATGAGGCATTTTATGATCTTGTCTAATATTTCATTTATAGTGATTTTCAATAATAGTAAATTGTCAAGGATATATTTATCATATTACATGTACTTAGACATACTTTTTTATTTGTTATTTTACTTTGCATTTATAATATTCTATTCAGGAAATCAAGAATTGTCATGTATTTGTATTTTATTTATTGAATTCTATGCCTATATAATACAATAAAATGAAATGTTTACATAAGGATAATGAATATTAATTTATTACTCTCGAAGCATCATGTTATTTCACCCACTCAATCAACTGAAAATGATGTAAACAAAATCCTAAAGAGGTTAAGTACCACCATAAACCAAAAAAGAATCTTGTATTATTTCGAATATTACTCAATTGGTATAGATTTATAGTGAATTAACAGATTAGGGTTTGGATATTTGTTATATCATTCTTCAATTCAAGAGTTTAAAAAGTGTAATACAGTGAAACCTATGCGAAGGGTCACTTAAGCAATGTAAAGTGACCTGTCTTAAGTATCAATTAAATCCCAATTTGACATACTTTTAGTTTCATTTTTATTGAAGTGTATATTGAAGTACAGTATGTGACAATGGTCATATAACCTTCCTAGCTGACCTGCTTAATAATTATGTAGCAATTATCAAATCACTTAAATCAATTTTTGACATAGTTTAACTTAATTGTCAATTAAGCAACCACCTGCCATATTTTTAGTAGCCATCAATTAAATCCCAATTAGTTAAATTATATTAAATACACTTGTATGAAACTGTTAAATTGTAAATAATGACAGGTCAACCTCTTTAGAGTGGCCCTCCACAGGACAACAACCTCTCTATAGCAACATTGATAAATAACCATTTGCTATACAGTTCCCTTCTCCGTAGCAACAGCCCCTGTACATCAACAAACTTTGGATGTCACTCTGGAAAGGTTGTATTGTCGTTACATTAAACTTTTCACTGAATCATCACACCCGTTCTCTTTGCGTTTTTTTGTTGTCACCTTGTTAAGGGACCCTTTATCACACAGTGTAAGAACAATAGAAGGTACCCAAACTCTAAATGACAAGTCAAAATATGAAATATTCAAATACCAAGGGGATTTGTTAAAATTATTGAAGAATGTTCAAATAACAAATTGTTATTGAAAAGACATAAAACCTCAATTTTGAATTGCAAATGTATGTCAAAATATGACATGTGTGGTTTGACCTGATAAACACACCCAGCAGTAAGCTAATTTTGTTAATTAAGATATATGATGGGATTTCACTGGAATGTCACATGAACTAAGGGCAATATCTATGGAATATCACCGACTTGTTTGGCCCTACATGAATTTGATGGTCATCATCGTATTGCATCAAAGCATACACTACAAATAAAATTTTAAACAAATGTTTGATAAAAATCGGGGACAGATAGGATTTGTTGGAGCTCATTAATTGAAACAATGTTAATATTGCAGATGGCTTAACCACAATTTATATAGTTATTGAAGAATTATGAAGAATCTAAAGATTTTTTAAGAAATTTAAGATTTTTGTAAATGATTTACTCAACAGTACACTCGAGTACAGAACCTTTAAACATGAGCCAGAAAAATTGAATTTGAAACAGAAACTTTAAATATGAGCAAACACCTTTAAATTCAAGTCAACTTAATTATGAGCAAACGCCACAATGGTAACATATTTAATTATTGTCACCTAACGTGTAGAAGTGGTATTATGCTTATTAACTCCAGAGAATTAGAATATTAGCAAGAAACAATATACACATATAATCCTGGATTATAAATACCTAAATCAAAAGGTTGAGGAGTTTTAATTGCAATGGTCACTTTAATCGTATGATTCAAAAGAGGATTATGAATATCACTTAATCATTTTTTGTTACAAATTGTTCTCATTTTTGGAGAGAGAGACCTTTGTCGTATCCACATTAAAGTATGTGCTTTTAATCATGTCTAAAAATTGTTTATTAATTTATAGTATTATTCTGATGTAGGCGTATGACGATACGTAAATAATAAATAACACATGTTGTAATCGAGTTAATCTCATTCATGAAAATAAGTCAAAATCATATGAGATTCAAATAAGACGGGTTGCAGTCACTCATGAGAGAGGTTGCCTCTATGGGGAATAATATTCTCATTTTTTTTTAATTTGAAAAATTGACCACCCAGACACATATCAGCATATGCAGCAAATTGGTCAGTGTGAATTGTTAAAACCGTTTTTTTCAACTACAAAATTAATGTGTTTTAAGTTTTTAGGTGATTCCCTGCTGCTAAAGAAGTGCCTGATCTGTAGTCCCGTTCATACAATGTGTACATTAGACTGTTTGATACCTTCATGAAAAACTTTCTTAAATCTACAATTTTACTATTCAAGAGGGTATTAAAATCATAAACTGCTGTGTGCTTACGGATTGGGAAATTTGAGTCTCTGTACTTACGGATTCAAAATTTGAGACTTTCTTAGGTTATCTTGAAAAAATATCATTTAGTTGATCATGAACAGATGTTTGACAATGAATCCATATAAATCATGGATGAAAAGGAAGTTTTACAAATAACAAATCACTGAATTTGTACCCATATTTGGACAGAATGATATATTTAATATATACAAATGTTTGAGTTCAGAGCAATATTAGCTAAAATTAAAAAAACATGGTAAATTGTAGTATTAAGTTCTAAAGCTACCAAAATAAAGCAAAATTAATCAGCTTTTGGTTTTAATTGACTTATGATCATCATTTTCAAGATTATGCCAACATTTTTGAAGAACAGAAAAATACCAAATGAAATGAACAGGTCAATAGTGAATAGAAAGGACAATAATTCAGTAATAATTCTTTATTCTGTCATCAATATACAAAAATATAATTCACCACACCGTTATACAGTGTTCGATCACAACACCTTTGTATGTATGTATTTAATGTAAAAATGAAAGTTTTGAACCACAAAGACAAAATTACTGAACTCTCCCAAAACACCATCAAAACTACATGTTATTAAGTTTGTACTTCAAGTTTTAAAGGTAGTTGTTAGTGACAATAGCCACCCAATAAATTAAAATTTCAAATTGACCTGTCATTTTTTAGACAAAAAGCCATAAATCATTAAAATTGTTCTTCAAAATACTAAAGTGTAACAAAAGCTGAACTAATAGTGTAACAATTACACCTACAGAATTTGTAACAGAACAAAACAAAATGACCTGAAACTTTGGTTAAGGTTAAAATTTAGTTCACGGTCTTATATATGGCATGGTCATAGTTTTGGGGACAATAAATATTACTTTTTGTCCATTTTGAAACTACCCTGAGATTTCATGATTTCATGCTCTTGAAGACAATGATATTTTTGTAGCTGTATAAATATATGGTCACTGAGCAAAAACTATAATTAGTATAATCATTGGTCAATGTCCTATTACTTGACAATCATACCAGTATTATTATTTCATGAATGGGTGTTAGAAATATTTTCGGGAGAGGAGGGGGGAGGGGGGTGTTGTAAAAATTAAAAATACATAATTGAGGGTTCATTGAAGGGTCAAATCGCAGAAACATTCTGAGATTTCAAATAAAACCTTCCACAAAGATAGGACTACGAGTGGGTATTCGTTAGACAATATGGCTATAGGTGAAAGGTTTAAAACAACACCACTGGACAGGTATAATTGTGAATTTAACAATGTATTCCTAGGTAAAATGTTATAATTATAAGATAACAATTTAAGAGACAAAATGGCATAAAATATGCCAATCTGGGGGCATGGTTAATGAAAATAAAACAAACATGGCCTATTTCTGATGTTTCTGTAATTTAAGGCCTTTTATCCAAGAACGCCAGTACTGATTCGGCTCATAATGATCTAACTCGGTCTAGATATTATGCCTGTAAACCAAGATTGAAGTCAATCAGATATATATTGTAATATTTGCAGCACTTCATCAAAAATAACTTTTATATTTTCTGCAGAATAGAGGAAATTTTGATTTTAAAAGTTGTAGGGCCCCTGTCTGAATTAGAGAGCCACCTGCATTAATCAGGTATCAAATCGAAATCTGCTATTTTTATAATACTCAAATATTTTACACCTGTATAAACAAACATTTGCTGTAAACTTCCACATTTGAAATACTCAGATACCCATGCTACTTAACTACATCTCAACAGCATGTAGTAGTATAACGCAATGAATCGTGCGAGGGTTTCCAACGATGTAATGCTTAAAAGAGGTTTCACTAAATATATGTATATAATAGAGCTGTAAGTGAAATGATTGAAGCGGTAGATAAATGCAGACATAAGGATCAATGACATAGTGAACCTCAACACTAACACCGTACATATACCGACTTCCTCAGGGCATAAAACACTCAACATGCATATACTTGAAGAAAGTGATTGAAAATATAACCTATCAACCATATTACATAAAACAGTTTTACATACTATTATTTAAATTCTTACTACTCTGTACCAGAATCAGTCCAGCTTGCAGAGTTGCCAGAGCACTGCACTAACGCCTAGGCAAGTTAGGGTTCAGTTTCGGAGTTATTCACTGGGAGTTTGGCAATCATAGTCATGACCTCTACAAAAGGGGGACCATGTGGGATGCTTGCTGGACACTATGGAAATACCACATTTTAATTCAATGAAGAAATGGAGACTGGATATGCAGTCATATTACTATGTTGAGCTTCATGCTAGGGATCGAGAAATACTGGTACCAAATTTAACAACGTTGGTTTGGTGCTCGAAGCCAGAGACCTATAACACTCAGAAGTGGATGTTCTACCATATACTATGCTCTGCAGTTAGCATATTTGCTATTTAGTCAGGGGCCTTATTCACCAATGTTGTAAGTCTAAAACTCAGACTTAGACTTAATATTGCCATTATTCATAATCACTGGCATTGCTTTGAAATTAGGTTTAACCATGTGAAATTATCGTACTATTGGTTGTTACCCACTGAACATGTTTACCATTTTATATCAAAATCGGTACATTTATAACAACATGAGAGCGAATAGAATATTTGACATTGTAAAGTCTAAGTCTATGTTTTAGACTTACAACTTTGGTGAATAAGGCCCCTGGCAACCAAGGATCGAATCCCGGTGAAGGCACCTATACATGTATACCTTTCATATTTCAGCAGAAAGCTGACTGGCAAATAAAGGCTATGCTCGGCATATCAAAGCTAGTTACACACAGAAAGTTTTAGAGAAGATATAGACAACATACTTGTGAGGGATAGTGTTCTTGAAGATATCTAACATACAAACACAGGTACTATCCCAGGCTTCTCGTGTAAACTTTGTACCATTGGATATCACTAAATTCTCTAAACAATTGGTACCAGATCTGGCCAACTGTTCATTATCTGAAAGTATATGATCATACACCATAGTGACAATGTTTTTTTAATAAATACAATTAACATGTACAGTATCACCTCTCTAGAATGGCCCTCTTTAGAGCAACAACCTCTCTGTAACAACACCTTCACAATATCCCTAGGTTGATATTTACTATAACTTTAACTTCTGTAAAAGGGCAACCTTTAAACAACTGTCAATATTTACACCTCCCAAAGGGTCTTACTCTACAGAAGACGTACTGTAGTGGTATATTAATAAGCATCATGTTCAGGGTACTTGTCTAACCCCATACCTTCTGTATGGTGAATCACAAACAGGCTTGCATGAAACTAAAGGAGGCAAGAGGTCAATATTTACGGACATATTTAAAGCTCTCTGCACATATTAAGGAGAGCACAAGGAAGCAACTCTGTACAGATTGTACCAAACATAATTTATATACCAAACATGTAGGAGACCTGACAAGTCATCTCCGCAAACATCAAAATATAATATTGATGAAGGCATGGTCATCATCAAAAACTCAAAAGGACGATCATAAGATTCCTTGACTTACCTTGTTGAACACACCATATCAGTTGTAGATAGAGCTCATCTAACAATAATGTATGTAGTACATCATAAAACTGTGAGAATACGTCAATGATTGCATACAATGCATGGTTACATGTTGTTGTCATCCATTCAGCTTTCTATAATAAATAAACAAGGGGAACAACTCTTAGATTTCATAATCAAATAAAGGGAACTAACTCTAAGACTTCATAGAGAGACAAGATGATCATGGATCAATGGATTTCAAGGGAAACAACTCCATCAGTAAAGTCAGACAATCAACCTTGATGGATTTCAAGGGAAACAACTCCACCAGTAAAGTCAGACAATCAACCTTGATGGATGACAAGGGAAACAACTCCACCAGTAAAGTCAGACAATCAACCTTGATGGATGACAAGGGAAACAACTACATCAGTAAAGTCAGACAATCAACCTTGATGGATGACAAGGGAAACAACTACATCAGTAAAGTCAGACAATCAACCTTGATGGATGACAAGGGAAACAACTCCATCAGTAAAGTCAGACAATCAACCTTGATGGATTTCAAGGGAAACAACTCCACCAGTAAAGTCAGACAATCAACCTTGATGGATTTCAAGGGAAACAACTCCACCAGTAAAGTCAGACAATCAACCTTGATGGATGACAAGGGAAACAACTACATCAGTAAAGTCAGACAATCAACCTTGATGGATGACAAGGGAAACAACTACATCAGTAAAGTCAGACAATCAACCTTGATGGATGACAAGGGAAACAACTCCACCAGTAAAGTCAGACAATCAACCTTGATGGATGACAAGGGAAACAACTCCACCAGTAAAGTCAGACAATCAACCTTGATGGATGACAAGGGAAACAACTCCACCAGTAAAGTCAGACAATCAACCTTGATGGATGACAAGGGAAACAACTCCACCAGTAAAGTCAGACAATCAACCTTGATGGATGACAAGGGAAACAACTCCACCAGTAAAGTCAGACAATCAACCTTGATGGATGACAAGGGAAACAACTCCACCAGTAAAGTCAGACAATCAACCTTGATGGATGACAAGGGAAACAACTCCACCAGTAAAGTCAGACAATCAACCTTGATGGATGACAAGGGAAACAACTCCATCAGTAAAGTCAGACAATCAACCTTGATGGATGACAAGGGAAACAACTCTGAAATTCAATAGGGAAAGTAAGGGTAACAATCTGCTGGATTTAGCAGGTTGAATGTAAGGCCAACCTGGGTTATAACCCAAAGATTCCATTGGGAAGTAACGTAAGCAACCACTGGATTTAATAGATGACAAGGGAAACCACTCTGAGGTTTCATAGTCAGATAAAGGGAAATATTTGTGAGGCTTCATAGGGAGGGCAAGAAAATCATGGATTTTATGGGTAGCAAGGGAAACCACTCTGAAATTCAACAGGGCGGTTACGGTAAATAATTCATATATTTCAAAGGGTAAGGGAAGCTCCCTCAGGATTTAATAATGGGCACCAAGGGGAGCAACTCTTAGATGCTGCAAGGGAAAGTAAGCGAGGCAACCAGATGATTTAACGGATGGCATGGGACACAAACACAAGGAAAGTAATGCAAAGAACTTAAATATCATTTAGATCAAAAAGATAAAAGAACTAAAATATGTTATTCTTATAATACATTTTATAAACACAAAATACAACATTTATTACAAATGACATGCAACGATGCAGTGAAGACATACTCAAAGCAAAACAAAACTCATGCTTAAACTTGTTACACAGTTAATATTTTAAATGATTGGCATACTTAGTGTCTGTGACTTAAATAAATGTTTACAATCAATAAATAGACACAATTTTCAATGTTTTGGTGAAAAAAAACAAATAGTGAAAGCTACTGCAAGACTAAAGCTTGCCTGGATAATATTTCATTGTAAAATTATAGAAATCATTCATATAAAACAACATAGAGTAAAATCTTCAAGTAATCAGGGATGAAACTATAATATACAATAAAATCAACAAACTATCTGAGATATTGTTTATAAATTAGTAGATAGGTAAATATTTAAAACAAGACTATTGCCAAGCAATGAAAGTCCCCTACCGGTAGCCAATTGTAACAGGGTAGTGTAAGGTTGGCGCCGTTAAGCTAGTTTAAGCCTCCTACAGTTCTCACCAGACCGTTCCAAGGTGTTTACCCTCGGAGCATTTTTGTTTGTTTTACGCTTTGTATATCCTCATTGATATCTATCCTCATGTAAAGTTTCAAAATCATATCTCTTTTGGTAATGGAGTTATGCTCCGGACAAAATTTAAGTAAGAAAATTAATGAAGGGAAATAACTAAAAAATTAAGTAAGGCGGAGTCATGGTTCTTGTGCACTGAATTTCTCCTAATTGATATCTATACACATGTGAAATTTCTAAGTCATAGCTTGCTTAGTTTTGAAGTTATGCTCCGGACAAACTTTTGTGACGGACTGACTGACGGAGCGCAAACCATAAGTCCCCTCCGGTTTCACCGGTAGGGGACTAATAAAATACATAAGGACATATTAAACTAAAACCAGGAATGGACTATGCGGACCAATTGGAAAATACAGACATATTTTGAAAGAAGAGCTATTAAAACAAGAAAAGTGTGCACATTGCATGTGTTGCTACACTCATCTCTTGTTTGTCAATGTAAACAGGCTTAGTACCCTTACATAAAGTAAAGGGTCTGGCTTTAAATCAAGCATTGATGGTCAAAGTTTCAAAGCAAGAGCTTTGGTAGTTTATGAAAAAGCTGACATTCAAGTGATGGCAATTAATTACTGAGTCTCTTTTCTGAAAAGAAATGATGTAATGCCACCAAAACATTCTGTAGAAGAACTTTGGAAGCAGAATAAATATGCTATGGCCTCCAAAGGTATGAAACACACGTCTCCATTTACTGCAGCGAACAGTAAATCAGTTTTACACTAAATCTAAATTACCCTGTCAAAGTAATCAATTATGCACAGGAAAAAGCATTAGATTGCATTGATTCTTTATAAATATAAACAGAAAAATAATCAGCAAATATTAAACGAGAATCAAATGTCATAAGGTGTTTAATCTGCTTGTCAAAAGATTAGCATTGAAGCGTTGCTCAATCAGGTTTGACAATTTTTCTCAATCAAAATATCATAATCAAAGAAATAATGTGTACAAAGATTACAAAGAATTAAAGTTTCAGATTGTTTTCCTAGTAAACCAGGGTCCTGTTAATTCAGGTATCAGCTAAATACCTCACATCATCCTGCCAGCACAACATTCAATTATTATGACAACCACTAATTATTCATATTATTGACCAATTTCAAAATATCTACTGTAAAATCCTTAATTTTCATGGGGTGTAAAATTTTGCGGATTTTGTGGTGCAAGCCTTCAACCACTAAATCAAATCCCACCGAACAATAATTTTGACCCTTGTATTTATTACCTGAAATGCAATTTCCATGAATTAACGCCCCATCACCACGAAATTAAGTCCCATAGAAATTAAATGATTTTACAGTAATTCATACTTTGAAAAATAATCCAACATGCCTAAATGTAGACTTAAGGTATCCAAACATTCTGCTAATTATTTTACAATTTTACATTTTCAGTCTGATGATACCTATCACATGAAAGGATTTTAAATTCCGAAGAGAAAATTGTAAAATCAGTTGATCATTATTATCTATACTTCCAAGAAGTTACTAAGGGTTTGTGTGAAGGTGGCAAAGGAATTACAAAATTCATCTACCAATGAATTCTTAGGAAATAATGATTTCAAAGTACAATGAACTATATTACCACCACTAGCTTACTGAAGGTGTAGGAAATATAAAGAGTACTTTAACAAGTCAACATGCAGGTAGGGTAAACTGACTGATTGTTTGAAACATGCAAATCCCACAAAATGCACAATGATCGTAAAATAATAAATATTTAGTATTTTCATATGATGATATTAGAGGTATGTTGATGGTTTATTTATAGTTCAAATGTCTTGCAATTGGTAACATAAAGCTCAAGAGTAATCATACAATCTTGACACTTTACTTATAACTGTCTTAGAACTACCCATACACAGTACAACCTCTCAAGAGCGGCCCTCCATATAGCAACAACTTTCAAAATGCCCCCAAGCTAATATTTACACAGAATTAAACCACGACAGAGCAACTCTGTGTTGAGCCTCTATACAATGGTTAATATTTGCAGCCCCGAGAAGGTTTTGCTCTTCAGAGGTTGTACAGTTTGTTGAATGTCATTAGGGAAGGAGGTCTATATATCAGTACCATTTTAACAACTTTGGTATTTAAAAGTCACAGGCTATTATCAAACCCTCGACTTCTCATTCCCAAGGTAGAGGCTCTAACTACTAGACCATAAGAGGACAGGAGCTAAATCAACGTCTATTCTAACATATATTGAATAATTATAACATATATAAAGATTTCTGTTATTTATATAACTGGTTATCAAGAGTTATGAGCACTTGATACAGATTTGCTAGAATAGTAAATAGTTTAACTGACTATAATATACAGGGTGTCTCAAAATACATGTCCGCTTGTTGAGGACATATAACTCCGTAATGTAATGCTTTACATATCTGATTTATATGTTTGATCAAAGGGCATTCAAATCAATGTAGAAATTACGAAACAATTATCCAAAACAATGCATACAAAATTTATAGAATGCATTTTGAGTAGCTAACCCAAATTCGGTAAAAACCTGTGTTGACGTCGTTTGGCGATTTTAATGACGTTCACTCACCTTTGAGTTCGATATGATGTTTCCATATTCTCCACAAATTGATATTTTGAGTTTCGAAGTAGTTACATATCTTGAACTGAATAATCTAACTTTGAAATAATTTAGAAGAAATAAATATTTAGGATGTTTTGGTTACTTTTTCCTGATTTCCATAAAAGTAGCATAACCAAATTCATTCTCCTACCATGACCGTTTTTGGTGATTGATACTTCATTTATTACTATTTTATGCTTTCAAGTTACATTATATGACTATGTTTGGACTGTTGGATATAAACTAGACATACCGCTATACATTCAATCCAGTATGTTCATTCGACGCGATTTGTGCATCTTTTATGAATATGATATGCCTAGAAATTTGTGAATATCACATTTTCAGTCCTAATTGTCTTCAAAATGTGTTCCTCCCTTAAATATGTCAGATTTCACTTACTAATGACCCCTGGTCAGTTTCTCTGCCAGTGTGTGCATAGTAGAGTACGACTGGCTAGTACTATGCCCACATATGATATAAAATTTACCCATGTTACCGTACAAACTATGTTATCTGCCTCTTGGGATATTTTAGAAAGTCCGTTGCTAATGACGTTAGTATAACGTATATGACGTCATCAACTTTTCGAGTATTGACACTTGATATAATTCACCCCACAATTTTTAAATTTAGCTTTCATATGAGACTATGATTATCAATTTACTAACTCATTTGGCAAAGTTATGACCCTTCAACAAGCGGACATGTATTTTGAGACACCCTGTACATGTCTACATTGAGTTTAACTGACTTTAATACACCTGTTACTATAAATAGTAACATTTTTGCGTTGACAAAATCCGTATTATCGGTCCGCCGGGGATATTATCAACAAACGCCGAGGATATTATCGATCACGTGATCGATAATCGCCCTGCGATCGAGCGCACGCGCGACGTGACGCTATTTGCGCGGGTTTTACGTTAGAAATACGTAGACGCTCCAACTTGAAAAACAATTTTTTTAGAAATGTGCATCAAAACCAACACCAAATTGTAGCAAATGATCTAACTAAGAAAATGACCCCCGTTTCATATGTTTTCATTCAGAAATAAAGAAGTTACAGCAGTTTTTTTAAACTAAAATTGATGGAATCGGAGTATGGAGTAGATCTAGAATTGAGTATGTGCTCCAATGTTTATAATCACTGGGTTAGTTGACATTAAGTGCTTTCATAGCTTTCCTTCCCCGGAACAAGTGTATTAAAAAGTTCAATACCTGGGCGCGCTGTGGCATTGAGTGATAATATGCCCGGCTCTTGATAATGGCACTCGGGCTAAAGCCCTCGAGCCATTATCGACGCACCGGGGATATTATCAATCAATGCCACAGCGCGTCCAGTTATTAATCTCTAAATAATATACATGTCTACATTGAGTTTAACTGACTATAATATACATGTCTACATTGAGTTTAACTGACTATAATATACATGTCTACATTGAGTTTAACTCACTATAATATACATGTCTACATTGAATTTAACTGACTATAATATACATGTCTACATTGAGTTTAACTGACTATAATATACATGTCTACATTGAGTTTAACTGACTATAATATACAAGTCTACATTGAGTTTAACTGACTATAATATACATGACTACATTGAGTTTAACTCACTATAATATACATGTCTACATTGAGTTTAACTGACTATAATATACATGTCTACATTGAGTTTAACTGACTATAAAATACATGTCTACATTGAGTTTAACTGACTATAATATGCATGTCTACATTGAGTGTAAGTTGTAACTGACTATAATATACATGTCTACATTGAGTTTAACTGACTATAATATACAGTAGAACCCCACCTTACGACCACCCTGAAATTACGACCACCCCGCTAAAGGGGCATTTTTTGAAAGAACAGAATTTTTCCTTCTTTGTCTAATGGTCGTTAGTCCCGAAATTACGACCACCCCGCTATTCCGTAATGCGACCACTTTTTGCCAACCAAATGGTCAATTTGTGCAGAATTCAACCCCGAAATTACGACCAGTCGTAATCACACCTCTGAAAATGAAAACACCTGTCATTGTTTACATAATGGTCGCCGAGACAAACTGTCAACACCTCTGTATATTACCCCAAAATGACATCATTGTATTATCACCACCTTTGTCAGTACATTAGACCAATGTTAATCCAATAAGAGGGATAATTAATGCCTGTAGATGTAATAATTTTTTAATTGCCGTATTACAGAACTTTGAAGGTACATGTCGGCCATTGGCATGGTCTAAATATTTACGACTCCTCACAAGCTTGGAACAAAATGACGAGTAGGGAAAATGAATGAAACTTATTTGAGGGTTAATTCTAGGTGGTTTGATCAATAAACTTTTTAATTATGTTCACCTGAAATAGGCTACGAGTATAAAAGTCATTTACCCGTTATAGAAAAATTCATGAATTCAAGTTGAGTAGTATTCGGATAGCACTAATTTCGATCATTATTCATATTGAATCTTCCAAAGAACACAACATACTTTTAGTGTAACATGTTGATTTAAATTGGCATTAATTCAAGTTGTAAATAATTTATTCACACATATCATGCTTGATCATACAGTTTTTAAACTTTATATCTTTATTATTTAAACCTCAAAATATTCAAAACAAAATTAAGACTAAGAAATACAATACACTTAAATATACTTTATTATAATATGATTTAAAGACAGACATATTCCACTGATAAATACTCTGAGTGGTCTCTCCCGCTAATGAGACCACCCCGCTATTAAGACCACTTTTAAAAAGAACGAACAGTGGTCTTATTAGCGGGGTTCTACTGTACATGTCTACATTGAGTTTAACTGACTATAATATACATGTCTACATTGAGTTTAACTGACTATAATATACATGTCTACATTGAGTTTAACTGACTATAATATACATGTCTACATTGAGTTTAACTGACTATAATATACATGTCTACATTGAGTTTAACTGACTATAATATACATGTCTACATTGAGTTTAACTGACTATAATATACATGTCTACATTGAGTTTAACTCACTATAATGTACATGTCTACATTGAGTTTAACTGACTATGATATACATGTCTACATTGAGTTTAACTGACTATGATATACATGTCTACATTGAGTTTAACTGACTATAATATACATGTCTACACTGAGTTTAACTGACTATAATATACATGTCTACATTGAGTTTAACTGACTATAAAATACATGTCTACATTGAGTTTAACTGACTATAATATACATGTCTACATCGAGTTTAACTGACTATAATATACATGTCTACATTGAGTTTAACTGACTATAATATACATGTCTACATTGAGTTTAACTGACTATAATATACATGTCTACATTGAGTTTAACTGACTATAATATACATGTCTACATTGAATTTAACTGACTATAATATACATGTCTACATTGAGTTTAACTGACTATAATATACATGTCTACATTGAGTTTAACTGACTATAATATACATGTCTACATTGAGTTTAACTGACTATGATATACATGTCTACATTGAGTTTAACTGACTATAATATACATGTCTACATTGAGTTTAACTGACTATAATATACATGTCTACATTGAGTTTAACTGACTATAATATACATGTCTACATTGAGTTTAACTGACTATAATATACATGTCTACATTGAGTTTAACTGACTATAACAACATGTCTACATTGAGTTTAACTGACTATAATATACATGTCTACATTGAGTTTAACTGACTATTAAATATACATGTCTACATTGAGTTTAACTGACTATAATATACATGTCTACATTGAGTTTAACTGACTATAATATACATGTCTACATTGAGTTTAACTGACTATAATATACATTTCTACATTGAGTTTAACTGACTATAATATACATGTCTACATTGAGTTTAACTGACTATAATATACATGTCTACATTGAGTTTAACTGAACTGACTATAATATACATGTCTACATTGAGTTTAACTGACTATAATATACATGTCTACATTGAGTTTAACTGACTATAATATACATGTCTACATTGAGTTTAACTGACTATAATATACATGTCTACATTGAGTTTAACTGACTATAATACACATGTCTACACTGAGTTTAACTGACTATAATACACATGTCTACACTGAGTTTAACTGACTATAATACACATGTCTACACTGAGTTTAACTGACTATAATATACATGTCTACATTGAGTTTAACTGACTATAATATACATGTCTACATTGAGTTTAACTGACTATAATATACATGTCTACATTGAGTTTAACTGACTATAATATACATGTCTACATTGAGTTTAACTGACTATGATATACATGTCTACATTGAGTTTAACTGACTATAATATACATGTCTAGATTGAGTTTAACTGACTATAATATACATGTCTACATTGAGTTTAACTGACTATAATATACATGTCTACATTGAGTTTAAATGACTATAATATACATGTCTACATTGAGTTTAACTGACTATAACAACATGTCTACATTGAGTTTAACTGACTATAATATACATGTCTACATTGAGTTTAACTGACTATTAAATATACATGTCTACATTGAGTTTAACTGACTATAATATACATGTCTACATTGAGTTTAACTGACTATAATATACATGTCTACATTGAGTTTAACTGACTATAATATACATTTCTACATTGAGTTTAACTGACTATAATATACATGTCTACATTGAGTTTAACTGACTATAATATACATGTCTACATTGAGTTTAACTGAACTGACTATAATATACATGTCTACATTGAGTTTAACTGACTATAATATACATGTCTACATTGAGTTTAACTGACTATAATATACATGTCTACATTGAGTTTAACTGACTATAATATACATGTCTACATTGAGTTTAACTGACTATAATATACATGTCTACATTGAGTTTAACTGACTATAATACACATGTCTACACTGAGTTTAACTGACTATAATACACATGTCTACACTGAGTTTAACTGACTATAATACACATGTCTACACTGAGTTTAACTGACTATAATACACATGTCTACACTGAGTTTAACTGACTATAATATACATGTCTACATTGAGTTTAACTGACTATAATATACATGTCTACATTGAGTTTAACTGACTATAATACACATGTCTACACTGAGTTTAACTGACTATAATACACATGTCTACACTGAGTTTAACTGACTATAATACACATGTCTACACTGAGTTTAACTGACTATAATACACATGTCTACACTGAGTTTAACTGACTATAATACACATGTCTACACTGAGTTTAACTGACTATAATATACATGTCTACATTGAGTTTAACTGACTATAATATACATGTCTACATTGAGTTTAACTGACTATAATACACATGTCTACACTGAGTTTAACTGACTATAATACACATGTCTACACTGAGTTTAACTGACTATAATACACATGTCTACACTGAGTTTAACTGACTATAATATACATGTCTACATTGAGTTTAACTGACTATAATATACATGTCTACATTGAGTTTAACTGACTATAATATACATGTCTACATCGAGTTTAACTGACTATTATATACATGTCTACATTGAGTTTAACTGACTATAATATACATGTCTACATTGAGTTTAACTGACTATAATATACATGTCTACATTGAGTTTAACTGACTATAATATACATGTCTACATTGAGTTTAACTGACTATAATATACATGTCTACATTGAGTTTAACTGACTATAATACACATGTCTACACTGAGTTTAACTGACTATAATATACATGTCTACACTGAGTTTAACTGACTATAATATACATGTCTACATTGAGTTTAACTGACTATAATATACATGTCTACATCGAGTTTAACTGACTATTATATACATTGTAACATGTCTCTTAATAGCACTCAGTCACACTACAAAATGTCACAACAACAACATATGCTGGACATAGACTGTAAACTGATTTACTTTTGCGAATACTAACTTTCGCATTTTGTATATCAGCGACTTATACTTATTCTTTAATACGATTTTTCGCATTTTAAGTCTCGCGCGGCTACTTAAATTTGCGAATTTCTACAACTTGTGAACTCTGCGAAATTAAATCAAGATAAAAAGTTTCTTGTTTTATAGTAAATGTTTGTAACCAAAATTCTCATATGATAGCATACATTGTTGTTAATAATTACATTGTTGTGTGACTGTATAGCATTAGACTGTCTACATGAAGTATGTACAATATATTGTAACTGACTATGGGGAGACAATAAATTACGGAGATTTTTAAGTAAGTACCCATAATATTATTTACAAGCCACAATTTCATCAAACATAAAAATTAAAATACAGAATTTTACTAAGGCCAAAATAAAGAAATATCAGTTTTGATATGTGTAACCTAAATGACCCACCTCATGACACAGTAAAACACATGAAAGTGGCATAACTCAAGATCTACAGAAATATTCTTTTAGAAGACAGGCATATGTAGGAGTTGGAAACATTTTGTACATGTATAGATGTAGCTGACATTTATTCAAAGCTGCCCAAAAAACATATAATCAAACCAACGTCCTGTGTTTATCCCACCATTGTCTTAACTCACACCAAATATTTGCTGTAGGACATACACCCCACAAATTATTTTAAAGCATGGCCACAATAAAAGTATCATTTATCACTAAATGAAAGCCAGATAATCTGTATTAGAGTATCACTCAATAAATATAGTAATAGTAGACAGGGTCAGGACTCATGATTGGCAGTATAATGCTATCCTGGTAACTATCAGAAAGGTTCAAACCTTACCTATCAAACTTGTATGTTATATATTGGATAATGATTCAAGACTTTAAACATAACTTAACTTCAGGTATAAAAGTTAAAATACAAGTTGGGTGATTTATAAGCAGCATAAAATGTCAAATTAGACATTTAAAATCTACCATTAAAGCCACAATAAGGTTCCGGAACGACATATTTTCTATAGATAGAAAACACAAATCTTTGTTACTGATTTGAAGACTGATAAATAATTAACACATCAAGCTATTAAAACACGCTCTTATTGCCATATATGTGAAATAATCTTCCCTTGAAGATTGGCATAACCAGCCCGGTTTGTTTACAAATACGGCATTTAACAGCATCTCCGTCACTTTCCGGAGACTACCGAGAATATTTCGCCAGTTGTTGTTGTTGTTGTTTCTTGTAGTTTCCTCCGTTTTCTTCGGAGCACTCCCCAACGAGGATATATATCTTCTTATCGTCCCAATCAGAAAAACTCTTCCACTATTAGAGAATGTCAACTTGTTAGAAACGTATAAACAGTTTATATATACATGTATACGCGACGCGGCCATGAAAGGTTTCTTATAACCAATGGATGGATAGCACATCTATTGATAACGTAGGGCGCACACTATAACCCGGTATCTAACAGTACCTTCCGATATCGTATATAGTAGCCCTAATCACGTTGTATATTGCCTTGTATATTGACATTAATCATGCTATTGTATAATTGAAACATGCCAGAGGCGGGGAATTAACTATGCGTATGCAATATAGATAGTGCGAATGGCTGTGTGCAGATGTATTAATTTCTCCGATAATCATTAGATTTATATTTTCATACAATAAAATAATAATTGTTTACTTGTAAGTATGTAAATCTGCATGTTCAATATGTATATACGAATGTTGTGAGTTATTTAATTTTCATAAACACGTGTCAATCATTATGAAGGTCAAAGAGGTGGCCTTTTCTTTTAATATCAATATAAAACGCACAAACATGATCATATGAATGGAAAATTAAAATATATGTTATATCCAAACGCCCTCAAATTTTCCTATGCATATGTATTTAATTGTAGCAAGCTACAGTTTGTTTATTGTCTGATACAACATAATCTGTAATAAAATATAAAAAAGCTAGATGTTTTCGTTTGTCCTTAGGATGAAAAGATCGTATCTACAAAATCATATTTTGAGAAAATAAGAAAATCTATCTGACAAATTACTCTTTACTTATGGTTAACAAGCTTTCATGAAAATAGGCTCGTAAGAAGCGCCTTGTGATATAGATTTCAAATATGGCACTTACGACCTTCTCATTCTAAGCCAGCAATATGTTATATATCATGGAGTTAATGTGCTTGTCTTTATAATTCCATGATTATATTAAGTGCTATATATTCATTCACACTTCTACACTAATCCTTTAATTGGATTATACCAAAGACCTAAATTACACAGATTGGAAACCTGTGCCAAGTCTCACGATATCTCGTGGCAGGTCTTCTGAAATCTCGCGAAATCTCGTCTGTTTTAATACCTTATATCTCATGTTCTAATATACTTATGAAAAAACTAATCATTCTATGCAATAGATGTATTATTCAGCTTTAAAATGATACCCCACTTATTGAAATGATTCAGTTAATAAAACAGTAGACCCCGAAGAGCCAGACCTACTCTTATTTTCATCAAATTAATGTAAATTCCAAGTTTATCAGAAAATATCTGATTTGCCTCATTCAAATCCTGATTTTCTGTATTTTATAAGAGGTAGACAAAATTGAGCTACTTTATATAGTAGAAGAAAATTATCTCTTCAAAATGACACAGTGTCCATAAAAATTGGATGACGAAAAATAGTTTTATGCACAATAACTGACTCTGCTGCCTGTTATTTTGCGTTTGCTCTAAATTGTCAGTGGAGTGTCCAATCTGTGTAATTTAGGTCTTTGATTATACCTAACAATTCAATTAGGTGTCAGTCGTACTAAGAATACAATACCCCACGCAATATACTATGCAATATAGGCCTACAACAGGGTACCGGCAGATACCGGTGTACCGGGTTTTGTGCGTATACTTCCGATCATTGACGAAATCTTCGGAATCGTTCGTAAAATTTAAATGTAAACACTATTGAGTATTTTGTACGGAGGACAAAATACTAAATAGCGTTTTCAGTTGATTATTTCTCATAGAAGGAACAGCAACCTGAGGTCAGATATGGGTCCCTTCTAAACCATTTTTAGTATAATTTAATATCTCAATATTTCAATAGTCTTTGTAGATAGAAAATACTACGATTTTAAACCTTATTGGGACTTTAAATTTGAAAATCTAACATTTACTGACCCCAAGAAACCACATCAGTCATATGTCTATTGATCAAGTTACTACTATTTTGTCTTTCAATTTGTACACTTAAACTTTTCAGTAATTGATCCTAAAAAGTAAATAATTTAATTAGTCAAGATTTTTGGCAAAATCAGTTTGATTTAATAGACAGTTTATGCTTTCATGCATATAGATGCCTGCTACGAGACTATGATGTCAGTTTCCTTAAACCATATTTTTACGATCCTGATACCTTGTGTATAGGAAATATTGGATCTGACGCCTGAAAGCCCAGCAGTTGAAATTGACAATAAATTGTTTTAAATTTCTGTAAGAGTCTGTATCTGATTGAATATTGAAATTGATAACAAGTATTGTATAGATATATTTTAGTTTTGCTCAGATGTTTAATAATCACATAATATAGGGTTACAATATAATGACATTAATAATTACTTTACCTGTAAGTGTAAAATATGAAACCAGTTTGCATGAAAAAGTGGCAAAATAAAAGATGAGAAGAATTATAGTATAGCACTACCGTGAACCACTTACCCAGTGAGAATGTTGTGTATTGTTCAAGTCAGGCTGACAATAAATGTTATATCAATAATTGTAAATATAGATAAATATATAGGGTGAAACTAGAAGGGGTTTTGAAACAAAAATACATGTCTCCCAAAAAGGGCCATAACTCCGGTAAAAATCATCTGATAATACACACCCACAACTAGGCTGAGTAACAAGTATATCATATGAAGTTTCATTGAAATTCGACCAGTGGTAAATGAGAAGTAGCAAAGACAAACTATATGATATCCATCTAGCCAGACATCAAGACATCCAACACAAAATCAACAAGTCTCCCCCCCCCACTATATATGGGAGACAATACTTGGTCTACAATGATATTGAAGGTATACAGAATGTTTAAATATCATGTAAATGATGGTCATGATGTCATGTAACAGAGCTAACCCACTATGTTATTCCACCAGACAAATTCAACAAGATACACAAGTGTGTCATTCAGTGGCATGCTATAAACAAAGTCTGTGAAACAAACTGTAAACGTGTCATACACTATAGGCACAACAACATGAAATAAAACCATTTAGTATTAAGATACATGTATAATTACGTCAACAAGTTAAACTTGCAATAAATATATTGATCATTGTGAATAAGTAACAAACATACTGTGTATTCTACCAGGGGTTGTATCCAATATTGATCTTATTTACTTTGAGAATAAGGATAGCCAATCATATTGTCTGTTACTGACCATGAGTTTAACATGGTGTGATCTGATTGGATGTCCTTATTCTTAAATCCAGTAAGATCAGTATCAAATACCACCCCATGATCTTCAGACAAACATGCTTATCGGAACAGACCAAAATGCAGGGACAGAAATGGGAACAGAGAATACAACACTAGTCATAATTCACAGCAATTAGAAATCTACATTCAAAACCATTAAATTGTATGGTGGCCATTGGTGGGAGGTCAAGATGCATATAGACTTTTATAAACTATACCAGGCTTCATTCAAACATATAAGAACATAAAACAACTGAGGAGAAAGGGTCATAATTGATGTGCAGATAAAAAATGCATAAAAATTCAAGCAAGTTATTGATACATAGGCTAGTAAAGTAACGCTGTAAAAAGAAATAGTTAAACTGAATAGTGAGTAGTGAATTGTAAGTTTTCCTTCTTTACGTAACAAATTAAGACACTATAAATTAGCAAGTAATGTGGACAGACAAAATATAACATAAGAGGGTTTAAACATGCAAAACATATCTGATATAGTGTGTATCATACTGTAAGAAACTAAGTAAGAATAAACTTAAAATTAAGCAAGTGCAGGATACATGTGGGACTATGTCAGTTTCAAATAATCATAATTTCTTGTAAATATAAAATGTAATTAGCAGCAAAATATATGTACATGGGAAAAAGTTTGAAAGTGTTAAAATCCTGAAATTATGAAAAATTGTTAAATTTCATCAGAAAAAGTAGCAAGCAGACATACAAAATCCTGAAGTTCAGGAAAAAATCCTGACAAATTTTACCCATGAATGTATTGGTGTATATTAACAATAGCATTATATTAATTAATACAAGGTGAAGATCTACAAATTTCAAACTAAAAATAATTATGTTAGTGATTAAAATCATACTAAATATAACAGTAAGTAAATTATAAGTAAGCACACTCGAGAAAACATACTGCAGACAGTTAATGAAGCACAAATGATCGAAGATAGCCTTAATTATAGACAATGATTGATACATGATGGAAATAGACCATGTGTGGTATTCAATATTGATCTTATTTAATTGGAGAATAAGGGCAACCAATCAAAATAATCACCTGTTACTGACCAATAGTTCAATAAGGCATCATCAAGTGTCTGTTGCATAAGCAAAGCGCTATATAATAACAAGCGCCTTCATTCAGTTACCTCGCATTCAATTAAAAATAGAGGGCATGGGTTACCTCATGTGGAAAGCACTACATATCATTTGCTTAGGCAACGGACACCAGACAAGTTGTCCAGATCCTTAAGTCAAGTAAAATCAAGAAATGAATACCACCACATTAGTATTATATGTATGAAGGTAAATAGAAGTATTATCACATCACACTGTTATTTCACAGACTGAAAGCTAACTAGTTTTCACTGAGGTAAAACAATAAAACATGTCTGAATGTCTTTGCTTCATTTAATGAAAGTAAAAATATGGGACTTACATGAATGAAAACCAAGAATTTGTTACTATTTTAATGAAAATAATTTTAGAAATAAGGATTATCAATTATAAGTAAATATCCCTCATTTTGCTTGAAAAAATGATTTTTTAAACTTAAATTGAAACGGAAAATCATGGAACTTCAGTTGGTTTTTAACATTAACCCTTTACTCCATAGACATGTAGTACCTCCCTGCCCCCCCCCCCCCCAATAAAAAGTATGCTGTTGTCATCCTGGGTCAGAACACACAGACAACTTATAGTCTCTTATTCTATACTTATAACAAATATTTTAACCCAATTGTAAAGTAAATTCCTACAACTTATATAAATAATTCCCAACACCCCATTTCTGATGGTGTCCATTGCCACAGGAGACAGAGGCAAGCTTTCCCGTTATGCTGAGTATACATCATACATAGCAAGGGTAAGTTAATAACTTATTAGTACCGTTTTCATTTTATCTTTGATATGACACAGACTTGGATCAAACCCATGACCTCCCCACTTAAAGTACAAGTTTTATCACTCGCTGGAAACATGCCTTTGATGTCAATGTAGTAAAGTGTTAAATGGACCAAATTGATTTATTGATATAAAAGACATTGAGACAGACAAACTGCTACTAGTACATAAAGGTGAGTGAATTACCTGGATATAGTAATCATCCTGCAGTAGTAAGTGTAACAAAATAATCACTCAAAGAGTATTTGACGCAAAAACATGTGTCTCCAATTTGCAACAAAGGGCCATAACTTTGGCAAAAATTATTTGACCTAGACTTCCTGACAAATTGCCAAAACTAGGCTTGGTACCAAGTACTTATGTAAAGTTTTAGATAAATTCAACTTATGGTTAAAGAAAACAAACTTTGTGACATCCATCTACCATGCAGTAAACAGATATCCAACACAAAATGTGGCAGCAGACCATAGGCAGATATCCTACACAAAATGTGGTAGCAGACCATAGGCAGATATCCTACACAAAATGTGGCAGCACACCATAGGCAGATATCCAACACAAAATGTGGCAGCAGACCATAGGCAGATATCCAACACAAAATGTTGCAGCACACCATAGGCAGATATCCAACACAAAATGTTGCAGCACACCATAGGCAGATATCCTACACAAAATGTGGCAGCAGACCATAGGCAGATATCTTACACTAAATGTGGCAGCACACCATAGGCAGATATCCTACACAAAATGTGGCAGCACACCATAGGTGAAACATGCTGTGAGTTGTTTTGTAACATAATATTATAACACATTGAACAACAAGTGAGACCTGATTTGTCTATACTAAATGCTGGTTAGACTTACAACTACAAACTCAACCAGGCTAAATACAGAGCATTAGGAACATGGCCAAGATGCTACAAGATAACACACCAGGCAAATGGGTGTAGTGAATTTCCAGTGTGTTTTGGCTCAGTTTTCTACATTTTATTATTGACTGAGATCAACAGACCAACATGTGCAAGGAAATAGTCTATAACACTTTTTGCAAGGGTGGGGGGGGGGGGGGGGCATAGTAATGACAGGAAATATATGCAGCTTGACATTGGTATCTATAGGATTATGAAAATCAGACATAAACCTCAAACAACACAGGCAAGATATAAAACAGACATCATAAAACAAACAACATCATTAAATTATACAATCAAGGCACTATTTACATTCTCTTTAACATTGAACAAATAGCAACAAAAATAAGCCAAGAACTTTTTAAATAATCATTCAAAATCCCATTGGTCAATAATTTCTGTAAACTTCTCCACCTCATTATCCTCATACCACACTTGCAAGCAGTACAAAAAAGCCCAGCAAGTATTTACCAACAGAGAATAGAGCACCAAAGATAACTGACAGAAAGATTAAACATTAATTATATTCTGTCTCCATAGTTACTTGTTGCACTGATTTAACCTATTATTGAAATTTTCAGCATAAACAAATAAGATTTTCCTCTAGTTTTAATTTGAAACATTTGAGTGAAAATGAGTGAAAATCATGTCAACTAAAAAATGAGAAAAATGAGGTAAAGGAGTAAATTAATCCAAATTGCAAAGATAGAACATGACATACTGTAAAATCATTAATTTTCGTGGGGGATTAAATTTCGTGGATTTCGTGGTTCATCTCAACCACGAACTTTCATCCCAACGAACATGCATTTTGACCCTTGTTTTATTACCTGAAATGCAAAATCCACGAATTCAAGTCCCAACGAAATTGTCTTTTTTACCAAAACCACGAAATTTCGTCCCAACGAAATTAAATGATTTTACAGTAATAGCTATAAATTAAATGAAAGAAACATGCTGCCCTTGTCAATACATATGTCCCAAACAGGGGCAGACATGACACTCCAAAAGAGTATGAGTTGGCTTTTTTGTTTGGAGATTTGAGACATTCAAGTTACAGGTATAAATAAGTTGTTGGTTTCTTCATCAATAGGGTATAATGTACGAGAACTTGACCATCTTATACAGGAAACAACATTACTGGTGTTTCAAATACAACATGTAGTATACAGTGAACATAGTGCTTACCTCATTTTGTGACTCTGGTAGTTTCATATTGTCAAATATTCTAAAGACAATTCTAAACAGGTCCCTCCACCAATGTGGCTCGTACGACCCTCCGTACGTCTTCATTATCTCAAACATTACCGTCAGACCCCTGAAATACAAAAAGACATAAAGGAGTTTTAAACTGTCATGTGAACCATAATGAAAATTGGTTTACCAATTATGTTATCCACAGAAAATAAAGACATTATTATTATTATCAGGATGTGAAATATTTATGGCATCATCATTTCCAAAGTCAGGTAAAGTACAGACATGAAACCAGTCTTAATGTCTGGCATCTCTAATAGAAATCACAGCTCTAACCAGGGGTCCTACTCAGATGTAATACTGTGCTCTATGCTGAAATTAAGACATACATCAGTTTAGTGTGGTTTTAGTACACCAAAATTATGTTTTGTTTAGCCTAGTTTGTATGCTGAATTTCAGCATATGAAACTTCAAACTTCATCACTTTTAATATTTTCTTTTCTAATTTTGAGTTTAGACTTGACACCAGCTTTTTATAGCTTTTCAGGCAGCAGACTCATAGCAACGGTATAAGTCCCACTTGTCAACAGCATTTCAGTGGAGCCTTGCCTAGAATCGACCTTGGACCTATCATGCTTAAAGTTTATGCTCTATAACTAATCTTTCGAGGCAGACTTTTTGAATACAGTGCATGAGTTTCACCATACACAAATTAAAAACGCATCAAATCAAATCAATTTTCATTACATAAACACTTAACTTCAGAAGGTTTTGGATTTCATATATACATATTTAGTATAAAACACCAAGAAGCTACAGACATTAATGGTTAGCTGAGGTTATTTCATAGCTGGTCCCTATCACCTCCACGTCTGTACGTCTGCATGGTGAGAGG
Source organism: Spisula subtruncata (assembly GCA_963678985.1). NCBI lineage: Eukaryota > Metazoa > Mollusca > Bivalvia > Venerida > Mactridae > Spisula > Spisula subtruncata. The sequence continues at coordinate 24,216,941 of OY787662.1, read as the reverse complement.
AAGTAGTTATCAAATTGACAAACCAGTCTATACAGCCGTCTGCCTCAAAGTTGTCTGCCTCGACATGTGAGGGAAGTGGTCAGTAACTTGTCAATCACCCTCCATATAGACGTAGTAAACACTTTCACAAAAAGTTAACTACAGAATTTTGTCTAGCCAACTGACTATCCTAACAAAACTGAAATTTTGCAGCAAAGCAATTTTAACTAGACAAACACTAAATCAGCATTTCTCTAGGCTAGACCTTTTTGGATATAAATGTACATTTACATTTTGCTTGGTGACCATCCTAATTATAAAATCAATTCAATATGAAGAAAACAGTTTTCAAGTCCATTTTCACTGTTTCAATAGTGATTTACTGAACTGCTTGAGATTCTTAACTCAGCACTCAAGACTAATAAATTCCAATTTGTTACAATCAGTAAAACACACAAGACGTGCAATAGGATGCAATGTTCACACAATTTTGCTAAAGAAAGTGTCAGTATAATCGTGAAATGAAAATGAAGTTTCAAAGCTCAGAATGATATGAGTAATGAGTTTGCATGATTGTATTTTACCGAAACAATGTTAAAAGCCTGTCTATTTTTTTCTATTTCAGATTGGCCAATGACCTCAGACTTCAAGGGAAATGTACTGAGTTTAAGTATCCACAGTAATTCTTGTCCCCCACCCCCAAGTTTTAAGGGTCCCTTTGGCGGTAGTGATGTATCCCTTACCTGGTTCTGACATCCAGTTTACATCTATTTATAACACAAGATAGTTCAAACAGTACTGGGAACCATCCCTTCACCCAGACACGATCAGATTCTGGAACATTTAAATCATCACCTGTATGCTCACGGAACATCTGAAAATAACAGCAAACATAGAAATACCATGACAACAAAGAGTCTGTGCTACCTAGTGCTCCATAGCTCAAAGTCCAAAAGTAAACAAATCAACGAGCACTTGTGGATAGCATACTGTAACTCTGTTGCATAGCAAATTGCCACTGAGCAAAGTGTTTTGAACTGTAAACGTGTCTTTGCATTGACATAGGAAAGCACTTGATAGCACTATTTTGAAGCAGTTTGGTTAGCAATAGGCTGAAAGTTTTAAAATGAGGGTCTTAACACAGCACCAATATGGTTTAAGTAAAATTATTTAACATCACATTAGAAAACTTGTCTAAAATAAAATGTACTGGTTCAAATTTGTATACCCGGTACTTGTATGAAAAAGGTTTAATATATTCTTTGCCAAGTTCTGTTAAGTTGTCAGAATGAATTTAACATGTTATTGCACTAGGTATACTATTTAAGAAATAAAAATCTGTTCGCGTTTATTGTCGGTGAATAAAACACGGGCAGGAGTTCGGTTGAGGAAAAATTAAATCACGAGTGCGTAGCACGAGTGATTTAATTTTCCGCATCCGAACGAGTGCCCGTGTTTTATTCACCAACAATATACAAGAACAGAGTTTTTATTTCGATTCTAAATACGATAATATCCCGCACTATTTAACTGCGCGCATTCCATTTTCACCCATTTGACATTGAACATAATTCCACGATGAAATTGAGTGGCTTATTAGCTGGTACAATTACCTCCCTCGTTAATGAAAACGACCTTCGTAATTTTCTGAAGGAAATACCACAATTTAAACATTGAAACAATTCTAATAACACGAGTATATGGTATCTATTTCATAAGATGAAAAATATAAATGGATTGATTATCAGAAGCTTTAATAAAACTTGGTTTCTAGAGTATATTGGAGTTTCTAAAAATAGATGCGTCATAGATGTAACACTGGATTCTCGTGCAACTCGCCTTGTCATCGTGACTCGTAGTAAATTAAGTTCATTCATTCATAAATATGTCAAGTGATACTGGGCGTAAATAGGAACAGTCAATTTGATAGGTATGTTTTATGGGGGCAATAAAACATGGTTCGGTTCGTTCTTTGTGTATTGGATTAATCCGCGAATCGTGTTAGAATTATATTTCAACAAGTGTAAAAGAGTGAATATTTATATAATGTGATATCGAATAACCAGAAGGAAAAAAAGTAAATATCGCATGATAATCACAGGAAAATTTTCAACCGTATAATAAACTCATTCCAAGAAGTTTTGTTACAAGAACCAGAAAGGAACAGATTCATTTTTGCGTTCAACTGAGACAGAGGCAAGTGTGCAGTCATTCTGTTAAATTATCTCTACCTAGCAGGAAAACAACCTCTAGCTTCAAGTGAAGAGACACCACAAAATTTTTGTGATACGAAGAATCCTAGCCTTTTCTGAATAGACCACTTGGTTCTTTAATGTTCCAAGTGTATAGCATTGATAAAAGAAATACTACTTATGGGTTACCTCTCGATTCATAATAACATCTGAAGATATACTTCTCAGAATAGAAATTGCAATGTATAATCTATGCATGAATTTTTGTGTCTGGTCTTGATACAATGAAATCTTTCGGTTTTTAATGTACTTCTTAGCTTTATTCAAAATCATTCTCCCTTATGAAATAACACAAATATATTCTCACTACTTGCAAGAAAAAATTGAAATCTGTAGGTTAACTATAAATGTCTAAAATAGGTTTAAACTAAGTAGCACTACTGATGTAAATTAGCATTGTATAACCTTATACTACTACACTTAAATCAGCACCAAGAAATCAAAGAACCTTAACCCTTTACTCCATAAACCCACATATCTATGCAACTCTCTCATTTTTCTCTGGAAGGGCACCAACCATCTAGTTTTTTCTAGGAAGGGGTCCTACTGGCTATTTTTGTTAGAGGTTTGTCCTCTTCAGATTCTTAGTCCTAAGTCCTTACTAAGTCTTGCAAATATGCATGATTTCCAAAATTCCAGGGGGGGGGGGGGGGGGGGGGTGAATATATGCATGATCTTGAAAAATTGGACAATATTCAGTGAATAGCATAATGTACAGGGACATGTGTAAATGAAAAAAAAGACTAGATCATAGAGAAAAGAGAGTTAATTGTGTGTTTTGATATTCGTAAAGATGGTGTGCAAGTAAACGAAATAATTAGACCAAGTAAGGAAAACAAACTATTACTGAAATTTCAAGATTGCTAGTTGCCACAAAAAAAATTTAGGTGTATGATTAGTAAAGCCCTTCTGGTCAACAGTAAGTGTTGCTTCCTCAGATAGTTAACTTACACTACATTTTGTATAAAAAATTTCCATTAATATATGCATTCTTTATTCAGCATGACATTGGTTAAGTTTATACCAGACCTGTAATTGGTCCAATACCAAAAACATAGAAAATATCCTACTCCCTGACCCCATCACCCTAGCAAAACATCATTTTTGAGTAGGTCAGACTTAATGTGAAACCTTTTGTTTAAAAGATTTTAAGACTAAAAGGAGGAAAAATCACACCTTGGTTATACAAATTTTAGAAGTAAACAAGACTGCGTTCAATAAACGCTTATGCCACCGTGGAAGCCATGTCCATAAAAAGCTAAGACAATAAGGGGCCATTATTCAGTTAAAATGTTTGATAGTGTTACATGGCTTTGAACTATAAGGGGCTTATGATGGTAAACGAGTAATGCCACATTTGAAAGCAGTGCCTTGATCGACTTCATGTTTGATCTGGTGATACAGATGTTATGGTTCTTTGTCACTGCACTTCTCCAAGTTGCCATCTATTCATATACCAAGTTTCAAGTCAATATCTTAAACACTTTTGAAGATACACTCCTGTCAAAATTTGATTCTGAAAATACTAAAGGGGAGATAATTCAAAATTTAAGACAGACAGAGTTATGGTTCTTGGTCATTGCACTTCTCCAAGTTGCCATCTATTTATATTCCAAGTTTCAAGTCAATATGTTAAATAGTTTTGAAGATATACTCAGAGCAAAATTTGACTATAAAAAAACACTAAAGGGGAGATAATTCAAAATTTAAGACAGACAGAGTAATGGTTCTTTGTCAATGCACTTCTCCAAGTTGCCATCTATTTATATTTTAAGTTTCAAGTCAATATGTTAAATAGTTTTGAAGATATACTCAGAGCAAAATTTGACTATAAAAAAAACACTAAAGGGGAGATAATTCAAAATTCAAGACAGACAGAGTTATGGTTCTTGGTCATTGCACTTCTCCAAGTTGCCATCTATTTATATTCCAAGTTTCAAGTCAATATGTTAAATAGTTTTGAAGATATACTCAGAGCAAAATTTGACTATAAAAAAACACTAAAGGGGAGATAATTCAAAATTTAAGACAGACAGAGTTATGGTTCTTTGTCAATGCACTTCTCCAAGTTGCCATCTATTTATATTTTAAGTTTCAAGTCAATACGTTAAATAGTTTTGAAGATACGCTCCAGACAAAATTTTATTGTAAAAATACTAAAGTGGAGATAAGTCTAAGTCCAAAATTAGGTCAAGGTGAATGTCAAAATGGAGTCAGGTGATACAGGCGTGTGGAGAGTGGTCATATACAACATCCATGCAAGTATGAAAGCTTTGTAGCAAGCCATTTTAATGCTAGAAGAAACGGTCAATTTGGGTTAACCAAGAATTTTACCTTTCAATAAGTCTAAGTCCAAAATTAGGTCAAGGTGAAGGTCAAAATGGAGTCAGGTGATACAGGCGCGTGGAGAGTGGTCATATACAACATCCATGCAAGTTTGAAAACTTTGTAGCAAGCCATTTTAATGCTAGAAGAAACGGTCAATTTGGGTTAACCTGGCCGGACGGACGAACGGACGGAAGGACGGACGGACGGACGGACAGGTGAATTACTATATGCCTCCCGATCTATCGATACGGGGGCATAAAAACTTCAACTACAAAATACAGTAGGCAATAATCAGTAGAGACTCAAAGAACACTTGAGAAATAATTCCCCTCATCATAGTAGAGGCAGTCATACATGTAATGTAAGTCTAAGTTTTAGTATAGCTACACGTCATTCAGAGAGTGATAGTGTATTATATTCACCACAGCAGTCACGACAAGACTCAAACATTTACCGTAACATAAACAGCATCCTGAGTACTCCCCTCAATCTCTAAGTTTATAAATCTCTGTAAATAGCATATACCTTATACAGCAAAATCCTCATTCATAGGGAACCAAAACACAATTTTCAGGGCAACTTTGATTGTTTTGCACTTTAGTATATTACTAACACATATATTTAATATTACACTAAGATTTATGCTTACACTTTCTCCAGGACAGTATTATACATACATGTAAATCACCAACAAAAATGTGCAAGGCTTGTGATGTTGCCAACATTCAGGGAATTGTGATTTTTTTATTTGAAAATACATTCTAACACTGTCTATTTTTAGCTCCATGTAAACGTATAGGACTGTACCATGGTTAAATTTCCGGTATATCACAGTTTATAGCCGTACTACTTTTTGGCTGTTGAATTACCTCCCACGTTTAAATAACGCTTTTTATGAATGGAATTTACGTCTTGTTTATCACATGACGTCATGAATTGTATGACGTTTATTTGGTGTCAACGTAAACGTGACGTTGTGCGAACTTTTATTTGCCTAGCGTTCTTTCTTAATTTATTTAATTATATCCGTATTATTGCAACAACAATTGCATTTATCGATTCATTTTAGTTTTTATGAAATACATAGTTTGGAATGAGCTCTAGTTATGCCTCTGTTTAAATGAAATGATAAAAAAAAGATATTCCAGGGGTGGAGTTTTTATACTTTAAACAGCGGAAGTTGTCTATAGCAACACGACAAACAACGCATCACTCTGCAATAAAAATGAGTCCATACGAAATTGCGCATATTACATGTGTTAGAATGCAAATAGATCTTAGTTTTCCGTGATATACCGGCCAATATATCACGGTTTGTCGTTCACATGCATAGTTATTAATCACTCAGGCCTATGGCCTTCGTGATTAATTCCTACGCATATGAACTCCAAACCGTGATATATTGGCCGGAATATCACGGAAAACTAAGATCTATTTCCTAAGTAAAATCCATTTGTAAAGACCAATCAGCAAAATTAGTCTTCTTGAGCAGATAATATCTCTTACTGGGTAACATATCATTGTAAATAGTCTGGTTGGAGATTATATATAGGTTCAGAAAGTGGTGCCATAAAGCAATGACCCTTATTCCAGCTATCTTATTCAAACTGATTTATTTAAGTTCGATTGTGAAGCAGCAAGTTTGATCAACTTATATAAATCACTCTCAACACCTCATTCCTGAGTGTATGAGAGAAGAGAAGCCAGTTTCCCTTTTATGATGAGCCTTTAGCAAGAGAATTTCGTGCACCATTTCAATTTTGTTGCTGGTATGAAGCGGCTTGAATCAAACCCGGGATCACCGCAATCAAAGGTTATTCCAACTTACCTGTGGTTTTTCAGCGACATATTTAGCACAGTTACGTATAAGTCTGATAGCTTCCATACTGGTGTCAGGGAATGCAGCATTACAGGCAAACTCAGATAAACATTTCACAGCATCTTGGAATGAATCCATCACAGCAGCAAAATGCTTGTCAAACACTGAGGCTGAAATAAGATGGAATATTAATATGATATCGCAATACAGATTTATTGACATCGATCTGCATTTTCATAATCGGGAAGGATAAACAATAAGTACACAATGAACAGTCAAGCACAACTTTCTTACGGAAATCAATATATTCTATGTAAGAGTATTGTAATTGATTCATGCCAGACAATGGAGGATCTGGCCCCCAAAGTGTCTCAAGTAGAAATTACAGCTGAAATATTTAAAGAATTCCAAAGAGTTTGAAGCATATCTAAAATTGGAGCTCTAGAATGTTTATTCCAAACTACAACTACTGTTTTAATGCCAATGTTGAGACTCCCATGTTAATTAACTCAAAGACACATTTTGCTATTGGAAATTGGGGGGATAATATTTTTGGTTAAGACTTTCAAAACCACTATGCAGGGGTTTTACTCAGGCATAATGGCCAATCCTGAAAATGAGAACTTTGCAAGTCTGTTGCAAGTGACATTAGCCCCACACCAAAACTCAGTTCAAACATCATTTTATTGCTACAATTCAGCTGATGAACTTTCAAATGACCTTACTTTGTCAATTCTTCGAATATTCTCACCAAATAACTTGCATTTTCTGCAGAAAAGTTCATTCTTTTTAGTGCAGCATTTAATCAGGAATTGTAGAACCATGCACTTTGTATTGATGATACTTACAGATAATTTTGCCTGTAGTTTGGAATGCTAGTTCAACAATCCCCTCATCTTGATCGGAGGCAGCCAGATGGAACACACTAAATATATTCTTCCAACCAGATTTGATATTAGCTGCCTGGGAGTTAACCATCTGTGCTACACATCTAACCACCATGTCACGGATTGTAGGAGACCTGAGAATAAACATGAATAATATGTTAGTTAAAAGTCAATACTATTTTTTTAGGTAAATTTGATAGATTTTTTTTTCAAACTTTATTTATCACTCTTTATGCTTTATTTCTAATGTTATACATCTTCACAAGGAAATGAAAGAAGAGAAGCCAGATTTCCTTTTATGCTGAGTGTCTAACAAGGGAATTGCTGGTGCTATATATCATACTATATGATCAGAACAATGTTTTTTTAAAAAGTCTGTCTATTTATATCTGAGAATGACTGTAAACATATGTTGAAGTAATCAGCCAATGCTCATATCGATGGCTTAGAACAAGAAGGTCGTAACTACCAAATCGATATTTTGAGAAAACACGGAAAAACTGTCTGACATTTACTCTTTACTTATGGTAAAACAAACTTTTACAACTTCATTTAGGTCAAGTTCAGATTTTCATGTAAATGGGCTCATGAGAAGCGCCTTGTGATGCTTATTCTAAATATGTATGACTCTTAAAAGGTCATAAGTGGCACTTACGACCTTCTTATTCTAAGCCATCGATATGTTGTACAACCAGCCAATGAATTCAGTTTTACAAACGATCCACAATTGAAATGATTTTTAGTGGAATATATAAAATAATCAATTTCCACAAGTGACAGTCAGGAATAAACTAACAGTACATACCTGTTACGTTTCATGATATGTTCAAATGGTCTGAGGAAATCTTTCTGAAACCTGAAGTTAGCAAATTCTCCCTTTTCTATGAACTTCATGGAGAGTTGTCTGAGTGAATCTATAGCAAAGAATGCGATGTCTTCATTCTGGTTACAGCCAACCTGGTGGAAAGAATCATTTTTACTGGTTACTATTAATCATACAATAACAAGAGATGTGTGTAAAACACGTATGCCCCCATGGTAGCCCGATAGTTGAAATGGTAAACGTCACAATGACCTTCACCTTTGACCTATTAACCTCAAAATCGATAGAGGTCATCTGCTGCTGCTGACCAACATCCATGTACAGTTTGAAGACTCTAGGGCAGAGCGTACTTGAGTTATTGAATGGAAACCATTTGGTCTACCGACAGACAGACGGACCAACATGAGCAAACATCATACCCCCTCATAGGGGGCATAACAATACTTCATCCTTAAAATTATCTAGCAAGGGTTTAAGAATCATTTAAACTATGGTAAAGAACACCTGGTCCATTACAAACATCTTTAAAGAAGCAAAATAGCCAGTTAAACCGCACCAAGCACGCTAAATGACGATACTTTGTGAACTAACATAGATCTACATTCAACCACTTTGTATTTTTGTAAATTTATATTTTTGTTCCAATTTTTTATTTAGTCTTTATTAATGATACAGTTACCTGCGACGGCAAGTTGTGAAAAAATAAGCACACATGTATGCAAACATTATATTACCTTGTTGAAATGGTCTCCCAGATATTGCCATATACGAGACCACTGCAATCTGATACGGCCCATGTTATAGTATGAGATCTCTACAATCTTTGTAAGACTGAACATTCTAGGTCGACTATGGTTTGACAATTCTTCCACAGATACTTGACATAGTGCCTTCACAAACTCAACTAAAATACACAAAACAATACATTTGATTAGCTTTTAAATAATCTCTTCGAACAGCAAACAAATGAAAGTTAAGAAAAGCAAAAAAAGGTCACAATCCCTTTTAATTATCCTCCCAACATTTCATATATGTGTACGATAAGTGTATTTCTAATCATTTTTTTTATTTACCAGAACATGTACTTGTTTTAAAATATGTGATATTGTAAGGTTTGTTGGAGATGATTCTCTGTCCCCCAGCAAACCAACAGACGGGAAGAATACATGGGGGTGCGCATCTGGGACCCAAAACCCTAAATCCAAAGAAAAGTAACAAAGGATGTCAATTCATACATATATGTATATAATACATGTATTAGCAATTTCACAATACTATAAATATTTTCCTATCACTTATCAATATACAAACATGGATGCAAAGAAGTAAACTGAATGGGCCCCTGGGACACAACAATAAAAGTTACTGTTTATTAACCTTATATTTTTTTAAGATTTGGTTTGTTTGTTTAATGTGTTCATCTGAGACAGGTTCATGAGTAGTCATTAATTAATTGATTATTCCCCTTGAAAATTGGCCAATGACCTCTGACTTTGAGTGAGATGACAATAGTGTGATACAAGGCATCCGGGTGCACTACCCTAGCTCTTTCAGTAATGACTCTCTGTTGTTTTAATGTGCTCGACATAAAGCACTAATACACGCAAGATTAGACTATGCTACCTCTAGGTTAATTAGCAACCAGCTCATATGAAGTTCTGTGAGAAATACTGGAATGTTTTTAAGCGATGACCGAGTCGGAACCGAGAATCAAACCAGGAACTTCTCAATCTGTAGTCAAAGAGTTTTATCCACCTGACCATAGTGCCATCCAGGTTCGAATATCACCAAACATAAATTTGTAGGGTGAAAACTTCTATAGTTGAATTTGAAACCCTCATGCATAAGTTTGCAGATGTAAAGTTAAATCAATCCTATTTAATGATTTATTGATTTGTCTGTGTATATTTTGTATATTTCCTCCTAATTTGTTGTGTTTTAATGCATGGTTGTAATTGACAAGGTAGGCACATGTTAAAGGACACGTAGCTCGCCATTGGCCATTAGTCTGAACATGCACAAACAACATTTTTAAATAGGCTGGAGACATGGCAGTCTGGCAAAGACGTAATTTGGTTTTTATACTTTTTGTTGGTTTTGGCAAATAAGATTTATGTTTCCTTCTTCCGGCAGCTAGAAGATATATAATCACGGTTGGATTCTAGTTGAGACAGTGTACCACTACAACGACTTACTGTCACCACTCACTTACAGTTACTTCTTGAAGAAACCGTTAAAGCTACGAAGATGAGGCTGTTTTCATTGGTTGCGTTCACTGCCTGTGTGACTATTGCGTCATGCTACTATGGTAAAATGGGTAAGTGTTATCACTTTGTTTAAAATCAGCTAATTGTTCATTTTGTTTAAACATCTTCTTGATTTCTGGTCATTTGTGGAAAGCAATTTCGGCTTTTCTTGTCACGATGTCATCTTGTCACAACTTTTGTAGTAAACTAGTATTGAATCAGTAATATGTGCCTCCGTTACTAGCTCCGTCTAATCTGGCAACCCAGGTTCAAATATGGTAGGAAGCACTTATATGCTTGCCATATTTCAGCAGGAAGCTGACTAGTAAATAATGGTTATGCTCAGCAGTATTGAATAAGTATGTAAATTTTGTTGTTTCTTTGGACACATATACTAAAGTTAAGATAAATTAGTTTGCAAAAACCTATTTATATGACAATAAGAATGCATTATTATCATAATGAGATTCAATCATATAGGCATAATAATGTTTTTATAGCAAATAGCATGAATTATCGATTGATATATTTGTGTGTTTTTTTATCAATATAAAAGCATGAATTATCGTAGTGATAATATTCAACCATACAAATTTGAAATGTTTGTTTTCTAGTATATTAATGATGTTATACATGTGTCACACTAGGTGGCGGAATGATGTCAATGGGAGGCGGATACGGAGGGTACGGAGTTGGTTACGGAGGCATGGGAGTCGGAGGTGGTGGTTTTGGTGGAGGAGGTGGATTCGGTGGAATGTTCGGAGGACTGTTTCAGTTGATCATCTTTGGTAAGTATAAAACTTTTATGCTAAGAAATGAGCATTATTGTTCAACCAGCGTATAAAAATGTTAGTCTAGAGACTTGACTAACCACTGATTTATCACAGGTCTAAGAAAACATATCACAAACTACAGTTTTTATTTCCCAAATTTTTCATCAATTCAATATGGTATATATATTCTTTTTCTCTTATTAATGGATTAAATTTAGAAATGTCAAATACTGTTTTTTTGTGATATAATGTCTTAGGCCTGTGGATTTATAAGGATGCGAAATCAGACTTTAAAAGACATGAACACAAACTCTTAATTAATAAGTAATTAATTTCCTGAACATAATGTTTGAATCACTGTAGGCCTGCATCTTAGCTGTTTTCTGCTCAAGATTGATACTAGGGGTATCATAACGTTTTTGACATGCTGGATTAATTAATAGTGATATACATATTGATTAGCTATTCTATCATTTCTAAACTAAATTTCTAGTAAAGTATTATTATCAAGATTTTGACAGTGTTTTATAAGTCTATTATAAATATTTCATATTTCTATACAAAATTTCAAAATTAGTATACCAGTAACTATCCAGATTTTGACAGTGTTTTATATTACGTCTATTATAAACAATTCATATTTCTAAATTCTAAATTTCTAGATAAGTATAATTATCCAGATTTTGACAATTATTTCAGTGGTGATTTTCTCACTGATCATCAATATGTTGAGTGGTATCGGCGGTGGTCTCGGAGGAGGAATGATGGGCGGTGGCGGTAGCTATTATGGTAACTCCTACGGAAAGGGGGGTTCCAAATATGGTAACAATGATCATTATGGTGACAGCTATGGTGATGATAAGGGTGGACATTATTAAGGTAGGAGCAATTTATTTATTGAGGTAGGAGTCTTTTTTTGTCTTTGAGGACCCCTTTGCGTAAAGTGTACCCAGAATAATGAGAAAGGTGGGGAAATTTGGAATAAACCAAGTGGGTGTAAAATCAAGCATGCACAATTTATAAGTGTTATTTAAGTATATGATTGACCATATGTGTTTATTTAAATCACCAATTTAGACCAATCGGGCCAATGTTTGTAAATATCACATGATTTAAAACCATTTTTACATGTAATTTGTAAATGACATCATAGAAATGTAATAAATATAAAACTGTAGCGGTAGCATCAAATATAGGGATTAGGAGTCTTTTTATGAAACACTGTAATTGATATTCCGTGGGCTCATAGCAAAACAATGATTATTATGTATATATAGTAAATATAGATACCATAGTCTTGCAGCGAGCACTCAATTTAAATTAAACATATCTTAAATATTCATCAATATCAGCAGTACTTCAGCTACAGTTAAGATCCTATGCAAATGAGTATTATAAATTACTTTACTGCAATATGTGCAACAATTAAACTGAACGATTAAATAACAAATATCAGTACAAATACTTATTCTGATTTATTTTTCAGGAACTGGAGAAATGATATGATAAAACGACCCTGGAAAACGACACAATGAAACAACCCTGGAATACCACAACGGAAGGCGACTTCAGAAAAAACCTTCTGATTTCGCTCGCTTATTAAATGACTTTAAAGCATAATATAAAATATAAAAGCATAATCTAAAATAAAATAATTCAGCATTCAGTTTGTGTTGTGTTTGTGTCTAACTAAAGTGAAACAACAGTTTTGCTTAGTTATGGTTCCTTTGGGTTTAATATCACTTCTAAATGAAAGTTTTGTTTGGTTCCCATACAGAAAATAAGTTTAGGTCTAATTGATGGCTAGGTGTCAGAACAGTTGAAGGCTAGCTATTTTAAACTGAATATTTGAGGGCCAGCAGTTGAGACACTTCACTCATGGTTCTTTGTGCTTTTACACCCATATTTCAGTCATGTACAGTTGACTGTAGACCTAACCTAGTGTCCTAACCAGATAAACTCAGGTGTCAGCACAACAAAACTTATTCCCAAGCAAAATGTTGTTCTGATGAATATGTCAGTATACCAAATGGGTACGAAGAGTGTGCTCAGTAACAGATTTATCCCCATGAAAATGTTGACGGTACTAGTATATGAACATATCATATCAGTACACCAGTCAGACACACTGTGTGTTGCTAATGAGAGCTGAATAATGTAGAAAGGGCTGCTATGGAGAGGTTGCAATGTATGGTGCTTTTTAACAAAGATCTGACTATTGTTTGAAATGGCAACAGTAACCTACTTGGCACAGGGATACATTGTGTACACAAATCTAGTATTCTCAACTCAATTCCAATCAACATTATATCCCTACACACATACTGTAGAATGCAATTCTCTCTAGCGTATCACACGCTTTCTGCAACACAAAGTTTGGTTGTTGGTGTACAGAGGTTGATTTCTGTGGAGAGTTAAAGTCTGGAACACATTAATAATGTCGCTAAGGACAGGTTGTTGCTCAAGGGAGGGCCACTCTAGAAAAGTTGCAATGCATGTTGCAAACATACAGGGTTTTGCTTAAGGTTAGCTCAAGGGATGGCCACTCTTGAGAGGTTGCAATGCATGTTGCAATATACAGGTGGTAGCTTGAGAGGTTGCAATGCATGTTGCAATATACAGGTGGTAGCTTGAGAGGTTGCAATGCATGTTGCAATATACAGGTGGTAGCTTGAGAGGTTGCACTGAATGCTGCTATAAATAAAGGTTGTTGCTTCTTGGAACGCCACTATGAAGAGGTTAAAATTGCATTTTGCTAAAAACAGTGTTGTTTAAGGTATCGCTGCTCTGGTTGCACTGTGCAAGTATATGGCTGAAAGTCAGTTTCAACAAAATGATCATAAGGAGAACTAAAAACATAGAATGCTCACAGTTAAAACTGTGTGAATATCAGAAATACAACATAAACAATCAACAGAAAAATGTTTGGTCTTTGTATTTGTACACTGTAGTTTAATCATAATTGTAGTATATATTGTAACCTTCAACTTGTTGAACAAGCATGATATCTACTACTTATAACATACAAGTACACAAATTATACAGTTTACAAGGCGAATGATGACGATAAATCAAAATATTTTACATCCTATCAAATTATTAATACTAACTGCCAAGTGGTTATAATCACTGTTTTAAACCTATAATCCCTTAAAATTATAAAGTAGCTGTTTAAAGTCTACTTTCTTACATGACTGTACATTTACCCTCGATAATTGAATTGCAAGTGCTGCTGAGAATTTGAGCTTTTGATCCTCTAAGGTAACCATTCTGGGTACAGTGGATCATTGTAGGTATTTCTTTCTCAAAGACATTTTTAGAATACTACTATAGTTTTACATTACAAGTTTATGTAGGCATGGTGAGATTGTATATGAGAAAGCTATTTTGCATGTTTATAGGAAGTTTCTAGTTCCTACCAATACAAGAAATACTATTGGTTGACCCCAAGTTTTTAAAACTTGTCTCGGGACACAAGGTTTACATTCACCTACTGTATATCCTATGGCACTGAAAAATAAAGTACTAATGAGTGGGAAGTGCTCTTTGGGATTGAGAGGTCTCAGGTTGGATCTCTGTCTGTGCCACTACTCAATTTCTTTTGGCAAGAATAAGCTATAATGCTCCATTTGACCAATGTGTGAATTGATTTCTGTTAGGATGGTGTCTGTAAATGTTCAATTTTCCTTGGCACCTCATCTAGATGCTGGCTGCACATGAACTAGGAGAGAAATTTAAATAGTCCCCCTAACCAGGTTTCCGTAGGAAGCTCATAGCCAAGTGAAGTTTAATGTCAGAGGGTGGCTGAATGGCTAAAAGTGGCCTCGAAAACTTGTGGCATTCGCAAACTGTTAACTTAACTTTTTAATGTGTTGCCCACGAATACTGGTAACTTAACTTTTTTACCTTTTAGCTCTCAAAAACTGGTTACTTAACTTTCTAACTTGTAGCTTGTAGCACTATATAGTTTGTAAATGAAATATTTAAATAAAATCTCCTACTACTTACCGACAGCATCTCCGTCTAGTTTAACAGATCCTGTGAAGATTCTATCTACAGCTACTACCACACTCTGTGAACTGGTTTCTCCCATAGTCTCCTGGAAGTTTGCCAAAGTCTTTGATCCAAACCCACCTTTAGCTATGGCTGAAAATAAATAAACAATCATTCGTGTTAACAATTTGACAGTCAAATTAAATAATAATCAGGAGTGTCGACAAACAAGAGGCATTCAACCACATTGTTTCCAAATTCAAATCAGTTTTTATAAAGAAATTTCTTCAAACAGGTAAAAATGACCATAACTTTGCCATTTCTCAAGATATTTTCATCAAATTTTTCCTAAAAAAATTGCTCTTTTAGGATCTGTAAATCCGGAATTCCAAATCCGGCAAATGTCAATGTAATGATGAGGGAGGTAATAGAAAGTCAACTATAAGAAGGCAATCCTCCATGTTCTTCTTCTTATAATGATGTTCCGGCATTGTCAAACAACAAGCTTCTTTTAGCCTATTTTATTTTAAACCATTTTTGAAAACCAATTTTTACTCATGTTAAGTGGATGAGATACTTTTTAAAAAAGTTCAAATTAGTAGGGCTGTAACGGTATACTGCAGTACACAAAACACCAAGGACTACAGTCCCACACGGTTCACGGTACAATACTTCTAAATTTTGGTACAGTTCAGTTTAAGCTTTTTAAAGAGCAAAATAATATTCAGACAACGAGAACATCAGACAGTCACCTGATTTTGTATAATTACCATGTATCACTTGTTGTAATTATATTAAGATATGCTTCACATTGTCAAAATTTATTTAGAGAAGTTGTAGGGCACATAATAATTGCTGTTATAGAAGCAACAAATTCAGTGTCACTTAAAAATAGAAGTATTTCAGGTGCTGTTAGAGAATATTGTATCATACCGAAATATACCAAACCGTTAGAAAAATTGATGGTAGGAATCATATCGTGAGGTGACATACCGTTACACCCCTACAGATTAGGCTAGCGGAGTAAACTGACATCAAAGTTGACCAACATGTTGCACATGTCAGGATCTGAAAGAGATCATGACAAGCTTACAAATATTCTGAAGTCTACAATATTGCCAAACAACAAAATACTTGATGCCCATCAACCAAATTCATATTCTTTAGCATTTACCTTCTGGGTCGAAAGCTTCTATATGATGTCCAGTACCACCGTTAGATTTCTCACGTTTATGTGATGGAATATATTTGGTTTTAACTGATGTACCAATCAACTGTGCTAGTTCAAGCTGGGATATACATCGTAGAATCTGAAACATATGGTAAATGCAAGATAAGTATGGATATTGTTCCGTGCATTCGTGTTATGTGATATTGTTTATGTTTTCTGTGCTTGACTGGTTAAGTGCTGCCCTCCCTGTCCAATTTCCTCATATATTTTTGTAGTGATACAATGTCTTTGGACTTATAGTCCAATTCCATAAATGTTAATCATAATTAAATATGAATCTGTACTACTGTAAGTCAGTTTATATTTGTGTAAGCTTTTTTTCATGATTATCAGTGTACAAATTTTATACTTTGTGTACTCATAAATACCATAATTTGCAACTAAAGTATAAAATTTAGTCTTTACACACCTGCACTCCTATTGAATTTTCTCATTTTATTACCAATTTTAGACCAAATTAGCCTATTTTGATCATTCTAGGGGTAGAATGAGCCCCTTTATGATGTCACAAAGCTCATATAAATAAACATGATAAACAGACAGTTAAGATATTGGATTATCGTTTATAGCCTCTATTCCTATAAGTTCGTGCACACCTACAAGTTTGTGCACTTCAGTAAAACGTTGATTACTCTGCTAAAACTCTCATTTTCGAGTCCAAATTCATTTTAAATCATTGAGAAGACATTCAGCGAGCTGAATAATGCAAACAAATATTTAAAAAGCATGGTTTGTTACATTCGTGGCGAGTTTTGTCCGAGCACCGATTTTAATGTTTACATATTCACCGCTTCCGGTCGCGAAAACCTGAGACCTTTGTTTTTCTTATTTTTTTCAATAGATGCGATATATTTACAATCAGAAAAGCTGCTGACCTTCTGACATTAGACCAAACTTTATTTTATGCGACTTTTTATTGCAAAAATATTTCACGTGCTCTCCTGATGACGTCATCAATTTATGTGCACGAACTTACAGGTCACAATGTTTATTTCATGACTGCAGACTGAATGTAGCATTGACGCTGATTTTGCCATTTTTAGCAGCTTGACACTCAATTTGTCTTTGGATTTTGTTCAAAGATAGATAATTAATGTTGTTGACCATAAAGATGGTTCCAATTAAATTGCTTTTGTGCAGATGTGCCCATTTGAAATTTTAGGTGCACAAACTTACAGGTGTAGTGGCTATACATACCTCTAGCCATGATTTTCCCAGATAGTTGCCATCAGTATGTGCTACAGATATAAGTGTTTTAATGGTGTCTATGTTTTTAGTTTTCATCTCAGTGATAGGTGACGCTGCTGTTAACAATGTAAATCTTGCCAAGGCTTGTACGTAAGCATCTCTCTCCAACTGAAACATACAGTAAAATGTACCAACTCAGGAATACTATAAAATCATTCATTTTCATAGGGTATTAAATTTCATGGATTTCGTGGCTCACCTACAACCACGAAATCAAATCCCATCAAACAGTAATTTTGACCCTTGTATTTATTATCTGAGATGAAAATCCACAAATTAATGTCTCTTTTTTACCAAAACCAATTTTGTCCCATCGACATTTTGAAAAAAAAAATAAACTCAACTGTTGATCATTAGCATTTAGCTAAATTTGGTTGAAACAAGAACTTCAAGGAGATTTGACACAAAAAAAACATGTATCTCCCACAAAGGGCCATAACTCTGGCAAAAATCATCCAACCCAAACTTTCTGGCCATATGGTCAATTAGGCTTCGTACAAAGTATTCATGTGAAGTTTCATTGAAATCCAACAAGTGTTAAGGACAGCAAAAGATGCCCAGCACAAAATCAACATGTCCTGTTGGGGACTCTTCTACTGCACATGCTTTCAGTCAACATATAAGTTCAGACTGTGAAATAAGCACAAGTCTGGTTATCTGGGACAATTCATTGTTGATTCGGGCAAGTAACATATGCAGTATTATGTATAGAGTGTATAAGTAAACTATTATTTTTTGATGCTTTGGGCAAGTAGTTTCAAATCCTAACTTCACAGACTGTCACTGGAATTAGACTATGTAAAACATTAATTTATATTAACATTGATTCACTATGGGCACTCAATGACATACCTCCATATGAAATATACATGAGATCCTTATAGCACACCGGATACCATCTAAACAAAGGGAGGCAATTTGTGAATTATCACAGTCCTGTAAACCAACACTGAATGCAGCCAGGAATGGAGTCCATGCCATCTAGAAATACAAAATATTTACAGTTATATGAAAGTCATACAAATAACATTGATACATCAAGACCATTTTTATTTTTATGAACAACATGACATCATTGGTATAGATAGTGAGTGAGGCAGTAGAAAACCAAGCCATCCTTTTGTTACTGTAAAACAAAAAATATGCTTCATGAATGTTAGAAATTTTCGAAATAAAGTAACCACGAAAGTGTTCAAAACATTAATATGGACATCGCGGGAGACTTAATAATGCGAAAATTGTAGTTTCTTATATGCCAAAATTTGGCAAAATGTGAAAATCGCAAAAGTAAATTGGTTCACGGAATTCAAGAGTCTCCTTACCTTGAACATTGGTCGTACATGTTCCTGATGTTTAGCACTCATGAAGTTTGATTCTACATGACTAACACTCTCCATCAGTACCTTAGCAGCCAATGCCATGTGCTCCATTTCAGTATTATACAACATACGTCGCTGTTTATCACTGGTTATATCTCCTGCAAAATCAACAATGTCAATGATTATTATTCTTTATTTCTTTCTAACTTTCAGTCACCATATGGAGACTACCCAGTCACATTATTCTGACATTTGGCCAATCAGCAATTACCATGAACTAACTATGTTGAGTACCAAGAAAAGGGAGATACATCTGTACCCTTTTCCTAGGATCACATAGGCATACCTGCCAAGAACTCCCATTAAAGTGTAGTTACTCCTATTTTCGTTGTTAATTTCTGGTTTTCTAATTTCACCTAACTTTGAACAATGGAACATTTCATTCATTTCTGACACCTTATTACTAGACAATCAAGGAAGGCAATGGTTATCATCAGGTGACTGATCGGAAAGGGTCCCGATTGTAAAACCAGATATGTTACATACAACAACAGAGACAAATGTCCACCCACCATAGATCTAGCAGTAAAATTGCATTCAATATAATACAATAACTGGCCCTGATCTCCCTCAAAATATCAATCTGAGCTAAATCGCAGCTTAAATACTGCCATGTGTCATTTAGAAAATTGCCTTGGGAGGTTGGACTCAAAATTTGCATCACAAAACAGAAAGGACAATTCTGTGGTTTTAAAGTTAAATTTAAAGAGCTTGAACTTCAGATTTTAAATAAAAATGTCAAAATCAGACTTTGATTTTAACAAAATCTCAATTTGAGGTGAGATTTCTGCTTGAGATACAGGAGGTTATGGCCACATTAGATGACAATGAGATAATACTGACTATGGGAATGTACAGATCTTTGAACACCGACAGCTTTCATTTTGATTTCATTATTAGCGATCTCATCATAGATAGTTGATAGATATTCCTCGGGTAAATCCTTGCTGTCATTTATACCTCGATTCATCTTTACATACTGATCCTTCGTCATCTTATTCTTGTCTTTAATCTGCAAACATTCCAACATCAACAATACCATGTAGCTAATCCAACCAAGTTGCAAACTTAGTCTATTTTTTGCGGAGGCAAACATTGTGACCAGGATTGGTGTATAAGATTAGGTCAAAACTGTGACTTCTAGAGAGTGATTTGGCCACAGACCTAGTTTTTACCATAGATGTGATCATGTTCCAGGGGTGAACATACGATAAGCAGTAGATTATCATGTACTCAGACAAGCTAAATACAAGAAACAAAAACAGAATATGTTTCCATATATATAGATTATCAATGAAAGAATAAACAAAAAATGTGCAAGTTTAAAATAATAATACACACTGCTGCAGTAATTGCTGTATAAAGACTATGAATACAAGATGTTTTCTTCTTAAAACCATTTCTGACATTGCTCTAGCCATTGCATAACATTCTATAGTGAAACCTCAGAAGAAATACCACTCAAGGGAACCTTAAAAACTTCTTCTTTATGACTTGAGCTTAATTTTGAGGTTAATACTGTAAAATAGACTTGAAAATTGAGGTCAGAATTTTGAGGTGATCAGATTAACTTTTAGATGGTCACTGAGTTTTACTATATGTACATAGATACGCTATACTTTCTTACAATAAATGTTCCCTCTCATCAACGCATAACTAATTCTATTACTGATTATATATAACATAAAATTATACAAGGAAACATTGGTGATCACTATGAAGCAAGCAGGGACAAATTTGAATACAAGAATAGTGCACAAAGTGTATGATGCTCCTTTTGTTGCAGACAAATACCAACAAGATGACAACAAAGGTCAAACATGAATGTAATCAAGCAAATATAAAGCAGGTACACAGGTCTTGTTTAGCACATTCTGGGAAAGATTACTAAACCAATGCCAGTTTAGTAAATTTGCATAACATTTTCTGTTCAATGCTTAAACAATTAAAATATTTAAATCAATATTGGCCATAGATTCTGAATACCATAAATGCATAAGGAAAGTTTGAACACATCATATACACAACTCTTTTACAATTCAATACCCGATTACCTTAACCAATCAACAAGCATGCTAACTAAGCAATGACTATCATATCCCCAACAAAGAAGGCTTAATGCCAGAACATGTTCATGCTTCTAAAATCATAATCCGTGTTTTTATTATTTACTTTGCATGCTTACAGAATGCAGATAATAGATCAAACAAACTTGAATCTATACCTTGTTAAGTATTAAATCAACTTATATACGCACAATTTTAACAATGTCTACCCCATAAATACCTTTAATACTTATATAACATTCTGTCCATGGATATAAGTGTGTTTTGCAATTTGTTAAAATTACCAATAACCCTTTATACATGAGCAAACAGCTATCTTTGCATATATAATACTGAACATATAGGCCTGCATATGCACAATTTGTATGATAATATGTACTCTGGACCATTTTTATGACAAGGTTAACAAGCATATAGCTCTAGCCAAGCGAATGCACCCACTTGTAACAAAATATACCTGATGATTGTGTAAATCAGTAGTCAAAATAATGATAGAGTACGCCAACACGTACGCCGTATCAGCACTGGCAAATATACCAAGCCTGCAAGAATAACATTCCAAACTAAAGATGGGTACAAACAACGAAATCACAAAGAAAATCTAAAACCAACATATCATATACCTGACTACTGTGTAAGTCTGTAGTTAACATGATTACTGAATATGCCAAAACGTATGCAGCATCAGCACTCGCAAATACTCCGCTACTGAAAACACAATGTTCATAAAGAAAACATGATATATTGTTCACTTAATGCAGGTGTCCATTACCTAAGCAAAGCGCTACATAGTGCTTTCCATGGGAGATAATTCATGCCTCCTATATTGATTTGAATGGTAGGTAACTGAATGAAGGTGCTCAGTAGCGCCTTGCTTAGGCAAATGGACACCAGGGCTGGTAAAAAGCAATAATTCTCAGTCCTGAAAATTCAAGTTACAAAGCCTGAAATGTGTTCTTTCTAAACAAAAAAGGAAAATACAGGATTCAAAACACAGAATCAGGCACAGTCCTGTAGGAAAATTATTACAATCCTATATGGATTTCGTGGTTACATTTGACCATGAATTCAAAGCCCAACATTTTTATCATAGTCTAAAATATAGAATAAGCATAGATTACATTTAATAGGGACCAATTCTCACATATTATGATGATTTTGTACTATAGATTTAACCATTTTATAACAAAAATACATATACAAAATGTAAATCAAAGAGCAAACAACTCAATGGGTCAAAAAGCATTTTCAGGATTCTAATAGAACCCTTCAATTAAGAACTTTCAAGCAACATGACCTGAAACATTGCACAAATTAGTTTTTTTTCATGGTCCCAGAATTTAAAATAGTTGATATGGCTGTTTTTACAAAACTGAACTTGATCAATTAAAGGGAGGTAATTCAAATTTCAAAACAAGACTGCCTGAATATTATAATACCAGGTAATTGAGTGTATTAAGGCTCAAATAGTGTTGCATTCAACTACTGGTACTTTTAATATTTTAGTAAATGAGCATAGTTTTTATCCCTGACCTGGTACGTTTTGTAGGTGGAACATAGAAAATACTAATTCAGGAAATGTTTGAGTTCACTTTGTTGACCTTTAACCTATCAGTAATTGTCAAAAGTATAAAATGCAATTTCTCACTAATTATGCTACTGATTTCGGCAACCGATAACTATCCACATGTGGAAGACAGAACTGATGCTAAACGAACTGCACACGCTAGATAGACTGTGCCCACCTTTTAATAGGCTTGTACTTTCTGTTCAGAATCTGACTGATAGACACCTAATCAGTCCAGAAAGAGATGATATCAACACACACAATAATTGAAGGAACTAGAAGGGTTTTGATACAAAAATGTTTGCCCCCAACAAAAGGTCTAATAACTCAATAAAAAATCATCAGATCTAATATTCTTGACTATATACACAACAAATTTTGGTCCCAATTATTAATATTTAGTTTAACTGAAATCGAGCCAGTAGGAGAACAAGAGCGGACACCTTATGTGAAATCTTTTCAGACTTCCTGCACAAAACTCACTCCCTCGCTATAAAAGGTAAATGGTAAAGTGTTTATTTATTATAGTGTCACCTAAATTGAAAAGGCCAGCCAATTTGACTTATGAGACACCCATTTTTGTTGAGCACAGTATCTCCCAAATCCCTTCTAGTATAGCCGGGCGCTTGCAGAGATGTGGTAGACATGTGTATAACTTACTTGGTATTACATTCACAGTAACGTGAGGCAAACTTTTCCATCAATCTATCAATCTTCTGTGCCTCACCGGGAAGACGGAAACCTTCCAGGAATCGTCGCAATGCTGATACAAAATCCATCTCAGCAAAGTTTAACTGGTCAACATAAGCATACATCACTTCTTTGTTGAACCTAGATATGGCAATGAGATAAAATTACATTACTTAGGAAGTTATTTTATATCAAATTTCAACTGACAACAGGAGTAAAGCTTGAAAACTTTTGAGCTTCAAAACATTAATGACATAAATTAATACCGTTATCTTTCATGTGATAACAAATACCAGAACATTTTTCTTCAATGTATTTTCTATACTCTCAAAAAAACTCATTACGGATGCTTTATATAGTAACAGTTCTATAGAGAAAAAATACTTGTATCAAAAGACTTTTAATGACTGACAAATAGAGATTGTAGTAACACCAGTGACCTACTTGTCATTCTCTCCGAGATAGTCACCAACATTTGTCTGAAAATGAAAGCAATATTTCACTTTATCGAGAAAAATAGAAATGCTTCGAATAAGTGATTTTCAAAAAAGGGATATAACTCTGTTAAAGTACTCTGTTAAAGTTTGGTTCATTACTGGAGTGCGAATGGAGATATGTACGACTAGTTATATTGTTTAACAAACTAGTATGCAAAGGAACAACCACCTCCTCAATAGCCTAGTGGTAGAGCGCCAGCTTTGAGTGCTGGAGGTTTCAGGTTCGATCCCAGGCCAAGTCATACCAAAGACGAAATAAAAATGGTACCAGAAATGCCCTTGCTAGAAGCTCAGCATCTAAGGAAAACTGGATTTTCTACTCTCATTCCCTCGTGGCGATGGATAACATCAGGAATGAGATGTTGAGAGTGATTATTGTAAGTTGGAAAAACTTGTTCCACAATCGACGTTAAATAAATTAGTATTAACTAAAAGAACAACCAGCCATCAGCAATACAATCATGTTATTTTTAAATGATCAGAATATAATGCTTATTACTATACCTTATCAAGTCGATCATCACTATGAAAGAGTTCAGCAATATCATCTGGAGAAGTTCCTAGAAGACCTTGATCCTGTAAATACTGTATTCCCTTTTTTGGCTTCTTGTTAAATCTGTAAATGTTTGGATGAAGCTTTTTATTGCATAGATAGATAAGACAACATTTTTGGAATTAGTTACAATTCATATTTCTCCTAGATTATCACCGTTCCTTCTTCTTTGTGAGTTAGTTGTAAAAATTTGGTTTAATGAAGCGCTGAACAGTGTAAACTTAAAAGTGTAGCATTTCTCAGGTCGAAGTGGAAAGGAGGGCAGAAATTGACAGGTGGTTTCTGTACATTTATACTTTTGAGAAGGCACTGTCCAAAACAACAGTCATATCAGAAATATAGTACAGCTTCAAGATACTAGAAGTAACAGTACTTTAAATTTGTAAATGTAAATCAGCATAACTTACAGGTCAATTCCATGCTCCATAATCTCTTTCTGTTGTTTGAGTACCTCATACTGTTCGGGACTATCCTGTGCAATGTTAGATGCATTCAACGAGCTACCATTGGATTCTAGTGAATTAGTACTATCATAACTGTTTAATGTACCCTTGCCTGAATCATTATCTGACTCTGGGGACGGTTTACTATCCTGACCTATAAATATACATACAGAATATGCCTGTTAGATTATGCTATACCATATACATAAATTTATTATACATTGATTCTTAAGATTTTGCTAGAAATTGTTTATTTACCTTGAAAAGCAATTCAGAAATCACTATACTGTAGAATCATTATTTTTCATGGGGAATTAAATTTCGTAGGTTTTGTGGTACATTTTCAATCATGGAATTAAGTCCAATTGAACAATAATTTTAAACCCTGTATTTATCACCTGAAATGAAAAATCCATGAATTAACGTCCCATCGAAATGGTCTTTAATACCCAAACCGCGAAATTTTGTCCAATAAAAATTACATGATTTTACAGTATGACACTTACCTAAGTTAGATTGTGAGTGTGGATTAATGTACAGATCTTTGCTCCATTCAACCATACATTTCAATATGGACACTAGACATTCCAGTCCCTTTAGACGCATACTCTGTTCTTGTGTAGGAGTCACACCTGTAAATAAAATTATGAATTTCATCAGATAAACAATACACTTCCACAACATTTGCATAGTCCTCGTTAACTAAAGAGTTTACCTACTTACAAACTTCTTATGACAGGGGCAAATTTCTCACAGCTATGTCTACTATACTGTGCATAGCCAGGTCATAGAGTCCAATAAAGCATGTCTGCATAAAATTAACTCTTAATATTTCTGTAGGACCTATCATTAAAATTAAGCACTTCAAATGACATTATACTATTACAAGTTTGATTACAGAATATCTGTGCTTATGTTCATATTTTTCATTGCTAGGCATTGGTGCTATACAGTATGGGATTGAACCACACTGTAGTGAAAACTTAGTTATCATCAGTAATACCTTTGTAAGTTACAATCAATAAGTTACAATATGTGACGACACAATATATACTAACCAACTGCTAAGGATTGTCTCCCTTGTGCTATTTTCGAGAGATCGTTGACCAGTCGTTCAAATATGTTAGCCAATGATAGATCACAATCATAGTTCACATAGATATCCACAACACACTGTGCATCTAAAAACATCACAATGGTAAGGCAAAATATTAAATCAAAACATGTAATTTTTTGTGTTATTCAGTGCATTCGCAGTCACAAGGGATCCTGCCTGGGCAATCAGAGACTGCCTTCACTTCACGACGCAGGGATGACAAGCTACCCAACAGGTGACACATCATGGTGCAGCCAAACGTTTGTTTTGCTGCAAACCCTTGCAGAGGATCTATTATAGTCAAACAACTTTTTAATTTGCTCTTTATGCAAAAGTTTCGTTTAGGTGGTTTAACTTTCATCTTTTCACCTTCACTATTCTGGTTGAAGAGATAATTTTTTCATTAAACTGTATGTATTTTAACTAATGCGGTCCCTTGTGCAAATCTCTGTATCATTAAGCCATGATAAAAAATATACAAAGAGAATAGATACCTGCACAAATTCTGGTCAATGCTTGAATTACCATCCATTTATGGTCAAATGAACTGCTAGGTGTTTCCAATATATACAAGAAAATTTCTTTGAAAAATACCTGAAAGAAACAATAGAGGTGATTCATATATTTGTCCAAGTACATTTACATTGCATTTAATACAAGCATGGTGTAAACATCAATAGTGCATGTGTTTAAAAATGTTTCAGATCCACCTTGATAACCTGGTCAATGACTCCTGGTATATCTTTCTTGCTTGGTGCTTAGCATAGCTAATTCCTGATAACTTCTGGTGGCCGAATTCAGGATAATGTGAAAGGGTAGTCTTCATATGTCTGGGATATTGTTCACTAGTGAGACTTTATACAGTCCTTAAAACAAATATGTAATAACTCAATTTATAAAATAAAAGGGTCATAACTCATGACTAAACTTGGGTGAATCTTGGTTTATAAAACTAGGCCAAGGCATTATACCATCTAATTGGTTAAAAAACTGCATACATTAGACATCATTCCACTTCAGGTGAATCTGTACTAAAGTCTTTGTACTTTCTTTAATGCCTTGGTCCCACTGAGATGTTTTTTTCCTCAGCGATCTACTCTCGATTTAATAAATGGGAATCAGAATGCATCGGGAAAAGGGTCCTCATGGTCAAGAGGATGCTTCAGGGTAATCATTAGAAGATCTTGATATCCCTGTTCCAAAGCTAATTAATTGAAATTGGGAGTACATCACTGAGGCCAAAATGCTAAGTGGGACCAAGACATTAAGGGCATAATTTATAAAACATGAAACAATCACTCACCTCTATCTGCATCTTTAAATGTTGTTTGAAGTTTGCAAGAAGTGTAAGGAATATAGCCAGTGACAGTTCAAACACTTCTATCACAGAACTGACACCATTCTTAGATAATGCCACACACAGATACTGCTTTATGGCATTGATAAACATATCATTGGTACGGAATACTGGTCCAGCATTTTGTAGAATGGATAGAAGTAATTCCAGAGATAAAACTTTGGAACGAAGCTCATGTGACCTGAAATAAGATGAAATGTAAAAACAAATTGTGAAATTGGATAAAAAAACAAATGCTCCCATAAATTTTTTTATCAAGCAGGCTTGATAAGGCATTCAATTGAGTTATCCAAATTTCAGTGGACATGCAGACAGAGGGCAAAACTGGCAAGGCCCCAAGGACTAATATCATGCCTCATAAGAAGGAATCATTCCCTGAAAATACTATTTTCAAAGCCTGAAACTCGCTTTTTTAATATGAAAAAAACTTAGAAGGAAAATTGAAGATTCAAAATACTAATATCAGACACAGGGTTGAAAAAGATTAAGTTTGAGCTAATCATAATGGACACAACCAAACATGTGTGTATCAGGCCAAAATCTCGCGAAGCAACTCAATCTGAGCAAGATCTCATCTCAAATAATTTTATTGGCATATGTCTTCATGTTAAGAAATTGTATTCTGTGTTTATTACAGTAACATTTCATGAGCTGGAACTTTGATTTTAGCAAAATCTCAATTTGAGTTGAGATTTTGACTTGACAGTAGATGTGTGTCTGAAGAGAAATGAATGATTTATGTATATAACATACTTTGGATCCGGAGGTCCATCAGCTAATGGTTTCATGGAAAGTTTACATAAACTCCTGAATACAAGGAATGCATCTTTCTGTAGAATATGACTGAAAGCACCATGTCCAACATCACCACCATCAGCTGACTCCTCCACGTCATCTACCAGGCGATTCACAGCTGTAATATATATGCAGTAACATACACAGCTGTAATATATACGCAGTAACATACAGAGCTGTAATATATATGCAGTAACATACACAGATGTAATATATACGCAGTAACATACACAGCTGTAATATATACACAGTAACATACACAGCTGTAATATATACACAGTAACATTCACAGCTGTAATATATACACAGTACATACACAGCTGTAATATATACACAGTAACATACACAGCTGTAATATATACACAGTAACATTCACAGCTGTAATATATACACAGTAACATACACAGCTGTAATATATACACAGTAACATTCACAGCTGTAATATATACACAGTAACATTCACAGCTGTAATATATACACAGTAACATACACAGCTGTAATATATACGCAGTAACATACACAGCTGTAATATATACGCAGTAACATTCACAGCTGTAATATATACGCAGTAACATACACAGCTGTAATATATACACAGTAACATACACAGCTGTAATATATACACAGTACATACACAGCTGTAATATATACACAGTAACATACACAGCTGTAATATATATACACAGTAACATACACAGCTGTAATATATACACAATACATACACAGCTGTAATATATACACAATAACATACACAGCTGTAATATATATACACAGTAACATACACAGCTGTAATATATACGCAGTAACATACACAGCTGTAATATATACACAGTACATACACAGCTGTAATATATACACAGTAACATACACAGCTGTAATATATATACACAGTAACATACACAGCTGTAATATATACACAGTAACATACACAGCTGTAATATATACACAATACATACACAGCTGTAATATATACACAGTAACATACACAGCTGTAATATATACGCAGTAACATACACAGCTGTAATATATACGCAGTAACATACACAGCTGTAATATATACGCAGTAACATACACAGCTGTAATATATACACAGTAACATACACAGCTGTAATATATATGCAGTAACATACACAGCTGTAATATATATGCAGTAACATACACAGCTGTAATACATACACAGTAACATACACAGCTGTAATACATACACAGTAACATACACAGCTGTAATATATACGCAGTAACATACACAGCTGTAATATATACACAGTAACATACACAGCTGTAATATATACACAGTAACATACACAGCTGTAATATATACACAGTAACATACACAGCTGTAATACATACACAGTAACATACACAGCTGTAATACATACACAGTAACATACACAGCTGTAATATATACACAGTAACATACACAGCTGTAATATATACACAGTAACATACACAGCTGTAATATATACACAGTAACATACACAGCTGTAACACAATCATCCTCAAAAATCAGTGGTTAGTCAAGTTTCTTTATTACAGTTTCAGAGAAAAATACTCTGGTTGAACGAGAATGTATTGTAATACAATATTCACAGCTGTAATATATATCAAATGATCAGGGTGTTAACAGGACCTGTCACCAAATTTAAAATCAGGAAAACCCTATGTGTTGAATAATTTTGCCAACAAAAGGCTTAAAACAACATTGCTTCCATAATAAACTCAGTTTGTATTAAAACGTCTGAAAATAACATTCAAGGCCTTGTTGTAAATAAGACCTGTATTGCTCATCTATGTATATGTCTTAACATGTTACCTTTAGAAAATAAAGAGTTTATTATCATCATAACATGGAGACAAGGATATACACTTAATTGTTACTAGAATACAATTTTTTTTCAATTCAAGCTTTCTCAATATACATAAGATGTTGACCCTGATGTAACCTACTTCTTCATTATAGTAATACATACAGAGATATCAAAAACGTGATACTGACTTTTACTTGAATATATCACAAGGTTTTAGCAATAATTATATCAATTTCTGAGACCAAAACATGCATTATCGGTCCTTCCTGATTTGTGTTTGTATTACAACTAATGTGTATTCACAAAAATGTTAAATAATATATGTATTGTAGATATATGTCATGTTATGGACTGGTGGCATAAATCATAATAAACATATTGTATTACATTGTCCTGGTATATTCTTACTACATTACTTTCTGATTATGAAAATATGTAGATGAGGTCTATACATAGACAAGAAATCAGCTGTTGCATTATACTAATAGAAAGTAAGAGGGTCAATAAAAACAACTATCAACCAGCCATACACCAGTACAATTTTAAGTCAAAGCAGCATGCATGTTTTCATCAAACTGGGTGGTGCACTATACATTTCACAGCCATTTTTGTCAATGAAAATCTGAGTTGAAAACGACATACAACCGGGTTCTCCATAAGTTTTAACCTAGCAAGCCTAATGCTAAACCAACAGGCTTGATAAGGTCCTTTATGCAACTTTTTTTTAAAATTGTGTAAAAATTTCATATTTTAGCCAGCCCAAAATATTTTTTTAACCAATCAATTTGGCCCGTTATTGAGAACCCTGATACAAACCTACTACGTGTTCATCACATGCTGGATATTCGCAGTCTATTCTAGGCTTACCTAATGAGCTTCCTGTTTTACTGGAAATGGAGGAAGGTTTACTAGGAGTATTGTCAGATCCCCTTCCACCAGATTGAGGTACCTCTACACTATCAGTTAGATTAGCTTCAGTCGATGTTACATCACCCTCGTTGTTACTCGATTCTAACATAACAATAAAATATACAAAATACCCCTTTCACCAAAAAGAACAAGCAAAATAAACATGCAATTTAAAAAAAAACAGTGTGTTGAGCATGACATGTTTAATAAACTTATAACAAATCAGACAGGCTAAAAATGGCCTTGTTTTGGTAGATAGAAAATCTGTTGTTTCAAATCAGTTATATTCTTGCCAGACTTGTCCATTAAATTGACAAGATTTATCATCTGAAAGATTTGGATACCAGGAAACAGACCTAATGTTGGTGAAATTTTCTTGCATCACAAAATCTAGGACACCTAAACAGGTGTGTTTTTACAATCCATCAACAAGTAGCTGATATTTTCAGTAGATAAATAATGATTTATCTGACACATGTCATGCAAACACACTTTTAACACTTCACCAATAAGAATAAATATGGAATGAGTTAGATTGGGTCTATGTTTTAGCCCTAACAAAAAAGTTTACGAAGTAACACAGACCATATCCCAATATCAAATATAACGCAAGATCTATTTTTTATTTCCTAAATAACTTGCCCATATTCTAATAAACTCGAAGACTGTGGAAACAGTTTGACCCAAACCCATGAGGTTTACAAAACCTTATACCATAAAAATACCAGTAAAGATATTTTCATGAAATTAATGAAAAAACAAAGATTTTATTCTTGGCTTACACTGCTTGCAATAACTATAATCCTGACCTCAATCTCCCAAAGCATATCAAGTAGAACTCAGCTCAAATTGAGATTTCATTCAAATAGCTCTGAGACTGAAGTTGAGATAAATCTGATATACGAGCACTAGAAATCTCAGAATAAGGCTTCTTTTTTGTGATGCGAATTTTGAAACCAATAAACACACTGACTAATGACACTTTTTTAAGATGATAATTAGCTCAGACTAAGATATGTCGGTAGATTGAGGCCTGATCAGACTGTATACAACTCCAATATATTCAAACATGAGTAAAACTAACTTTCTTAACAAGAATAGAAAAAAAAGAGGTTTCCCATAAAACATCCACCAACCAATATATTTCAGATAATGAATATTAACCTTCTGTAGCTATCTGATCTATGATATCATTTAATACAAGTTTGGATATTCCTTCTGCTGAGTCATCCTCATCTGAAAATGTCAAACAGTACAAGAAATATAAGATTCCAAACAAAAATAATATTTTCAAACAAGGCCTGTTACTCAGTCAAACCTTGATTCCAGTAAAAGCAAAATTTTGAGACTTTGCGTTGATATTTTCTTTACACTTAAATTCAATTCAGCAGGTTGCATGTGAAACAAGTTCTTATAACTTAGATTAATCACTCTCAACACCTCATTTCTGATGGTATCAACAGTCATGAGGGCATGTTGAGTGCACAGTCCTATGTGAGCACCTGCCAATGTCAATATGCTGATACATTCTTGACATAGTCATTACATGTGTGTGATTTACATAAACTAGTGAACCAGTTCCCAGATTGTCTGAGGTCCGGTAGGGCTCATTTAAATCTATATATATATCTAATGAGGTACCTGTCACAGTAACGGAGACATCTGATTGGTTCATAATAGACTGGTCCCCTTCAGTCTGATTTGGTTCCCCTTCATCACCATCACACACTGATCTAGGGGCCTGAAATAATATGTACAAACAAATCATAAAGTTAGACATACACATAACACTTGAAAACAGTCTCCCAAAAGTACCTTAACAGTTAACTCAATCAATCATACTATGTTCCAACATTCCTGATATATGAATTCATTTCAAGTTCCATCAAAATCTAACTAAAAAGTATTAAACACAAGT
The DNA here is from genome assembly GCA_963678985.1 of Spisula subtruncata. Lineage (NCBI taxonomy): Eukaryota > Metazoa > Mollusca > Bivalvia > Venerida > Mactridae > Spisula > Spisula subtruncata. The sequence continues at coordinate 24,184,284 of OY787662.1, read as the reverse complement.
TTGACTGAGAATACACTATACATGCTTATGATATACTGTAAAATCATTTAATTTCAAACTTGAAAGGGACACAATGTCATGGTTTTGGTGAAAAAGACCATTTCGTGAGGACTTAATTTCAAGGATATCTGATCCACTAAGTCATATACTATACAAATTATTTATAATTGTTCAATTTCTTGGGATTTAATTTCATGGTTGCGATCATCCACCAAATTCACAAAATTTAATACCCCACAAAAATTGATGATTTTACAGTATATACCTCTGGTGTAACAGGTATTTCACCATCTGTACTTCGAGACATTCGACTGTCAGATCGTTCTCGCTCCTGTTCACGCTCCTGCTCTTGTTCACGCTCCCTTTCCTGTTCCATTTCTCGTTCCTTTTCATCATCAATCTGAAATATAACCATGCAACATAACTCATAAATTTGAAATATTCATTGTATACATGTGTACATGTATTAAATGTTAAATAATTGTTAATAAATTAATTTAGATTTATTAGAATTTCATGTGTGAAAAAACAGTCATATAATACTCAAATGGAGACTTATATGCCCAGATGGCAGTCAAATGTTTTAAGAAGAATTTACAAAAAATTTAACTAGGAAATGAATTCTTACTGCTTGGTTTTCCATCCTCATAAATATAACATTCAGCATCTGAGTGAGTGTAGCTTTAGCCGTGGTTTGGTTCACAAGGTTCTTACTGGCCAGGTAAATGTTGTAACATGTCCGCACTGTATGTAACACCGTACCTTCATGTATCTCACATGTGTTAGATGTCACTATGGTCAGTAGAGCCTGTAGGGAAAGAAATAAGAATCTTAAGTATAAACCTGCTTTATATGTGCGAGGTGATTCAATGAATATCGGTAAAGATATTCCACCACTGAAATGACACTGACATATATCTGTACTCTTCAATTTTCAATGCCAAAATATCAAGGCTCAGTTTACTTAGATTTAAATCATGGAGTTAATAGTTATGATAAAGAATACTGTAAATAATAAATCTAATCCAGCCTAACACAGTACAATAAAAATTTATCTCAATTATAAGACCTTATTATTTAACCCTTAAAACAGATCACTGTTTTTAATTATTATTCTCACAAATTATCACTCAAATTCAATTACTGGTACCATTTTTATTTTAGGTAAGGTGACATGGAGATCGAACCTGGGTCCTCTAAAACACAAATATCTAATAAACAAAACTTTAAAGAATTAATCCTACCTTAATGATCTGTAGTTGAACGCCTTCATCAGTCTGTGGACCGTGGAAACATCCACACACTGTCTCTACGATACGATCTATAAGTCTCTTACCAGGAGTCGTACTATCTGGAGTATTACCAGTCATGTGACCATACGCTATCAATTTCTGAAACATAAATTATCACAATATACTTGTATTCATTTTAGCAGTACTTACTTTATGTATTTCAAGCTTTCTTTTTAATCATCAACTATCTTTACTTAGGTTATATAAACACAGTATATAGCACAAGTTTGCACAAGTAGAAGAAAGTATGAGGGGGGCCTACGCTGTCTACCTCATCATGTCCTGAGAGTCTAGTCTTCCTTGGGCGCGGTCCAGCCAGATATTCTGTACAAGAGCCTGGAGGTCTGGCCAGGCTGCTAAATTTCTTAAAGTTGACATTGTGTCCCGAACAGACACTTACCCCTGACGTTTTAAATATTCAATCAATACTTCAACATGAATTAACAATGAACATAATTATTGTCAAAAGAATTGCGAAACAACGCTAGAAAAAATACAAATGTAGCCATTGGAAACAGTAGTTAGTATTTACTTTAAGTCAATATCAACACAGAGGTAATCAGGAAATGGCAACTTACTTGCAAAAAGTCCAGGGTGATGTTGACAATTCGGGGAGATTTGGACTGGCATGCCAGTTCAAAGGGTGTAAAATATTTGTCAGCATCAACAAAGCCAGCTTGTTTTGGCATGGGAAGTGCTGATTGCTTTTCATCTCCCGAACTGAAAGAAATAAAAATTTAAGATTTTTTTATAAATGTTTGTATATGAATAGCAGTAAATATGACAAACACAGCCAGAGACAGAATTATTCTCAAACATTTTTGGTATTTTTTATGTCATATGTTAATGGACAATAGATTAGCCTAGTATGTCATATCATTATTTTTCAGCAGCAAAAAAATAAAGTTGAAACTTCAAAACATAACTTGTCTACAAAATGTATTAATGTGCAACTTACCTAGATTTAACATTGTGATATATGATATTGAGATTTATAAACATCAAATAAACAATCATTAATTATGATTAAGATAAAAAAAGTTACCTTGGATTACTCTGGCTATCATTCTTGATTTTCTCTGAAGAGAAGAAAACAGTACATAAAACATAAACAGTAGTACTACGAGACATCAGAATACAAACCAGGGCCTTTTTTCCAAAAATTGGGAAGGGGCCTTAGCCTGTCATTTTGGGAAATTCAAGCGTGACTTTCGGCCAAATTGAGAAATTCAAGCGCGATTTTCAGCCAAATTGAGAAAAGGAAGTCTGACTCTAGATACATCAAAAAGGAAACTGCAGTCCACATACATGTTAATAGGCTAGTGGCCGAGGGGTGATTTTTGGTCGGAACCCCTCCCCATGGTAGAACATTTCACAACCTGTTTTTTATTGAAGCGGGAGATATTGTGCGTTGGAAAATGATGGTTGTGAATCTGGGATCAATGTAGGTCATTATGAAAATCGACGTTTTATGTGTGTTTTTTAGTATTTTGAGAGGCAATTTTATGACGTATTTTGTCTATGTACAGAACAAGGCAGGTACGATTTAGCCCAGGAAAAGCAAACCACACTCGTTATTATTGTAGGATCATATTGCATTATGGATGGCTTATAACATCTAAAAAATTCAGCTCTTTAATAGCATGAGAAATCATACTTTTGGGGTAAAAACATAAAAAAATATTAACGAAAAGTGCAAATTTTAGGAATCGGTGCACCACAATTTCATATATCAATCTATTCGAAATAAAATTACTTGGGTGGGGAGGTAGTAATCTGCAGTTTAATATATCAAAAATCTATTGACCAGCTATTACTCAAAATGCGATAATTTTGGGTTAAATTGTCATAAAAACATAAACGAAATGTGCGAATTTTAGGAATCGGTGCACCCCAATTTCATATATCAATCTATTTGAAATAAAATCACTTGAGTGTGGAGGTAGTAACCTGTTGTTTAATATATCAAAATTCTATTAACCAACTATTACTCAAAATGCGATAATTTTGGGTTGAAATTGTTAAATTTATAAACGAAAAGTGCGAATTTTTGGAATCGGTGCACGACAATTCCATATATCAATCTATTCGAAATATAATCACTTGAGTGTGGAGGTAGTAACCTGTAGTTTAATATATCAAAAATCTATTGACCAGCTATTACTAAAAATGCGATAATTTTGGGGTGGAATTGTTAAAATTATAATCAAAAGTGCGAATTTTGGGAATCGATCGACTACAATGTCATCTTTCATTTTATTTGAAAGGTTATCACAGCGAATTATTGGTATGAAGGTCAGGGTTAATACGTCTAGGTTCTACTTGCCGAATTTATGTGCAAACTCGCTAAATTTGGGGCAAAAATGCGATTTTTTGGAATCGGTGGATTGCAGTGTCATTTATGAAGTTATTTGAAACAGAATCACCCCAATGAGTACATAATAATATATAGTTTAGGCTGTTAGAATATCTTAAGCATGGGTACACGGAAAATGAGATTTTTTGAGGTAAAACATCACGAAAAATGAACAAAATCGTGAATTTTGAGAATTAGTAGACGACAATGTCATTTATGATTTTATTTGATATTGAACAATCATGTCGTGTATGTATAAAGTCCAGTGTGACACATAATATGTAGCGTCTGGATATTGTTGGAATTGAGATATTTTATCCCAAACCTCTAAACCGAAAAGCTGGATGTTTTGAATCAGCAGAATACAAAATTTAATTCATTCATAGTTTATTAATCTGATTGGAACAAAGTAACTTCAGTTAAAGATATCTTGAACTAAGTGAATTTGAAATTGTATACAATTCAATGTTTTGAGGTTAAGCCGTACAAAATATAAGATACATGTACTAGTATACGACAGAGGAAAGCCAATCAAATAAGCTCATCATGAACAATTAGTGCACTGTTGAGCTGAAATATTACCCGAACATTTGAATTTTCCAGAAATGTTCCTATGTGTTTTCATTAGCAGATTAATCTTCCTAGCGATAAAGGATATCAAATCGCCTATTGTTACAACCATCATGAGTCCTATCGGATGCTCAACACTAACAACGTACATGTACATGAAATATGTTCTTGTGAATTCCAATGCCGTTTAGGCCAATACATCTATAAATATCAAATGTCACTAAAGGTACGCATCAAGACTTTTTATAGACTGCAACACTTTAATCGAACCTTATTATTATCTACATTGTACGATATATTAATTAATGGATACGACTGGAGACTAGGTCCCACTGAAGAAATCCTCATCGGCGATGTGGAATGAAAAAATAATGCATTCATTGAAATTTCCCGGTGTAGGCATACTCGCGATGTAAATGCAAATGTAGATTTCTCATAACTCCCAAGAAGCTTCCCCAAGTCCAGAGTATCCTGTTCCCGAAGCTCATTTAGTTTCATCGAGAGTGCATCTTTTTGAATGATTGGAAATTGAGATTATCACACGTTATTTCTAAACCACTGCGGGTTTAAATAACACGCATAGCTGCTCAGTAAGACAGACAGGTTGGAAATAGCCACTAGGTTTGATGCTCTTATAAACAGCGCTTTTTCTGGTGGTTCAAATCAGATCATGTGCATGTCTTATGTCTGTACAAATACCTACATATTCGTGTACAACAAGAGTAATGCTATTAAAACTAGTTGTTGGTCACAACACCATTACCCCGTAATTGTACCCTGCCATATTGCATACATGTATGGATATAAATTATATTTGTTGACAAGCTATTTTAAAATAATATTTTACAATCGAACGAGTGTCTCAATCTACACGATATGTTCTGTTTAATTTGATTCGGTTCGGCTTTGTTTCGTTCTGTCCTGTTTTGTTCCGTATATTATAGCTTGATATCATGTGTTATGATTCAGCTGGGGTTATGGTGTTAAATTGTTTTATGTCTTTACGTGTTACCCTTGAATACGGCGCCAATAGAAAACATTAGTGTTTTAGTAGATTAAGAACAATCAATATTGATTAAAACTTACAATATTTAACATAGTATCGGGTATGCGACATGTTCCTCGCCAACATCTTCATATCATGATTCTAATGAACTATTTTAGTTTGTTAGACACTTCGTGGCTGAAATCGCTGGGTAATTATGTATGCTGAACTTATATCAGCCGTGTTCATACGGTTAACAAGCATAATCGGGAGAGTGGGATGGCCAATTGAGAGCTTCATAACTGTCCTTTTCCGTGAAGTCGATTACAAGAGCAGTGCAATGACGGACATCATACAAGATATAATTACAAACGTATATTCAAATCCCCAGTGTCGGTGTTGCTCGGTGATCCTGACAGACCTGTATTATTGCTAGCAGTAAAGCTCTAAACCTTCTGTTCCAGTGACATCTAATGTTGTCATTATGACATCTGCATACCCATTCGTATGATGGTCAAGTACGCTTCCTCCTACCTCCAAGTCATACTATATTTTTCCATATATATAAACAATATTTACAAAAACCGCGTGACCAAGAATAATGTTACTATGGTTATAAAACATAAAGTAAGCTTACTATAATTATGTTCTTACTGTATTATTTAATTAACCAATCATACATCAATTTTCCTGCATCAATAGCGATACTCCGATTTGGTGATCCCTCGTTTTCGTTACACCATAGCATGACCTATCAGTGAAGCCAATGTATAATTGTTGACTCATCCATTGTAGAAAAGTACTCAAACTACCAAGGTCGTTTTGAACGAGCATGGCCCATGTCATGGAGCGTATGCATGGCATTCTCGAACACAGAACTCCTTCATGTAACATTGACCAAATTATTATTTTTATAATTGTATGAATATGTAACCTGTATGCGTTGTTTGGGTTAATTCGAAGTAGGGATGGCGTGTCAAAGAGCTTGAACCATTATGAACCAGTCACAGCTTCAATGGTAGTCCGCTTTGTCAACACCATATAGTACACCTGATTTAAATGGACTGGTTTTCACTGTTTGGTGAATACCACAGACGACCCTCACCCGGCTGTAGGTAGTACCTCTCCCAAATATTCCACCAGATCGTCACATGTCTACTATGTAGGCATATTTCGTATGTCACTATAAATAAGGTTGAAGCTTACACCGAATGATGCTGTACCCTAATATTGAACGATAGAATGGGACAACAGTTTTGAAATCTTAAATAACATATTACTTAGCACATTTTGTAGTGGATTTTATCAAATCAGATCATCAATGACACTGTATTCAACTGATTCCGAATTTTCACATTCTTAGCTTATTTTTTTTTATCCCAAATATCTCAATTTAAACAGTAGCCGAATACTACATTTCTGATCTCTTAAACTGCATGTAATTACAAACATGTCACAGTTGTTCAACATCACTTAAAATCATTAATGAGATTGAAATCTACCGATTCTCAAAATTCACAATTTTGGTTCTTATTTCGTAATATTTTACCTCAAAATACATAATTTTGCAGAGTACCTAGGCTTAAGATATTTTTAAACTACATATTATTATGTGCTCTTTGAAGTGATTTGGTTTCAAATTACATCATAAATGACACTGGTATCCACCGATTCCAAAAATGCATTTTTCGCTTATTTTTGAGAACTTTGACCCAAATTTAGCGAGTTTTACACAGATTCCGGCAAGTAGAACCTCGACGTATTAAACCTTACCTTCATACCTACATATCGCTGTCATTAACTATCAAATAAAATGAAAGATGACATTGTAGTCGACCGATTCCAAAAGTTCGCACTTTTTGTTTATAATTTTAACAATTTCACCCCAAAATTTTCGCATTTTGAGTAATAGCTGGTCGATAGATTTTTGATATATTAAACTACAGGTTACTACCTCCCCATTAAAGTGATTGTATTTCGAATAGATTGTTATATGGAATGGTCGTGCACCGATTCCAAAAATTCGCACTTTTCGTTTATGATTTTAACAATTTAAACCCAAAATTATCGCATTTTGAGTAATAGCTGGTCAATAGATTTTTGATATATTAAACTACAGGTTACTACCTCCACACTCAAGTGATTTTATTTCGAATAGATTGATATACGAAATTGGGGTGCACCGATTCCTAAAATTCGCACATTTCGTTTATGCTTTTTTAACAATTTAACCCAAAATTATCGCAATTTGAGTAATAGCTGGTCAATAGATTTTTGATATATTAAACTACAGATTACTACCTCCCCACCCAAGTGATTTTATTTCGAATAGATTGATATATGAAATTGTGGTGCACCGATTCCTAAAATTCGCACTTTTCGTTTATTTTTTTTTATGCTTTTACCCCAAAAGTATGATTTCCCAAGCTATTAAAGAGCTGATTTTTTTAGATGTTATAAGCCATCCATAATGTAATATGATCATACAAAAAAAACGACTGTGGTTTGCTTTTCCTTGGCTAAATCGTACCTGCCTTGTTCTGTACATAGACAAAATACGTCGTAAAATTGCCTCTCAAAATACTAAAAAACACACATAAAACGTCGATTTTCAAAATGACCTACATTGATCCCAGATTCACAACCATCATTTTCCAACGCCCAAGGCCTCAGCCTTCAATAAAAAACAGGTTGTGAAATGTTCTACCATGGGGAGGGGTTACTCCCATTTCTAAGCACCTTTTTGAGGTTTGGCCACTAGCCTATAAATCATCCAGGGCTTTCATGTTTTCTTATTAAGTTTAGAAGACCTCAATTTTCTTGAACAACAAGAGTCCATTATAGTTCACAACTGTCACCTTTAGTTTCTCTCAGTATTTTATCATTATTTCTTAAAGATCTTTTTCCAACCTAATATACATTTTCATTGTATGAGCTGTCAATTAATTTTACGAATTTTGTCCGCAATATTTCAATTCTGAACATATTTTCGGCCCGGATACGAACGGTACGGTCCCGTACCGGACTTTAGCCGTTCTGCATTACATGGCCACTGTCAGCGAGTCGCTTTCCATGCTCGTAGATAACAAATTTTTATACAATATTCCTTCCGTGACGTCGCACTCGTAATTAATTAAAAAAATTAATCGATGGACGTTCGTTTAATTGATTAGTAATGTCACGCGAATAATACATAGTTTTTCTTTATTTTAAATGAAGACTGGATAAACGCCGTACAGTTCCGTACGAAAATTCAACATATTGGGAATTTACTTTTTAGCATTGTTTTTTTTGAAATTCTCTTACGAAATTTGGAAAAAAGAAGCTTTTTGCGATTGGGAAGTCACTGAAGATCAGCCTCTGTTTTAGAAGGAAAAAAGGCCCTGCAAACATAAAATAAAGTTAAACATATTTAGAAATTGAATACATATTCAATTAATTTATATTCAATTAAACTGAACTAAAGAAAAAAGATATTTTACGCAAACTTGATGGAACTTGAGACAAGAATTACACTAACTCCACAAAGCAAGGTCAAATGTAAGAAATACACAAATTTATGTTATTAATAGCTTGCAGGGCTGAGTAGTGTCACAAACTCTACCAACTGGCAGATCTATGTTTGTCTGACTTCATGAGTATGCTTGTGCATCTTCCAGGTTATGGTGCGAAGGCCGTATTTGCACATAGATCTGCTCATGTACTTTGTCCTATCGTCACACTTACTGAGGCAAATTCATAGATCCAATGCAGAAAGAACGTGGCGAAAATTGCGCATACTCAAAAGTGCTACATTGTGTCTGCGTGCTCCCGAATATACATATATATGTATACTGAGATACGGATCCTATGTGTTACCCAGGTTTTTTCACATACCTAACAAGTACGTCCAGTTGTCAATGTTGCTTAAGTGTTACCGAGCGTCCTATAGAATGTTCAATAGCGCTTTTATTATTTGTAGGTCACACACAGGCTCCTACAGGGTCTACCACAGAACAGCTGCACAATCAAAGAATCATGCATTCAATTTCAGTCTCTACCCAGCATCGTCCAGCAACATTAACAATTCATCCGAAATATTAAATATTCTTACTTATGCGTGTACTCACCTAATTAAATATTACAGCTCTAAAAATTGTTATGACAAATGTCTTACCTAGTGCCACCTCACATGCCTTCTTCAACTGGGAATGGTGGGCCTTCTTTATTTCTTTATCACTTAAGATTTTCTCAAGTGCACGTGTCAGAAACATGGCTTATGTGTTTCTTCAACGCTTAATCCAGGTAAATGTGAATACGTAGATCAATGCAACCCATAAAAATTCGATTTTCAAACTTGTTCCAACCATCCGGTTACATGTCATCCACCATATTTGTGTCACGTGATCCCTACGACCTGTCAAATATTTTCGAATTTTTTTTTTGTCTCATCTTCAAGTATTTTGAACCAAACATTCGTGCATGATATTAAATATATTTTTTAACTGAATAAATATATAAAATGAACAACTTTGAAGATACGAATATAAAATCAATATTTCAAGGGAAGCAACTCTGCAAATATGGATTCCAAAAATGCAATGAAAACATGGGAAATGAGCAACAATATGGAGACAATCAGCAGTGTTGATGAAATATATCGATATGACAAAACACAACAACGAGATATCCTAACAGCAAAACCATGGGATAAAGAGTTTGTTAATTTTTAGTGATTATTAGTGTCAAATATTTATTATTTCGGATAGACCCATATTCGGACAATTTATTATTTAGTTCACTGCAATGTCAATTCATGAAGAATAGAGACCATATAGTCAATTGTCTATATAAACTATAGTTTTTTAAAGGTCCTTTTTTTTCAATTTTCCACAATGTTCATTCCTTCCGGTTCCGCACATAATTTTTTTTCTTCACTTTTCACTTTCCAAACACAGTTCATCCATATTATATAAAGTCATATGTGTTACACTATTAACACTACTATTTTAAAAACTAGCTTTCATATGTAATGTCCTATGAAGGCTGATTAAAACTATTTACAAGACTGATTCATTAATTAGAAGACCCTACCCATTCTTTTCTACTAGCCCTTTTTATTTGTAACAATCTGCATCAAACTTGTTTTCTACTTTCCACTGTTTATTTAGTCTAGCCTTAAAACAGTTGACTGTGGGTGCGTTTATTACTTCAAGGGGTAGTTTGTTCCATGTGTTTATAACTCTGTAACTGAAGGTATTCAATCTTTCTTTTGACCGGCCCCTTTTTTGAACAGTTTTTTATCGTGTCCCCTTGTAATACCCTGGTTTTGGATTAAGAACATTTTTTCCTTATCTACAATATCAATTCCATTTAGTATTTTGTACACTTGTATTAAGTCGGCTCTAGCCCTTTTGTATTGTAGTGTTGGGATTCCTAAAATTACAAGTCTCATTTTATAAGACAGTTTCGATATAGATTTTACCATTCTAGTTGCCCTTCTTTGTACATTTTCCATTGATACGATGTGTTTTTTGAGTCCAGGTGACCACACTGGTGATGCATATTCTAAATGGGGTCTAATGAGAGATTTGTAAAGGGTCACTAACATTTCTTTTGACATATAAGTAAAACTTTTCATAACTAGTCCCAAGTTTCTATTAGCTAATTTTACTTTCTTGTTTATGTGACTATTAAAGTTCATTTTTTCGTCAAAGGTTACCCCAAGATCTTTTTCGGATTCTACTCTTTCTATCAATTTGATTTCTCCTTCATCATCTTTCATGAAGTAGTCACACTGTTGGCCTGGTTTTCCTAGTCTTAGTGTTTTACACTTTTTTGCATTAAACATCAAAATTTGCCATTTTCTGGACCATTCACACGCGTTGAATATGTTATCTTGCAGATGATTTTCATTGTTAATGCTATTTTCAACTGAGAATAATTTAGTATCATCTGCAAATAGTTTGACTGCACAGTTTACTGCTTCTGGTAGGTCATTAATATATATTGAAAATAGAATGGGACCTAACACACTACCCTATGGCACACCACTTTTAACAGACCTCCATGGGGAAGCTTTCAATAGTCCAAGTTGTTTCACACTGTCACCCTTTATACATGAGGTACATTTTGTTCATATAAGTTTTTACTGTCCTCGCATACGTTTTGTAAAGGGACTAAGCTCCATTTCGATAATAAAAAATGTTTTGTTGAAAAAGTTCTGTGTTTTACGAATACATTAAAAAGTATTCTTACAACTTACATTACTATCAAAGGCGCCATTGACAAAACATATTTTACTGTCCGTTAATGAGGTTACATTTTTTCTGGGCATTAATACACTACCCTGCCCTTCAAAGTTCAACAATGTAACTTACTTTATTTTACTGCGTTAGTCGCACTGTAGATTTTATAGGTTTAAAAGGTAATAAACCGACCTTATGCGATTATTTTTCTTCTAGATCAATAAGTCCAGATTCGTATATAAATTTATCAGGTTGGTCAAGCCAACTTGACTCTTCACTCGTGCCATAATACACTGTACTTTTCTGATTCTTAATTGTTTACAATTTAGCCAACCTTGCCAACTGTGTGCTGGGTTACTTCAATAAAGAAACATATGTAAAATAGAAACTCGAAGTTGAAAAAAATAAACTTAACATGTATTTCAATTTCTTTTTCAGTCCCCATTACTTCAAACATATCAAGGTATCGGCCCTTGCTTTACTGAAGATGGTGATGCATGCTAGATCTGGTGGAAATCTTGAGGTGATGGGATTACTGCTGGGTAAAGTTGATGGTAACACCATGATTGTCATGGATTGTTTCGCTCTGCCTGTTGAAGGTACAGAAACTAGAGTGAATGCTCAAGCCCAGGCGTATGAATACATGGCTGCTTATACTGATGCTGCCAAGCAAGTAAGTGTTTGCATATTTGAACAAACTTATCACATCCTTTCAGGGTTCTCCATAACAGCAGGCTGAAGACCAAATTGACTGCTTTTGACTGAAACCATTTTAGGCCAGCTGAAAATGGTAAATTTTTACACAATTTGAAGAAAATAGTTGTATTGAGGTAATTTGAGGAGCTTATCTGGCCTGCTAGGTTAAACTTATTGAGAACCCTGCTTTTATTTTAAAAATGTAAATGTTATAAGTTGATGTTATTCCCCTTTGTTTTACAAGCATCATTACTGAATTTTGATTGCTTGCATTATACATGTGTATTAGACCATTCTTTCAGTTAATATAATATTAACATATAATATTAGTGAGTCTGAGCATATAGAATTGTCCAGACCTTTTCAAACATGGATAAACATGTAACCAAGTACGTCAAAATCAGACCAGTCATTACTAAATAACATGAACATGTGTAATATGCATTGTAATATAATTATGTATTCTGCAGCAATATCTGCTGATTTTCAGTAGTATGCATTTATTTGTAAATGTTTTGTTTTAGGTAAAGCGTTTAGAGAATGCTATAGGATGGTATCATAGTCACCCTGGTTACGGATGTTGGTTGTCTGGTATAGATGTAAGCACACAAATGTTGAATCAACAGTTTCAGGAGCCATTTGTTGCTATTGTGGTAAGACACTCATATGTTTGTCATTATATGAAAATCATTTAGTTACGATTTATTATTTTTCATAAATAACTTTATACTCAATCTGCCATAGATGTTAGTTTGGGCAATGTTCTGTGATATTTATCTATTGATATGTGTGTACCAGTATACATGTAACTTTGATCAAATTGACTGTCAGTACTAGCAAGTGTGTTAATCACTTTCAAAGTACAGTATTTTGTTGTTTGCAAAGTGTGCAGTTACATCATATTTGATGTGGAAAAGTTGTTGATTCCTGATGGAAGTTAGAGCTGGTGTAAATACTGTCCATGTAAGCTGCTGTAATTGGTGAAATGACCACCATAAAGAACCGAAAAACTTTTTGACATACAACAGTTGCCTTGAAATTAAATAATGTATGTTTTTTCATAGCACACGTAGGACCATGAGCAGTACCAGTATTTCTGTTTGATTTACTCAATGTTTATGTATACTTGATTCTCATCGACTCGATCCCTCCATCGACTCGAGCCCTAATTGTTTTGGTCAAATATGCACACATGCGGAGATGGTTCTTATCCAAACATGTTAAAATCTGCTGGAAGTCTTATTTCTGTCACAACAGCAAAACAAATGTGTATGAAAACAACTTGTAATCGTTCTGTGATCACTAATAGCAACCAACCATGAAAATCCGTTTTGGTAAGCATCAATGCCTAAGCTTTTTACCATGGGGTTCTGTTGTTGACGATTTATTTGTCATCAGGCTCTTTCACATTGATTAAAGTCGGTGAATATTGTCTAAGATTATTTAACTTTATGACACAACTGTGTTTTGTGAAGAGTTTTCCTTCTTTGCGTTATATAGAGACTGATCAATCAGAGGGCTCAAGTTGATGAGAAAGTTTCAGAATGACGTAGGCTCTTGAGTGGTAATTGCTTTATAGCAAATAGTTTACAATAAAAAATTTTAATGGCAAAACTATTTTGATTTCATGAAGATAAGTAATTTCTCAGTCAGTAAAAATAAAATTGATTAAAGAGTAAGCATGCAAGGCCTTTAGCCGAAGGGGCTCGACTCCACGAGAAAGCAGCATATACTCTGGTTTGTTATTACAGATTGATCCAGTACGTACAATATCAGCTGGTAAGGTGAATATTGGAGCATTCCGTACGTATCCTAAAGGTTATAAAGCTCCCGATGAAACCCAGTCTGAATATCAATCCATACCTCTCAGTAAAATAGAGGATTTTGGTGTACATTGTAAAAAGTAAGTACATTCTCAGAATTTATTTAACATGTTTTTTCTGACCAGTGTGATTTTCTTTGCTTTTAATTTTGTTAACATTTATCAAATACTTTCATGAACCATTAGATTTTGCATGACTTGTGTAAATTAGTTAATGTATGTAGACAAAATTGTTTCACTCAATAAATTGAAGAAAATACAGACAAGACCATGGTCTCAGTGGGTCAATTCTTCTTTGAGGAATGTCAATGTTTTTCAATACACTCAGCAAAATTTCTAATTGGTCACTTTTCAAACTCACATATTTTCGTACATAACAATTAAGAAATATATTTAGTGTACTTTACTCATTCGGCTTTTTGTACTTAATCAAATTCAGTACGTGTTGTACATAGCCTCGTAACCTGTTCTGAGTTATGGCCCATTGTGTACGAAACAGGTTTTTTATGTTTAATGCAAAACCTGTCAGTGGAAATGTGATAAACTGTAAAAATATAAGCCAATTTGTGACCGCCCAAACAGAAAAACAAACGATATTGCTAAAATAAGTGGGCGTTAAAAAGATATACAGCTTTGAAGTTGAAAATTCTGAAATTACCTCCCTTTTAATTGAAAATAGAACAGCATTAAATCCTCAAAATAACGATACCCACGAGTGATAAATAAGTCAAATTTTGTACAGTCTTTCTTTCATTAGTTATCTTCATTTCGCTTCAATTATGGCAAGATATCTATCAGTGCGTTTCAACTTTTGATGCGACGTTGAATCCCTATGGTGAATTACGTTGTTACTGTCAGAAATCCAGATAAATCTTAAAAGTCGAAGTTTTTCATTTCATTACACCGCCTCAACCGTACAACCTATTGAAGTATAAATTTGCCATATGAATTAATTACTGCCTACCTTTAAAAATATGGTTCTTTATAAATGCATTTATTCATATTTTATGTGATTTCTGGTTCTGAGGGTTGTTGTTTAGTATCTCCAATAATTGAGCGGGAGAATAGCAGAATCTGCATCGAATTTTCACGTTTGTGTTGTTAACTTGTTTACACATTTCTTTTACACTTTTACTATTGACTGAAATTTTGTCAATATGTTAGGTGACCAATTAGAAATTTTGTTCAGTGTATAATTACCAAAGAAGTCAAGTGTATTAAAATTATTTATTATACTAGACTAAGTATGTATTCATGCTGCATTTGTTAATATCTTTCAGTTATTACTCATTAGAGATGTCATATTTCAAATCAGCATTGGATAGGAAGTTATTGGAATCACTGTGGAATAAATACTGGGTGAACACACTAAGCTCCTCCAGTCTTATCACGGTAAGTAAATACTAGACTTACATTACTAGAATAAAAAGTAATAAGGAATACAAATAGTGAAGTGGGTATAATTCTCCACTGGATTTGTTAATTGAATCCAGGTTTGATTCTTGGTTGCATCAGGCCATACCCTTCATGAATAGCTGACACAAGGTCAATTTTGCTCCACATGTGGAGAAGTTACTGATGTCTCGTGAAAGGATTACTTAGTACTTGTTAGAATGAAGCACTGGAAAACCGGTTAGGTGAATCTGCTGACTTTTATAACTGAAAAATAATTGAGCAATGGTGTTAAATGGTGTTAAAGCCAAAAAAAGAATAAATTCCAATTGCTTTACAATTTTATTCAATTATGTATCTCTAGTAGTTGCTGGTTGCTTGTGGTACGGAAAGATGGTGCTGGTAGAATACTGTCCTGGAAATCTGGTAAGGTGATCTGTTGCTATATAGTATTGTTGACTACTGCTGTATAAGCTAGATTCAAAAACGAACAAACCAACAATATGATAGTTGTGTATTTCAGAATGCAGATTATACAACTGGTCAAGTATTTGATCTGTCAGATAAATTAGAACAATCTGAAGCTCAACTAGGACGAGGTGGATTCATGTTAGGTATGGAGACTAGTGAGAAAAAGTCGGAAGATAAGTTAGCCAAGTCTACCAAAGATGGGTAAATGATTTATTATTTTATTTTGCAATTTTGAAAACTTGGTAGGATGAACAATGCTGCTGTGAGAATTACTTGGTGTAAGGAACTACTGTAAACCTAGAAACTTTCGCGGCTAGAAACTTTCGCGTTTTGCCGATTGTCGGCATATTCGCGGCTACAAACTTTCGCGTTTTTAAGTCTCCCGCGAACTCCGCGAAAACTAAGTCGCATAGAGACAGAATTATTGATATTATAACCTGTCACATACATTGACCGGTTCGTATATAATTGTTTCTTAATTATAGTTCTCACCTTTGTTAAACCCTCTCAAACTCGTTTTGATGTAGATAGTTACTTATTGTATTGTTTACAAAAATTGCAAACAACGCTGGTAATGTTTTCACAGTTTTTTAACTCTATCAGTCATTTTGTATTATGACATACCCGGTAATAAACAGCGCTTTTTACACCCGTGTTCATATATTTACATTACTTACTTACTTATGTTCAGTGTATTGTTAAACACGTTTTCAAGAAGTGTTTTCATTATTGTACCGTGATCATAAAAGGCTTTATTCAGAAAAAGTACATACACTTAACATTCCATATTTTGACAAAATAGCACTTATAATACGGTCTTATAAACGTCGTACCAAATATATGAATTTCCTTCAAAAACGAGAAACTTTCGCGTTTTTCTTATCCTGGACATGTTCGCGGCTATTTACTTTCGCGGATTTTTACTAACCGCGAACACCGCGAACTTAAATCGCGCGAAATAATTTCTAGGTTTACAGTATGCCTTGCTGTTACAAGTCTGACTTGTCTTAAGCTGCCTGCCAAGTAATACATCAAATATTGCTGCTTAAAGAAGGTGTCACACCGGTGAATTTTCTGCCATTGAAATTAATGCAAAATGACACAAATTTGCATCTCTCCCTCCGTTTCACTGACATTCCGGGTGATTTTCTGTGACCGTTTCAATGAAAAGCAATCCCTGTTATCCAAAATAAGCTGGAGAAAATGGCATGTCGATAGTTTCGTTTTCGAGCTACTGCAGGGATTCTGGAAGGACAACGCTATTTTCCATGCCTCAAAAGCTGACTTGACCGAAGCACACGTACATTGTCAGTCTTCAGCCAGGGAAAGATAATTCAGAAAAATATCAATTAAACACTCTTAAAAGTTAGCATGCAGGTCATATTTGATCTACATTCATGTAATTTGGTCATCAATTAGCATTTTCCACATTAAAACAGTGCTTCCACAGACATATATCAAATTTCTGAAAGGGACTATTTTAGCATACTACGACCCGGAAGTACTTTCCACCGGTGTGACACCAGAAGTCAGCTGTTTGATACAGACATTTTATTCATTTTTAAGATTGGCCAATTATGATTAAGATTGATCTCTTAAGAAAGACGATTGCTAAACTCAATTTCTGCACCAAAATCTTACCAGTGCTTTAGATTTAATAAACACAAGAAATCAGCTATTAAATTGTGCTAATAGTAGTAATAGAAGATAAGAGATGTATACAGTTTACTTTGTGAACACTATGCTTTTGATTATTCTAATTTCATGTAATGTTCGAGACAAAAAACGCACCTACAGATTAACTTCAGTAATAATTGAGCCGCGATCTGAGAAAAGGGCCCTTAATGACATTGACACCAATTTGAGTAAATTGAGTTTAAAGTTACGACATCATTTTCTGCGAATTTCAGAACGAGGCAAAAAAGGCACAAAAATGTTTTATGTTGTATCCTGCCACATAATTGTTGCCTTGTAACATACTTAATATGGAGTTCTATACTAACACATGACGCCCATATTTTTGGGTTAAAACATGACAAATTACAAACAAAAGTGAGGATTTTTGGAATCGGCAGACCACATGGTCATTTATAGTCGTGTTTTATTGAAAACCACTTCAATATGAGTATAATATATTGTAGTAATATATAGCTTATGAAATTATCAGTCACTGATCATGATACGATATTTTTGGGGTAAAATCCTTCAAAATATAAACACAAATGGTCATTTTTGGAATCGGTTTACTGTAATGTCATTTGTTAGGTTATTTGATTATAAATCAGTATGATGGACACATGTTGTCTGCCTGCATAAGATATTGCTAATCTGATGGCTCAAATGTTGTCCATTTTCAGACATTTTTGGGGCAAAAACATTGAAAATTAAACATAAGTGAGGATTTTTGGAATCGATTGACCACATGTTCATTTATAGTCGTATTTTATTGAAAACCACTGCAATATGAGTGTAGTATCTTGTAGTAATAGATAGCAATTGAAATTATCAGTTATTGACCAAGATACGATGTTTTGGGGTAAAATCCTTCAAAATATAAACACGAACGGTGATTTTTGGAATCGGTTTACTGTAATGCCATTTATTATGTTATTTGATTATAAATCAGTATGATGGACGCATGTTGTTTGCCTGCATAAGATATTGCTAATCTGATTCTTAAATATTGTCCATTCTCAGACATTTTGGGGCAAAAACATTGTAAAATTAAACAAAACTGAGGATTTTTGGAATCGATTGACCACATTGACATTTATAATCGTATTATATCTAAAACAACTGCAATTAGTTTGTAGTAAGTCAAAGTTTAATATTTTCAAATAATACATTATCCATTTGGATCGATATATGATATTTTGGGGTAAAATCGTACAAATTATAAACTAAAATGGTGATTTTTGGAATCGGTTTAGTACAATGCCATTAATCACACTACTTAGTAAAAAAGCACTTAGATAGTCACATGATGTCTTTCCGCTGAAGATATTGATACTCTAGTTTCAAAGTGATACGTGTCTTGCGCTACTTTTGTGGTAAAACAGTCTAATATATTAACAAAACTCAGGATTTTGGAATCAATTGATCACAATGTTATTCATAATAATAGTTTATCCAAAATAACTGCAATTGGTTTGTAATAACTTGTAGCATAATATAGTAAGAAATTGATAACTTAAAGCTTTTGTTGAAGATACCATGTTTTGGAGTAAAATGTTACAAACTATAAACTTAATTGATGATTTCTGGAATCGGTTTAAACATAATACCACATACTGTTCTAGTTGATAATTAAACAATACGAATAGGCACATGTTGTCATTGTGCGATATTTTTGGGGTAAACCATTACAAAATAAAAACATATTAAGTTAAGTAATTTTGAATCAGAAGACCACATAATTATTAATCATGGCATTTAATAATAACTTACTGTGTTAGGTTTGTGGTAACAATTTGCTTAATACATCAAGACATTTCAGTATAAAGTGAGTAACATGTGTGAAATGCGATATTATGGGATAAAACACTAAAATTGTAAACGAAAAACCTGTTTATTGGAATCTGCTAACTACAATGTTGTTGATAGTTTAATTTCGATATAAAGCCTGTAATATGTACATACAGATTGGCATTTACAGCATCCGAATTTAAGTGACAGATAGTCAAGACAATACGACTTTTGGGTGTTAAACTTAGTCAGATATAACAAAAGAATGAGGAATTTTGGAATCGACAGACCACAAAACCATTAATTATTATGGATGATTAATAGCAATGTAATGAGTTAGCAGTCTCTTGTAGTACATTTTTTAATAACATATCAAAACATCGAATATCTTCATTTCATAGAAATGTAGTATTGAAAAGTTGATGTGTGTTGAACTGTGCTGCCATTTATGATGTTATGAAATAAATATCAATAATTTCGGAATCAATTTACCATCATATATCATCGTATGCCGGAATTGGTTTATATTAGTAAAACTTTTTGAGAAACCCAGACAATGAAGAACATGAAGTTTAACATAAACACGCCACTAAAAATTGCAAGCAAGACAGAGGCCTACATGTTTGAATCTACGACCCTTTGTATTATATTTTACATCTACGTTGCCATGACAACCACTATATTTGTCAGAATATAACAATATTCAAGCGTAAATGTTATTCTTTTATGCTTTCCCTTCAAATTCCTTTTACACAATTTCATACACATACATTGGAAATTCTTTGAATTATGACAGAATTTCAGATTTTGAAGTATTTTCAATATTGCGGTATCCATAGCAACCACATTCTTTGTTAAAATAAATTTATATTCAGATGTTCATACTCTTCTTATTGTCACCTACCTACATACCAGGTTTCATAAATCGAGCTTGGAAACGGTATGCGTAATTTCAGTCTTTTTTTACATATTTTTACTATTTCGGACTCCATAGCAACCACAATATTAGACGCAATAAAAATAGACTTGCATAATTCTCTTTATTGTCCCTAATCCACATATCAAATTTGCTAAACATAACTTGAAAGATGTTTCAGTTATGTCAGGATCCAGATTTTTGACGAACTAAATGACTAACAAACTGACTGACCGAAGGAGGGCAAACCGATATGCCCCGTTTGAAAACCGTTGGGGACTTATTTTGCATACATACCCTGAAATAAAATAATTTCTGTATTCAGTATTACTGTTCTACTCTAAACATAGACTGTATTTATTTAATACAAAGTCCATTTATTGCAGTTGTAATATTTTCCTGATCATTAGTAGTAAACCTGAGAATTTTGCATATTTTAGTAATTGAATAAATGGTTGCTATGGCAACATAAAATAAGACACAGGCATGTTTATACACATACATGTTACTCCTTAAAAATGCGTATCATTATTCAAATGATAAATTCCATCCGAGCAGATTAACAGCAGTGTGAAAATGCCACTTAAACACCAAACGGTAACAAAATATGTCAATGTTGAGATACCCGTTTTTTTGCCAAAAATGTTCATGTCATTGTATCCTTTAAAAGGTCATAAAATTGTAAATATTTGAAATTTTGACTTTTTATTTTCTTTCTTGTACACAGGAAAGATAGTTTCTTCGGAAAATGCAAAAAAATGAAAATCGAAAATTTTTCATTAAGGGCCCTTTTCTCAGATCGCGGCTCAATTCATTTTACATTTTAGATGTAAGACAACAATGGAAGCCATCCATGGGTTGATGTCACAAGTTATCAAAGACAGATTATTTAATCAGGTACATTTACCTCCCCTTCCATCTACTAGTGAACCGGCGAAATGAGATTGGTTGATCAGCTGTTAGTAAAGGACGTATTTCATCAACAGTAAAGATATAGGAGAGGTGGAATAACAAAGCTGTATGAATATCTGGCCTGACTGAATGAGAGTGCTAAAAAAATTGTGATAACTGTGTGAATATTATGTACCGGATAGAATAAAAATACTGCCTCAAGAGGGCTATGGGCTATGTAGTTACACCATTTTGAAAACACCTTAAAATTCTCAATAATTTTTGGGAACACTATATTCCCCCATTTGGGGTAAGGGGCTATGCAGTTATTCCCCCACTAGGGGATAGGGTGGCTATGTAGTTATTCCCCCCCCCCCCACTAAGGATAGAGGGCTATAAAGTTATTTCTATCAATGATTGTTCCAGAGAGGACAGCCTGTACACCTAAGATAGTTAAGTATATGTGAAATATGTTGTTTTACTTACCTCCCTTACTTGAAGTCTGGTATTCTCGCTAGAAATGCATCAGGTATCAAATTGATGACTTTAGACAAGCTTATTGCCATAGTGGTTATTACAATTCGCCTATTTGTCTACTGCCTAGTTTGATGGGATGAAGTGTAGATTGTTGTGCGACTGTAATCCTCACAGTAATTCTCGTCCTTGGTTGTATGTTATTTGCTGATATTATAGTCCAGAGAATTTAACACGATCTTGACATTTAATTAGCATAATTTAACAGCTGATATGTTGTCTATATTTATAACCCTGGTTATATGTTTTCATAAGCGGAGAGTATCACTAAGACAAAAATACTTAAGGTGTAATACAAACTCACATTCATCAAAAATTCTGATATTGCACAAATTTTTGCAGAAATTTATATATTCAAGGCCCGAACCTTATGAAGGTCAGGATCGTGTAAAATTCTCTGCCACACCTGTTGAGAAACTGTTAAGTAACTTAGCATAATCTGTGTAAAGAATAACATTGATTTTGTTCATCTAGCTTATTACAGATACTTTCAGATTACTATTGTAATTAGAATTTTACTAACTCAAGTACACTTACTCAGTTTGATCAATTACAGTATAAATATATCGCTGGCTTAGAATAAGACTTGTACAGTTTTGAAATCTGCATTACAAGGCGCTTCATGAAAATCAGAACTTGTTATGTAAGGTTGCTTTTTCAATAAGTAAAGGTAGTTTTCAGAAAGATTTTTCTTGTTTTTTTTTCAAAATATCGATTTTGTATTAATGACCTTCTCATTCTAAGCCAGCGATAGAGCTTCCATGTATTTAGGGTTATGTAAACTTCATCTGATGTACTGTATGTTTCAATAATTTCATAGTTTAAAGTTGTCGTCCTTGATTTTCAACATTTTTTTTCAGCAGGTTTTTGTAATGCAATTTGTCATGCTCAAGGTATACTCATTACTATACAAGGAATGCCCATTGATAGTTGTCATCCTCTTTGATTTTGTCCTCTGGTATATTGTAACAGGTGTATATTTTGTTAAGACAGTGTATTGATGTGCCACTTAGCTCTTCTCCTTTGCCTCATGTAAGGGCTTTGATTTGAGGAACTTCCCCTCAGTCTGGAAGTAATGTTGGATATTTAGCATATATTGGATCTTGTTGACATTGAAATAAAATAAACAACTATTTGAGGTTGTGTTTGTTTATAAATTACCATCAAGCAAGGCTGTTTTGTTCTACTAGTGGAACAAAGGTATTCCCTTATAACAACTAGGATGGTAATTACCTTGCCTGGTTATCTCAGTCAGTTCAGCACCCGGCTGTTATTATTAACATGCATCACTTGTTTTAATTGTATTAAAATATGCTTCATATTGTCGAAATTCATTTAAAATAGTAGGTAGTCACATAAAATTGCTGTTTTAGAAGAAGCAAATTCATTGTTATTAAAAATTGAAGTATTTAAGCTGCTTAAGTTAGAGAATATTGTATCATACCGAAATATACCGAACCGTTAGAAAAATTGACAGTATGTATCATATTGTAAGGTGAGTGTACCGTTACACCTCTACACTGTACAAAATAATAATAAAGCCCTTATTGGTCAAGGAAGTTCTGTTTGCCTTTGAGTGGTGTAGGAGACTTGCATGCACTGGCATATTAAAACTGTTTGCCATGCTAATATATTAACAGTCTATGATGAAGCAACAGATACTGTCACTACAGTGTGACGCCACCTGGTATTTCACTAATCACTAATGAAAGAGGATTCCAACAATAGGTAAATATTGAAAAGTTCCAGCCAACTTAACACTTCTGGTAAAAAAGTCTAGGGATTCAGACCGCATTGCAGATATATACATGAGTTGCGTCACATTCCCTCTTTTGGTGGCATACTCTACTCTACACAAGAACTCAACATTGATTTATAGTAGCACATTTTAATGATCATAAAAATAGAACAACATATTAAATAGAGCATTTGTGTAAGAAATATTCACAATCTTTGATGATTAAAGTCATCTTTACTATGCTTTTACATGTTTTACAAACATGAACTTCACAAAATCCACACAACAGAAACTTCATATAAAAGATACTGAAGGAAAAATTCACAACAATAAGTCATTGTAACATTTATCATCACAGTTTAAGAAAACATGTGTTGAATTCACGGCTCAATCTAATTGAAGATTTTTCTTCCGAGAGTTATAATCCTGAACTTGGTTATGGTCCCTCATTAACATAAAGCAATTAAAGCAACACATTTATCGGTCCACAACACAGTTTAATGCTGGAATTGGTCCTTATAAATAATATTACAGTCTGTGAAAAAAGCATTTCAAACAACTTTCCAATCAGCAAATTTTAAGTGAATAGTTTTCCTTTGTACTCCATATATTTGTAGAAGTTACTTGCCCCGATCAATAATCACAGGGCTCACAGGGAAGACTGGGTGTAACCCAATGTGTTGTCTCTTTGAATAAAGTCTTTATTATTATTTCTTGTACACCCTGTCTGTAGGAAGGTAACTGTTGTGTATGCATTGTTACTTTGTTAGTTATAAATTACTAGTAACATGTTTCTTGAATATTTTATGACACATAGATTTATTCAACAGTTGGCATAAATAATGTATTAGAACCGGTACAAGCACATGTACATCCTACATAGTAGGAGAGATATCTGTATGATGATTCATCATGTGATCAGAGATTGCTTTGTTGACTGTCTGCTTGGAGGCCTTTACTGATCAGAAATGCTTCCTGTGTTGGATCACGACCCAAAAAGTTCTTCAACATTACATCTGCATCCTGTTAACATACACAATTAAATATATATTATACGTAAATGAAGTAGGACATACAGTAAAGCTTTGTTATCTCAAGGAGTGACCGGGACAGGTAAAATGCTTGAGATAAACCGGGTGCTCAAAATAACCAAAGGCCATGTATTGATGATACCAACTGATATTGGTTTACAACTTGCTCGAGATAGGCCGGGTGCTCGTGATATTGATGCTCGTCATAAAGAAGTTTTACTGTACGAGGGGCGTTTCAAAAGTTCCAGGAAAAGTGCTCTATAATGTTTATCGTATGTTCAAATTAATTCAAACTTTGCATTATGACAGAACAATTCATGATACATATTGTACCATGATTTAAACGCATTAGGGTGTGTCGTGCAAAATGGCACTGCTGCCATAGTAACGTCAGTAATGGCTACCCGGGGCAAATTTGACGTTACGTCGTAAAAATGGTCAAACTAATCAACACATCGGCCCCAACCAAACAGCTACCAACTAACTACGACCTAAAATAACTGAATGGAACATTTGCAAAGGGCAATATAACATCATTTTGGTCAATTTATGCCATAGTTTTATATCCCACTGTTGTGTTTAGGTTTATTTGTCGCCATATTAGAATCACCCGTCAAATGTCAGTAAATCATTGGAATTTGACCAGTTTTTGTCTTTTGGCAGGAAAACTAGGACTTGAAACAGTAGAATTTATAACCACTGCCTGTCAAGAAGGTTGCATGTCACTGGGTGGTATGTATGAATAGTATGAACGCTTCTAGACAGCTAGTGGTACTGCTGCAGATGATCACAGGAGGGCATGGTCTGTTGTGAATCAGACGCTAGACGTGGCGTTGGACGTTTCTGCCTGATTTTGTGATACTTTCGAATGCTTTGCAAACGGATCCTGGAAGTGCATACCTTGAAGCGAGGCATTTTGTTAGAACATAACGCATTGTTGTTATTGTAGCAGATGTATTTTGTGTGTCATTTGACTGACTGTGTGAAATTTACTCAGAATATGTTAATAACGCACGGTCAGCGAAAACGTTGCCCCGGGTAGCCATAACTGACGTTACTATGGCAGCCATGTAATTTTGTACGACAAACCCTCATGCTTTCAATTCGTAGTATACTATGTATCATAAATTGTTCTATTTAAATGCAAAGTTTGAAGTATATTGCCCACAAGACAAACATTATAGAGCATTTTTCCTGGAACTTTTGAAACGCCCTACGTATATTAAACTATGTTTAATGGGCGAAATTTACCAGAAAGGTAATAAGATGGGTTTTTGACAAGGAAGCAAATGTGTCTCTTACAAAGGACTTTTATTACGTCAAACATCATCAGGACAAAATTTTCTCACAATGTGTACAACAATGCTTGGTATCAAGGGTGTGTTCGTAAGTGCTGTGCAGAACACTGTTCTGACTGTTCCTGTTCAAAGTACTTACAAACAAAAGAAAACTGTTCCGAACAGTGTTCCACTCCAAACGACTTACAAACAAAACAGAACAGGAACAGAACAGGAAGTAACAACAATAAAAATAATGTTATAGAAATAATATAAGAAATAAAACTTTTAAGGTGGCCGATATTGTTAGTTTGGGCCGTTATATTTGTGGAAGAAAAATGCCACTAGAAAATTTCTCATTTTAAAAGTTTGGTCATTTCCGTTTTACCCCATTGACATACTTTTGCCAAGGTGATCGGTATTAACACCTTTCGTGCAGTTTCTGGTTGTCTTGTTGTTGTTGTAATCAGTGACCGGTTCAGCCTGCACCACCTAGTTCACGGGAACAGACGGAACATGTCCAGAACACTGTTCCGGATTGTTCGTAACGCTGTTCCATGTTCTGGAACACAGAGAACAGCGTTACGAACACACATCAAGTATGCCTGTGATGCTTCATTGAAATCCAACCAACAGGCAAAAACAAGAGCTGTCTCCATAGGACGACACATGCCCCCGTGCATGCTTTGATAGTAACGTAACGTTAAGATATCAGCACCGTCACAGATGTGTCATAATATATTGGGCAAATGTGATATTGACATATTTTTCTTTGTGTAAAGGGCCATAACTCTTAAGCGTGTAGGTCAATTTGAAATCTTGTTATCTAACATGACCTAGATCTTATGGCCGTACACCTTTTCTTGATTCAAAAGGTTTGACGAAGATCCGATGACACGGGAAGAAACACCATTTTTCTATGTGTGAAGGCCCGCAACTCTGAAGTGTCTTGGTAAATTTGAACGGTTACCGAACCTGACCGAGATCTTATGGCCTTACACCTTTTCATGAGGTTTGGTGAAGATCAGATGATAAATGCTTGAGTTATTGAGCGGAAACCAAAAAAAAACGCCATTTTCCTACGTGTCAAGGGCCGTAACTCTAAAGTGGCTACGTCAATTTGACTGGTTATCAAACCTGACCTAGATCTCATAGCCTTTCACATTTTCATGAGGTTTGGTGAAGATCCAATGACAAATGCTTAAGTTATTGAGCGGAAACCAAAAAAAACGCCATTTTTCTATGTGTCAAGGGCCGTAACTCTAAAACGGCTAGGTCAATTTGACTGGTTATCGAACTTGACCTAGATCTCATAGCCTTACACATTTTCATGAGGTTTGGTGAAGATCCGATGACAAATGCTTGAGTTATTGAGCGGAAACCAAAAAAAACGCCATTTTTCTATGTGTCAAGGGCCGTAACTCTAAAGTGGCTACGTCAATTTGACTGGTTATCAAACCTGACCTAGATCTCGTAGCCTTTCACATTTTCATGAGGTTTGGTGAAGATCCAATGACAAATGCTTGAGTTATTGAGCGGAAACCAAAAAAAACGCCATTTTTCTATGTGTCAAGGGCCGTAACTCTGAAGCGGCTAGGTCAATTTGACTGTTTATCAAACTTGACCTAGATCTCATGGCCTTACACATTTTCATGAAGTTTGGTGAAGATTGGATAAACACTGCTTGAATTATTGAGCGGAAACGAATCCGGACGGACGGACGGATGGACTGACGGACGGACTGACGGACGGACGGACGGTGCGATTTTAATATGCCCCCGAACCATCGGTTCCGGGGGCATAAAAACTGGTTTTAGGTTAGTTTTCTTTTTGGTGACGACTAGTATGACATTGTTTGTTGAATAAACAGCACTTGGCTATACATCACTTTCAAAATTGTTTCCAAGTCAATTGTAAAATGTATAAATCATATAAAATTTGTCCACCATTTTGTCAAAATATTGTTGAAGTATCATAGAAAGATAGGGTAACACATTGAGATAGAACATTAACCAAACTAAACTAGAGCTGTTGTTATTCACCAGACTAATATATCCTGTCTGCAAAAGGGAATAATTCTGGCAAAAAGCCTTGAAGCACAAATTCTTTGCTTAATAATGCAGTGCGGCAAGTTGAGGTTGTTTATTTGTGTAAGTTCAAAAGAAATCCTGTCAAAGTAGTAGAAGTTGCGTCCAAAGGAAAGTGTCTACATGCAGACTATAAACAGACCAGCTTAATCCAGTATACTGTAGAATCAATTAATTTTGATGGGACGAAATTTCGAGGTTTTGGTAAAAAATACCATTTCGATGGGACATTAATTTTGCATTTCAAGTGATAAATACAAGAATCAAAATTACTGTTTGATGGGATTTGATTTTGTGGATTCAGATGAACCACCAAATAACGAAATTTAATCCCCTGCGGAAATTAATGATCTTACTGTAACCCCTACAACTTGTATGGAGAGTATAATTATGATTAGGATAAGAACATACCAGTGAACCACCTGGCTGTAGAATACATCTTCTATAATCTCCACCAGTCTTAGGATTCATTACTCCTTCCTTCTTAAATCTTGATGCAAACATATCCATACAAAACACTTCACTCCACTGTAAAATATAAACATGATATGTTAGCCAAGATCTAAGTATTTTTTTAGATCTTCGGCCAAGGAGATCGATATGGTCAATATGACCTCTAACCTAACAAGAGATGTTTGTAAAACAGCCTTCAAAATGGCCACCTACTGACCTTAAAATAAATAGGAGTCATCTACTGTTGCTGGCCAATCACCATGGCCATGTAAAGTTTGAAGATCCTATGACAAAGCGCTCTAGAGTTATTGAATGGAAACCATTTTGATCTACAGACAGATTAGCAGACATGTACAAAGCAAAATACCCCCACATCAAAGATTGGGAGCATACAGATTGCTGACATGAATAAAGTTTATATATGCAGGTCACAATCAACCATTCTACCAAGACTCGGACAAGGTATCAATTGAAAATAGTAAATTCTACTGAGCAATGAACCACATAGCAAGCACAAGCAAAATATCCCAATATCTTTGAGGGAGGGGAAATAAATTAACTTGCAACACACAGAGACGTTAATGTACCCCATAGATATGTTAATGATGTTAGTGATGTTAATGAACCTGTTCAATAAATGATCTCAATTGATTTCATTTTCATTCTAAACAAGCCTGGAAGCCTTGCGCATAACCATTGGCTAGGTCATTCTGGGGCCATAATTCTGTTAAAATGTTGGATAGTGTTACATGACTTTGATGACATGTAATGTGTTTATGATGGTAAACAAATATGCCAAGTTTGAAAGCAATGCATTGATTGACTTAAAAAATATTTGAGTTTCAACATTGTGTAACTGACTAAACGAATGCACAGGACAATCACTACATGCCTCCTGCATCTATAGATGCCCAGGCATAAGAAGCATATTTATTATGAATACATTACCATATATCCGTAATATTGAGCATCATATCCTCCTGCTAAATGACCAAATGATGCGGACATATTAGTGCCTGGTGTAGATGGGAATCCCATTAATTCTTCAGCTATTTGTGAGTACAATGCAGCGGTGTCAGCCTAAAACAATATATTTTTATATTTAAACAATCTGATCTGTGGTAGAAGTCACCTAAATGAAACATCCACCTGTCTTCCAACCAAGCTGCTGATCTTAACTACCAGTGAACCGGTTGGACACAAAATCGTGTCATCCACAACTCTCGCAATAATCCTCTAACTGAAAATTCCTCACCACATGCAAAACTAGGCTTGGTACCAATAATAGATCTTATGTTTCATTGTAAGGGATCAATAGTTAAGGAGAACAAGCTTGTATGGCTACTAACAGACATGTTACATTTCACAACTAATACTAGATGTACATGTATATGCTAAACCAGACCAGACATACATACATATAAACTGAGGAAATGTACCAACAATGCAGTGAAATCTTCATGACTACAAAATTGGATATTAGTTAAATTCCACCATCCAACGACCAGGAGCCAGATAGGAGTGGCCTCAAGACATAAATAATAACAACCCACCAGACCCTTTACAGAGACCACACCCTTCATCACAGATACAGGCATGGTCTAGTAGAGCGAATGCCAATAAGTAAGTAAGTACTACAAAGTGGTATACATACCTGAGCGCGTGTGTGGATAGTTTGGTCAAATGTTCCAAGGAGTATCTGCCTGGTATTAAACACACCGGCATTAGCTGTCCTACTGAGCAGTAGTTTCTCCAGTATGGTGTCTGGTATAGGGCTACCATCTTTGTAATGTTTGGACATACGATTGAGTGGTTCTCTCTCCCAACACCAATTCTCCAACATCTGTGATGGTGCTTCAACAAAATCTCTCTCTACGTGTGTACCACTGAATAAAATGACAATAAAATGCACATTATGGATGCAGATTTCATTCTTTAATTACAATTATTAGTCTGCAAAATTAGCACTTGTCAAACTGTCCAAGACAAGTAATTTTAGATTTCGATATTAACTTCTGCATAGAGTAGGTATATATCCGGAAAGTTTGGCAAATTAAGAGAAGTTGTTTAAAATCCTAAATTCCCAGATTGAATTATTCAATCAAATTGAGCCCATATTATGTACTCATCTCCAAGTAGAAATTTTGGCAATTACAAAGATTGAGGATGGAATATTTTCGGAAAGTGTTAGTAGAAGTTTGTACTAACAATGAATTCAGTTCAGCCAACTTTTGAAGATCATATTTTTTTAAGTTCATAAACAACTAGAACTGCCACAGAGTGACTAAGAATACCCCCACATACCGCTTTGTCACAGACTTAGGGCAAACCATGTCTATATGAAATTAATGTCACACGGTGGGCAACAATTTAACACGGACTCAAATTTCAAGAAATGATAATCAAATTTATTTGTATATATAAGCCCATTGTGTGTGTGTGGGGGGGGGGGAAGGGGGCTCTAGATAATTGTAATTGTCTGTCTATGATAATATCAAGGTAATACTATTCTGGTGTGATAATACATGTATACAGGAATACAAAGTTTTCCAATCTTAAATTTTCTCAATTATCAATTTGATTTAACTTTTTTCTGTATGTTAAAGGACCAAACCATTAAAGTTAACAAAGTTCCTTCAACATATGAACATGATGTTTCAATCTCCAGTGTAACTTTATTCCCGGTAAAAATCAAGTATGGTACAGTATTAAACACCCTGTTAACGAACGAGTATTTCAAATGTACCGAAAACAACATGGGCGCCGCAACTGCGCGATACAGGGTAAATTTCGATCGTCAGCGCCTCAACAACTGTCAGATATTGGTCAGAGAGAAACGATTGCAACCATCAGACCATTGTCTAAATGTCCAAAAGGACCGTTTGGTCCGAAGATGATTCGCGATGTCTGTCAAGTTACATCAAATCCCATCATGCATAAAGGAGAATGATCCATACAAACTTCAATGTGACTTTTGATCTTCAACTGTGAACTTGACCTTTGAGAAAGGAAACTGGGGTTGCTTATGAAGTACTGAGCATTTGTGCCTAATTTTTTTCAAATCCCACAATAAATAACATAGTTACACTCCAGGCTAGCTAAACAAGCTAAATTATGGCCATTTCTGACCTTACAACTCCAAGTGTGACCTTGACCTTTGACATATTGATGTGATTTTTGCGCATGACACACCGCCTCATGATGGTGAACAATTGTGCCAAGTTATATTAAAATCCCACAATAGATGACAAAGTTATTGTCCGGACAAGCTAAATTATGGCCATTTTTGACCTTTCAACTCCAAGTGTGACCTTGACCTTTGAGATATTGATGTGATTGTTGCGCATGACACACCGCCTCATGATGGTGAACAATTGTGGCAAGTTATTTTAAAATCCCACAATAGATGACAAAGATATTGTCCGGACAAGCTAAATTATGGCCATTTCTGACCTTACAACTCCAAGTGTGACCTTGACCTTTGACATATTGATGTGATTTTTGCGCATGACACACCACCTCATGATGGTGAACAATTGTGCCAAGTTATATTAAAATCCCAAAATAGATGACAAAGTTATTGTCCGGACAAGCTAAATTATGGCCATTTTTGAGCTTTCAACTCCAAGTGTGACCTTGACCTTTGAGATATTGATGTGATTGTTGCGCATGACACACCACCTCATGATGGTGAACAATTGTGGCAAGTTATTTTAAAATCCTTCAATGTATGGGTAAGTTACAGCCTGGACAAACTTTTAAGACCGACAGACCGACCGACCGACAGACGGACAAAGTGACTCCTATATAGCCCCCTCTACCTATGGTAGTGGGGGTATAATAATCAGGAATAGCATTGAGCGACAAAATACCGTATAGCGGGTTATTTCTGCGAGGTGGAAATTTCTGCCATTCTGCGTCCAAGATCAATTCGCAGAATTAAATCTGTGCAGAATTTAATCATCCGTAGAAAATTTTCACGCAGAATATTATCTCCACTACTATATAAAAACAATAATCAAGGGGTATGTATCACAAGTTAACTTGATTATTGTATAGTTTATTGCAGTTTGTCTGGTGTTACTAAAGTGTTTATAATTTAAGTGAGCATTGTTTGTACATGTATACTAGTGATAATTATGTTATAGTGCGATCCACAAAAATGAAAAATATTACACCCGCAGAAATAACCAGCTATACGGTATTTAGATAGAAAACAAAGATGACAACCTGAAGAAAGCCAACTCAGACTGTGCACAGATCTGATGCATAACATGTCCAAACTCATGGAAATATGTCTCCACCTACAATAGATAACATAGACTACTTGAAAACCAGACAAGCAGAAAAATAGAAAACACTAGATATTGTATTGATACCAGTAGAAATTTTGTCAGCCTGATAACGATTTTTCTGGGCATATCAATCAGACTCATAGGGGTTAAACATGTATGCAGCCAACTTGTTAACATCTAAAAACTGTCTCGAATAAATGGGTATCAGGATCCATCCAGAGACTAATAAGCAACAAGGCAAACATTTAAGGTATATTTAAGGCAAAGATTTTCTAGAGTATATCTGTGGTACTTTTTAAAGTTATGCTTATTTTGATAATTTTCCAAATTTTTATCACGCCTAGTGCCTTGATGCGCCTCAGTCTGGCTACAGATCTGAGTAACTGCAATAGAAATGTTTTTAAACAGATAATGCAACATTTACTGAAATAAGATAAGATATTCTCACCTCATCGTGAGTGAATAATGAAGGTTTATCAGCTGTAGGTTTACTGAAGTTTGCAACCATAGCAGCCACAGTGACCATACGACTTCCATCTCCATACAGACATCCAGGCTGTAAGATAAAACAATACAGTGTTCCCCCTCGTAACAACATCTCTCACAGAAGCCACACTGTCCTTTAAACGACATGCAAAGTTCCTCCCATGCAATTTGAACATTAACTTTCCTCCAAGGAACGACACCTCTATACAACAACACTCAGAAAGTCGTACGACACTATGATGTTTACATCAAGTTTGACATAATGAGTGAATGGTATGCTAATCATCATTGAAAAGCTAACTCATCACTGTTTTTCACACCTTACCGCTACACGTATGACACGACTTACAAGCATGTTTGGTCAAATTGGATAATTTTAAGGCAACTTATTTGGGTGTTTTCATTCAACAGCGACCTGTTAAACATTTTTTAATCAGTGTTAGTAAAGAAATGCTTTACTTTTGACTAAAAATATAAATGCTAAGCAGTTATGCTTTTATTCCATCAAGTAAATGATATGTTGTCAGTTTGAGAAAAATGTCGCTTTGTGGTTCGGCTATAGTCTGTCGTATCCAGACCGCCCTGTGTATCGTTTTCCAAACACGAAAATTATGTAAATCTGCATAAACATTTAATAAGAACTAATTTTTATTGCGAAGTTGATAGAATTATTAACTTTTTAAATAGTAAAATTTATTAATATCATTATCAGGCCACGAATAAATGAGCATCAAGAAAAATGTTTTATTAATCTTCAAATATCTATGGTACATGTACGTTGTATAAGTGCATTCGTGTACTGTTTTGGGGAAGGTTAGTCATGATTTATGCAACAGTTAGAGATACATTCCCCTCTCCACGACAACACCCTCTCAATAACGAACACTTTTTCGGTCTCTGAAGAATGTTGCTCAAGAGCAGGACCACTGTATAAGCTTAGCACTGTACCCAAATTGTTTGTTTATTTATGTACTATCATTTCTCAACAACACGGTGGGGAATCACGTGGTTTCGATGGTAGGAGCTACCACAAAAATGGCGGCTAAATAGCGTCGACTTAACCCATATTTTGAGGTAAATATATAACATCGAGACTCATTTATTTATGGACACCCCGGCCAGCACGCAATGGCTTCTCCACTGAATTTTTTGGTACCCTAATTTCCATGATTGATCTCGTAGTTTCCTCAAACATTTCGATATTGTTCCGTAAATAACAAAACAGTAGCGGGGTAGACCTCACGATAATGACGATTTTGACCATATTATGACCATGTCTCCTTTATATCATCCGTATTTCAAGCGATTCCAATGTGCGAACATTTCGCCAACTTTTTCCAAAACAATTACCACCAGAATATCATGAATTTTGGTTTACTAAAAAATTTAATATTCAATTTGCATGAAAGATAGGATCCACGCTATGGGTAGGACACACGATTGAACCTGAGCAGAGCGCATCCATCATTGTCGTCGGTAGTTTTCTACGGTTCTATCGATCGGAATATGCGGAACAGACTCGTAATGACATGACGGCCTACTCGATCAGTACTAATTCATCTACAAACATGTCAGATTAAAGTTAATATATCTAATTAGGTATTACACGAAGAATTTCATAACGATGCGGACTAGACAAATAGCATGAACATTCATATATGTGGAATTGAACAGCTAGTCCAGTCGTAATTTATCGTTTGAGATATACGAGGGTCATTCAATATATTCGTAGACAATCGTTCTCATTTTATTATATTCATATTTAAATAATAATTTCTCATATCATTATAAACATTTATCTATTACCTACCGTAGATACAAATTTATCTTTGATTATGCAACACAGTAACATGTCATGATCCGTTGTATTACCATAGTAACGCGCAACCACCCCCGACCGACGTAACGTACCCTTTTAACTAGCTCAACCAGTAATACATCCCAAACTAATGAATTTATATACCCATATATTGGCCAGATTATTGCAAGATATTAGCATTATAGTTTGTGAAATTATTAAGTTGTTTGCACGTTTGAGTTTGAATTGAGAAGTATTTTATCTATGCCTGTCACGTTTTCATTTACGTCAAAATGCCGATGAATTTACGCAAGGAAATTCATGCAACTATTAAATCGTGCATTTGTCTTGGAAATACAAAACAAACACGCATAACTTGCTAATGAGAACAAATGGAGCACATGCAGTATTCAGTGTCCCAGTGTTTTAGTGACAAAATCAAATTCCCGAAGAGCAGCATGGTATTAAACATGATACAGAGATCGAACGAAATTTGCAAACGTAGGGACATTAAAATTTTTATAGAAACGCCTGTCAAAATGAGCGAGGCGTTTCAACTTGGCATAAAACCACTGTTTCTAGCTTAATTCTTAACTTTCAATACATAAAATGATTTGGTAGATCTATTTAATAATTTATAACTTAAATAGTTACGTTTACTTCCTTATCAATGACATAATTCAGTTTCGGGTTTACCACTTGAGAAATAGCAAAACGTCAATAACGTCGCTGACGTCAGAATATATTTGCGTTGTGAGGTGGTTGCGGTAAGGTGATAGTTTTGTTTTAGCCATATTTTATTTAAAAATTCGTCGGTTTGTGCACAATTTTCTGTACTTGTGTCAGAAAGGCTGTAGTTTAGTGCGATATAATTAGCTATTCTCTGTGTCAAAGTGTATTAAAATGACGAGTCCAGTCCACGAATTTATTGAATGACCCTCGTATCAATGTTCGCTGTGAGATATTTGGTAATATTTTATTATAATTGAAATATTATATTATATATTTATGGTACCATTATTTTAACCAAATAGTCTTTTCATTGCCGCTGGACAGATAAAAGTAGGGATATGGGAAGTTATAATTCTGTAATGATGGAATGTTGTGGAAAGCTGCGCTAGCAGTGCGATGAAGTTTGCTATAACTGACGCCTTGAATTCAGTCTTTTCTCTTTTAGCAACTTTTACCACTCGGAATCCTTGATTTAAAGAGTCTGTTACTTTTCAACCATTTAGAACTCATGAATAGTTACATAGGGCGACACAATTTAACATCTGTTAAAAGCCAACGCTTCTT
The DNA here is from genome assembly GCA_963678985.1 of Spisula subtruncata. Classification (NCBI taxonomy): domain Eukaryota; kingdom Metazoa; phylum Mollusca; class Bivalvia; order Venerida; family Mactridae; genus Spisula; species Spisula subtruncata. Next base: position 24,148,206 of record OY787662.1, on the reverse strand, counting down.
TGCGACAGTTTTTAAACAATATTGGCAGAAATAAAATAAAGATAAAATATTTATATATTTATAAGACCTGACGTCCACTAGGACCCCGAATGGTTCTCGAAGCAGAAATTCACCAGATCGAGATGGTTCAGCATGTCATCGCGATGTTATGGAATCCTTCCGTATAATTCTGCAACGCCTCTGGTACCCTTGGGGACCGAAAATCTTCGTTTTAAAGTTTTTAAAAAAATGGACGCCGAAGGTCTTGCTTGGAAGTGCTTCGGGAGAGTTTCAGTAAACAATCTGCATTTACTCCGCATCTTCGGGGCGCCTTCTGTGAGGTTTCGTATTCATTAGCCATCCCGAATGGTTCTAGATGGAAAGTCGATTCGATGCCGAACGCTTCCCGAAAACGGCGAAGTGATGAGATTAACACACGGAAACTATGCCGATCATGTTATGAACTTGAATGTATGGTGCAGTGGTACAGTAGTTATCACTTTCAACCGACTATTTTTTTTTATTTCGAGTATAAGTTCAAAATACCAGAATGGGAATCGAACCCATTCATTCAGTTCTGAAGAACTCGTGTTCATAGTAGCCAACTGCGCTATGCGCACTATATGATAAAACCATTTCTAAATGTATGTTTTATTGGTAAATACACCCCTATAACCTGAATTATTCCAATGTTAAAAGTATATTTACGCCCGAGTGATTGTGGTTTTTCTAAAGTAAAACTAACTTTAAGGAGAGTAGAAATATAAGCGTAAATTAACGCGACATTATCCCAGTTGTAAATCCCAAATGACAGCTGAAGCGATGCCGTCAGTTTGCCTCTAGGTCGAGCTAGACAACCTTTCGGCAACCTATTGGCATCGGTTCGTAAACCCTTCCGCATATCACGCGTTCGGGGGGGAAACATTCGGGACTAACTCCTGAACTGACGGTATTTAGTCGCCATACGTTCGGCTACTTTGGATAGGCTTCGGCATTTATACTGCGTGTACATGTATACAGCAACCATTCTTACCCTGAACTGCGAATATCGTACTTCCCGAACAAGCACGATGACACGGCTCCGCATATTGTTATTGATACATAATCCCGAAGGGTTCCGAAACGAGCACATTGTAACCGGCATCCCTTCCGCGTAGCATCGGGGTCTCGTGGACGGCAGGTCTAACCGTAACCTGGCTTTCCGCACGATCGGATCTACCATTCGGCTATTTCGGATAGGCTAAGGTATTTATACTGCGTATATACCACAACAATACAATTTGTATACCGATCCACGAATACTTGCCGAACAACCACGATGACAAAGCTCCGCCCATTTTTATTAATAAATGACCCTGAAGGTTTTCCGAAACGAGCAGTCTGTAATCGGCATCCCTTCCGCATAGCATCGGGGTCTAAGTGGACGGCAGGTTTAAAACATTATTACATCTACACTTCAATTCTGTCTCAATATATTCATATTGTACATAAATTATAACCTAATGGAAACAACTTAGCCTTAAATTCACCCGTGAAATGGTATACTAGATTACCACATACAATATAGTGCAATAGGATACCGGCGATTATCGGTACCGGAGAGTAACGGTATTTAACTTTTAGTTAAACGTATATACTCGCATAAATTGGTCATCAATATATGTGTCCTCGATTTATAATGGAAATTTACGAGCTGTCCTCGGAACGAACCGTCGATTTCAGATTGTAAACAACGGGGTATTTTGTTCACCACACAAACTACTAAATTGGCAACTTGCGGAGATGATTATTCTAACGATGAAAGTAAAAATAGATCAAGTAGGATGCTGATTCTATGCCATTTAGGGAGCTCTATAACCTGTCAATTTTCATGGTCTTATTAGGTAGTAAATTAAAATATTGCTGTTTCTGAAACTTTGTGAGACTTCAAGCTAAGGTGAGACTTTTTCAACGCATTGCTCTGAAAGAAGTGAAAGAAAAATATCAACGTGATGACCTTTTACATAGAATATGTGTTAAAATATAACCGATTCATATACGATTAACTGGAGAGTCAAGATATTTCACACGGGCTTATTAACACCAAACAGAACTATCATTAGAAGCATATTTCTGCAACACATTGATCGACACACATATACGAATTAGGTGTATTGTTTATGCATCAACATTATATTTAAAAAAAATTGCAGTCAGACTAACATACCCCGTCGACAAAGGACCACATTACATTTGTATTTGCAAAATCAATCCATCACTTATTATTTCTAAAAGTCAAGGTTGTTCATAATAGAAAGTTTTAGGAAACTCCAGCAACAACAGTTACTATAGGTCAAGTTGTGTTCACTAGAATTCGTCTTTTGAACAGACTGACTGAAGGATAGACAGTATACACCCTACAACTGTGTTGTGTGAGCTTATAAAATTCAATTATAAACAAAATTATGCCAGGAAGCATACTAATTACATACATGCACTTGTACATGGACCGTATATACTGATATACTGATACTTATACAGCTTCCTGTATAAATGAACACTATGTGCCTGTTCCGCATATTTCGCTCGATAGAAACGTAGAAAACTGCCGACCGCACTGATGAATTTGCACTGCCCAGGTTCAATCGTGCATCCTAGCCTTAGCGTGGATCCTATCTTTCATGCAAATTGACTGTTTTATTTTTCAGAAAACCAAAATATATGATATTCTGGTTGCAATTTTGTTGGAAAATGTTGGAGAAATGTTCGCAATTTGTAATCGCATGAAATACGTATGATATAAAGGAGATAATAAAAATTATGGTCATAATATGGTCAAAATCGTCATTATCGTGAGGTCTACCCTGCTACTGTTTTGTTATTTACGGAACAATATCGAAGTGTTTGAGGAAACTACGGGATCAATCGTGGAAAGTAGGGTACCAAAAGATTCAGTGGAGAAGCCATTGCGTGCTGGCCGGGGTGTCCATAAATAAACGAGTCTCGATGTTATATATTTACCTCAAAATATGGGTTAAGTCGACGCTATTTAGCCGCCATTTTTGTGGTGGATCCTACCATCGAAACCACGTGATTCCCCACCGTGAACAAGCCATCTAACCAGTTTTCCTGGACTGTATCGTAACCAGTACTAACTTTCACTCTTACAAGGAACCAGCAATTTCTCCACATGTGCAGGAAAATTGACACGCCTGTAAAAGTTGACAGGCCACCAACTTCAGTCAAAATCAGATCAGTGAACCAAAATGATTTAACCCTTCTTTCACATATTTATTCAATATGAAGAGTTTGTCAGTACACTGAGACCAATCATTTCGGTTTTAGAAAGATAAACTGCAACACAATACTGACATACTAAAAGCAATGTATATTTACTACAACTAACACTTATAATGTTATTCACCTGTAGTCCAAAACATGCAGCATGTCCATATTTGCCCTCACGAGGAAACAAGTCCAGATAGAAGTAACCCAACAATTGTTTATTGGCTGTATCTGTCACACTGTACTGTATAATAAAGATGTGAACTCAGTTAATTAATCCAACACAAATACCACACATTTGATAAAATCAGAAAAAATATTTAATGTGAAGTAAATTTTGTAGATTTTATAAAAATTACCATTTTGTGTGGTCGTCAATTAATATTACACAATTTTACGAATACAACACATAATTATTATTTGATTAAGACATTTTTTATGTGTATAGTATTAAATTTTAGGATTTGATATAATCACTATTTTGTGGGCTCATAAATTTGATGACACAGAATTCCCTCATCTGTTCTAACAATTGTACAGTCTGTTCAAAGTTAAATGATAACGATTATAAACATTAGCATGTCCGCCAGGTAAACTATGTTTATAGGTTTCACTTAGTGTACAGAGTTAACCGTGATCCCACTATTCTTTTGAATGGGATAGTTCCCTCATTATTATTGATTGAATCGACAGTAGAATGGTTTTTCATATCTTTGTGTGTAAACTATGACTAGGAACATACCATGGTTACATCAGCATGCCATACATCAGATCCTTCAACCAGCTGGAATTCCAGTCCTAACAATTCCTGTAAGGTAGAAATAATATGTCGATAAATTATACATACATGTAACAAATCAGACATTTAGTTTTAGGTTATGACATTGAATATTGAACTAACATGACTAACTCAACATTGCACATGGTTTACACACATGGTGTAAAATGAACGTAATTGCATTTTGCTATATATCAATGTCATAAAGAGTGTGTACCCATACTCTATTGTTTAGAAATGTCTTGTGAAGGTTCACATTACTTTAGCAGACAAACTTATTCTGATATTGTACGTAAATTGGACAATTCATTTCTAGTAAAAATACGGTTGTCTCCCTTGGCTAAATTGTGTATTAGATTTATGACATTGCCTGTTTATACATTATGTACATAATCGTATGCTTGATATAGTCAATATATGTGTCTAGTCAATGTTATTTCATTTCATTACATATTTGTTTTTGTTTACTTCTACGGTAGTGTTTCATGATATGAAGAAATGTTCGTTTAAGTTGACAATGTAGTTAATTCAAGGGAGATCATCCATTGAGTCAAATTGAATAATATTTTGTAGCAGTTGCTTCCCTTGACTGTGAAAATGCTTATAAAGTGCTTTGTAACGTACTGTTTACATCTGTTTTTCAATCTTTAATTTATAATCAGTTCCTTGCATTATTGAATGAATATTATACATGTATGTGGTATTGATATTTCTAGATGTAATATTAATGTATTTCAAGAACTGAAAGATATATTTGTGTATTTTCAGTTAATCGTAGTCAACGTCTATCAACATAACCTCTCTGGAAATAAAATATTACACATTGACATATAGTTATTCCTCTATTTCTCAGCGACAGCACAAAGATCAATATTGAATATCACCCCTGATATGAAAATAAGGCCCATTTAGATAATTCAAACCACTGTAGCCTCAGATCTTCCCCTCTGGTACCATGCATGTCTGGTCTGCCAGACTAGCACAGCTGAAAGAATGCTAGAATGTCCCTGATTTCAGACCACACATATAACGTCCTTCTGAAATTTGTCTTGTATACATGTGGCAAAAAAACCTAAAAATCGGCTTAAAATCAAATACAGTAAATTAAAATATTTAAAGACAGAACCTGATAAATCTCGAGGAGTCCCTTTGTGACGACATCCATAGGGAAATATTCCTTCAATGTGTTTTGATCTACAGCATATTTCTCCTCCTCCACAATGGTCATATAGTATCTGTAGTCCCACATGTTGATCTTACCATCAAATTCAAACCCATGCTTCTCACACTGTCAAACAAGATCATATAATTAAAATGTTATGTTCCTCAAAATTATTAAAGTAATTTCAGAACGGAAACAGTACAATCATGCTTACATTTAAATTTAGTCATACTTTTTTTAATTTCATCCACAAAAGCAAACCTTGGAGAAATATTATAATTCTACACTGAAATGTTTTGTTTTTTCTTAAATGTAAATTTTTATTCTGCATAGAAACTTTGAGACATGCCTAAATATGGTCAGCTAACACCATGTGTATACATTTGAATTTTAAAGCAAGAGTACCAAAAATACAAACTTACATCTTTTTTCTTGAACTCTAGAAATAACTGAAGATCTTTCTCCTTTAAAGGTTTCAACTTTTGAGCCAAATCTTCAAGGAATGTTTTTACTTTCTCCGCTTTCTTTGCCATTCTCATATCCAGTACAAATGCTGCATGAGTTGGGAAGCCCAATAACTGAGCTTTCTGCAACAACAAGATACAAAGGCTTACAATTTATTGAATAAGAACATTTTATTGGTTTACTTTTAGTGTCTACACAGGTTCATAAATAGTAATATGGTCCTTTTTATAGTACTAGTTTCTTTTATTCTTATTTATTTAAGGTTGATGGAGAAACCAGTTTTTCCAACTGATACTTACTAGTATCTTTCTCCAAACCTCATTCCTGATGTTATCCATTGCCTTGAGGGTATGAGAAATGAGAAGCCAGTTTCCCTTTACCTCCCACAATCAAGGCAGACGCTTTACCATAAGCTAATCAAAGAGGCGGTGAGTAAAAATTATGATGATTTTAATATTAGTCAGATTATTCTGTATTTATCAACTGTCTCTTATAATTCAGGATTAAATAATAGTGTATATTTTAATTTGTTACCTCATGTCTAAGCTGAACAAGTTCCTCAAGGATTGCCGTATTTTCCTTCACACACCTGTAACGAGAAGTGTGCATTATGTGAAATAGTCTTTTTTCCTAAATATGCACCACCCTGACCCCCTGGAATTTTGGCAAATACATGTACTAATTTGCAGATCAAACCCCTCCCAGGTAGCACAATAGCCGATCAGACTCTTCCTTGAGAAAAAATAGCTGGTTGGATCCCTGAGAAAAAAACTGCATGATTTGTGCATGACACAGACATCTTTATAATAAGACAGTGATGCTTTGTGCGCAAGGCCGTCCTGAAAATATTGTTTGTTTGCCCTAAAGCGGCCCAAGATTTTTCAGGTGGGTAGGTAGGTCATATTTCATTTTTCCTTGTATGGTTACATTTTTTGTTATAGTTATATTAGCAAATACGCTGAACAAAATGAGAATGAGTAATTTAATGGCTTGGTAGCATTAGGGCAAACATACAATATTTCTAACAACAGCCTAATAAAAGTTCCCAAGCTTTATAAGTGAGAGGTAATACATGACTTATACCTGGAATTAAATGCAATTTCTAACTTCTTTCGTGTTTCTGGGTTACGTGCTTTCTTCATGCTAGGGAAATAGTGAGGATACTTCAAAGACAATTTGTATTTACCACTGTCAGCCTACAAGGAAACAACATCAAAGTTAGCACCAGTGTTATCACTGTATAGCAAGGGATTTTAATACATCCAAGTTTGCCAATACCAAACTTTTGTGAAAACATTCGTACATTTCAGGCAGTCCAAAGTGTTTGGTTTTCTCAGATTACACCTTTTCCATGAACGTGTATTTCAACACATTCACCTGAGAGCACAACTTTATTGACCAACACCCATGTTTGTTTTTTATTTCAATTCTTACACTCTCCGAATACGGAGGACAATAAAGATTACACATAAGCCTAGCTGTTTAGTTGAACTGTATATTTATGTACATATTTGGATTTTTATTTATATATATTTAAACTTTGCCATGGGCTGGAAGTCTATATTGCAATAAAAGTCATGGCCATTGTTACCATGTCATTGCCATGAATGCTTATTTTTTATGATTTAAAAATATAAGTTATCAATTTATTGCCAATTAACTTGCAAAGCAATGCACAGGTAAAAGTACAATAATAAACTACATGTACATACCTTATCCAGAGATTTGATGAAGTCTTCAGGTAAACCAGCTGATAAAATAGAAGGAAATAACTCATTTACCAACAGTTATTAATTATCAAAATTTACATTCCTTTGTGAGCAAAATAACTCAATGACAAAGGTAATGTAAGCGGCTAAGCCCAAACTTAAGACAAACATTCTGACAATGAAATTGGGCTTAGGGTGTGCAAAACTAGATTATATTTCCATTGACTTTCTTGTTATGTCATTATACATACACACCAAGCACATAGGTAACAGAACCTGTGTCCCTGGGGCATGGGGTCTAAAACACTAGAAACAAAGGCACAACATGCCCCTTATTATAAGTTAATCTGTGAAAGTCTGAAGAAATTCCACCCAACCAGCTTGCTAGGAGTTCAACATAAAAGATTTGTGCTACATATACACAAACTGACAAGTTGACAACATCAGTGCTATATGGCCCTAATTAAAAGTAACCGTGGGTGCCCAAAAAACATTATAATGAAACAATTCCACTAACCTAGTTCATCTTCTGAAAATTCTAAGATAGTGTTTTCTTCATTTAAATTGTTGCTAAAGTCAATGGACAAATCACTCATCCTCTTCTTGATTTCCTTGATCCTGTCTTGTGTCTCTTTTGGTAAATGTAAACCTGTAATAAATAATGAATAGTAAACATTGTAAAGTGTGTCAGACAAATTTTTAAGTTCTGTAAAAAAGATTTCTTTAAATGGGACACAATTTCTTGGTTAAGTTGGTTTGAGAAAAGACTATTTCGTTGGGACGTAATTTCAAGGATTTCTGATTTCTGGCAAGGTCTAAATTCCCATAAATTATCAGAAATCTAACTAGCATAACTAAGAACTGCCTAAAATAAGAGTGTCAATGCCATAGTTCATAATAGACATTTCTGTACTAAGTTAACAGATGATGGACAAACTTCTTCTGAATTGTTTGATTTCAAATTATTTGTGTACATCAAATTCCAAATTTTCTACCAGTTTTACAGTCGTCGCAGTCAGCCACTATAGTAGGGGAAAATTTTCGAAATTTTGTTACCTGAGTGACAATGGAAAGATACTTTCAGATATGTAAGCATATGTCTTGGTGATGTTAAAAAAGATGGGAGCAGCACAGAGGGTCATTTATAAAGCACTTAAATCAGCGTTTCCATGGCAACCGTGTGGCTACATATTTGAATTTCTCACTGTATACAATAATACCTAATATATTTTTAACGAATAAACATATTTTAATGAAACTTGGAATGATACCTCACAATATCCCAGCAATGATGAAAATAAATACTTCAATTGCAAACGCATGATGTCAAGGTCACAGTCGGAGGTCAAAGGTCAACTTTTGACATTGATCCGGATATTTTTCATGTAGTCCAGTATCCTGACTTCTTTGTGTGCAGCGGTCCAGAGGGTTTTTTGGTTTATTTGTGTAGAGGGGTGTTTGAAGTTTGATTTCAGCGAGTATAGACAGCTGGCTTCATGCAGGTTACCATGGAAACCAAGATGGCGTCCAAATTTCCCGCCACTTTTAGCACACACCCCATCTTTATGTAATCATTCGTACTAAGTATGTACACTTGTATACCAATATGCATTTGTACAATAGTTAAAGAACATATATATTGCTCCAAAATGATATGTGTGTCAATGTTATTGAATTTCAGGGTCAAGGTCATTTGAAGGTCAAAAGGCAAAAAATGTGTAAAATTTGTGTTTTATCCCCAAAAGTTTATCTGTAATTATAGGTGCAATTATGGCAAAAATAAGTTTTATGTACGTCATCACAATGTGGCATCACTAAGTCGCATAACAACAAATATTTTATGGTCATGAGCTGAAAAATGAAAAAATAAGAAGGAATTTGGTAACCCCACCACAATTGAAAATTTCATAATTCTTTGATTATTATGAAATAACTGTATGCGTTGCATTTACTATCACCGGGTTTATATGTGTAAATAACGCATACATTTCCAAGTAAGAGCAACATTATTACAAACCGATGTCTAGGCCAGCGTTCAAATAGATCTGTCTACCAAGGTCATGAAGGTCAAGGTCATTGCAAGGTGCAAATTCAGGAAAATGATTCAAGGTACGTTTTTACGTTGTAAAAAGAAAGCTATCGTTAGTTGATTTTGCTTCAGCGAGTACAATTTCCTTCTATTATTTATGTCTTTGTTTATACGTGTAGAGGGGTGTCTAAGGTTTAAATCCAGGCGAGAGTGCTGAAATAAGGTTAATTACCATGGAAACCCAGATGGCGGCCTATGTTACAGCCATTTTATAAGCTAATTACTAGTCAAAATCTCATGTTTGTTACCCATAAGTAGACAATACATATTTGATTAAAAAAGCATTGCAATTAATAAACATATGCGGACCTTCGACATGAACCTTTTACCAAGGTCAAATGGTGGAGGTCAAGGTCATTTAGAGGTCAAAACTTTATCAAATGCTTAAGTCAATATTTTACCTAAAATAATTTGAATTAAATTGAGATATTTTCTCCCTTCTTTTCATTTTGCAACATATTATATATTAATGTTGGGTTTTAAAGTGATTAAAGTCTGGAAAAAGACATATTTCCTGCCACATGGCCAGTTTTTAATTCGAAAACTTTGCAACAAATGGCATTTATGTGCATGTTGATCAAGATCAATTTCTTGAGTTGATACGTCCATCTATAATTCTTATTTTTCAAGTTTGACAGTTTTAATTCTAATGGAATAAATAAATCTTTGTATAAACATTATAAATATTTTTATATTGTACTCTTTACAGATAAACATTGGCCACACAAGGTCAAGGTCATTTCAAGGTCAAACTACAAAACATACCCACATATTGATACTTTCGGCGCAAAACATCATTTTGTATTTTATTGTACTGTGTATTTTGATGTTGATGTGTTATCTTAGGTTCAGAGAGCAAATTCTTTCATTGGAAGTTATAGGACGAAGGGCCTTGTGTGTTTGTAGTCTTTAACGACATGTTTTGGAAGGGTGTAGGGTAACCATTAGGTTTCGGGATGACTGCACTCATAGGAGATGGTTACTTAATATGGCATAGTATTGCTGTAAATAGGGATGGTGAATACAAAACATGAAATGGGCTGGCTGGATATAGAGGTTGTTTGTTACAAACAGGGTCTGGGGGGACTGCAAATGGAAGTGGTAGGTTCCAAACATGGTCATTGATAGATGTAATTAGAGATGGCGGGAACTAAAATGGGTCTAGGATGGCTCTACCTAGAGGTTGTGGGTTCCAAACATGCCATGTACATGGCGATGGTGGATACCAAACATGGTCTGGCATGGCTGTACTTGAAGGTGACTGGTACCAAGCATAGTCAAGCAAGGCTGAAATAGAGGTATTGGGTACCAAACATGGTCTTAAACGGCTATACATGGAGATGATGGGTACCAAACATGGTCTGGGATGGCTATACTTGGAGATACTTCAACTCCCTTTTAAACAACGACTGGTCAGTCTACAGTGGCACCCATAAACTTGTTTGTAAAGTCCATTGCTGGGTGGTCATATGCTGCGATCACTATTGTCTCAACTGTCTGATGAATCCTAGGTATGTACTTAGTGAGGGACCCACCAGTGTAAGAAGCTGTCATCCATAGTCCTATGAGATTCTCGCCAGAGTAGGGACCTTTCATTTCTAGTAATTTGTGATAATCACCAGCGTAGGGAACTATAATCCCTAGTACTTTCACCAATGTAGGGAACTTTGATCCTAAGTGGTATTTTGGGACATGCCATGGAGGGAAAATGTCACAGGCATTATCTCTAAAACGGTGCTCATAACTGGACATGCGTGCAAGTATGTGGTGTCTGTGTGCAAAACGCAGGTGATACATAGAAATACGTACGTGGACGGTCAGTATGGCTTTCGTTAGTTTTTCTGAGCACGCAGAAAAGATGCAGTACTTTTCGTGTATCTGGAACATTCTGGTCTGTTTATGTATTTGTCCCTACACATGCGACGCTCTTGCAAAATGTGTGCATTCTACTGTCAACTACAACGCACATGATCAGTACGTACATGTACTGTCTCCTTACACAACAACTTGACAATCGTCAGGCGAGTGTACAATGTGCGCACGTTGTAGTCATGTACAACGTACTTGCCAAGTGTGCAACGCCCGATTCACACAGGTTTTTTTATTACAGTCAGGAAAAGCTTTTCATGCAATGAGCATCGATGTACTTACTTCGTACTTCCTTCCTTTTCGAAAAAAACGTAGTGGCCACTGCCTTGCAAAAACACGCACGTCGGGTTGTGGCCAGGCCTTTAGAATGACTCAAGACTTTTCGAAGTAGTCACCACATGCCCTAAGGGCTATGATGTTGGCAGCAGTCATAGTAGGTACTTGGAAGGACTAATGACTGTATAAAATAGCATTATGCACTGAATAAGATGGGTGACCAAAACAGTTACTGTTGCAGCAACTACTTGTGCCTTAATGATTATTTGACTGAACTATAAATTTTATTTTATATACATGAGTGAAGATGATGACAGCAATATTGGAAACCATATTTCAGTTGCCATGGTTACAATAAGTATTTTTCTATCAAAGAATCAAGGTACATTTATTTTGTTTTTGTTAAAGTAATCAAATCAACATAAAACATAAAACATACTGTTTATTCCTGCATTATTTTACTTGATTGTGCTCATACTTACAATGCAAATTACGAACTTCCAAATTTGACATTTGACCTGTAATACAGGGTGTTTCATATCTGTCCCCATTACGTAATAGATACAGTACTAGTTTTGATCAAAAGTGTACTTTTACAACCGTTATAGGATAGTTTTGTAAGGACTAACAAGAAATTGTCCGAGGCGAAGCCGAGGATAATGTGTTGTTCGTCCTTACAAAACTATCCTATAACGGTTGTAAGAGGACACTTTTGATAAAAAATTGTACTTTATTTTACTTATACTCCGGCAAAAAGTTAATGATCTCCAGAGAGACAATGATTAGCACAATCAATTCTAGCACAATTCATGATCAGAACACATATTGAATTTTAGAAAATATGACTCTATGTAACATAATAACCTTGGCCTAACACAGTGGAACTTCGATGCCTCGAACTACCTTCGGACCGGGGAAATAGTTCGAGCCATCTACTGTTTCGAGGCATCGGGGGTACGAGTATATATGCACTGTAAATATATAAGTTCGAACGCTTCTCGGTACGTGTACCTGTCAATCGTGTGTAATTGTCGTATTTTGAGGGTCTGTTCGTATTTTATGCATATTTAATGCATTTATGTCAAATTGTAAAATAGTATGCATAATAATAATAAAACATGATATTGTTTGACAAAATTGGCTTGAAATCGTCGGCTAGCTTAGAATATTCACATTTGTAAACAAAGTTCCCTGTTATCCCCCCGTTACCGTGTCCTTCGTCAAGTTGCTTAGTACAGCCTTAATTTGTAGACGTTACGTTACGTTACGTTTCATTTTGACAATGATAAAATTAATAAATTCCGATAACTTTTTCTACGAATAATGACCATTCAACATCGTTTTAAAGAATACAAACATTTAAATTAATGACAAATTTGTTGTTTCTAAATTTTATTCACGAAATGTAAATCAGTTATAATTTTCTTCATTAAGTAATAAACGGACATAAAGTGTTAAGTTTTTTCACAAACATGTAATACAATACAGCCGTAAACATTTTTTGGGTACAGTAATTGTCACAAGGTGTTAATAACGGGGGACGGACATAAGCCCCTACGACCATAAGCCCCTACGCTCATTTTTATACATGAGGACATAAGCCCCTGCGCATTTTTTTACACTAGGACATAAGCCCCTACGCATATTTTTACACTAGGACATAAGCCCCTATGCTTGTTTGGTTTGCACCGTTCTATGTTTTCTTCTATTATTAAATGGTTAATTAAGAAATAATTATTGTACAAACTGTTCTATTGTATCTACTGTTTATTTGTTACAAATATGCATTAATTTCAGGTATAAAATTAGTAAATTGAGAGATAATTAGTCTGCAAAATGCCTAATAAGATCAATTATCATGTATTGTAGTGACTATCTGTTTGTAGCATGCCCCAAAACACTCATTTGTTCATAGATACTTGTTATAAATATAATAATTATTTATTATTATGTTGTGTCTCATTTGATAATTAATTAAAACTTAAAAAATTGAACTTGTAGACACTGGTACATGGCAGAGTTGTTGATGTTGCAAACAAACATGCATAGGGGCTTATGTCCTAATGTAAAAAAAGTATGTAGGGGCTTATGTCCTAGTGTAAAAAAATGCGTAGGGGCTTATGTCATCATGTATAAAAATGAGCGTAGGGGCTTATGTCCGTAGGGGCTTTTATCCTACACTCGTTAATAACACCTTTCACGGACTTCCTGTGGGCATACAATGGATTTCAACAATCAATGAAATGTGCGATAATTTGCATTGTTCGAGTCATCTACTGGTAAATCATAGCAAGGGACCAGCAAGTCAGTTCGAGTGTTCGACCCTCGTACTGTTCGAGTCATCTATGGTTTTTCTATATGAATAAAGAAGGGATTTTGACGGGACCGGAGTACGAGTTCGAGGCATCTGGGGTGTTCGAGGCAAGTACTGTTCGAGGCATCGAAGTTCGACTGTATTAGGTGTATTCGTAAATTATGGCGGCCATCTTGGACGCCATTTTGGATTACGCAAAATGCTATATCGTCCCACGAAAGGCTCCCACCTTTTTTGAATCAGCAGAACTGCCCGGACATTTTGGTATATAACACCTCTTGTTGCCTTTTATGACAGACCCCTTTGATTTTTTAGCCAAATTGTCACCAGACCATGAGGAAATTGTAACATTTGGGCCGTACGTAATAGGAAAATTCGGGAAAGTATTCCAATATTTAATAGAAAAGTGCATAAATGACACCACGCTCCAACTGTCCTAATAGTTAAATGGAGCAAACTGTTTTCCATACGGTATAGTGTCTCAATTATGTATATTAAGTAAAATATTGATGCTTTTCGTAGATTTTAAGAAATTCGTACCCCACCCACTTTTATAGTGTATTGTCAATATTTAAGTATTTTTATTTTGTACATTTGTTAGTATTTGCAATTCCCCAACTATATAGCATATACTTAACACAAGAATTGTTATAAATGTGGTAAGAATAATCATGGGTGGTTAAAAATCTTACCCCTACTCCTAATTTTTGCCTAAATTTGATGATAAATATGATGAAAAACAACTTAATAACGTTCCATGTTCACAATTATCCACCAAAATCACCTAATATGACAAGAACAACATACCATACATTGTTAAAATGACTTATTCCCATAAGAAATGTCATTTCTAATGTCCCAGGGGCTATATAAAGGCAAACGCTGATATTTTCGTTTTTTGGTGGCCATCTTGGACGCCATCTTGAATTTCTCTAAGCATACCTATTTGACAGTGCTGCTCCCATCCTTAAGAGGTCGAGTAAGGTGTTGGGTGTGTGTATGTAAAATATTGAGTTATTGTCATTCCGGTAACAAAATCGGCCAAAATTGGACATATTTTCCCCTACTACTAGTCTCATCCTTATGTATACACACAATGTGGTTGAAGAAATGTTTAACTTGTAAGAAATATAATTTACCATTCCTTTTGCCCATCTTGATCTGTCTTTCTACATATCGTTTCAGTTCATCTGTTATGCCATCCATACCTTTCTTCTCAAAATCAACAATGGAATCAAAAACGTCCTGACGCATACTGAAATGTAATCAAATATAGTTCAGTTACTATAAAAATCAATATAATTACACATTTTAAATATGTTCTTGAATAAATGAAGATAATGGGGATAATATAATTTGGGTAAAATAGTGCTTAAATTTTTTTATTCAAGCATCGTATTATAACATATTTTGATAACACAAATAAAGAATGATTTTTATGTTTTTAAATGATCTACCGGTACTTATTTAAATAACAAAGGATGAGAGAAGAATGCAGTTGACGGACTGAAAATGTAAGGTTTTGCCTAAAAATTATTTGAAAGAGTTCTAAGTGGTTATAATATTATCCAGTAAACAGCAAATTCTGTAACCTTTTTAAAGAAGACAAATTTGGCAGTCAAATTTACCTCATTTCTACATCAAACTCAGACAACTTCTTATCTGCATTGACACTAGCATCTCTCAAAGACTTATCAGCGAATACATGTTGTATGAAGTCAATGTTGTTTCTCTCTACTGCATAGTCACGATCTGAGTCAATCAGTGGCTAAATATATATCAATTATAAATAGGTTAAATTACAGGGTTTTTCAAACTTACATTATTTAATCACTCCAAAAACAAGCTTTGGTATGACAAAGCTATATTTATAGCAAGGGCTGTTGATTCTGTTAACATTTTATATGGTCTAATGGATGCTCTACCACTTAGCTAAAGTGGTTGTGGTGCTGCATGTTGTAACGCCACAGTTAGGCCAAACAATGTACAGCAGGGCTTTTTTCACTATATAACAGAGGCCGAAATAAGGCTACTTCACAATTTGAAGGAGGGTGCTTCACAATTCCAAAATGCCAGTTTCACAAACCACATAAATGCCACTTTCACAAATGAAACCACTTGCCCAGGCTCAAAATTTTCTGCAATTTGAAATTGACAAAACCAGAGTAGCTTAAACATTCGATTATGAAATATATCAAGCTTTTAGTGATTTTCTATACAAAATAAAGGGAAATATTAGTTGTAAATTGCTTTTCACAAATTTATTAAAGTCAATATCGTGCTTCCTCTTTCACAATTCACAAGCAAAACTACACTTGAATTTCACAATTTGAAGAAAAATCACACTTTATGTTTCACAAATCTAACAAGCTAGGGCTTCTTCACAATTTTGGCAAAAAAAGTCCTGGTACGGCACCACAATACAGCCATTTCAAGCAGCAGCCCACAGTGCCAGACAGAATGTTTGGCCCCAAAATCAGTTGTCTGTTGCCTAAGCAAAGCATAACTGAGCACTTTATTAAGTTACCTCCCATTCAATTAAAAAAAGAATGCATGGATTACCTCCTGTTGAAAGCGCTTCATATAGGGCTTGGCTTAGGCAACAGTCACATGGCTATTTTTAGTAGCCTTGCCAGTCAGAGAATGTATGGCGCCACAATCTGGCCATTTTTGGCAGCAGCCGTGCAGGACAGAGAATGCATGGCGACACAATCTGGTCATTCTTGGTAGCAGCAATTGCATGTATGGTGTAACAATCTTGCCATTTTTGGCAGCAGCTTTGCCACACGGAGAATGCATGGCGCCACTACCCAGCCATTCTGACAGCAGTCTAGTCCAAGCTTCTTAGACGATGATTATTCCATTTCAGTGATTATTCCAATTCATCGTCTAAGACCTTTCTTCTTTAAAACCTAACAGGTGTACGACTCAGATTGAGTCGCGTTCGTTTTATGACAAAACGCATGTTTTCAACAAAATAAACATCGTCTTCCTATGAATTGAACCATATTCTACCAACGTACACCAAAAAACAAAATGTATCATAAGAATTACCATCAATTCCGTCGATTGTTTCAACCCTATGAATTTCACAATTTCTGTTGCAAATTGCCATTATTTGAAAAGCGATAATAACAAAAGTGTTCCGAAGCAAACCACGTGATTCATTTTTGGGAATCCCGGGGTTTCCCGGTGTTACCATGGATTGTCGTCTGCGAAAATAGCATTATTTTTTAGTGCGAATTTAAGTTTAAAGTTTGTTTTTGAAAATAACGTGTTTATTTATCATGTAGATGTCTATTTAGAGGTTTGTTTCAATAAAGACACATTTTCAACCATGTTTCATAAAAAATCGTATTTTCGAAAGCGCACATGCGCGCACCTGCAACACATGTAAATATTTACAATGGCGGCTCAGTTAGTGTAAACACGGAAGTGAATTGAAACATCGGGTGTGGGATGGTTATAAGCAGGTGATATATTGATAACTTTTGGACAAAACATTTGATTGGTATTACTTTTATACGAATGTGCTATTTTTTCGGCGAATTTCGAACAGTGGACTTGCATTCCGAACGTTTATCTTAAACAGTTGACTTTTAAAGAGGACAGTTCCATAACTAAAGATCGACGTCAGTAAAAAAAAGATCATTTAGTTATGGTACCCAGAACTAACAAGGCCTAAATCCTGAATGCATGAATTCTGGTAGACAATGGTATTTCAGTGATTACCAACATATTAACAAACTGTATGAAATGTACAAGAAGGAGTATTTTTAAATTTAATGCCAGTCCGTGAAAAGAACTATTATTTGTTCTGAGACTGTCATTGTAACGAAGTACTGTTTTATGTGATACTGCTAACTTTTCAAGTCTTATTGTATGTGTTCTTTTGCTGACCTAGCCTACTTACTAATTTTCATCTGCTGGTTACTGCAGTGAGGGGGCATAATTGCTCGGCTGTCGTGAGCGGCTCACTAAAAAGTCGGCATGATGTAAATTAGTAAGTAGGCTAGGGTGGTACACATCTATATTTAATATTTATTATACCTATTATAAAACTAACTTCATTATTCAAGTATGTATTTATTATATTTTGTTTTAACTTGAAAATTAATATATGACATGTTACTACTTTGTTACCATATATGTGATATATGATTGATGTTATGACTGACCACATTAAAAATTTGAAAACTTATTTTGTATTTTTTAACCTTTATTTTTCTTTATATCTTGAGAAGTAGTTGAGCTATTGCAAAACTAATTGAAGAAATGAATTCTGCATGAAAAGTTACTCCAGAATGGAAAGTTTCATGAAGATACCTGGAGAAATAAAAAAATGACACACTTTTGTTACAAAAATTGTCTGCGAAGAGTTCCATGATAAGCGTTCGGCTTTCTATATATTTAACGACGAAAAATTCTAAAGTCGAGACGCATTTTTCATACTTTCAAAATACTATAACTTTAGTTCTAGAAATGATATCATGATAATTTGAAATTAAAAATCAGTCTGGGGTTGCTACTAACAGCAGTCATGCTGAACATTACCTTTATCACATTGTTGAAATCAGCATTTTCAGAAGTCACTGCACCAACGGCATCATACACAGCTTTCGTTTCATTGATCAATTTCTCTGTAGAACTCTCGA
This sequence comes from Spisula subtruncata, assembly GCA_963678985.1. Lineage (NCBI taxonomy): Eukaryota > Metazoa > Mollusca > Bivalvia > Venerida > Mactridae > Spisula > Spisula subtruncata. Next base: position 24,129,646 of record OY787662.1, on the reverse strand, counting down.
TGATGTCTGCTGTGATCTTCCAGTTCAAGCGATTCCCGGATGCTTGTGTCATTCTGAAATTTACGCCTGACGAGTGAAAGTAGCGGTTAAAGTTATTATTTTGGCAATTGTACTTGAGAACTGGTGTGTTTATTTTGGATGAATGATGTTGACTGACAACAACGATCTGGGTAAATCGGGAGTAAGAACTCGGGATAAGACGACGCAACAGACTCGAAGCCATAAGATGGTTCCTTTGATTTGATAATAACACCGGGTAGAGAATATATTCTTCCCCATTTTACGCCAGAAAAATATGCCTTGTTACTGTATAATTACCTACTATAAAGGTATCGATTGAATCTTTTACATTTATGTAAGTTATGTTATGTATTGATGTCCCAAAACATGTCATAAAATTATGTTTGTGAGCTTGATTCAAATTATCGCTAAGTTAAGTATCGCATGAAAAACAAGCACAGACTTAAAAGCGGTATAACGCAACAATAAATTATAGTGAAAAACTCGGCACCTACGGTGCAAAAGGCCCAAAGATTCTTAAGATAAGTCGACATTAGTTTGGAATATAGAATAGCCAATGTTGAAAATGAAGAATTGTTTAGACAAAAATAACGCACAAATGTGTATGACGAAAAAAGGATGATAAAATCAAGGAGCTGAACTCATTTTCTGCTATCACATGTAGCATGCACCAATGAAAGTTTGTAGTGATAAAACTTTGTTGTCAGTTTTCAGCCTTGACTATGAGGAATAGAGACTTGAACTTTTTAATGTAAACATCATACTACATATATCAGATAGGCACATTAATTTAAACTCGTATGTATTTATAGGAGGGGGGGGGGGACCTCCAGATTCAGCACACCAACAGTCAATGTTATTATGACACTTAAGTCTCTATATAATAACATGAACGTTGCTTATATAGTAAATAAATTATTCACGATGTTTATGACACAAACATTCGACTGAGCACAGCGCCCAGACATTGAAATGATGACGTGGTTGCATTAAAATCTGTCGGACATAAGAAAGTCACAAGAAGGGTGACCAAAGCAAGCCTGAGAACTACAGACCTGTATCATTGACGTCAATCAGTTGCAAGGCACTGGAGCACATAGTAACCAGTTCAATCATGAAACACCTTGACAAACACCAGATCCTGACAGATGCTCAGCACGGCTTCAGGAAGCGGAGGTCATGTGAGACACAGCTTATCCAGACTATTCAGGACCTAGCCAGCAACATGGATGCCGGAGGCCAAACTGATGTCATTCTATTGGATTTTTCGAAAGCCTTCGACAAGGTACCACACCTTCGTCTCATGTAGAAAATCCACTACTATGGCATCAGAAACAACCTACACAAGTGGATTAGCAGTTTCCTGGGAGGGCGAAGCCAGACTGTATTCCTGGATGGCAAACATTCATCGCAGGCATCAGTGGACTCAGGGGTTCCACAAGGTAGCGTCCTAGGACCCTTACTATTCCTACTCTTTATCAACGACCTACCTGAATACATCTCACCTGAGTCCACCTCGCGACTGCGCACTCTACCGGAACATCAAGACAGAAGAAGATGCAATAGCCCTTCAGAGAGACTTGGATGGACTCCAAAGATGGGAGAAGGATTGGCTGATGGAATTCCACCCCCAAAAATGCCAGATCATGCATATCACCAACAAAAGAAAACCCATCAAAGTACCCTACAATATCCACGGTCACATATTAGAAGAAACAGAAACAGCAAAATATTTAGGCATCAACTTCCAAAAATCTCTCAACTGGAACCACCACATTAACACCATCACCAAAAAAGCCAACAACGCAAGATCATTCCTCCAGAGAAATATCAACAAATGCCCGATGAGGACCAAAGAACTCTGCTATCAGACCCTGGTGAGGCCTCTCGTGGAATACTCTTCAATAATATGGGACCCCTTCACTGATGCCAATGTTCGGAAACTGGAGATGGTACAACGTAGATCTGCCCGTATGGTCTTCTTAGACTACAGAAGGACCAGCAGTGTCACAGCCATGCTTCACCATCTCCAGTGGCCATCACTACAGGAGCGCAGGGCACAGGCAAAGGTCACCATGATGTACCGGATTGTGTACCAGCTAGTAGAGGTCCCAACAACTCACCTCACTCCGATCTGCTCAGTTAGAGGCCACGGACTCACATACATGGTGCCCTTTGCCAGAACCCTGTGCTACCAAAAATCGTTCTTCCCGGACACCATCCGCCTATGGAACAGCCTTCCCCAGACAGTCATCAGCTGCCCTACCATTGACAGCTTCAAGAGGGAAGTGCAGTCAGTGACGCTGCGATAACTTGTATTGGACTGTTTTTATCCACACCAATAAATGATTTTAAATTCACTGTAAATATGTAAAGACACCTCTTTCACCGCCATGCGCCAGTACGAGTATACGCCAGATGGCGTCCTGTACTTTAATGGAAGAAGAAGAAGAAGAAGAAAGTCATGGAACTTAGGCCTGCAATAGTTATATAATTCCCGTAATTACAGCTATGTACATGTACAACGATTAAGGTACTAATCAAATTTAATTTACAACACAAGAAACCATATGTATTTTAATTAATATATTAATTAAAATACAAGAAGAAACGCAAAATTAGAAACAAACTATGCATAAATTATGTCAATGTCTTACATCAAACGTGTGTCACATCTTAAAAGATACAAAAAGAGAGTAAGTTACCATTTTTCAGCTGTTAAGCCGCCCAAGTACCCTTTGAAATTTTAACTTCCCCTGGTCATTGGAATACCTATGGAAACCTACGTTCGTGTCTTACCGAGGAGACTATTTCTCCCCCGCGGGTGTGGCAGCCAACATCGATCTGCGGCTCCCAGGAATAGCCACTGTCCTCACAGGTACCAATATACACCATGGTGGAGTGGAGCATGTGAGTTATTCTTGCTCAGATAAATTAACCAGTGGTCCAGACGGGATTCAAACCGGGACCTCTTGACCCCGAAGCGCGCGCCCTACCTCTATGTCACAGCTTCCCATCATAGATACGTCGACAAATACTACTACGAGTGAACGCCATGGAAGTATGTTCTTTTTGGATAGGAAAACATCCACCAAAACATGTATAAATGAAGATGTATCGTTAATTTTTTGGCAAATGTTTAAATCATGTCTGAAGCAGAAGGGTATCATACAGCATCGATATTTTGAGAAAACAATAAAAAAAACTGTTTGCAAATTACTGTTTACACAAGCTTTTTAAACTTCAGTTTGGTCAACATGAAAAGTTCCGACTTTCATGAAAATAAGCTCATAAGGAGCACCTAATGATGCAGATGTCAAATATGTATCAGTCTTATGAAGGTCGTAAGTAGTACTGCTTACGATCTTCTCATTATGAGCCAATGATCCATGATATCCTTCCTACCTTGATAGTCCTAGTATCACAACTCCAGTCAAGCTCCCCCTGTTATAAGCCCCCCCCCCCCCGATGCAGTTCGTCGTGTTCACAGGTGAAAGTGACCCAATATGTTAGAATTACTTCAGAATACAAAAATGGGGATAGGCCAGTTCTGGGACTATGATATATACGATGACGCCAGTAGTCATTGGGTACTGTGGTTTCTCACTATCTTTATATACTAGTAAATGGCAACGCCTCATTGTTGAATAGGTCGATGCACGGCCATTTTCACGCTGATTCGAGAAAAAAAAAAGAACTGAGTAGAGTGAATAAACAGACAAATCTGAGGCTGTAAGACTTAGTCAAGGTGAAACTAACTTACTAGGATAGATAGACGAAGATAACAAATGTACAGGAAATAACATGTGCATTTTGAAGGCAATCGCTGCAGTCTTTTTTTGTTAGTGATGGAATGAAATATTCACAAATACAGAATTTCTTCAAACCTTGTATTTCAACACCGTACCATTTTTGACACGGAAAATATGCCATCATAGGTCACCTAACTTGTTTATGAGTTATTAAATTTGTTCTTGAAACTAGTGTTTTCTTCCAACTTTACGTATTATTTTTACGTTTTAATGACAAAAGTGGGGTTTATATAATATACACTTACTCCATGTCATGTAGTACACCGAGCACACGATAGGCTCTCATTTTCATGAAGGCGGGTTTATGGGGTTACATACAAGGCAATTATGTCACGTTCCAATTATATTTAAATTAGTTTCACTAATCAATCCTCGATTAACGAGCGTGTATATAAACACCCACGCTCAACTAAAAATAACTTTTTTTCTGCCAACTAGTACTGTTTTACTTCTGAATAAAATACTACAGAGCGGAAAAAAGTGATTCAGCAAAAACAATCAATGGATTTCACTTTGATGACTTAATACGGTATTATCTTCCGCATGTATATACTGTATACATGTACATGTATATGATACGGAGAATACATGTGTATACATGTAATGTTGACTTAAATTGCATTAAGCTTTAAGAATTTTAGGCTTTACCTTCAATGCTAGACTATTAGGTACAAACACAGACATTACGAAGCCTTGTACATGGATGATGCCAGCACATAGAAACAAGCACAAGAAACAAACAACATTGTGCACACCATCCGTGTCCCACAAAAAGGATACTTAGTATTTCAAGTAAGACTTAATACCCTGCTTCTCGCAATGAAATGCACTCGATCACAGCACCACATACATGTAATGGCAACTGTACCTTTGATTATGAATTAAGATGGTCGCGACGTATACACATGTACATGCCATTTTTACCATTCCAGTCCGTAAAAGTCACAAAGACATTGATTCGGTGCCTGGAAAATTGTATAGTTTGGTTTTGTCGGCAGTTTTGGTCGTTTTTAACACATGTACTTTTCAGTTAAATTTGACGAAAACGTTCACCGAATACGTATACAGGTATAATATAATCAACTCAGGGAGCTAAACGGGCGATTTACTATACAAACTACAGTCCTTTCAAAGTCAAACGAGAACGGTTGTAAATATACTATCGTCTGGCAGGTAAAGTATTCATCGCCATTCTTTCAAATGGGATAGTTCCCTCATTAGTATTACTCATTGTATCGACTATATTTGTGTAGTGATTAAATTATAAAACATACATAACCTAGATATACGACATGTGCTTTCAATAGCAATAAATGATATAAGTTGAAATTCATAGTAATCCGACAAATCATACACTGATTTGGTTTATTGTTGTTTATGTACATTCTTCAAAGGGACCTAAGTACGTGTGAGATTGACTAATTGTAATTATTTTTTCACGTTGATGTAGTTAAACATGGTTATCACAAGACTGGTGTTACGTACACTGTATGTTATGATATCAAGCACGAGATAAATACAAGGCCAATAAAATAATTTAAATAGTTTCATTCCAATCAATTTTAAAACATTCAGAAACAAAACAGGGTACGTAGGTATAAAAGGTACAAGTGCTTTAAGGGGTTTTATTTTCATAAAAATATATCTCAGAAAAAAATCTTAATTTCTATCATGCGGCTGTGTAAGACAATGGGTACTCAATGTTTAGCAGAACGTGGTCAAGTTGGCGGAGAATCAACACGATGGACACCGGATCTAAAGAATAAAATAAACGGTCGGCCTAACTTGGACTCTGCTCCATGACTGATCAATATCATGGGGGAAATTATAATAATTTTCCAGGATACGTAATTTATGTTTAAATATAAATATAACTAAATATAATATTATATAGAACGATATATATTTACATTTTTGTGTACATGCTCTTGTTTTTTTTATCACCTTGAATTTAGATCTTGTCTGTTTCGATTGAATATATATTGTATATTTACAATTAGCAATACAGTAACGTTATATCAAATACCAATTATGTAGTTCACGTATGTTTACAACTGGAAAACGAACACTGTCAAATGCATTGTATACAAAACAACGTTTCGGAGATGGAATTGATCATTATAAGAGCGATATGTGAAGTAGTAGCATTAAAAACGTTTGTAAAATATGACATTTTTTTATCGGACGTATGTACACGATGACATTTTTTTATCGGACCATGAACATTCGAATGTCCAAAAATACATGTCTGCTTGTTAGATCTATGTAATTTCATTGTGACTTTTGAAACATACTTGACTGATATTCATAATCAAAGAACATTCGCATACACGATACCAAGATCAAGAAGCAGCACAATAGTGAGTACGAGAGGTGTTCAACTTATTTATGAACAGAAAATGAACATCGATATTTTGTTACTCTAACAATGAAATCGAATAAAAACTTTTATATTGTGTAAAGTAGTGTATCAAGCAGTATATATAATAATTGTAACTTGCAAATACGTTACGGTTAAATCATTATCAGCATTAGGGTCGAGGCAGTTGTTATTTACGTTTTGAAGGTCCAAAACTCGTAATAATTACGTTTACATTTTCCTTCTTTAATCGTTGATTTAGTATCAACCAAATAGAAAAGTATATTGTTAAAGCATGAGAAGACTTCGACATCCACTGTTTCGTTATAATATATATCAAAGTTATATTCTTAAGTTTTTTATTTGGCATTGTTTATGGTGCCTTTAAGCTGAATCTGGGTGAACTGACTATGTTCTTGGAACAGTACTACGAACGAAACGTAACACTTTTTTGTTGAAAACCTGATTTAAAACGTTTGTACATAGACCACAGCCTTCAATTTCGTCAATTTGATATTCACGGTGGGGGATCCAACATATCGATACCAAAATGGGTTACGCATAATTTCATATGTCGAACTTCCTGGTCTACATATGTTGTACACATTTCGACGAAAAAAATGTAAGATTCTTATTTGTTATTGGTTTATGTTAAAATCAAATTGTTTTGCCCAAATATCTCAATGCAGTGCCACCCTTTATACATTTCCAAACATGTACGTGTGTTTATCTTATCTGTACGTGCAGCAATAACGGAGAAAAACTGATTCTCCGTCAGGCGGTGAGGCTGAAAATTCGCCGCAGTTTGATCACCACGAGAAACTCTTTTGTATTTTCACCTCATTTGTTTGATTATTGTTACAGAAATATAACATACCTTTCATTACACACATGTTTAAAATTTAACAGCGATTTGATGGCTAGAAAAATACTTATTGTAAAAAAACAGCATGCTCTACATATGTTGTACGTGTTTTCCATATGTTGGATTGAAAATGTTTAATTTGCCGACTTTATTTTGAGTTTAAATGGATTTCCTGGAAAAAAATCGAAACTGAAATATGTTTAAGTTATCATGACAACATCGATGAGTGGTATATTGCTTTTCTGGTGACTGTCCGTGTGTCTGTCTGTCTGTCGTTAGACCAAATGCTTTCCGTTCAATAACTCCAGAACACTTCGCCCTATGATCTTTAAACTTTGCATGAAGGTTGATCGGAAACAGTCGATGACTCCTAGATATTTTGAGGTCAGCAGGTCAAAGGTCATGGTCACTGTGACCTTAACCATTTTTAGACCAAATGCTTCCGTTCAAAACCGAAGAACGCTTTGCCCTTGTATCGTCAAACTGTACGCGAAGGTTAGTCAGTAACAGTAAATGATGTCAGGGTTTGCAGAAATCAGTTTATTAATAGTACTTGTCTGTTTGAGCGTCGATGAATTACTAGTATTGTTGAAATTAGTCGAAGAATCAAGATTACATATAACTGTTGGGTTTTTTAAAAAAAAAGATGAAGAACACTTGGTATCTACACATCCGTGTGGTGTTAATAAGGTCAAAATTTAAATCGCATACCTCGTTTTTATCACTGATTTTCTCTTGTAAAAACTTCCTGACTGACGCTGTATCGACCAAAGCCAGGTTATCTTACTCAGCGTCATGCATAGTCAGATTGATATACAAAAACTTCAATTTCAATGCATTCCAGTAGATTAATACCAAATCGGACTATCACAATTACCTGTCTTTCTAAGAACTAATTTGTCAATTTTACTGCAAACACCTCCTGGTATGTAGTGCTACCTTAATTGGCTCAAAGTTCAGAATAAAGTCATTCAAATGTATCAGTCAATGTATCGCACTAATGCATTGACCTTGAATTTGAGTTAAAACAATGAGTTACCTAACGGCAATCAACAGTTTTATTCTTGGAAGAAACGTGAAAAAATCAGAATTTTACATAGAAAATAACATCAATATGTAGCCGATTGTCTAATTAAGAAAATTAGTATCAACATGATATGCTTCAGTTTTATAATAAAGAAGTTACGTACAATTCAGCGATCAATCTGCCGTCAGTAGATCCATTTAAAGTGTATAGAGCTATATCGGAAGATATTTTTTTTTAAAGTTTCATAAACTGAAAAACAATTATGCTTTCATATCCATTAGATCATTTTTCGCTTCAGTTTTAACAGAATTTCTTTCTGTGATTTATTTAACATGCAAACGGTCCATTTTCATACGAAAGTGTTCTAGAACACCCTATGAAACTATAAGAATCGTATATTTTTCGACGATTGAATCAAAGTGCACTGAACCCATCCAATGTTTTAATTTGCAATTAAGGTAGTCTAGTATCATACTTAAAACGATACAAGTAATTATTTTGACATTGAATGACTGTTAGAAGCTCTATACACTTTAAGTTTGTTGATAGGACTGCTCGAACTCTTCATTCCTATATTTCGGGCCACCGATTACTGAACATGTTTTGCCTAATTAGTGTATTCGTAAGTGTGTAGTTTTAACGAAAAGGGAACTGCATAAATATACATAACAGGTCTAGTCTGCAATTAGCAAACATTTTGATTAGTTAGATATGCAGACATTTGCTGAAATGAAAATACATGTAAGTGCGTAAATAAGTTGGTGTAACGAATACGAAATGATATGAAGATAACTTAAACAGATTTGAGTTTGTGTTTTTCCAGGAAATATATTTAAACTCAATATAAAAGCGACAAATTAAACATTTTCAATCCAACATATGGAAAACACGTACAACATATGAAGAGCATGCTGTTTTTTTACAATAAATATTTTTCTAGCCAACAAATCGCCGTTAAATTTGAAACATGTGTGTAATGAAAGGTAAGTTATATTTCTATAACAAAAATCAAACAACTGAATGTGAAAATATAAAAGATTTTCTCGTGTTGGTCAAACTGTCGCGAATTTTCAGTCACACCTCCTGACGGAGAATCAGTTTTTCTTAAGCATTGCTACACGTACAGATAAAATAACTACATGTACATGTTTGGAAATGTATAAAGGGTGGCACTGCATTGAGATATTTGGGCAAATTAATTTGATTGTAACATAAATCGATAACAAATAAGACTTTCGTATTTTTTTCGTCAAAATGTGTACAACATATGTACACCATGAAGTTCGACATATGAAATTATGCATAACCCATTTTGGTATCGATATGTTGGATCCCCCACCGTGATATTGATTTTGATGTGCGTATTTCCATAATAACAATCCCAATGCCTTTCCATGAAAGCGGCCGCGAACACACAAAGCTGGACAAACATGAACTTCTCCCTATCCTTGTGACCTTTCAAGTCTAAATAGCATACCATAATATATCATAACTTTGTTTAAGATTTAGCATTGCTTCGCCATAATGAAACAATTTTTCCACATAATGTTGTTTATTTTACATTTCTAGATTCCAAGACTTTTGGCTGCGAGGCATGTTTTTCATGATTTACAGCGTAGGAACTTCGCATTTTCCCAGAACTATGCATTCAACTGTTTCGAAATAATGTCACTGATAGTTTCTATGGACACTCCCATCTGTGGTACTATTTCACGTTTTGTCAATTTAACTTTATGGTGTAGGTTTTGGCAATGTTGGGCAATTTTCATTTTTTGTGCCATTTCATAATTACTGGAAACAGAACTTTAATAACACTTCTTACGACAAATATTACTGATGTTAACATTAAAAATGCAAAATAAAAATTTATTAACACATTCTTGATGCTTATAAAAGGGCCATTTTGTATTAAATACAGGAAAACAATACCACCTACTAAATTGTTGTTTTAGGCTTTAACCAAATGAAATATACAATGTATGATGATCATATGTTCAACTTAAAACATTTTCTCGCATGGTTTAAAAAAGATATTTCAATTGTTTTTATTCAATATTGCACAACCGGTGTTCATGTTTTGTTCATAAATAAGTTGAACACCTCTCGTACTACATATGACGGGAATATCATCTATATAAAGTATGTGTCATAGAATGTTTGTTTCAATATATCCGAGTACAAACTTCCTAACAATACAGCTGAGACTTGCAAATCGACAAATTAAATCATGATTTTTCTAAACGGGACTTTTAATCGTTTCAACAATTATACAATATGTATGTCAATATGTTCCTGTTATTATATATAAACTACATATGAAAGTACGCGCCCTGTAAACTTGCCTTGCAACCATCCTTGTTTTAAATATTAACTACAGTAATAAGTATAACCAGGTTAAATGGTTGCATACTCGTAGGCGTTTGTTTTTAATGCCCTTGTGATTTATGTTTACCATTTCCCCAAAATTTTAAGTCACTGAATTAAAGAGAAACACATCCATATCTGATATTGTGTTTACAATGATAAGGCATATTCGTATACTAGTTTGTAGAAAGGACAAACTTTAATATAATATTGCCCATGTCTCGTGAAAGCGCTGTTGTTGTATTTACTACGGCAGAATATTATATACTTGGTATCTTATCAAAATTTACCCGTTTTCAGCTTAGTTCGGATATCATCATCAACAGTGTGGAATTATTCTGATGTACTAGTTAAGTACATGTATACAGGTAATACTATGGTCAAACTTTCAACAAATATCAGACATTCAACATTTCGCTCAAACAAAATACAACATTATTCCCATCTTGCAGAGGCTGTAAACCACGTGTTTACTGCTTAGAGCAATGGGGCAATTTTTTAACTAGAGAAAGTACAGCCTTGTGACAAAAGTTATTAACTTTGCGCCAAAAGATATATTCTATTTTCGAAATAATTTTAATCACGAAAGCACGACACAAAACCATTCCATACTTGTTGTATTTCCCCGCTGTTTAAATCTACGGATGTGGCAAATTGAAAGCGCCACGTCTTCGTTATTTGTAACCCATCCTGCATTCCTTGTATCACACACTCCATCTCTTCCTTCGAGATCAGAGGCCATTGGCCAATCTGGCAGGGAAAACCCCAAGACGTCGCGTCACAAGTTGGAGCTATTTTCAATTTCGCGTAATTTATTTGCCAAATGGTTCAAATGTAATTATGTTTGTTTCAATAAATATCATATGTTATATATCAATCGAACGAAGAAAATCAGCACAATCGACCTGAATGTATATGTTTTGAGTTTTATTACAAAATCCCACATTTTCAGGGTTCGAAATAACCAGAATACGGTGAAATATCACTGTAGAGATGTAACATCCAATCTCGTGGGCCTTGAGAAAAATGTGTGGAGAGCAAAAACCATACGCAAAATTTCTATATTTTTTTCGCAAAAATGATTCTTGAACGTAAAAAGTTGATGCCATTTACGTAAAAGAAAGTGACATCATCATAAAGTCAAATACTTTTATTCTGTGTTGAGGGAACAGTTGTGTAGAGATTTCAAAATTACGGGAAAATAAGTTGTTATTACACTGATAAAATTGTTCTGCAATATTTATTTTTAATAATTTATCTTTGAAATTTCCTATAAAAAATACGTTTTTCATATATTATTAAATACGGTATTCATTTTAGATTTTGATTCAAGAGATCAAAAATAATTTCAAATTTTCTTTGTCTACCTAAAATGTCCCACCCGGTGCTTAAAACTAAAAACTGAATTGAACATGAAATTCGATTTGATCGAACGTGAAAATTTCTGTAAAAAATTATTCGTCACTGCAATGATAAAATACGTTTTTTCCACGCTATTGAATAGTATATTGTTTATCAAAATCGTTCAATATACGGTGAAGTTATTAGTATTTTTCAATGTCGCCACAAAATGTCCCATCAGCAAAATTACGTACTAAGTAACGTCAAAATATATTAGTGTTTATGTTGTAGCTTCGATAATTCAATGCAAAATTGAAATTGAAATTTTATAGATTTGTTTGAAATTGTTTTTTATATACTAGGAAATGTATACAGTACTTTATTCATAAAGGGATTTTTATTTAGCATTTTGTGTTCATTGGGGTTCCACCAAGCAGGTCTAAACTGTAGAAAGAGCAAATGGATAAATGTACACATTACAGCAATATGGTTAATTACAAGTTATTTTGCCTAAATCTAAGTTCTGTAGTCCCTAAGGTTGCTGAATATACCCCCTTTACACATAGTTACACAATTTATGTGTTTATGGTTGTTGTACGCCCATGATTTAGTTATTCTGTCAATTGCACGCCTTATATCCGTCATATTTAGCTAAAATAACGGCGTTTTTGACGTTACGCAAAATAGCTCCAACTTGTGACGCGACGTCCAAATGACTACGTACGTACGACTGTTGAACGCAAACAATTAACCATAGCAAGATCTGTCTTATATCTGTAGTACGTACATAATGATGCAATACATCTAGAGAACGGAGTCTATAAATGTTGATACAAGAAACACGTTACAAGCTTAGTTATGCCTCAGTCACAAAGATCGTACGATGTCCATGTGTACTGGTTTCTGTACATTTATAGCACCTGACCCGGCGCTCGCACTGACAGTGACTACGTGCGATCTTCAAAAGAAACATCGTAAGATATCCGTACGGACATCGCAGACAAGCAGTACGTTACTCGCAAGGTGCTCATGTGAAGCTCGAGTTCACCGAGTTTCAGAGCCCTAGACTACGAGCTTTTGGTCTAAATGAAAATGTAACCAATGTTATTATAATTATGTTTTGCTTTCCAAATTTTACAGTATTGATATTTTTACAGAAGGGTATTGTAAAGCATAAACATATTCAAGTTCTAATTACCTTCTGAAATAGAAAGTTTAGGGTGTTATAAAACACCTTTGCAGTAAAACCGCCGCGTTCAGTTACTCGAGCTGCTATAAATCCATCGCTCAAATCATTTACCTTATTTTAAGAGCAAAACCCCAACATGCTTGTACATGTAACAATGAAACCCAACAACGCTTTTATTCCGTACAAATCCGCTTTCTGTTTAATTTCCGTTTAATTAACAACTTGACTAATTATAAATGGTATGAGGTGCTTCTTAGAACTGCTGTAATACATTATATAAGGACTATATATCCATGATATCATAGTATCAATGTAAACGAAATTACCGATAGGCAGTGAATTGCACCGTAGCGTAGAACAATTACATCAATTTCATCAAATTTTTCAAATGTTTTCTTTTTATAATTATTATTTATACTGGTGTTAAAGTGAATTGAGTTAAGGAACAAATACACGTGTGAACTTGATAATTTTTCACCAGATTGAAGCTCGGTTGTGTTGTTAACATGAAGACGGGTATATAAGCCAGATATATGACACCGGATTGCGGCTTGATTAGATGTATGAGACGAAACGTTCGCTCGTGTTGGTGATAAGGTGAATATAAAATATATAAGACTACAGTACCACATACTTAGTGAGAAGTTTTTTGTGTTTAACGAATGTTTTACGAAAGTTAACTCGAGTTATAACGCTGAAAAAGGAAACAAATCATTAATGAACGATGATTGGACGCGCGTGGTGTATTTATCAATACGAGATATAACTCACTTTCACTGACCAAAGTTTCAAACATTGACCTGATATGGGACTGATAACATACGAGTTGTAATTACGTCGAACTTTTAAAAATAAAATAATTTTATTCGATTTGATTTTTTGGCAAGCGTGAACGTATTTACATTTTGGTATTTTTACGGTTTTACCGAGTGATGGGTAATTAACAAGCTAGAAACATCAGATAGTTCTGTTAGTGTGTTCACTGTTTTCACTCACCAGTCGATGCCTTTGTTGAATAATCTCCTACAGCAGATGTCTAATTCTCCACAAATCAGCTAAAGTGTAATTGCTAATGAAGCTATAGATAACGCGGAATAAATATGGATAGAACAACCCTTCCACGTTATTCCTCGGATGTGGCGGCTCATCACGATCCTCGGACTAACATTTACATGGCGCAACAAAACGACTATAATTTCCCGCCGTGGATACCCAGTGTTGGATATACTCAGGTCGTCATGGCTGGGGGTTGTTCAATGCAGACGACAATAAAAAAGGAACAGAGAATTCGAAGACCGATGAATGCGTTCATGGTATGGGCTAAAACGGCGCGAAAACGACTGGCAGACGAGAATCCCGATGTCCACAACGCTGAACTTAGTAAGATGCTAGGTAAGTCATGTTTGTTACATTATCATATCTAGTCTTTTATTCTATTGATCAGACAAAGTGAATGTACACAGCGTCTCAGTCAGTCTGCGATCAGTGCGATCCTGCACTCACAGTGCGGGCCTTCACTCTCGGTGCGAGTCTGTTGAAACGAAAGTGCTGAGTTGGACGGATCCTATTTTCCCGCTCCTCGATATCTTAACAGTTAAAACGTTTTTCCATTAACTTGACAGAACCTCGAGTTTTTTTCCAACTTATTCATTGGTATATCAGTCTGACTTTGTTCATGCAATAGGAACAGAACTTGATTTTATCCTAACTTTACATACACGTGTATAGGGCATACATGCACTGTATCAAACGTTTTTTTCTTCCAAATAATGCACCAGTAATAATAGATGCTGAATGTGTAACTAACTGACTACAGCGATGTTTTAAGCAGAACTAATTATTTTTAAAAGTTTTATTTAGTATACATGTGCAAATTCAATACATGAATCATCACAGTGTTATATATCGCATCCATACGTGTGTTTGACTAATGATATAATCCAACCCAGCGTTATTTATTACCTTATAAATACAGTACGTGTTTACAATATTTTATTACATGAATACATGTATATGACTTGATCAATTTCATTTGAACAAGGAAAGAAAAAAATCTCCCGAGTAAGCAAATGCACTAGTCAGTTGCATCCACCGCCACCACACCCGGGGATGGGTTGGAGAGTTTACTTTTGGGTTGTAAAAAACCCACCCTTCACGGCCCTGTCGGAGATAGCTGATGATCACCCCCCCCTTACAACTAAGTATTGTCCCCGAAGTATTGGTTCGGATAATTTTTTCCCACATATACGGGGGAGCTGGAATGTAAAAAATCGACCGTTTCCCCGGTCGCCCATGCCCGGGTGTGGGGACCGTGGATGCAAATGACTGGTGCAAAACATGTTGATGCTTATTTCACTGTTATTAATTAAAATAAAACTCAGAACTGTCGATGGCAAAGGTGTATCATTATCATGTGAACATTATACCAAAGAAGAAATAAAAATTAATTCAGCGTTAAAAAGCCTCTTTCGTCGTTAGATTAACCATGTGGCAAAGGATGCCAATAAAATGGGACGTTAAAAAGAGATTACTCTAATTTCCCACTTCTAGTTCAATAGCTACATAAATAAGTACATATGCACTTTTACTAATAACACCAGGCACGTCTGTATCCGAGAACAAATACTCAATATTTCTGCGAGTATTTTAGAATACAACGTAAAATAATCATAACCTAATTAATAATTATGGTAAAATACAATATGTGGAAGATTAAATTGTCGGAATCAAAATAGTGTTTAGTTGTTTTTAATGGAATTGAAAAAAATGCATTGGAAAATGTTGATACATGTCTCACTATAATTTTGCTTATTCTTATAATGTTTAGTTCGTAATGTAGTTGTCTTGTCCTGTGTTATATGTATACATGTATTATATTTTTGCCCGGACACTTTGTCACTTATGACACGCTTTCCATTGTTTCCCACCCAACTAAAGTTAAGAGATGAACTGCTTGGTAACCTAGAGTGGTTTCGCTTGTTTCGGTGCTAAACACCAGGGACGTTAAAACAGGTAGCGTGCCCGAAATGCTTACATATATCTTTCATAATCTCTGCTTAGGCATAAAGGAAAAATTAATAGCCTACTCTTCCGACAACAACAAACCACCAACAAACATGTATGCTATAATTACGAAATGATTTTCTATAAATCATTTCAAGAGCATTATTTTATCAGTATAATTTATATCGTTCGTGTAATACGGTGTGTATAGAAGGTCCATTGTATTTCTATTTTGCTCGACATAATTGCACGCTTTGTGATGAATTGTTTCGAATATATTTTTTTTAAAATGTATACAATCGGGTCAATTTTGGCCCATTAAAATATCTGTGCATTTGAATTCCATGGGACACGAAAACTCTCGGCTCCAACTGACAGGGTCTTTGGTTGTTGGTTATAGATATATTTAAATGCTATTTTCTCACTGCTAATAACATGTGAAACCAATCTCATGTTTTACGTTTGGCGCCGCATATCTTGTACAGCGTGGGTGCAAATCAAATTAATCCGAAATAACTACAGTATAATGTTGCGAAACAAAACTGCATTAAGTGGTGCCAAGTAATATGGTACACGATCATTATAATGATGACCGCGATCAGTGTATTAAACTAGCATTTACATGTACATTGCAGAATGTATTAATTGTTTATGGTGCATATAATTTATATATAGGAATTGAAACATAGCCATTCTCATGAATCAGTGTATAGTCAACGGATGAAAAACACGCTGGTTGAACGAGGATGAACATAGCAAGACCGCAGTGGTTTTTTAAATATTATTTTTGGTTTACTTTATGTCTATCTGGGAAATAACAAGACAACATTAGGATCGCTAACACTATAGCAGACGAGCAATACAGAGAACTTCTTGACATTACCAACAGTCTCGCATCCTAACAGCAATATTTCGCACAGACACAAAAAAATAAACGTTACCCAAAATTAGATATCTTTTGTTTTATTTTTTTATTATTTTGCAAAATAAACTTTAAACATTTTCTTTAGAATTTCTCACATTCTATGAACTGATGATACTGGACATATTTAATTGATTGCATGATCTAGTCTATATTTATATGTTCTGAAAAATATTTTGATTAACACAAGAGTTTAATTGTATTGAAGTAATTTCCATTGTCATATGTCTGTATCAATTAAGACTAATTAAAGATAAGTGATTGTAAATGGATAAAGTCTAACTCACGTGTATATGTGTATAATAAAGTTATAATAAATATGTAACTTGTTGAACATGAGTTTTATATTGTGTATGAGTGCTGTAACATATGTATTTGACACTACTAGTACGAACAATGGAAATTGACGTACATTATCAGTATTTTTATGTTAAGATTTGTGAATGAAAATAAAGAAAATAATTTATTATACCACTTGCATCATATGTGTAAATTAATTAACACTCAATTTAATATACACTTATATTTCGTAAGAAATGCGATTGGGTTAGGGTTAGGGTTTACTTACATGACATTCTAATAAGTTTTTGAAAATATATATATCCGTTAGTGGGTACACCCGCCAAATATAAATGTACTCTGCTTCTCTTGCACAGATTCATACAAACAACTGTGACTGGCAATAGTTTATTTGGCATATATAATTTCAATGTTTTGATACTCGTATAGTACAAAGTTAATTTAGTACAAGACTTTTATCAAGAATAGTCATGATTAAAACGTACATAGTCAGTCTTTGTCTACATGGTATATACAATAATTATGTTAACTTTATAGTTAGTTTTACTCATTTGTATTCACGAACCGTTGAAATGATGTGCGATACCGTGATTTGTTAATCTGATAGTGTTTGACAATTAGTGCTCCAGGCGTATAGTTAATTGGGGAAGAACTTGACTTTTAAGTTCCACTGCCGACCCCGGCGCGTGCATTTTATTAACCAGGTGGTATAAAAGCGCGGGCCTTTGATTCTGGAAGCATAGTCCACGTGCCACAACTTTCCTTATCTTATTTTATCAGTTAACCTGTTGTTGCTTTTTACATTTTTTTTCTAGTCATTTAAATTCAATTTAAAAGTGTACTCATGATCTTAGCCTACGGGTAATTCTAAAATAGTAAAATAGCTCATAATTATGCCTGAAGTTATAAGAAATACAAAAAAAACCCAGAATTTATCTTACATTTTATATCAAGACAGAAACGATAATACTTGGCGTACGTGGTTTAATAGGAATCAAGGTGACTTTGACATAATTAAATTACCCCTGCATTTTCAGAACTCGCAGAAAATACTAGTTTTTTAAGTAATAACATTTTAAGGTTACTTATTAAATAATTAAAATAAATACAGTTTAGAAGTAAATATTTTTTATAAACTTGGCATGGTCTTCATTGAGATGTGAACATAATATAAGATATAAAATACGAGGTCATTCTATACAGAATAATCACCTGAAAACCTTTTATTTTATATTGTAATAGATTTCTAGTATTATCTTACTTACACGTATTTGTAATGTAATAAAGTTAAACTAAATTCTTTATAATAAACACCTTAGTTAAATTGGACCTAATCGTATTTATAACTAGTTTTACCGTGTAGTAATTCCAAAATAACTAGTCCGGACATTTTTTCAAAGTTGATTAGAAAAATGACTTTATTATGAAAAATGAACATTTGTTCAAAGTCAGACGAAACGATGTTGTAAAACTGAAAATCAATTTCATTGAGTAACTTTCATAATTGAAAAATAACACATTTCTGGTATAGAATAAGAAGGTCGTAAGCACATAACCAATATTTCTAGAAAACAAGGAAAAAACTGTCTTAACTATGGTAAACATGATAAGTTCCGATTTTTTTAAAATTAGGCGCTAAAGAAGCGCCTTGTAATCTTGATTTTAAGTATGTATCCGTATTGTAAGGTCGTTAGAATTATTTACTTCTTATTCTAAGCCAGCGACATGCAGATATACCAATTAATTTATCGAGACCAACGATTATCAGAATAAATGAGGTAGAACAAATAGCATAAAGAGCCGAGACGATCAAGTTCATGGTAATATAGGGTCTAAGTTCATTGTAATATGGGTCATTTATTATACACTCATTATAGAAAGTTGTAAGTACACCACCACAGTAAATAGCCGAAATAGCGATACGCGCAAATAGTGCATGACATTATAAAAAAATTATGCGTTTAATACGATGTCCTGTTACGGCCATCGCTGCATATAAGTATTATAAAGCCAAAACACGAACGTTGATAATACAGTACTCAGTAATGAGTTCGATTCATGATACAATATGTATTATGAATTGTTCTATTTATATGCAAAGTTTGAAATGATTTGAACATTGTAGAACACTTTTCCTGGAACGCCTCTCGTATTAAATTACGTGCTTGAAGCAAGTAACTGACACGAGTGAAAGTGTGCGTAATTTATGAACTAACCGATTGGAATTTGGTAACTTTGATTGCTTTAAAACATGTGTAATTAGTAGTATAATTTAGTACTAATAACAGGTTTGGTTGTATATTTCAGGTCATAAATGGAAGTCCTTACCGAGTGAGGAGAAAAAGGTATTCAGTGACGAAGCTGAACGCCTCCGTCAGGAACATATGAAACAACACCCAGATTATAAGTATCGCCCACGTAGACGAAAAACGCAAAAGAAAGGCGCCAACAATGGCACTACTCATGGACATGACGATGCATACACACGGCGTATGGATGCCCACCGCTCGGTTTACATGGAGAAACGGTTCCCAAGGTCAAACAGCTTCAGTTGTGAAGGTACCGCTTCTAATAAATCATCGGTTGATTACAGGCGTCTCAGTTCGAGTGTACCTATCGTTTCTAGTAGTATAACCCCTTCACCTGATTCCAGCCCCCCAAGTCCCGAAGACAACTCACAATATATCCAGTATCAACAGTATGGCACGATCGCCACAAGCGACTTCAGGTCGCACAATATTTACAATCGCAAAAACAATACGTATCCCGTTGCAACACAAATGTGCCATTTCCCGAAATCTTCGTACCAAAATGTCGTCACCCAAATTCCCGTGCCAAAAGACATTAGAGTTGACCTAAATGCTAACTACTACATGGGTGACGCTGGGAAGATTCACTCAGGCGTCGGCAATGAATCCGGTCACAATGCTAACCTACTCTATAGCGGACGGCCATTATACGCATACGATGGTGCCAAACCTAACCAGCCTGATCTGTTCTATGGTAACCACGACGTCTATGAAGATGTGCGACACATCAGTCCCGCAGAGATGGATATCTACATCCATCCAAATTGTTCCGAAATGATAAAGAACTCAAATATACTCAAAACGAGCGCAGATCAAATTGACGTTGGAAAAGTTCACGCATTTTCTCAAGTTAAGAACGAAGTCACGCGAGAGAATGGAAAGTTTGACTGCGCGGTGTCAGCATCACTTTCACCCGAGGCGGAATCTACTCGAGACGTTCCTGGTGCTTGTTATGACTATGACGCTCAGCCTATGATTAATGCTCTAACTCATGAATCCATGACATTATGAGTGTGAATTCTCTCATGAAACCCAAACTGGGCGTTGATGTTACTTGTGGTTTCAACATGCAAATAATTCTAGTCAGGTTTTTATTTTTACCATTTTGATTGTTATATGAATCTACAATTTATCCACACTCCATGTTTAATCTTCATTTTGTATATTATAACTTGCCATGACCACCATTATCATTATCTTACACATTGATGCACATATCTTACAACAGCATTATCACCACTTTAACAACATCAAAACAACGATATCATGTCTGTATACATTGGTAATATTATAATCTTCAACTAGAGATCCGTACGTCATATTATGTTCTCATCGACCATCATGCCGGAGTCTCCCGGCTGGTCCGGGCTCGACTCCTGGGTTACATTTGTTTCATTTCATCAAGTTCTCCATTACATTGCTAGAACACATTTAATACTGGTATATCAAATAAGCAAAATTAACTTGATCATAAGGAAAATATTAGGGGAACTGACAGAAACTTGCACCCCACCCAAAAGGAACTCTGCCTAGTAATATTCTGTTCTGTATAACAGTAATGCTATTACGATAATAAGGCCACTTTGATTATTTCAGAAGCATGCGTTGTTATGTTTGCAATTTAAAAGCGCGATTGTATTAAATATAGAAAAGGGTCCACTGTAAAGCCCGAATCCCTACTAGTTGAGACCATCCTTTTTATCTTTATATTCACATAATTTTGTAAATACTTTGTACATTGTATACATTATATTTTGTTAATTTTAATTTTCATCCCGACCAATTCGCAGATATTTTAGCCTGGTGTGAATGAAATCAGTAACATTTGGGTCTCTAAAGTGTTCCATGATTTTATCCCAAAGTAATCATCATTTAATCTGTGAACGTTGTTATGTTTCATTTTTGTTGCAATGAATGTTCCTATTTCTCGTGCATGCTGCATTCTTTTCCCTAACATCTCCACATATTTCTGATAAACTGGCTGTCTAACATCTATATATCATTACAATAAAATCTTCAAGCATGCTTTCTTGTAAATAGAGAGGCTAGGTATTGTTGTTTTTCTCACAAGATTCGCGGTAAACGCGTTAAGTTAGGGTGGAGAATTCTTTATCCAATACCAATTAATGTGATCGTTATATGTTTTACCTGGGTGCAACCACGTTTTATATCGTAAGTCAAGTTTGCCTCCATTTAATGCAACAGATAAAAGAATTTTCTGTTGGAAGAAAATTGGGTGCATTTCTCAGAATGTACAAATGTATATATAAATAGAAAAATCTTCTTGTATTTAGTACTAATTTATTTGTTTATTTAAGGTCGATTGTGAAACAAATGAATTATTTTTCATTAAACAGACTCTTTTTTGTTTCAAAATCTTTTAAACTGAATTATTCAGATTCAGTCTGACCAACTCAAAAGTGGTGTTTTCGCAAGAATATTTGGGTGATGTAGGATATTCAAATATGCTTGCCCCCGGAACAATCACAGGTTCTCAACTTACATCAATTACACTCAACAAATACTTCTTAATACTATAGAGTATAGAACTTGTTCAAAGAAACAGACTTGTATACAACGTTTATTTCAACATTCGGATGTAGCGTTTATATAGAAATATTTCTTATTGTTCATACATGTACTAATTGTTTTAGGTCGATAGTGAAACCACTGTAAGTCCTTCAATTTATGTTAATCCCTCTCCATTCAATTCTTGTAAAAATACAAAAAGTTTCAGAGAAACGAACTTGTATATTTCGACATTTTGTGTAAATACATACATGTACATTATATCGACACTTTTGTATTAATTAAGGAAATTATTATCACTTTTTGACCTTTATATGTATAATATTTGGATACTATGCAATGTTTTTCTTTGTAAATTTTGAGATTTTGATAATAAGATAAGTGGATTATTTTAATACCATTTTTCTATCTTATAGCGATTAAGACGACACTTATATTCTCAAGAGTAATGTCGCTCGTTTTGTCACCATTTTCATTGTAATTTTATCGAGCTTATAGTGTCGTACTCGAGTGATTAAGTTTATGAATATTGCTATTTTAATAGAGATTTCATTCACCAGATCTGGTTCTACGTAAACTTTACATTATCTGTCCCACCTGTTGAATAAATACATTATTCATTTAATTTAAGGGCCTAATCTCCACAATATGTCTGTCAACGTCCATATATCATTCTTGTGCCATGTAGAATCAGCCAAATTGTGCTTAACAAGTGTCTAAATTATCCTAGCACTAATCTATATTGACATATACTTTATTTATTATTATTTGCATGGATATAAAACAATATTTTATACCGAATTTAAGCCACTTGACATGATATTTGAAGGGGAATGAAGCGAGTTTTATTGCCTAAGCGCACGGCGTTCGCCAATATGGCATGTACGTGTACTGGTGTACAATGTACAGTGTACATGTTGGAACTGGGGTAAGCTGCCGGCTGGGCAACATGATCGCGGATCTCAAAATACTGTCAATTCAGACATTTAAGTTGATTCGTATGCTTTTGGTTAAGTGTGCATATTTGAGGATGTCATAAATTCGTGGACAGGAAAATTACAGTCAATGTTATGTATTTGGGGTTCATTTATCGTCGAGATTTGATCATGTAGTCGTTTGTATTCTCAAAATCAACAGCAATTTCCCACACTCATGTTAATTTCTATTCACTTGACTACATTTTCATTGTATTGTATGTATATGTATACAATGCATGTTGAACTTGTATTGGTTGGAATGATTCATGGCCACACGTTACCTCGCTGTTTTATACGACATTTCAGTGTTATAGTGATCATTAGTATCAACCTATATAAACATACAGGATTTTCCATGATTCGTATTTTAGCTTCTGTTACTCCCAGGCAACCCGTCTGTCATCCAAGCTCAACAGTAAAAGGGCCGCATCCAAAGACAAAAAGCCCCGAGGCAAATCTTTTTCTAGGGTATATGTGAGGCGGGGTTTTCTTCAAAAAGTACAAAAATATACTTACTTTGGTATTTTCTCAATTTTATACCAAGGCAAGCGGTGTGCCTCAGTATGGCAACGGACCTGAGTACGGTGTCGGTTGCCTTTGGCTTTGCGTTTTTAAGTTTCAAAGGTAGCTATCAAGAGTCGCAAAGAATAACGAAAACAGTCGACCATATTGCCGAAGTTGATGGTCAGGCGGCCGCAGGCCTGATCTGTCGAAAAATATCAAATCTGAGTCAATCGTCACGTCAAATACGGACGAATATTTTGGAACTAATTCCGTGCTAGATCTGCGAGGTTAGCTTCACAAGTTTCTGTTTTGTGAAGCTTACCTCGTAGATTTAGCAAGGAATTAGTTCCAAGATACTTGGTATTTATTACATTCGCCTAAAACTTATACTGATTTCAGTATAGGGACATTGGGTCCAGGTCAATTTGTCTGTGTAATATAAATTGATGGCGGATATAAATAGAATAAAATAAGTATATTTTTATATTTTTAATCAAACTTTCCAATAAACATAACATAATATGCATGTACTTGCAATCTTTATTTTAAGTTGGATTACATTTACAACAATACTTGTATTGTGTAATGTTTGATATGAAATATGTCTGCATCATTTTGATTGTGTTGTGACAAAAAACCCTCATCTTCCTAGTTGCAATTTCGACACATTGTACAACAATGTATAATTATGTTTTTAATGCTATCTTTGGATGTCGGATGTGATACATTGACGTTTTGATATGTTATGACTGATCAGCAGAAGGAATGCAACATTAAAATACTAGTACATGTATTAGGAAAATTGACTGTAGAAACATTTATCTTTTATTAACTAAAAAAAAACTAGAAATCATTTTATTATTAACATTTTCCCTGAAGCTACAAAAAAATTTACTTTCTAAGGGTACCAACCACTTCAATTTTCTCCAGGATGGTGTCCTACAGACTATTTTACGCAGGGGGAGGGGGTCAAGCCATCATTTTTTCTCAGGGGGGGGGGGGTGTGTCCTAAACAGACTGTACTATGTGAGATGATTTATAATATTTCTCCCAAAATTCGAGGGAGCCATCCCCTCTACACATACACTCTCGCATTTATCCATTATTTGGTATGTGCTAATGAGACCAGAACAAAACTATAAGCTTAATAAATGTTGAAGTCAAACTTTTTACTCCGTATATTTAAATATGAAATGGTATTTTACTTATTTAGTTTCAGATATATTGTACAAAAATGTAAATATACTTCACCAACTGTAATTTGCTGTTACTTTATAACATTCACGTCAAAGGTATTCTATTATGCCGAGTTTGAAACGTTGTCACGTTGTTACCCTGGCTGAAGGAACACTCGATTGAGGATTGACTGTGTACAGTTCATTAATTTACACATGAACCCTATTTTTAAATTTAGATCTAGCCTGCCATCATATACATAAACATGTGTGAATGGACATCGAACGATCATCTTTCTAATGGGACCACGTATGGGCAAAATTCTAAAATGGTCTGATTACTTTTACATAAGCTACGTTTCACCATGCCATATCTCATTTTTATAGAACATCTACAACAAATATACGAGAACGATTAGTAATCTATTGCTCTACATGTTTATTTGTTTACTTTGATATGTTGGACTTCAGATAAAGTCGATCAATCCATTTATAAATTGTACAAACTTGTTTATTTATGCTGTTGATTGCATGCGCGGATCCATACATATATATTTTTTATAGGGGTCAAACTAATATTTTTCTCAAAGGGGGTACTACAACCACCTTTTTTTCGTCGAGGGTTATCCTGGTTAGACACTTGATCCTGAATAATCACATTGTTACCAACGAAACAAGCAGGTGTATCCGATCCCAGACCCCTCATTGAATCTGCGCATGGAATTGTGTGTTTGTGTACGTCTACTCGATCTGTGTACTCTTTGACGTATGATCTGAGAAAAAGAGATTCTTTTTGTTTTTCAACATTTTTATTAATTACATGACTGTATTTAATTGTTCACCATGACATGCTCTGTTTTGTTTTGATTATTTTAGTGTTATGAAACTCTGTTGTATATTTGTACTTAGTACTCATAGAGTATTGGTACTCATAAAGTCTAAGACTGTCAAGTCTTATACATATGCCTTATGCCGTAGGCCTTATGCAAAAATGTAACTTTTTTATGAATTGATTAAAAAACGAAATAAATAAATAAAATTAAATTGTATTTTAATGCACCAAAAATAATAATGTACAAACTTACATCTGATTTGTTGTTCTTATCCATAACTCAAGTAAGATCAATACTGAGTACCACACCTGGCTCAAATATTTTAGCAGCAAAAAAGGAACAATAAAATGTAAATTTTTATATTTCCCTTGTCTTTGATTTTGGTAATATGGCGTCGAGCGCAGGAAAACGTCCCTTACGACGTCACGTTAATAACGTCACAAATTACGTCACAAAAACGTCCGACCAGACGCGCGTTTTACTACGTAAACAATCAATTTCTATGTTTATATCATGTGTTAATTGTCTCAAAATTAATCAAAAGGCGAAACTTAGCATGATGGACGATTCCAGGGTGATAACTAGTTGACTTCGCTACATTATAAACATCTTATTTTAAGATATAAAAAACGAATTTATCATATCGAATATGTCTATCATTTCGGGTAAAAATATGCGCAGTATTGTATCTATTTCGGTTTCAACTTTGTTAACATTTGAAATCCCATATAAACAAGCCGACAACAAGCAACATTTGCCTTAATCGAAGAACAGGCAGGCACTTATCAATCAAATCACGCTTTGTCGTTTAGTAAAGAAATACAAGTTAGCAAACTGATACGCATCCCAAATCTAGTAAGACCAATTAGGGTCTTTGATTCTAATATTTTCCATAAAGCGTTGTTATTGTATAATTGATTGTAAGTATACAGTATAAAATTTGTGAAATAAATATTTTTAAACTACATTTTTTTGTAATATTTGTAATTGTTAAAACTATGAACGATAAGAAAGTCGGCATTATAAAAACCACGATCATCCCATTAAATACACGGAGCTAACCTCTGTGCTAAAATTTGACTGCTTATAGTGTTAGGTAACGAAACAATGCTTGTAAATATATTTCTATTGTATTACTGTAATTTATTATATTCCAATTATTGATCAATAATTATGCAAAGGCTGTGTAGATCTACAGTCCGTTCAAAGTAAGTAACGGTTATTTATAAGCATTGACCCGTCCACCAGGTAAAATATGTTTATCTAAGTTTAACTGGATGTATCTCCGCTATTCTTTCGAATGGCCAATTCCCTCATTAGTATACCTTATTGGATCGACAGTAATAACTCATGTATTTCATACATTAGAAATGTATTTCATACATTAGAAATAGTAATGTTATACTCGAAACATATTTCTTAAATCCGTGAAAAGTAAATTTAATGTTCTAGTTTATTTGGCAATGTACGTCTTCTATCCATGTTTAATTACGCTTCTTTCCGATTGAATGTAATTTCCGCTAATTTTTGTATAAATTTGTGTATTTTAAACAAAATCACTTGTGAGTCAAATGTTCTGTTTTATTATGTGTTCTATAAAAAGTAAAACGGGTTATAACATCACTACCTCCTGAGTATGTCTAAACATGTATTGTTACTTTAGCTAAGAAATGACCACCCCGCTGGCAACGGTTACTTGAAACTGAACACACGGATTTTACAAAACGAGAATTCAGTTGACGAATGGAAAAATTGAATCTTGATAATAAAACATTGTACAGATTGTAAGCACAATCCAATAGATTTGCTTGACAATTTTCGACAATTCGACCAGTAAATGGTCGGATAGTTTTTCACACTGGCGTTTTGAACATTGGTTTAATGGCATCGGATAAGTATATACAGCCAATGTGCTCCTACAAAAGTATCTTTTAAGTCTGTGTTGATGGTACATGTATATGCACTGCACACCATTCAAACTTAGATACATGTATTCTTAACTTTATGATCTCACCACAGTTCAGTTGAGTTAGCTTCATACAGACAATACCCGTCTTGAAAAGTCCTAAGTGGTGGTTCTATTCGGAGCTGTTTGCTGCATTATTCTCTTGAGTTAGGTATACTATAATTCATTCATAGTAATAATAGGTGGACCATACATAACCCGGGATCTAGACGTGTCCCCGACGTCTAAGTATCGTCCACACAACGGACACAGACCATGGATTGTTTATGGGATTTCCGTACACGGCAACCAACGTTGCTATACAATGCCTATTTTGTGTGTGTCCGACAACCTTATTCACACTCCGGTCCGAATTACCAATTTTCTGGACCTTCGTCGCTCAAGCACCATTTGACAAATTTAACAGCCCCTGATCATTGGGCTACTTATGGAAGCATACGTTCGCGTCTCGCTGGGGAGACTTTTTCTCTCCTGTGGGTGTGGCAGCCAACATCGGTCTGCGGCGCCCAGGAATAGACACTGCCCTCACAGACACCAATTTACCTTAGTGGAGTGTAGCATGTGGTTTATTCTTGCTCAGATAAATTAACATCGGTCCAGACAGAGGTTGAACCCGGGACCTCTCGACCCCGCAATGCGCGCACTATCTCTACGCCACCGCTCCACACGTTAGTAATGAAGAACATAGCCAAATCGATCGCCATGCTAGGTAACGAACGCAGGCAACTATTTGGAAGGAGATACTTGTACTTTGAACATACACCTGAACTTTGTCTGTAATATGTAGCGTATATAGCCTATATATACTATGAGGGTCAATGAAATATTCTATTAGAACTAACTTTAACCATATTTACACTAAAATACAACAAAGAACTTTACTTGGAGCTTTCTGAAGTGAATTAAGAGGCTTTCAAATCTTTTCAAAACAAGATTCTTTTACAATATTGAGTTGCTAGGCAACAATATAACCTTATTGAACTAATAAGTAAATTGATAAACTAAATCACAGTATACACAGTATTGATAGTTACATTGTTTAACAATATAAATTGTATGGATACCTTCTAATGTTTACTAATGCGATCCCAAATAAATGTTTAAATCAATGTTAACTTGCAAATTAGACTTGCAAGACCATGCATGTCCAAAATGTCTGTATTTTCCAAATAACTAGATCAAATAAAACTTTCCACAAAGTTACAATGTACATGTTGTACCTTAAATTGCTGATTTTCAAATTTATCTATGACTGATCTAAATCATTTTAATAAAGTTTTAAGCCTGGAAACAAAATAATTACAATAATATTATCGACCTTTGATATATTACATTGTTGCTTAGAATAAAAAACATGGCGGTTTTGATACTCGTATATCGTATGTACATTTTGTTCGTATTACGTATTCATTTCGAATTACATTTGTAAGGTAAGCACCAATAGAATCTATGAAAGCAATACCGATGAAACCTTCTAGATGTCGTGAATTTTATTAGAATTTGTTTAGCTATTCAACTGATTGGAAACTCTATGCTGTTTAAAATTCCGAATATCGCTTAATCACACTGAATATTTTATAATAACGGTTAGGTTAGAAAACTAAACACTTTCAGCATTGAGTGCTATTAATTTTAGAAAAAAGTAAATAAGTCAATGCATATTTTTTGCAAGATAAAGGTCGTATATAAAGTTATAAACAATAGAGCAAAATATATACATATATAATATATAGGTAGCTAGGCAACAGAAATGTTTGCACGTGCGAAGAAAAGCAGCTAAAGTATTATAACAAAACCTTAATCGTTCCTTTCATCAATAATCAAGCTTTCGTATTCATTTACAATACAAATATGTGCTCCTAGAAATGACGCTGTGACGTTGATTTTGACGTTGTGATGATGACGTTTGGCTAATATCGACGCACTATGCAGCTTGCATAAATAGTCATTACTAGAGAAATATGCTACATAAATCCATCAAATAAAGTTCTGTACAAAGAATAATGTTGTGAGAGTCAGATTATGTAAAAAAATAATTTTGTGATTTTTTGTCGTAAGGGACGTTTTCCTGCGCTCGACGCCATATGTTTATATGTATTAATATTGTTTACCTTTTTTGTTTCACTCTTCCTGTCGCAAATGTTAGTTTATCATTTCGAATGAAGTCACCATGTTAAACTATGAAGTAACAACACCTACTGATGTGTATCTATTCACGTGTATCTGTTTCTTGTCGTGTTCGTCTCTCTGTTATAATTCACAATGTTTAATTGTTACATATTTCTAATTCTAATAAAATCTTTAAAAATATTTATAACTCGTTTTTGTCAATCACTGTTGCAATGAGCCGTATATGAGTATAATACCTGTCGTTCACTAAGACATTGAATTTCTCGAAGCTGAAATTCGGCAGATCGGGATGATTCGGCATGCCTCCGGAATGTTCTGGAATACTTCCGTGTCATTCCTAAACACTTCTGGAAGTCTCGGATACTTCTGAACCGAAAAAATGTTCGGCATTGAAATTTTAAATTTGAAAAATTGTAATCGGCATCCATTGCACATAGCATCGGGACCTAGTGGACGGCAGGTCAGATACACCACTGTGAGAGAATACGAGAATACTGTAAACTCGTGTGTTTGGACCTAAACAAAAAAGGCTAATGTCTAATTAGTACCTAAGATGTTTGCTTGGAGAAATGTTTCATGTCCAGACTATTGGACTATACCCCTCAACGTACGGAGTTCCTGTTGATTTTGGGGTAGGAAGGTAGGTTAAAGTGACATGGCTCTTAAAGCACAACCGCGGACCATTGACCATTAACCATTTATTAGAATTGATGAGGACCACATTTTACATTATGTTGGGCAGCATAAGGTGACATCTTGGAAAGAATCCATGTCCTTCCATGAGACTGCTAATTGCTTAAATACCAATCCTACATTCGAGGGGGAACTAGTAACGTAGTTATTTAAATATGATTTAAGATCGATACAAATACCAAGTCCTAGATGATAGGGAAGTTGTTTGGAAGTATTGGTCAGTATGCTAGACATGTGTATATATATGTACATTGTAAATGTATGACCATGACTTCATGCATTTAATGCGGAGATGCTTCCAAACAAGGTTTGCAATACATGTACGTAAAGCCTATGTCCTGCTGAGCTCGGCCATGTTCTCCTGGTGGAAATAAATGAACTTCGGGAGGCTTTGGGGACAGGATCATCTGGTCGAAGGAACGCTTCGTGGAAGTCGTGAGACATTTGTTGACATCACGATACATAGGGAAATTTTACTGCGTAGATTGAACTTTTATTCCACATCGCCGATGAGGATTTCCTCAGTGGGATTTAGGCTTAGGCTAATATTTTATGCTAAATAACCGTTGATAGATCCTAAATTGGTCAAAATGGCGGTCACCAACTTGTCCTCGATTTATGACATTGCCTACGTACACATGACTGTTTATAAGTATGTGCATATACATTATTAGACACGTCATTCATCATATGATGTCTGGTACGTATATTTCTATCAGACATAGATATATAATATAACATTCTGTTTCATCATCTTTAGATACCAAGTTGCGGATGTCTCAACACAAACACACATAATATATACATTGTATGTCCGACAAACTAATACACTACTTCAATCAATACTCGTGCAGCATCATCATTATGACTTTCTGGATTTTCCATTACGTATAGTAGTGTGTGTGCGTACAGTCATTCATCGGTACCATGTATAATTTCATCGTTTCGGGTCTTTGAGTGACTGAACATACGTCATAATGGCCGCTATATTGATGACTTATCATGCATTCAATTACCGCTGGACATTATGGTATGTCGGTCTCGGTGGCATGCTTTCATTTTCTTCCCAAAAGAAAGAGAACTCCAGTACATGTTGGCTTGATGTTGGGAAAGTATGCCCAAGTATTGTCCAGTTAGGATAATGTGTGAGTGACGATTCTCTTTGTTTTTACACATATATTACATTTATTGTCTAAACGAAAAAAAGTATATAAAATTGTAGTTAATCAATAAAATTATAGCCTTTATAATTGGTTTTGTACACGGTAAAAGTGGATTCGACCGCACGACTACTTCGACTCTTGCGCCACCGATTAGTGGTGGAGATTGGTCAGTAATGTCGGAGGGGTTTCGATTGAAACACCATCAGTCATGGAATCGTACAAATGGGCTGTTGGTGGCACCACAGATTGCTCAAGGTAAACATAGCATATAGCTCTACATATGTCATAACTTATGACAAAATTTGTTAATGACAAGTATTGTTATTATATCTATTTTGCGAATAAACTGAAACGGGATATGTCGATTATTTATGCAATCAAACGTAATCATTAAGTGATCTTATATACTTATAACAGCACTTACTGTGCGATTA
Organism: Spisula subtruncata; assembly: GCA_963678985.1. Lineage (NCBI taxonomy): Eukaryota > Metazoa > Mollusca > Bivalvia > Venerida > Mactridae > Spisula > Spisula subtruncata. The sequence goes on along the minus strand of OY787662.1, from coordinate 24,097,730 downwards.
TGTGATCCCTTAATGCGGATCCGAATGTTAGATTGATAAGGGAGTGTTGTCGTTATGTACAGATATCAAACTCACACAATTTTAAAGACAATGGGTTGCATGTAATGACTAGTTTCCTATCCTAATCAGGATCGAAACTTCCACTTCAGTAATCAGTTATTATGATGAAGTCCTGCGGAAATTTTATATTTTTGTATTTTGTAAATATGTCGCTAAAATAGAATGTAATGGATGAACTATTATCGATATATCGTAATATCGGTAAAGTGGCAGTCACAACAAGGCGTTTGTGTAAGTACGTGGTGGCTGAGTGCAAAAACGCAGGTGGCACGTTTGAATCCACCCTCCACGTTTTTTGGAGCACGACGGTACGACGCAGCACTTTTCGTGCATAGCGGCGGTCACAACTGGAAGTACGTGCAAGTACGTTGTGTGTGCATGCAAAAACGTTGCCAAGTGCACAACGCACGATGAACGCAGTCACTTACGGTCAAAGAAAGCTGAGTGTACTTCCTATGACTTCCCACGATTTCGAAAAAAAAGTACGTGCTGAAAACACACACACCGGGTTGTCACCAGGCCTTAATGCACGCACGTGTAGTGGTCTGAAAAAGAAATCCTGTTCAGAGTTTATCACGATCCAAAGCTGTCCTGAATTTTGTTTCTCACAAGGTCATATAAGTATCATGGCTGTTGATCAATATCTTTTATTACCATTACTTTTTTGTACTCATACACACTGAGAGACTTTAAGAACGGTCCACTTTATAAAATTTATTTTACTAAAGCCAAATGGGGTAAACCATTTTTTCTTGAAGTATGCGTTTTAAACACTTGCATACATTGAGGCTCTTGGCATGCTCAGAGCCAGAAGAAGAGTACCGGACATCGTGGGTCAGGTAGAGCACTACATGTACAAGTTTCGTCCTTGTGAATGATACCATGCCACAGGATGTGTGAACAATCAGCATCGACTACGACAGACATGATATTAACTCCTCGAGATGATGGCAATATTCATCACATTTTCAGAACAGAACAGAACAGATGTTTATTAATATTAATATACTTAAGTGTACACCACTTGTCATCTACATCATACTATTTACAAAATAAAATATTATAATTATCACAATAATAATACATTCTACGAGAGTGAAAACTACATTAATGTTCACAGAAAAGGCTATAATACTCATATAACAAGGTCAAAACGCACTATACATTATGACAATAATATTACATGGTCAATATTCCGCAGCTTATATAGTAATCAAGAAAATGGGATGTTACCACGTACTTTCAAGGCACATTAAAGATACAATGACAGTCTTTTTAAGTGTGAATCATTATTAGAGGTGTACATTTGTGTTAATTTAATCATACTTGGGTTATGCCAGTAATATTTGTTTAACGCTTTCGTAGGGTTTTCAAAAATGGTGTACGGTAACTATTTTATTTATTTGAAAAAACAACTAACATTTGTATAAGTCATTTTATTATTATATCATTGTTTTAGTTCAGATAATGCAATGGTTGTCATGTCAACATGGGTTTTTACTCACGAGTTATAAAATTTGCAAGTTTTGCATACAATGTCTAATTTAGACCCTTTATTTAACTTGAAATTCGCCAGTGATAGTTCAAGATTGACACTAGAACCAATTTATTGGCAAACTCAACGAGAATAATTTATGTATGTTCTAAACTAATTGCAGCTGCAAATAAGAAAGTTGCTTAAGAGTTATGATGATGAATAATGTAAAGGCAAACAGGGACCACGAATGTAGACATCTACTTACTCCTATAAAACATCGCTTAACGGTCAATCACAAGTATAACAACCATCGAACGAAAATGAAACTGGAAATTAAGTTTTCTTTCTTCTTAAAATATCAACCTCCTTGAGAAATGTCGTTGGTTTTATTTCCACGAATTGTCATTAAAATAGAGATTCATATACAAATCTACATCAACAAGAAGCAGGTCAATGAGCATCTATAAGTTTCAAAGGCAATCCAGAACATTACACGCTCCATATTGAGCATTGTTTGTTAGAAACACTTGTCATAAGGTCAACAGTGAAAGGTAACCCCACTAAACGTTTAAGAAGGGCTCAAATTAGTATCGGAAGTTGATACTAAAAGCATTTTTTCCAAGTTCATTCATAGTTTGAATCAATTTAAGGTGCGTATGTTCGCTTACAATGGCTTACATAGTAGAGGCCTACTTCTTCTAGTGTGATTCATCATATTGAAATTATATAATATGTAAGCATTTGCTCGTGAATTACTCAGTGTAAATTTTGTAGAAAAAATGGTAGGCCCTACGGGTGATCATCCCACTTTTCCCAATGCCTGCATTGGTCATTCAACCCTCCTCCATTAATTGATATCCATGCGTACTGTGTTTTTCTCCCTTTGACACTTATCATTATCATGTGTAATAGTACAGTCTTTGGTATGGTTATAAAATGCAACTGGGGTTAGGCTTTGTTCTGTGCTGATGCCCTTTCCTTCTATTGTTTTGATACTATAAAGCTCAAGACGTTGTCGATTTATAAATAAGCCTGGTTTGATTGCTCCAACACCATCAACATAAATTAAATAAATTTAGATAACCTAAATAACCATCTAAGATCTATACATCGACCAAGCAATCGTCATTACAAATCAGTATTCGTCATTTTGAAAGAGGCCACTTTCTTGCAGAACCAGCATATTCATACTGTTGTTGTTGCACTGTTAGTACTTTCTTTTTATGTTGAGTGCTGCCACCCAACCCCTCATTCGGATTGCATTTGTACCAATTCGTTTGGCCTAAAAGTGCAACCAAATCTAAAGAGTGCGTTAAAATTAATAACAATTCTATGGAAAATCAGCATTTTCAATTCTTGAGAACGTTTTTCATTCAAAAATCACTTTATTATAAGAAATGAGAAAGTCTCAATCATGAACTCATTGAAAGACTGTGTGCAAACACAATCGTGTTTACATACATTGCTAAGCAACATAAGGAGTTTCTAAAAATAGTCGTAAGTGTTGTTGGAAAGTTTACTGCACGGTATAATTATATAATATGCGGTAAGAAACTTCTTGGAATTAAGCAAATTGATCTACCGGGCTTTACGTATATCATGTCAACATCTTTTCAGATTATTATCACTATAGTTAATATCCTAATGACAAGTACCAATTAACGGATAAATGGTTTCGTATCATACTAGGAACCAAATGACATAATTGCAACATTCAACAAGCGTACCATCAGTCACATACTATACTAGTATATCACATTATTTTGGTTTTATTTAAAAAAGTCGATTTCTTGATGCATCCGTTCAAAATCTATATATATATATATGCTATTTACGTTCAATGTACATCATTTTTAGAAACCGCAAATACATTTAATTTACATGTATACATGCATATTATGCGATTCAAGGTAATGGAACATGCAGCACACATTCATCATAAAAAGTTCATTATCAAGCGACCGTAACCCCCATCGAAGACCATCGTCATCATCATCTTTATTAATAACAACCCACAAGGGAGTATACTCGCATTTCGGAACCAACTTTATCTTTCTTACCCGCAGAAATGGTACACCTTCACACATACTCTATACGAGAACGGAAGCCCCGCCCTCTCCTTACGATTTTCCTGGCTGTGAGAGGTTCGTGCTGTGTACTTGCCACAAAGCCTCCATGTGAATTGCCGACTACATAGCTGAAGACAAGTACATGTGAACATGTGTAAATAAATATGCTCGCATCCAGCTACGAATCCAAAGACGTTCCAAAACGTGCATTAAATTAGGTAACATGTGACTCACATACGTATATGGCATCACATCGAAGTGCCAAAGACTACTACAGTTTTGTGTTGTTTTACATCAATGTTATGATCATAAAGCCTAGATGCAACTTTCTATAAAGTCAAACCAGAAAAGCCTGCAAGAGCATGTTTGCGGAAGCAAAACGTACACTGGAGCTTTTCTAGCTTGGGCATATTGCAATCAGCATAGAAATGTACCAAATTGTGCAAATTCGAGCTTTTATCTCTGTTCGTAATATAGGGACGAGACGTGAGCCGCTGCAGCAAAACCATTTAATATTTGTAATCCCTGTCAAGTCAGTTCATTTGTGTCATAACGAAATACCCATACATTTCTTCTTGATTACCATATAACCTGCTGTATATTGATCATGTAATATTATTGTCATAATGTATAGTGCGTTATGACCTTCTTATAGTTATATGAGTAACATATGCTTTTCTGTGAACATATATGTAGTCTTCACTCTCGTAGAGTGTATTAACATTATTGTGATTTTATAATATTGTATCGTGTAAATAGTATGATGTAGATGATAAATGTTGTACACTTAAGTCTATTAATATGAATAAACATCTGTTCTGTTCTGTTCATGATTGAAATATCAATGAAAAATGAAATACAAGCCAAGGCTTGAAATGAACATGTGTGACAGTGTTAGAAGATTTATTTAGAGGTGTAATAATGTTGTCCAACTAGATCTATACAATTTGATGCAACATTTAAGTTAACATTATAATCGTTCAATTTACAAATGTTGTACAATGTATTTGGATTTTCACCCCATGTTGTAATCTAACAATGATGTAGGCGTACAAATTCAGTATCATCATCGTTCAGATAAATATCTCTTTATCTGTTTGCAGTTGACGTTGTGTAGACAGGGAGCGCGTGCCACCAATATAGTAATATCTTGCTATCGTGTTTAAGTAAATAAAAAAGTCGGTTACAATGTTGACTCATGTAGGTCACAAATGCTGTACTTTGTTACATATATAACGTAACGTTGGTTTACATTACTAAAATAAACATTATACGTTAATAACGCAATATTATCTAAAAACACGTGGTAACGAAAAGTTTTGCTTGCCTTAAACATCCATGACCAACAAATACATTTTTGTACATGCACACACACATATATTTACAGAGATTTAGACGTGACACCATATATGTACATTATACATGCAGATGCGAAAAGGTATGAGGAAATCATATGTAGGGGAGGTAGCATTAAACCTAACCAGCGAGGTTCACGTACACACATATTACCAATGTTCATTCTGTAATTTGTATCAAATGCATTTTAATTCTTTAGACCATTCTTTAGACCATTGAGTTCCACATATGTTGAAGTTCGTATTTCAGTTAGGGACCTGTGTTTTTTGCCAAACTTAGCGATAAATAGTAACAACCCAGCAGGCAGTGTTACCGATATAGGCCTATACATGGAGCAAACCAAGTAAAGTTGTGCATGAGTTACCGTTAAACACATAGACACATTGTTGCAGTATTTGCTAAGTCCTTATTATATGTTTTCGTAAACCAAGAGAAGGTAGTGCAGTGGATATGACATTATGAAAGTGGGTATCCAGTTTCCCTACCGCTCTAATCCAACATTCTTACACTTTTGTTTTTCGGCTCGGTAGGACAGTACATAGAGATTATCTCAGATATGGCAATAGAGGGAAAATGTGTAATTTATGTGTGGTTAGATACAAAATTTGCTACAAAAGACATTTTCCCCTTTCGTTGGTTTCCAACTTGCTTTTCATCAATTATGGGTCATTAGAGCTACAATCATTATCTGGCATTACAAATGTAAGTATCTATCAGTCCAAGACTATTATCTTTAGGCCTACAAAAATGTATATGTATACGTATGCATGCATTTTTAGCGGATGGGTTTTGAGCTTCAGAGGAAGCGGAAGAAGGATATTACACAACCACAAACATCTGTCAACTTTTCCACATATGGAGGAAGTGATCATAACCAATACTATGCAATACCGAAATCGAAACAAGATATTTTGGGTGGCTTTATCGCTTTGATCATAGATCTGAATCGCATTAAATGTATGCGCATGCACTTGTCGAACCAATCCAACGTTCACAGTTTCCAACTGAGCACTGTAATACCAGAAAGGAACAGCAAGTACGTATGTCTATTCGTGCATATCACGTGCACTACAAAAGTCACGCGGGTAGTGAAAACTGCAACGTCATCAGCCATATCATTGCGTCACATATGTAAACACAAAAAGTTGATTGCATAAGTTACTATATCCATACAACCTTACATATAGACGGTTATCATACAGAGATATGGGCCAGGGTGTTTGGGAAACCCATATTGTTTATCAAATGAAACGGTTCATGACCAAGGACAGTTTGTCTCTTCCGGTGCAACAATCAGTTCAAAATCCATCGGAACTCCCCGACGTTTATCTAACGACATTATTTCTTAGGGACGGAAATACCCGAGTAGTTACGATTGTTCAAAATATACACCTTTATATGCCATATTCTGACCAGTATTGCAGGTGTATGGCTGTCAATTCTTAGAAAATGTATAGTACATGCATAGTCATGGTCATCGTCGGATACCCACGTTCGATTGCATTACGTTATACTCATACCAAATGAAGTTGTACGTAATGTGTACCGTGGGTATCCGACGATGAGTCATGGTCTAAAAATCTGGAACAAAATACCCCTGAACATATGTCAGTCAAGTTCATTAAATGCCTTCAAAACCACATATCTCACATGGTTTTACCTCTGGTGGATGTACTGATGTTTCTTTGTGAACATCGTCACAATATTAGTATTATTTTTCCTGTGAATATTGTCATTCTGTTGTTTTGTAAATAATGTTTCATGTTTGTTACGAGGGTCAGTCAAGAAAAACTGAGAGTTGGTAAATAGTGATAAGGTGGATAAGTAGTCTTATATTGTCTATAATACCTTATTGTGAAATATGGTATCTCATCGATGTTATGGCGAATACCAATTGTTTGGTATGAAAATTCTATTCTTGTTGCCAGGCAACCGAAGAAGACAAATCGAAGGCATGCGTTCGCGCTGTTTGTAGAACACACCTGTGCGTTGCTATGGAAACATGAAGTTATATCGAACATTTTCAAACTTGTTTTTATTTTGTAATACATTACTCTATCAGATATACTTAATTATGGTTGATTTGTTCCTCCAATATATAAAATATACTTGATGGAACTATTCAATGTCACTATATTTGTTGGTATTGAGACCACAATTTTACCCCACCCAAAAGAATGCATGATGTTTTTCAAAAGCGAAGTTATATATTTTTTTTTATTATGGTCACTGGACTCCATTAGATACATTCATAATACTCCTGAGCAGAAATTGGGAATTCAGTGATTAGTTTTAGAATACCATGGCAACGCAAAGAACACATGCCGCGAAAATCGAAAAAATAAGGATAAAATTGTTGCTAGGCAACTAAACAATACAGCATTAGTGACCATTCTGTAACAAACGCCCATTATTATTTGGTATATACGATTCTACAAGATACACGTGTTAGTTGTACTAAATAACGATATATAAAGTTGAAATAAAGTTCGAATTGACAACAAAATCAGTTTCCCAGTCGCTGGCGCGAACGCATACCCTTTAGTGATGTTCTTTGGTTGCTTGGCAACTTTATTTATAAGCCTATATCCGATCACGTAATTCATCAGAATATCCGCAATGGGTGATAGTTGACTATAATTGGTAGAAAATATAATTGTAAATACATTTTGAAGGCTTAATTCAACAACTCTCAGTTTTTCTTGACTGACCCTCGTACATACAAATGTTAATTTTCATTTCAGGAGTAGCCTATTATTGCTATTGTTTGAATTTCTGCTTAGTTATACGTTACTGAAAACATGCACACATCATTTGTCATAGAGGCTCACAGGGAAGACTGGGCTTGCCCAACTGTGTTGCCTCTTTAAAAAAGTCGTTATTATTATTGTTATAGTCATACTCGTGTTCTGTATATGCCCATATTTTTAGGAAAAACTTAAAACGCAATTTGTGTCGTGTAGCGCCCGATACAGTCACCAGTACACACGCTTATAGTTAGTATTGTTATCCGCATATCATTTCATTCCTGATGTCGTTTGATGTACATAGTTACACTCATGACAATGATGCTGGTTATGTGTGCAATGTTTTTGCATCCACGGTCACCACCCCAAGTGTATAACCAGGGTAACGGTCGAGGTTTTACCTTTCAGCTTCCCCACACTATCGGGGAAATGTTGGAGATTTTCTCTCTGAACCAATACCCAGGGGACAATATTTAGTTGCCAGGAACCGGAGAAATATTGGAGATTTTACCATCCGTTGGAACGGGGGATTTGACAACCCAAAAGTAAAAATCATGGAACATCCCCGTAGAAGGGGCCGTGGATATAACTGATGATGCTTGAGTGGTCTTATACTTCTATACTTGGCATAGGCGATGACGCAGTACTAACGGTAGACAAAAGTATAGTTTGCATGGCTCTCTCGGCTTGAGCGTCAAAATAGGTCAAAGAATAAATAATAGTGTGTTGACAGATTTTGACTTGCGTTCTTGTCCAAACTGAAATACGTCACATACCACGTGATATATAAACACTGTTGTTGATGCCAAAGTGAAGTAGCCTATGAATCGTTTTTTCAATGCATGAAAATGAGACATTTTGTGTTTGGTGCATTATATTAAGTTATAACGCTCAAACAATTCACATTATATAATATATACATTTTGTATATCACATATCTAAATATGGTATAGAGAAAAGTGCCAAAATCTTCTGTGACAGGACCACTCTCAACCTGACTTATTTATTTCGAAAGGATATTTTATCAATTAGAAAACATACGATGAAACGTTTTAGTAGATGTTATGGACATTAGAGGTTTGATGAACAGGTAACCGTATCATTGATAAAAATTGTTCTTTTAGAATATATACGTGTAATTTACATTTGTTTTTCGTTTAATACTCTTTACCTGCCAATAATGAGCGCTAACCACTGAGCTACAGTAACCTATGGTTCGAAGCAGCCTATTTTAAATTTACTAGTTTGTCCCCAGTGGCATGAGCCAATGTCAGTACCAAATCGGCCAGGTGGAGGCCCTACAACCAATCGTCTTTGATGTATGTTTTGTCCACTAAGTACAATACAATACAATGCAATGCAATGTAAATCTGCAAAACAGTACGAGGGGTGTTAAAAAAAATCTATGAAAATTGCTCTATAATGTTTATTGTATGTTCAAATTACTTCAAAGTTTGCATTTTAAAAGAACAACTCATGATACATATTGTACAATGAATCGAACACATGAGGGTGTGTCATACAAAATGGCACTGCTGTCATAGTAACGTCAGAAGATTGGTTGTAGGGACAATACAATACAATATGATTTAGGCCACCTGCCCATATCGAAAAGTTAACGTGTACGTGTACTTCGGCAAGTTTGAAATCCAGTGTAAGACTATAAACAGGTTTTCACTGAATTGTGGAGTGCCCTGGTTCGCTGTTTTCTGATGTTTCGTTTTCCGGTTATGGTGAAGTTTTGTTTCTGTTTAGTGTACAGTTTATTTATTCGATCAGGTTTGGTCTTGTGATTTTGGTGTGTTCTTTTAGTGCCTTTTATGCTCTAATATGTTTTTAGTGCTGCATTACCTGTCTGATTTGTTATTACACGTATCTCTTTTTCAAGTGCACGTTGAAGGTCGGAATATGTTCCGAAAATAGTATGTGTATGTGCTTAGTGTTTTATTTACGGCTATTTCCGCCGTTTTCATGCCAACGTTAAATATCAGCAACATGCGAATGAACTGAATGTGATTACTCAGTAACAAGTATCGTTTAAGTACATACATTACTTACACTGTACATGTACGTTCTAGATGTGGTTTGCAATTCTTGAGCAGCGTATCGGTCCTTATATGGTTAAAACGACCACGATGTAATAATGCTTTGCAGTGCCCACTTTGTATGGTAAAACATGACAGACATGATAACATGACATCAAACGAGTAATAAACATCAAACGATTTTAAGGAGAAAGTAAGGAAATTATAGTTTTTCTACTTCCAGTCCTTTGTTGAAGACTGCCATCAAAGAAGAGTGCGTTTTTTAATGGTCGGTCGGTGGGTGGACCGCCACCTATTGAAACTATGTGTGGCGGTTACTGCATGCTTATTGGCCTTCTGCATGATAGTATTGGATCAGATAATACATTCAGCATATAGACCTGCCAGTGTGGCCACAGACTCTGGAAAACAGAGAAAACAGGGAAAATGCCCAAAATAAATTCACTGCAGGGACAAATCAGGGAATTTCAAAATTGGGCAAAAATCAGGGAATAATCAGGGAATTTAATAAAATTGGAGAAATAAAATAGTCTTGTAATAGGTAATTTGCCTTTGGCACTCGGTAAAAAAGTATGAAATGTACAATTTTGTGCTCGCCACGCTTGCAAAATAACTATAATCTATATAAACATCACATGTTCATGTTGAAAGTTTTTTTTATACAAACACATTTGTTATATCCAAATATTGAAGAAGCTCCGACGCCTATGGTTGCGAACACCGCAAACAGTCATGTGAAATAACCGTTCAGTCAGGGAAAATCAGGGAATTATCAGGGAATTTTATTCTTCATTTCTGTGGCCAACCTGCCTGTGTGTTTAATGACCCACTTTCCTTGTAAAGATACATGTATTTTAATTAATTATGTCAAAATACTTAACATTTTAAAACTAGTACATGTAGAGCAAATAAATTCTATGGTGAAGACAACTAAGACTATCCGAACGAGATAACCCCGTACGAGTTATACCCCTTTGTAAATATGTTCAGGCTCATCATTCAGATTTGATTGTTATTTGATGGCTACTTGGGTAGAATGAATACACAGTGACACCTGCTAGACTCAAACGTAGTCTGTCTAACATACCATATGTTTAGAAAGACAACTCCTCAATCTACTCATTTTTCATGAAATTATTTCCCTTTGCATCCTAAAACATAGGCAAAATTAAAAAAAAGCTATTCTATTTGATTGATAAAATATATTATCTAGTCGTGTGGCCAGACTAGACTCAAACACTTTGTCATATAATCAAGGAGAGTTTCATAAAATGATGGTTATGGGAAATTAACAGTTAACAAAGTATTTGGTGTCAGAATGAAGATTCAAGTATAGCTTATAATAACGTTAGTGATGAGTCCAAATGTCATGTAACTTTGGTCAATATGCAATGGTCGGGATTTATACGGAGCATAATTATACTACGTATATACTTATATGAGCGATAAAAAATGAATCACCGTAAATTGAAATGTCACAAAAACACGCCATGATTTAAAAAGCTGATTTAAAAAGCTGATCAGTTTCAGCATGGCCGTGTGAAGGCAGCAAAGAACTGTATTGTAAATAAAGGAGAAAATGTATCTACACAGTGCAGGACTCGAACCACGACCCCCTGCTTGCAAGCCAGGCGCTCTACCAACTTATCTAACCGCGCTACTGTCACATAAATCAAAACAATTGTATTGAAAAGCACGATGAATACAGAAACTCATAATTTACAGCATTAACATTAAGCTTACTTGGTAATGCGAGGGAAGTGAGCGAAAAAAATGCATATTTATATAATATCATTTTGCTCATTTTGCGGAACAAAATTTTTCGAGGTCCACTCAGATCCCCCCCCCCCTCTCGGGACTCCATAGGTGTGAATGCGCCAAGTGTATGCTGAAATAGTTTGTACTGCGGTTATTGCGGTGGATTTTGCTGTGAATGTTTATGGAAGTATAGCTAGTATTCTTTTTGTATATATGTATGTTTTGTGTTTTACTATCCAACCAACGATTTTTGACAGTGACGTCATTTTGTAAAAAATCTATAAATAAACAGGGTATATCCCCAAAAAGATTGAGGATCATACTATATAATAGTACAGGCACGGGTCCAGGCAGTGGGCACGAGGGCCCGTGCCCCCCCATTTGGCTGAGATTTTTTAAAAACTTTGTTCATTATTGCCAAACATTTATGTCATATTTGTGGTTACTTGTGACGACAACAACATAACCACTGGTAGCCGTTACGCTGATTCACGGGGGCCCCAAACAACCCCAAAGAATAAAGTTTTGAAAGCGACTGCCACAGACTTTATAGGTGTACATCAATTACTATTGTTTGAAATGTGTTTTTATTCTATGCCCTTTGAAGAATGTTATGAGTCTGGCGATAAAGACAGAACTGATATAATTCTGTCTGAAAGAAATATGTACATGTACATAGAACAGTATATATAGGTATCATTGTTCTATCGTATTATGTGGGTTAACTAGCTGACAGTATGTCTACAAAACTTATTAACTGTAAATATATATATTGTAAAATATTTCACCAGAAAGAGCAATGAGCTTATTGACTATTTTGACTAAGCGAATGAGCACTTAAAGAGGCACTCCCTATAACTAGCATATTTTCTCTACTATCACATTAAATGAGCTAAATATACAAAGCATTATCAATTATCATAATTTGTCAGAAGAAAGTGTGCGCAAATATGTATCTATAATGTAAAAAACATATTTAAATCGCCAATAATAATTTATCGCTTCCAGCGATTTATTATTATGTGGTCATATATAGGGAAACAACTCGTGACTATTTTGGAAATAATTTTCATTCTTTTCTCGGTAATTAGGGGGTGCTTTTTGTAGAAAATTGGCGGAGTTTAAGCAATTATGATTCTCATTTAATGTTTACTATTCCTGAATCGATTTAAACGATCAAAGTTATAGGGAACGCCTCTTTATAATATACGAAAAATGCTTCTGAAGGTCACAATTCATGGGTGTAGGAGTCATGGGACCTACAGAGGTCAGTTCCCCGATGTCAGAACAACGAGTCATATATAGTTTTGCCTCCTCGATAATTCAGATCAAATGTATAATATTCGGCCTAAACTAGTCTTACATATATATCTCTAAATAATATGGGTACTTTTTATTATGTTCTAGATGAAAAAGTATTTGTAAGATGGGCATTTTTCGTGCTCGCTTCGCTCGCAGAATATTTTTAATATATATGTATATGTTAATTATTAATACGTAGCTGTTGCATCACTGAAATCAATTACAAGATAAATTTTGCCCTAGCTCATTATATTACCTTTTGACTGTTAAATAATCATAACTAAACCATTAATGTTAACTCTCAGAATTAAGAACAGAACAGAACAGAACAGAATACTTTATTGTCGTAAACAAAAGAGTTTCTTGACAAAGAACATGAACATATTTACAAAGCATAATTACATACTATTACATCATACAAAACACAATAACAAAAAAAGTACATACATATTTTTTAACTTCCGGTAATCGAAATATATAATTCGTCGTAATAATTGTTATACATTATGATTTGATGGGAGGCTATTTTAATGATGAGTTATTATTTAGTAATTGAAGTATTTATTTAAATAAACATAAATGAAGTAAATCCTAAAATATTGATATGGCCCAGTGTTAGCATATATAGTTGTTGTGTTGTGCTTAGTTAAGTGTCTATGGCACACCTCTATTTTTATTCCTGGACATAACCATAGACGATGATGAAATTTACAACTACCAGACAGCCGAACCATCCGACTACCATGCAAGATTGCTCGATCATTTAACTTCATTTATACCAGTTTTCTGGAAGTGACACTTCATATCTTTATATTAAATAGCTGAAGGAACATTAACATTAACGTACCAGACTTATTTCATGTGTTTATATTGTGTTAATCCAGAGAATATTCAAGTTTATTTTGAGCCACATGCATTTTATTTACATCGGCTGCCATGTTGAATATTGATTTATGGGATTGTTTACATGTTGTAACTATAGAGATTGGCTCCTGTCAAACTGTCAAATATGTCAAGTCGATATTGTATGAAACCTAAGGCTCATAGAGTATGTATTTATGGCCATTATTGATGTTTTTAGTAGAAGCCATGTTTTAGGCTCGGATAATTCATTTCTTAGTCTGATCATTTGACGTTCGTTTTCGAACATTGACGTTCGTTGACGCACTGATCGTTTTCGAACACTTTTATTGTACGTTTATGATCATAACGTTGTACGGCGTCAAAACGTCCAGTTTTTTTGGTTGAGTCGACCAGTTTTGTGTTCGTTTTTGGGATTTTGGTATAAATAGGCCCGGAATTTTGAGCTCAGGATCAGTCTCCCACCAAAATTTATAACGACCAGTCACGTCGGTTGATCAGAGCGTTTTGGGGCAATAACTTACTGTAAGCATTTTTGGCCGCTCTAGATCCTTTATTATTGAATTAAAACAGTGTATTTTATCATAATTAACTAAGAAGTAACTAGAATTATTACCAGAATTATTATTATCAGTATAGATCTACTCGGGGATTTTAAGAGTTTAACTCAGTTGTAAAGTCGGCGTTTTGATTCATTCGTTGTGTAGCCAGTTGGTCACGGTCGATTGAAGCGCAGACATAATTTATATACTAGTGTTATTATTCTATGGAACGCCGTTTTGGCCTATATTTGATGAGCACTTTAATTTATATACTAGTGTTAATATTCTATGGAACGCCGTTTTGGCCTATATTTGATGAGCACATAATTTATTTATGAAAGAATATTACATAAAATCGGAACTTATTTGATTGTTTGTTCACTCTATTGAAACTCTACAAGTCAAGTGTTACTTAAATTAAGATCTGCCTAGATCAATGCATAATTATAGTGGTTAACCACACTGTATAGCTACTACCAGTGCATTATACATGCATATACATATCCAGACCTACAGAAGTGCCTAATCTACATAATCAGCACGCGGAGCAGTTGATGACCAGCATAGCACAAGTATAGGCATATACTGTATACCATATTTGATTACACGGAAGAGAGTCTACGTTGCCAACCGAATACACGGCGTAGGCAGGCCTAAGCAGATCTTTGGAGGTTGTGGTTGGCGCGCTACCACTACAGTAACTACAACATTTAGAGATCTACAGGTATATAGGAGCCTCGGCACACACACACACAAGTAGCACACTAACAAGTAGACTAGTCTTTAAGAGGTATATTACATCTCGGTCCCAGGACCGTAACATTTCATGGTGGCAGCGGTGGGATCCTATATTATTATAAGGGATCCAGTGATACGAACCTCACGACTCGAGAAATTTGAGAGTTTGCCATGGCAGAGCGGTCGCCAGTTTCGAATAATGCAGAAGTGTACCCGAGGCACCAGGGACCGATAGAAGATGACCCGGCTGCACGTATGTCGCGAGCAAGCAGTGTCTCGAGCCTCATGGGGAATGAGTTTTCAGCTGCTATACCTGATACAGCACAGCAACCAGAAGAACCAGCATGCGTTACATCACCACATGGACAGTGTCAAGATAGTGTAATTCAGCCAACTGCCTTGAGCGAGATTACCGGGATGATTAGAGATATAGTGTTGGAGATGCAAGTCATGAAGCAGTCAATCTCCCATCATAATAGTCATGATGATCCGACACCACAGCGAGGCCCCAGAAGTGTGCGTTTTACAGATGGATGCAATGAAGGAGGTGAAGGATTTGATCCTTGCAGTCATGATGTAAGCCCGTATTATGCTGACAATACTCATATGCATCATACGCAACCTGCTGAGCCTTAGCTGAGAGTACCCCAATATGATGCTAGTGGTAATTCAATCCAGCCCCAGATCCCTGTGAGGTATGACACACAGTACAGTAGAGAATATAGAAACCCAAACAGACCTAGATTCCAGTATACAGGTCCAGCCAACAGATACAGTAGGCGATCAGACAATATAAAGATCCCTGTCTTCACTGGTAAGCAGGATTGGCCCGTGTGGATTGCAAGATTCGAGGCGCTAGCACTGAGGTATGGCTGGGATGATGAAGACAGACTTGATCAGCTATTACCGCGCATAGAAGACCAAGCTGCACAGTTTCTATTTGGACAGCTACCACCTGCAGTACTAAGAAGCTACCCCGAAGTAGTCAGAGAGATGCATAACAGGTTCAGGGTTATTGAGACATCTAGAGCGTATGCAGCAAAGTTCAGCAGACGAAATCAGAGGTCTGGAGAGACAGCTGAGGAGTATGCAGCCGACCTGAAGATGCTGTATGACAAAGCACACCGATACCGTGACAGAAGAACAAGGGAAGAAGACCTAGTTAGGAAGTTCCTGGATGGGCTGAGGGATGATGAGATAAGATTTGAAGTAGAATTTCATAAAGAACCCGACACCATAGACGATGCAGTCTACCATGTAGTCAACTTTATACAGACTCGGAACAGTAGCAATGCAGGTAGAAAAGACAGGGTGATGAGACGGGCTATAGAGTCAGAGGACGAGGAAGAACCAGATCATGACACAGTGTTGAGGATACCGGTTAAGGGAAATAGACAAGAGAAGTCAGCCAATAGAGATGGTGAGACAGAATCCAAGGAAGCCCAACTATTAACAGAAGTCATTGAGAGGTTAAGCAAGCTAGAAGAAGCCCAGAGGGAGATGCAACAAAGAAGATCAACACCTCAGAATAGAAGGTCTGTAGAGTGCTACAGCTGCCACAGGACTGGTCACTACGCCCGCGACTGTCCGGATAGAGAGACGTCAGGTGGAGGAAGAGGCAGAGGCTTTAACAGAGAAGGCGATGTGAATGGATCAAAAGGGA
This sequence comes from Spisula subtruncata, assembly GCA_963678985.1. NCBI lineage: Eukaryota > Metazoa > Mollusca > Bivalvia > Venerida > Mactridae > Spisula > Spisula subtruncata. The sequence continues at coordinate 24,081,112 of OY787662.1, read as the reverse complement.
ACCAGAATTTAAACTTCCAGGGACCTACCCCAGTGGCAGGGAGGTGGTCCAACTAGTTGAAGTCAGCCACATAGAGAAGACAGAGGTGAAGAAAGTGAATGGTTAAGATCCACAGGTCGAGCGGAAGAGCAGTAAGAGGGAAGAACTCAGTGATGGAGTCTATGTTAAGGGACTGGTAGAAGGAGTGGAAGTTCTGTTCACTGCAGATACTGGAGCTGCGAAGACCGTGATGGCCTGCAGGGTGTTTGAGAAGATATCAGAAGGGAAGAAGCCTAGGTTGGAGAAGTCAGGGAGTCTGCGGAGTGCTAATGGTTCGCCAATCCGAGAATTGGGGAGAGCAGATTTCCATATGACTTTGGGCGCCTATGAGACAGTACATGAAATAGTGGTTGCTGATATCGAAGATGATGTTCTTTTGGGGTTCAACATACTCATGGGAAGTCAGAGGGGGTCAGCTGATTTGCTGTTGAGCAAAGGTATGATAGTCTTGGACGGAGAAGAAATTCCATGTTTCCAGGTTGGGAAAAGGAACAGGTCCAGGAGGGTGGCTATTACTGATGAGATGTGTACCCCAGTCAGAACAGAGATGGTAAATGATGAGGTTGTAGAGAAGGAGCTGTGGAGCCATGAAGAGTACCAGGTTGAGCTGAGTGGAAGATGTAGTGAAAGAATTGTGAGCATTCGGGATGGCGAAGACAATGGTGGAAAATATGACCGGTTGGGTATGGTGAGATGTGTGAAATCTCAGGGCAAAGGTGATGCAGGCAGTTCTATGAAGACGGTGAGAGGCAAGACCGATGTATGCAGAGGTGCGAAACCCAGAGGCAAAGGGGTTACGTCCAGTTCCGTAAAGTCCACAAGAGCGTACAGTGCTACATGTGTACCACCAAGGTCCAAAGACAGTGATTATATTTCTGTCAAATACATTAGGGTATGCGACAGTGCATGCAGGAGACCCAGAGATAAGGGAGGTACACCAAAGAGGATGCAGACCATTGGGGAAGAAAAAGACACCGAGAAGTTGCAAGGTGAAGAAGACAACCGAAGCACAGATCAAAGACGATTCACAGGAAATAGACCAGAAACACCAGATGAGAAGACGATGTGGACTCCATGTACAACTCCAAAGGGCGCAGACCGACTCTTAGGGGATCTTGCGCTCACCAATGCGACCCTCAAACACCAAGCGAGGGAAGTCGGTTACGACGTCATTGGTTGCAGGATCTATGATGAGCCAAACAGTAGACAAACCTATATGGATGGAACATTGAACTCGGCGTTAAATTAAAAGTGAACACAGTGAAACTAGTGTAACTGAAATTTGACAGTTCTAAATTGTGTTTAATAAGTGAACATTCTAGTCGAGGAGGACACAAGGAATTTCCTATAAGCCTAGAAGGAAGTGAACTAACATGAACTTTAAGTTAAATTAAATTATTATATAAATATGGATATTTCCAGAACATTTTAACCGCTACTGGTTTGCTGAACTATTTGGATATTTGGTGAACTGTAATCGCATATATTTATGGATATTTCCAGGGCTTGAATGGATTATAACTTCAACTTATTCACTGATCGATAGACTTCCAATAACCGTTAGTTCATTATTATGGACATTTTCAAACTACCGTAATTACGCATCCATAAGTCTCACACTCCCATAAGTCGGATATGGATTTTTAACTATGGATTTTTAACTGTGGACATTTCAAGTTATATTAGTGCTAATAAGCGCACTGTGGATTTTCATGTGTTGTATGGCAACAGGAGTTTAGCCATAAATAACAGGGGGGCAATGATATGGCCCAGTGTTAGCATATATAGTTGTTGTGTTGTGCTTAGTTTAGTGTCTATGGCACACCTCTATTTTTATTCCTGGACATAACCATAGACGATGATGAAATTTACAACTACCAGACAGCCGAACCATCCGACTACCATGCAAGATTGCTCGATCATTTAACTTCATTTATACCAGTTTTCTGGAAGTGACACTTCATATCTTTATATTAAATAGCTGAAGGAACATTAACATTAACTTACCAGACTTATTTCATGTGTTTATATTGTGTTAATCCAGAGAATATTCAAGTCTATTTTGAGCCACATGCATTTTATTTACATCGGCTGCCATGTTGAATATTGATTTATGGGATTGTTTACATGTTGTAACTATAGAGATTGGCTCCTGTCAAACTGTCAAATATGTCAAGTCGATATTGTATGAAACCTAAGGCTCATAGAGTATGTATTTATGGCCATTATTGATGTTTTTAGTAGAAGCCATGTTTTAGGCTCGGATAATTCATTTCTTAGTCTGATCATTTGACGTTCGTTTTCGAACATTGACGTTCGTTGACGCACTGATCGTTTTCGAACACTTTTATTGTACGTTTATGATCATAACGTTGTACGGCGTCAAAACGTCCAGTTTTTTTGGTTGAGTCGACCAGTTTTGTGTTCGTTTTTGGGATTTTGGTATAAATAGGCCCGGAATTTTGAGCTCAGGATCAGTCTCCCACCAAAATTTATAACGACCAGTCACGTCGGTTGATCAGAGCGTTTTTGGGCAATAACTTACTGTAAGCATTTTTGGCCGCTCTAGATCCTTTATTATTGAATTAAAACAGTGTATTTTATCATAATTAACTAAGAAGTAACTAGAATTATTACCAGAATTATTATTATCAGTATAGATCTACTCGGGGATTTTAAGAGTTTAACTCAGTTGTAAAGTCGGCGTTTTGATTCATTCGTTGTGTAGCCAGTTGGTCACGGTCGATTGAAGCGCAGACATAATTTATATACTAGTGTTATTATTCTATGGAACGCCGTTTTGGCCTATATTTGATGAGCACTTTAATTTATATACTAGTGTTAATATTCTATGGAACGCCGTTTTGGCCTATATTTGATGAGCACATAATTTATTTATGAAAGAATATTACATAAAATCGGAACTTATTTGATTGTTTGTTCACTCTATTGAAACTCTACAAGTCAAGTGTTACTTAAATTAAGATCTGCCTAGATCAATGCATAATTATAGTGGTTAACCACACTGTTTAGCTACTACCAGTGCATTATACATGCATATACATATCCAGACCTACAGAAGTGCCTAATCTACATAATCAGCACGCGGAGCAGTTGATGACCAGCATAGCACAAGTATAGGCATATACTGTATACCATATTTGATTACACGGAAGAGAGTCTACGTTGCCAACCGAATACACGGCGTAGGCAGGCCTAAGCAGATCTTTGGAGGTTGTGGTTGGCGCGCTACCACTACAGTAACTACAACATTTAGAGATCTACAGGTATATAGGAGCCTCGGCACACACACACACAAGTAGCACACTAACAAGTAGACTAGTCTATAAGAGGTATATTACATCTCGGTCCCAGGACCGTAACAATATAAACACTAATATGTAAACACTTTACAAAGGGGTAGAGCCACGAAGGGTAAAAAATGGCCCCATTTTGAAATCCTGTGAAAATGATAATGTGATATCAATTGTTCAAATGTTTTTCAAAAAAGGCATTTTTTAAAGAAATTGTTATTCAACTGTTGCCATGGCAACGGATTGAATATTTTGTAAAAAAATTTGAAAAATTGCTTATATTTTCAAAATCTTTAAAAGGAAAGGAGGTGTGCGTCCATATAATCATACAAAGCAGTTATACTGACATTTGTTACGATTTTTTTCACTTCAGTTGCTATGGTAACAGTTTTAAATAATGTCCAAAACGATTATTTACGAAACCTCATCAGAGTTTTTCTGCCTAACACTTTACTTGCAGCTGCATATCGCTCGAAATAAATTTTAAGACGTTCCTCAGTATTTTACATTTCAAGTTGTTTTTAAACATTGTAACTGTAACCATAACAACGAAAACAACATTTTGCCGAAATTGTGAAAAATTAATAATATTTTGTAGAAAATAAGTTTTTTTTCATGAGAGTGTTCATACAGATTCAAAGTAAAATTTTGACAGTTGTTTATATTTGGTTACCATGGTAACCTATTTGACAAAATTGGATTCTAGGCTTCTGTTGGGGTTGGTTTAGGCCTTTTAAAGAATCTTCACTATAGCTATTCCATTTTTGATTGAATTTGAACCAATTCATAACAATTACGTAGACATGAGCGATGGTTTCCATTCAAGCTTGAGACCTATATGAATATCTTATGTTGTCCTCTGTGGTTACAGCCATAAACAGTGAGAACAGCAATAAACAATTGCCAATAGGATAGCGTCAGAATGAAAATGGTTTCATTTATGATTTGATTGCAAAGAAACTTGCACATATTTTCAAATTTTCTTCGCCATAAGAATATATTTTAACTAATTATGGATACTACAAATAATAAATAACGAGATACACTGGTTTGCTATAATTTATTGCTGGTTAACTTCATAACATTCTGATATGAGTGATGATCAATTTTGTTTATACACATGTACTATAATAATGACGCACTTCAAACAAATACAATATAACCTGGTTTATCCGGAACCTGATTCTACCCGAACTATGATTTAACCAGCACTGTTCGTCGGTCCCGGCAAAATGCCACTGTATTTCTATTTGAAGTACCCTGGTTTCAACAGAACCTGTTTTATCCATTATCCGGCATTGTTTCTCAGTCCCGATAGTTGATTGTATATAACTTGTTCGAAGATTACTCCTCCTCAGTACTGGCACTAAAGACATGTGAATGGAGTTCTGCATTACAATATTGAACCTGTGGACTTAGTATATTTTGACAGCATCCAGTAGATTCAAGACTCATCAATAAGGAGCAAATCCAAAATAGTTCCACCAGCGTCAACGCGTCTGAAAAGAAATAAATAACTTACAAATATTGTTTTCAAAAATATGACTAGCCACATATTCGTATAAACTTGCAAATTACACAGTTCATCGGCAGGGTATCATATTAAATACTTTGATTTTGCAGCACCAATATAACATGTATGATATAGATATTGGTAGATAAGAAGTGTCTGGGAATTGTCTGAGTTAAGTTGGTCAACCAGTTCATTATCAGTTGTCATATCTATACTTTACAGTATAGCAGCGGTCACAATTAGAGCCGTGTTGTCTACATGCTAAAACATAGGTAACACGTAGGAACCGTGCAAGGTTACTGATCAGTGCTATCTTCGGTACATTTTTGGGAGTGCGCAGACACGTTGTAGCACATTTCATGTATGCGTCACTTTCGCTGCAGTCGATGTGCGTTAGGCATATGTGTTCATCTTTTTTATATGTGCGACGTGTTCTTTCTACTGCCAACATTAAGGACAACGCTTGTTAGAACACTTCTCACCATAATTTGACAAACACCCGGAGATGGATTCATAAATCGAAACTAACAGATGAAACAGAATGATTACCTGTGAGTCTGTGACGGAGCACAGTACTCCCCACATAGTTCGCACTTTCTTTGTGTGTTGAAGAACAAAATGGATAACCTGAAAAATATGTGACTTTGTCAATGTCTATATACATTAACAAGTGTTAAACAGCTCGTTCTGCCTTAATTTAAAGCACTTAGCCACATTATTGAGTATTCAATGTGTTTTGCAATTTATACATATCCGTGGTTCGCGAGCAGCCGACCCGGGTTCAAATACAGATTGAGACACTCATATGTCGTTCCTTATTTCGGCAGATAGCTGATTGGCAAATAAAGACTTTGCGTAGCAACTTTTTAAACTAAGAATAACTGCAATATCCTAGATTTAGAGAGTCTGCTTCAAGTGTATGATCAAAGGTTGAGTCGTAACAAATAGTGTATTATTTATAAGGAAAAAATGGTGCTCAAGTCGAGTGCCGAGCCACAAGTGAACGTCATCATGACGGTTCTGAGTGGCTGTCGATAATAAGGGGGATAACTGAATTATATCTGTTCTCTAAAAAGTGTAGGGATTGTGTCCCTTGGACGACCTAAATATTTCTAAGTCATGACGTCATATATGACGCAATGAATGTCAATACAAGCATTTGGAATGTACTTTCATTTCGAGGTAAACAAACACGATTGAGAGGCAAAATAACATATACCTATTTAGGCTATTATAAAAGAAGCTGTAGTTTGGCCATTCTACCCACTGTACGCAGGAATCTCACAAGCGAATATATCACGTAGGCTAGGCATGGCTAGAACTACACTGTTATGATGTCTCATCGAATTAATGCCGATGTAATAATTGTGTTTGAAAATTATTTAGTCTACTGTAGATTGGAGCCAATTATGGATGTCCGTGACACAAATCACGATCTTAGATAAATCCAACACCATGTACAAACAAACAAACGATGCTTGTAGGCCTACACTTCTGGGTAATTTCAACCTACGTAGATCCCGATATTTAGTATTATTTACAGTGGCAGTGTGATGACAGAAATTATAAACAACAACTTACCTGTTCGTTTTAATTATAGCACTCGATAACAACCAGATCATACTGCGATCAATGTCAATATTACTACAAAACCATATATTGTAATGCAGTGTTTACAAAAACATGTAATACAGCGACACTCACGCCATCTATGGAAGGGGAGAGAACTATCACTGCATGCAACGGTTAGACTGCACTAAAATAATATTGCGTGGAGAAGGATAAAGTACGATGCGAGTTTTAACCAAATAGTATTATTATTTCATACCATTGTACACATGTCAGTTAATTGATTGGAAAATCCGGGAAAAATGGCGCGCGTCTATGACGTCATTTCCTTACGTTGACGTTGCAGAAATTTGATCAAAATTTACGATTTTTTTCGTTTTTGAACTTGGCGGCATTGATGACCAGCGATGATTTTTATGTATTTGGTTGCTTTTATAGTTACAAATCACTGGTATAAATTTAGTCGCTGGTTACCCTTGCCGCCAATACGAAAATGATGCTCAAAGTGGTAAATTTCGTAAAAAAATGCCATTTTTGTTAAAAGTGGGTGGGGATTGGTGGCCTATGTAACAACAACAACTCGTAATTTTTAAAAGTTTTTTATTTTGAATGAAAGTACGATGCTTAATAAACAATAATAGCATAAAAAGCATTATAAAACAAGTACTTCACAATATGGGAAAAAGCGGGGCCGATTTCATGCCTTCGTGGCTCTACCCCTTTTGATATACATAATTATACAAGATCATGTAAATATACATTGTACAGGAAACATAAATTCATTGGATTGGATAACCTAATCAGTTAAACAATATTATTTAAAACAGAATTTCTTATGTCAAATGCTTGTGAAATAAATTTACAAAGGTTTATTAGTAGTCGTTTGTTTTCGGATGTTAACATTTGTATGAATTTAAAAACACTTGGGTGTCTAAAGAAGTATGGTTTTATAAGGTTGTTTCTAATTTCATTATATACAGGACATATTATTACAAAATGGTATTCGTCTTCAATATCATTTGAATTACACAAGGTACAGTATCGCTCAAATCTTTCTAATCTGTGTTGTCCATATCGGCCTGCTTCAATAGGCCTACGTAGTTTATGGGAAGACAATCTTAAACGTGATATAGCTATTCTAAATTTCTTCGGCAAATCGTCACCTTATTTCCACAACCGTATAACTCATTTTTGACGAAAATTGAGTGTTTGGTATCGTTGGAATCGTCTTAAAAAGCTCTACAACACGATATAACTTATATGTATGTAGCAATAACATGAATATGTAAAGTAGCTGTGCCACAAACGTCTAACTCGCCTGAAATGCAATGAAATAAGATCCACAAACGAACAACTTTTCAACCAATGAGAGTTCAAATTATATACCATGTGATCTAACGAAAACTGGCGCAATGGCTGCTCAAGACGTAAACATGAAAATATTTGGTTATTAAAATGCTCATTTAATAATTCTCAGAACGATGTAAGTATTGCTTACTCAAATGTATGTTAATTAATTGTATACATTATGTTGTTAGGAAAGTATAAATCAAATAGTTTTTGTGTAAATGTGAAAACCGACAGGTCTGCAAAGTAAACATATTTTCGGATGTTTCACATTTCGGACAATTTTTCTTAGTTTTGAACCTTTTTTAAACTTAAATTGTTCTAATTTCAAAATTTTCATACGTATGTGTGTGTTAGCTTTATCAATTATCAAACCCAATAAGCTATAAGAATCTTGTTTGAGATTGAATTCATCTTTATTCGATAATAATAATATCAGACGAAGAACATATACAATATATATATGTGTACAATGTGTGTTCATATAGCATATTGTGTAAGTTGAATGAATATGGCAATGTACAAGACACACATGTACGGTAGGCTTAGCTCCATGATGATACCATAACCATCATTTTAATACATGTGTGTATCAAAGTGGAAGAGTCAACCACTTAGTACAGCCATATCAAGTCCTAAAGGATATACTTATCACCACAAAGGACAGCCTTCCTAGCCCATGTGGGAATAATCACCACCACCGAGTACATACATTACATTGTCAATAGTGTAAATACTTCCATTAAGTACCGTATTAGCTGTACCAGGCATTATAGGAAGCATGTACAGCTTAAATATGACATTACCACCATGTATAAATACAGACCATACTATGCCAGTCACACAATAATGCCTCTCAAATGTATAGTCAAGGCAATGAAAATATTTCCTATGAAGTATTAAGTTTACCACAACAAAGAAGAGACATACATTTGACACTAGAAGAACTAAACATTCTAAACGATCAAGGGCAGCAGCCACGGAAGAACTGTCCATATATAGTACCACCATGCACATACATACCAGGCTGTGTAAGAGCACTATATAGCCATACCAAAGACGAAGGAGTACTTGCCGAATAACATCCCCAATGTGTTACCCAATACCACATCGATTCTTTATAGGGTATGTTGCCCGATTTGTGCCATAACAACATTTTAGGGTTACTTCTGTCCAACCCAAAGAAAGCAACCCTACTTATCTGAAGTACTCTTCAACACCGATTGAAGGGCTCTAAGGGGGTTCCCTATCACACAACGCAACCAATACAGTCATATTCTATTGGAGGTTTTAACACCGTTTCCCACAACTGCGAGAGCATCTATTTTATGAAACCTCGCCAACACCAAACCAAACCAAGCTATATTGGATACTCTGCTGTCCAAACTACTAGTATTAAGTGTAGCCATCACATGTTTGCTCAGCCCTGATGCTGTTAATCATTTCTGGTACAATGAGGTACACATCACGTCATGATACGAACTACATGTCACACTGGCACTAGGATGGATGCGCTCTTCGGGATCGAGATGTTCCGAATTCAACTCCGTCTGGACCACTGGTTTATTTCTCTGAGCAATAATAATCTACATGATCCACTCCACCAAGGTGTAAATTGGTACCTGTGAGGGCAGTGTATATTCCTTGGTGCCGCAAATCGATGTTGGTTGCCACATCCATGGGAGAGAAATAGTCTCCCCAGGGAGACACGAACGTAGGTTCCCAAAGGGTGCTTGAGCGGCTTAACAGGTGAAAAGAGCCCTAAACATTGGTTGCTTAACTTTGACTTAACTTAAACACGACCTGGTAAGCCATGGATCACCATTTAGGAGATCAACAAAGACAGTCAATCCGGTACATACTGCACTGCCTTTAAAACTATAACCTACACAACCTAGCAAATGGCTCTATCATTTCCCTAACCAAACAAAACGGGTCTTTAATTGAACATTCAACAAGTTTACGTTTGAACTTAAACATGTAAATGTAAAAACAAGATATCTTGATTGATGTCTTTGGTGGAAGGTAACAAAAATGGAACGCATTAGTCTCAAAACACAACATTAGTAGACATTGTTTAAGATGATAGCATGTGCGATTCAAATTTTTGTTTGTTAGGCTTACATAGATTACATTTCTTTTTTTAAATATTTTGTAGTTTTAGTTATAAAATGTATGAAACCAGATTGATTGTATGTTCAATTCTATGGCAATATCCATCCGAAATCTACTACACTTCTTCTTAAATTTTGAGATAAACGCTAAAAAATCAAGCCACCGCTCAAAAATTAAGAGCCAATAGCAGATAAGTAGCAAATTGAACGTGGAACTCAATTCATTTATATGATCAGTAAGAAATGGCCATCTTTTTAAATTTTATTTTTTGATTAGCTCTCTTATTCTTTAATCGAATCGTATAATATTTGACATCATGCATTAATACATGCATATGAAACTGTATACCAAATTTCGTCTAAATCTGTAAATGCATATGAGTCCTAGGGAACTTTCAATCTTTAAACGCTTTTTTCTCAAAACGAAAAAATATGAGTTATACGAATGTGGAATTAAGGTGACGAAATTCTCTAAATAATATTCAATTGACAAGGTTTCTTTAAAATATCTATATGTACAGAGTGTATTGCTAAAATTAAGAAAAAAAAAGATATTTCAGGGCTCTCACGCACTCGATTCATCCATTGCTTCGAAAATTTTCATGGGGAGTATGCCCCCGGACCCCCTACTTACGTATGTAATAATATTCTAACGGTCAAAAGATGAAAGCTAGTATATACACATACTGTATCTGAACACTTACTAATATCACAGATATATATTAGAAATATTTCTAATATATATATATGTGCTAATATGCACGAACATACACAATGTACATGTTGACGCTGATAACATAAATTAGGTAAATATGGTTTTCCAACATCACAAATGTACCCCTTCATGTGCATTTTCACACACATATTAAGCAATTGCCCCTCCCACAGATATATATTATTAATGTCTATGGTTGCAGCCCGGCGTTATATTTTGTTGAAGAAATATTACACAAGAAAATGTTCGGTCATTTCCGTTATTCTCCGTTGACATACTCTGGATCTGGATCTGGATAAATACGTTGTAGTATATTATTGCCAATGTGATCTGAATAACGCATTTCGTGAAGTTTCCGGTTGTCTTGTTTTCGTTGAAATCACGTGACCTGTTCTGCCTGCACCACCTTTTATTTGGGAACAGATAGAACATGTCCGGAACACTGTTCCGGTCTGTTCGTAAGAATGTTCTCTGTTCCGTCTGTTCCGGAACAGATAGAACTGACGTTTCGAATACGGGTGTGTCTAATTTACTGACGCGTTCTACTGACAACATAGATATAGAGGGATTTCACTGACGGATTTACTGACGGGTTAAACAAAGAAGGATTATCGAAGCGTATAATGGGATTATAATGGGTGTGAATGGGGTAATTACATGGGATAATAACAATTTCGCAGTAAGACATTATTGTTCGAAAATAATTGCATCCATGTATTATGGAAAACATAAAAAAAAACAATTTTGCCGACTAGTTGTATGATCATAATTTGATATTGTTTCATATGATTCTGTACACAGATTTCACTGACAATTTGGATATAAGTTGCGCAGAACTTGCTGTGGCTATTATTATCATGGAGTGTAGATAAATGCATATACGTGGTATTGTTTCATGACAATTAACTTGTTTAGCTGTGTTTGCTTTGTATACCCACTTATAGACTCTGTACATTATAATGCCATCGCATTATTTATATTTGTGTCCCTCTAGCTATCAATGCAGTTCATATATATGCGTCATAGTGAAATACATGTACTTGATATGAAAATAAAATTACAAACACAGGTTTGAAATTTTTATTTTTATTTTTTTGAAACTGACATTTTACGTGACAAATGGAACATTGTCCCGTACCATTCTCATGAATCGTGTATAGTCCAGTCCCTAGACTGTATTACGAATGAAAAACACGCTGGTTAAACGAGAATGTCCCGTACACCTCCTCCTTTTATATCCGGGCTTGGGACCGGCAATGGCTGATTTTAAATGATAGAAATAAACTGTATAAAACTGTATCTTATGAATATTTTATGAATATACATAGATTCTGCATGATCACATTTATCTAATACGTACATGCTTCAAGTAAAGTTGTTGAAATATTTGTAATACAAATCACCAATCCACTGACATGCTTTCACTGACGGATTCTACTGACAAGTTAAAACAAGAGTGATTAATGGCGCGGAACTACTGACGGGTTGAACGAAGAGTGGTTAATGGTGTGGAACTAATTTAGGCTCAATGGATTAAAGTGTCATTATAACATCAAAGGGATGTATACGGCAGTTTGTAATACCTAATTTAGAAGGATAGCTTGAGTAAAATGTTCTTAGGTCAGAGTAATAGAAATACTATCATATATTTAAATATTTCTGTATCAGCCATATATAATAATAATATTGGCCCATCAGTTCTGCATCATTTACCACTCTTAGTTCAACTAAATTATTTAACAATACAAACTGCATGTTATCATTTCTTAATGACTCTTTCAACGAGTTAACACAAATAAGTTCCAAACCATTAACCACTCTTCGTTCAACTCGCCAGTAGATCAGTCAGTGAAGTTCTCCTGACTTGTCCATGATTTCTATATATATATCACTTAATTATATAATATTACAAAGTGACATTAAACATTTCCTTGACGTTTTAATGACACTTTCAACGAGTTAACACAAATTAGTTCCACGCCATTAACCACACTTCGTTCAACTCGTCAGTAGATCCGTCAGTGAAGTTCTTCTGACTTGTCCATGATTCCTATATATCACTTAAATATTTAATATTACAAACTGCATTTCTGTGAAGTCATAATGACTCTTTAAACAGCCACGATAAATTAGTTCCGCGTCATTAACTACTCTTCGTTTAACGCGTCAGTAGAATTCCGTCAGTGAAATCTAAATAGACGTGGTCAGTGAAATTTCTCAGTGTTCTTTCTTCAATTCTGATGTTTCAGTGTCTTGGTAACGAACGATATATAACAATTTTTACATGTAACATGTATATATGTTTATGTTGACGTGTTTGCGTTTGATTGTGTCTCTTAATCAAATATGAGTACCTTAAATCGGTTATCAGATACGAATTATTATATATACATATTCACATTTGATTATTAATATACTATCTTCTTGAACTATTCCTGAAATAATAACACATGACACAACGGTTAACTACTGAATATAATACATTAATCAACTGTTTAATTACCAAATTACATGCCGATAGGACTACACATATTGTAATAGCCTAGATTCTAATTTGAAACCATTTATATACCGTTATATTCAAATATTTTTTATTCATCTTTTTTTTACTACCATACCAGTAAGTATCATAATTGTGCAATGATAGCATTACTAAAAGTTTGACAGAACATACCTTTTATTAACCCAAATCGTAATTACGACACATGAGTATACTGTACATAATGCATGTTACATATATAAATATAATATAATGCAGTCATGGTGAAGTAATGGCAATTAAAAAATAATAGATGATACTAATATGATGGAAATCTTAACAATTTTAAACAATAGATGGCTCGCCAATGTCTAATGTAGTGTGGGTAAAGAGGGGAATAAAACTCATAGTGATTTAAAATAAATGATTCTTAATAAATTCTAATGATTTTAAATAAAGTCTTAATAAGTATGGATAATTATGTTTTTCCGTTGGTTTAGGTTTAGTAAATTACTTAAATATAATTAAATATTTAAACGGAGCAATACATTTAGTTTAACATTAATGATATATACAGAGTATGGTTTTTTACCAATTTGTTCATTCGCGCTCTCATACACAACCAAACACAACTTGCTCTCTATATCTACCACACGGTATAACCGGATGCGTGGTCGGCCGAGTGATGCGCTACGGCCGAGGTAAATACTGATGACGGGTAAGTAGTGGGGTTACATTTCTTACCAGAACTTTTCGATTTCGATATTTCTTTTGGATCTAGCGATTTGTGAATGACTACAAAGGTTTAAATGTACTATTCACTCAGCCTCGCATGCTATCTTTGCGGAATAAATCTGATAGAGCCTTTTTATACACAGCACGCAGAAAATAATGCTCAATTCTCACATACATTGTCCGAAATTAAACAGTTTGCGCTAGTATTGAACTATTTGACCTCACAGATATAAGGAAAATTCATCTATGAACAACTCTGTAAAGTAACAACTCTGTCCGTGCTTTGAAACCAACGATTGACCCTTTCAAAGAGACCCTAGTATGCACAAAAAGGATGACGTTTACAGCCGAGGAGATTTTGTGATGATGACGTTTACGGCCGAGGACGAAAAATATGGATGACGTTTACGGCCGAGGAAATACTTACTAAAAACTGTGATTTTTCGCAGTTTCAATGGTTTTCTCACCGGGAAAGTATGGAATATTCTCCAGTGTACATTCCAATGAACATTTCTTTACCAGAAAATGTTGGATAAGATTGTCTTACGCTTATTTTGTTCCTATATATTTGATATAAAACGTCATGTTAGAGATTCATGACTTTACAAGACAGGTATTTGTTTGTTTGAAAAAGCATTTAACAGTCTACGAAGAACGTCAGTCAGCATACAGAAAATGATACTTTACTGAACCGGTCAATACCGTTGTGCTCCCTGTCTTCACCGGACGTGTATTGTACACATTCTTGTGTTTATCATATTTTACAGAGTTGTGCACCAGTCAGTTGCAACCACGGCCCAGCTTTCCTCGCCAGAGAAATGTGGAGGATTAAATGTCCGAACCAATATCACGGGGACAATGTTTAGCTGTCAGGGGTCGGGAGTACTAGATATTTTACCATCAGCTATCCCCTGCAGGGTGGGGGAATTGCTGTGGTTTTGACAACCTGAAAGTAAAATTCCACACCCATATCCACGGGTGGAGACCGTGGAAGCAACTGACTGATGCATTATTTTAATGTTCGTATTTTCCTTTATTTGTTTTGGCGGTGTGTTTTTATGCTTGGAGTAGGGAAAGAAAAATGCTTGTTCTGAACTGATGGTAAACGTTTTTTTAACCCTGTATATATCTTAATGGGTATACAGAAGGAAGTGTTTTAAATACCGCCATCGACTGTTCCTATCACGAGCTAGGACCGCTTCTGTCGTTAAAAGTGGCTGTGCCGTAGATGTAGGACTGCTTCTGCTGTTAACAGTGGCAATGTCGTAGGTCTAGGACCGCTTTTGCTGTCAACGCCCAATTATGTGATGTCTAAATCCCCGCCCTACTGCTCGAGCTGACAGTACAAATCTCCGGGGTCGGTACACGTAATCACAAAGTTAATCGCGGGTTTAGAACCGAACCAAAGTATATTCACCGGGACCAGGATTCGATTAGGTGGTCTTATTGTCGCATATTGTAAAGATGCGTCGGTCTAATTCTCCCTGTACTCTCACTGGCGGTACCAAAATATATTTTTCCAAAAAAATATTTTTCTCCAAATTACGCTATGAAGTCGTGATTTGATGCCAAAACATATGTCTTAAAACTAAAAATCTAATTAAAATAATGTCGGCTCCAGTGGGGTTTGAACCCACGATCTATAGGAAATTCGAATACCTTTGTAATGAATTCTTTAATGGAAAATGTTCATCACACAAGGACAAATTACATCATATGACAAACGGTCATCATAATAATGACACATGTTCATCATATAATGACAAATGCACATCAAATGATATTATGGCAAGCAGACGTCTTAAAATGACAAAACATTATCATATTATGACAAATGGACATGATGATTTTTTGTTATATCAAGGTATAGTAACATAATGCAACAGTTATGCTTATCTTAAGACAGCTGTGGCGTTCCATATAGCTAGTCTGAGTTCCATATGACCATATTTCACGATCTTAGTATTTACTTTCAAATAAACAAAAATCTGTCTTGCAAATTACATAGATCTCCAAAATGACGTTTTATATTGAAGATATAAGAATAATATAAGTGTAAGGCAGTTCTTTTCAACCTTTTTTCTGGCAAAGGGCAAATAACTGTTCGATGGATTGTACACTTGCGAATAGTCCATACTTTCCCAGTGAGAAAACCATTGAAACTGCGAAAAATCACAGTTTTTAGTAAGTATTTCCTCGGCCGTAAACGTCATCCATATTTTTCGTCCTCGGCCGTAAACGTCATCATCACAAAATCTCCTCGGCTGTAAACGTCATCCTTTTTGCGTATACTAGGGTCTCTTTGAAAGGGTCAATCGTTGGTTTCAAAGCACGGACAGAGTTGTAACTTTACAGTGTTGTTCATAGATGATTTTTCCTTAGATCTGTGAGGTCAAATAGTTCAATACTAGCGCAAACTGTTTAATTTCGGACAATGTATGTGAGAATTGAGCATTATTTTCTGCGTGCCGTGTATAAAAAGGCTCTATCAGATTTATTCCGCAAAGATAGCATGCGAGGCTGAGTGAATAGTACATTTAAACCTTTGTAGTCATTCACAAATCGCTAGATCCAAAAGAAATATCGAAATCGAAAAGTTCTGGTAAGAAATGTAACCCCACTACTTACCCGTCATCAGTATTTACCTCGGCCGTAGCGCATCACTCGGCCGACCACGCATCCGGTTATACCGTGTGTCTACGCACTATATCATCCCTCTTATTTACATAGACAATAACAGAATCAATACATGCAGTTTGTTAACACGTTAATTCAAATCTGACAAGTTTTGAAATAAACTATAGTTTTTCTTTGGGTTTTCCAAATTCTTATTTTATACCTGTCAGAAAAGAACACGTGACATATGACGTACCGTGAAATAAACACAGAAGCTTGTCAATTTCAAGAAAATGACCACGAAAAGCATGTATTTTAAAAAGAATGAATGTGTGTGGAAAATGGATGGCCTTCTTAGACATATTTAGATCTAAGTGAAAATAGTAGATAAATTATTCAATCGTAAGTGTTATATATATTATCGTCAGGGATACTTGTAATATGATTGTGCAGTTATTATTCAATTGCGAATGGAATTTAACTTCTAATACTTGGAATAATCTTCAGATGGTGAGTGACAAATAATAAATATATGTGTTTGCATATTAAATAACACCTTTGCCGATAAAAATTATCACATAATTATCTACGCTTCGATAATCCTCCTTTGTTTAACCCGTCAGTAGATCCGTCAGTGAAATCCCTCTATATCTATGTTGTCAGTAGAATGCGTCAGTAAATTAGACAGTCCCTTCGAATACACCCCTGATAATCAACGAGGACATCCGAATACGTTATTTATAAAGGGAGACCACTATACGTTGATGAGTGATAAAATTTCTTTTTTGTTGTAAACGTTTTGTCGAGTATTTACTTGGACAGGGGAAGTTATCACCATGTCAATATCGATTCCGAGCTCGGTGTTAGCTGCAGGATGGATTCCATTCGTGGTTGTCATTGTGGTAATTTCTGATTTATGCTGTTTTTCCAAGTTTGACAGTTGTCTGATCAGCTGACGTTGTTTACATTCTGCAGAATCACACGAACATGAGTCATGCTACTGCCTAAACATTTGTAGTAACTGACATGTCAACTTATACCTTTCCTTCAAATCATGTTATTTTTCCTCCAGATTAATCAAGACACATACATTACCACATGTTGTTAATTTCTACAGAGACCTAGCTCTAACAAACTCAATTGAAATCCCAGTCATCCCAGCACGAAAGACGTCTTTGCTTACAACGATACAGGGCAGGGAAAAGTACGAGGTTTTTATCTTTCCAATGTTCCGGGTGAGTGCGGGATTTTGTCCTGCAGCAAAATAACCAGGACATATAACCGGGACTATATTTATCTTGTTTAGGGTTGGGGTAATTTGACCTGTGGGGCAGCGATCGATTTTACCGGATATTTGAAAATGCAAATCCTTCCCCTGGGTTGGGAGCCAGATTTTCAATTGACTGGTGCATAAAACAAGAGCTGTAGCAATGGTAATACAAATTGGTATATGTGCATGACCTATATTTTCCCGTCTCTAAATAGAGTGAGGGGACCAATGGTAGGTCAGCCCAGTGCTCGGTCAGTTTGATTGTTATGTTAAATCAAATAAAAAATAAAGGTTGTTAGTCATGTTTTTAAATCTTTTTTGTTTATTACAATCCTTCATCACCTAATAACACCAGCATTTCGTCTTCTCGCATTTAAAAAAATAACTTTGCAGACGACAGATGTCCGCAATTGAAATAATATAGAATGCATATCATTACATTTTCGTACAGACACACCACCAATATTTAACTAAAGGATACCATTAGCATGTAACTAAACTACGAAATATGTGTATGTTGTGTGCCAACAGAAAAAAGTGAACATTTTTCCACTTTGACTGTTTTCAAAGACGGTAACTAAGCCGTCATTTATTTGCTGCGTGGCTCGTGGATAAAATGAACATTCCGCACCATTGGATAAAATAAGTGCGGTAAAAATTATATGCTAACACCTATTTCACTTGTTTGTATGTTTTGGTTGGAATCTATAATAGTTTTTCATTCATATGATGCCGAAATGAATCATAATCAGTTATTTAATGCTTAACCTCAAACATTACTGGTAATAACGTTGCCATTCAACAAGAAGTGGAGGTGAGTGGTAGTAAAGCAATTATTTGGTACAATTAGTCTTTATCACCAGCAGATATATATGTTTTTATGTGACATTCTATCAGTTGATATATTAAACAAACAGTTTTTAGCGATTATTATAAAATTATATATATGAGCTTAAAAATAGACCACTGACCAAGCACTGGTTCCGTCATAATCAATTTTGCATCTGTTTGATCCATACCTTCACCGCACCTGACTAATTCTATAATCAGTGTCAATGTGGACGCTTTGTTTATAATATCGTTGGAGAAGACTTGGTCATTATTTTAAGGTGTTACTTTATATGTGTTTTAACTTGGAAAATGTACACTTTTTGCCCGAGCACTGGTCCACTCACTCTATATGAACTCAACAAAGGGCAATAACTCCAAAAAAACGGAGCTATAATATGGCACCCTACCCTACTCTGGTTACTTTAGAAAATAAATTGGATCTCTCTTGGTTCAACTTCAAGTTGGTTGTGCATTCCTGTTGAGTTTCTTGTGCATTTAAAATTACTAACTGTATATATTTACAGGAAAAGCCGAATTAACATCTTCACATACGGCTCAATATATTCTATAAATATAAATTAAAAACTGTTGTTAATTGTATTTAAAAAATGATGCTCAAATATCGATATTCATCTGAACAAGTACACTCCATAAATATCCCATCAGCCATAAAATCAATAGAACAAGATTAATTTACAGGAATAGTAGACCCTTCATTAATTGTGTCAACTATAAAATATAAAGTAGAACTTCGAAGCCTCGAGCACCCCAGATGCCTCAAACTCGTTCTTAGATCCTGGCAAAATCCCTTCTTTATTTATATTGAAAAACCATCTAGATGACTCGAACAGAACCAGGGTCGAACACTCAAACTGAGTTGATGGTCCCTTGCTATGATTTACCAGTACTGGTCGGCGATCAGTTCCCGATGGCTATCAGTATCCAACATTTAATATTTTTTCATATTTGCCGTAGCTCTAAAATTAAGATATTTGGTATATTCAAAGAACTACACCAAGGCAACAATTTTGTGTCTGAAAATCTACAATTCACGGAAGTAAAAAGAAAATATCAAGAAATACACACAAGAAATGATAATCGTCACCTCTTTCCCCTGGGGAAAATCTATTTACGAAAAATATTCATGCACCATGAAACAAACAAGTTCATCTTTTAATAGCCACAGGCTTGCCAGAGTCTTTGATAAATCTAGGTGTCGCTCAACAACAGGTATGATTTGTATTGGCAATCCATGCGAAACTCGGTGTAAGATAAATATTGACAAAAACGTCATCATTGACGTCATTTTAAATGACGTCAGAGATTTTTACTAATTTGAAAACGCACCGACTATTATGTCTCAATTATGTCCTCAGTGAATATCCAAACAAAGAGAGACAATTCTAAGAATTTAAGTTTATCCAACGGGAGATAATTCCCTTTGACTTGAGAGGGTCAAAGCGGGGAAAATACGGTATGATATGTTATTACATATGAAATGTCGGCTACTGGTGCTCCACATCTAATTTATGCACTGAAATAGTAACCCCATCTGCTGTATGATGTCACAAATGTCAAATTGTTACTATGCTTTAGGCCTTGAGCTCAGGATGACGAAAATGTAAGTTATTTTGTTTAAAACCGTCAGTCTGGTTTTCAAGGAATTACGAAAAAACATGCAAAAAATGTCGGAAACTGTTCGCCAACCAGTAGATGGTAAAACAATTTGTAATTTTTCGCACCTTTCATTGATTTTTGAAATCCTTTGTTTGTTCACAGGTAGTCCGCGAAAAAGGTGTTAATAACTATTTATAACTGAATCAATTTTCATGAATAAATTTCGGAAATACATTTTTCATCAATTTAATTATTGGCATTCTTTATAACAAACTTCACTGAGTGGTCAATATTCGCATATAACCCGGTCTTATTTAAACATATTGAATGGTGCGATTAATAGAACAAGGAAGTGAAGTGAATATTGGAAGACCTGGTTGACGATTTCAGGTTAATTTTGTTAAATGTGTTATTATGATTATTATGAATACTATTTCATTAATTGGCACAAATGCATTAATTGAGCATTAAATATGAAATACAAACAAAAACACTCACAAAATATGACAATAACTCAAGATTTAAGGGTATACA
Organism: Spisula subtruncata; assembly: GCA_963678985.1. Taxonomy (NCBI): domain Eukaryota; kingdom Metazoa; phylum Mollusca; class Bivalvia; order Venerida; family Mactridae; genus Spisula; species Spisula subtruncata. The sequence continues at coordinate 24,060,419 of OY787662.1, read as the reverse complement.
TACTGACAAGTATTCGAACTTATGCCCACACAGTGCATGTATGTGCATATACGTATACTTGTACACCCTCAATGTCTTGAATAGGTAGATGACTCAAACTATTTTCCTGGTCGGATTGCCTCTTTGGGTCTGTTTTCTCAGAGGGACTGTGAACTAATTATTTGACACTACATGTAGTTGTAACATATTCCTACATATTTTCAGCTGATCCTGATAGTTTCGAGCATTTATATCAAGTATTACATGACACGACGTGAGAGTGAATGGTCTACAACATTGAGTGCAATCAGTGCCCTGAGTATAACATTGATGACTACAGCACTCATACCTGTTGATGTATTCCTTGTTTCCTTCATGAAAAACTCTGATGGCACGTTCAAGGTAATACAAATGCTTAGCTACCACAGTCTAGTAAATTGTGCTTATAGATACTATTGATTATTCTAAGAATGTATGTGTAATAGAACAAGATTATCCCCCTTAATACATAAGCAATAATCAATGTCGCTTTTATTTTGTTGCTCAAAATCTAATATGAAACAATTTGAATATTGTGATCCAAGGTGAGTATAGTGGGTAATTAGGTATCAAAAGTATATTGTCACAATGTGTTAATGAAATCCCTGGAAAATACCTAACATAAATTGTCATTTTATTTTAAGTCTATACCATTTTCTTTCTTAAAATGTTGTATTTTTGCAATCTTGAAATTGATAATTTGTCCCATTGATTTATTTGTTTTCATGTGTATATGAAATGTTTTTTTACAATGTTTAGGATTGGGCCATGAACAACGAGACACGAGCCTCTATGGAACAGTCAGTACTTGTTGGATACTACAGTAAGTTTTATGTGTATGTTCTTCGGAAATGATTGAAAAAAGCTGTCTTTCTTGACTCTGTTTAGTTTTTCTTCTTTACTATTTACTATGGTCAAAGGCATTTCACATGCCAATTATACAAATAAAACCGAAAACTAAAACTATTGCCTTTGTGTGTACATGTTTATATTGTCTGTGTAAGGAATTGCCTGTAGATGATTATAAGGTCTGTTATATTGTCTGTGTAAGGAATTGCCTGCAGATGATTATAAGGTCTGTTATATTGTCTGTGTAAGGAATTGCCTGCAGATGATTATAAGGTCTGTTATATTGTCTGTGTAAGGAATTGCCTGCAGATGATTATAAGGTCTGTTATATTGTCTGTGTAAGGAATTGCCTGCAGATGATTATAAGGTCTGTTATATTGTCTGTGTAAGGAATTGCCTGCAGATGATTATAAGGTCTGTTATATTGTCTGTGTAAGGAATTGCCTGCAGATGATTATAAGGTCTGTTATATTGTCTGTGTAAGGAATTGCCTGCAGATGATTATAAGGTCTGTTATAATGTCAAGGTTGTGATGCCAAATTGTTTAAGATAAGATAAATTTACAGATGTCTCACTCATGTAAATGCTCGTAACAAATATAGATATAAAATTATAAAATGTGCATTTTATTAACATACTCTTGCTTTAATGTTCTTTACAAGTGAACATTTACATCTACAAAATCCATGTTAGCATCATACCGATATCTTCCCTTATTTCATGCTTATCAGCGGTTTTATTCCCTGATAATTTCACTGTCAATAATTTTACTCGAACAGACTACTTTTTTAGCAAATTTCCCCGCCGTCAAAGCTGTGAGCAGCCGACTTATATTTTCACTCATGACTACGCCACTCGTGAAAATATCACTTCACCTGCTCACTCGGTGAAATACGAACCAATTATATACCATAAATACAAATATCCTCTATCGATTATTATATTGATGATGTAATATATTTCAGCAATGTACGGATTGATTACATTCTTCATGTTTCTATGGTTACCATTCATGTATTTCTTCTATGAGGAAAGAGAAGAGGATGCTACATGTACATCAGTGAGTACTTCTATTTCTCTGATCACATTTTTCATAATTAGCACACCTGTCACAAAGTGACAAGGTGAGCTTTTGTGATCGCTCTTCGTCCGTCGTCCGTCGTCCGTCCGTCGTCCGTCCGTCGTCCGTTCACAATTGCTTGTGAACACACTAGAGGTCACAAATTAAGCCTGATCATTATGAAACTTGATCACAATGATCATCTCCATAAAATCTAGGTCAAGTTCGATATTGGGTCATCTGGGGTCAAAAACTAGGTCACTAGGTCAAATCAAAGGAAAACCTTGTGAACACATTAGAGGTCACAATTTGAGCCTAATCTTTATGAAACTTGATCACAATGATCATCTCCATAAAATCTAGGTCAAGTTCGATATTGGGTCATCTGGGGTCAAAAACTAGGTCACTAGGTCAAATCAAAGGAAAACCTTGTGAACACATTAGAGGTCACAATTTGAGCCTAATCTTTATGAAACTTGATCACAATGATCATCTCCATAAAATCTAGGTCAAGTTCGATATTGGGTCATCTGGGGTCAAAAACTAGGTCACTAGGTCAAATCAAAGGAAAACCTTGTGAACACATTAGAGGTCACAATTTGAGCCTTATCTTTATGAAACTTGATCACAATGATCATCTCTGTAAAATCTAGGTCAAGTTCGATATTGGGTCATCTTGGGTCAAAAACTAGGTCACTAGGCCAAATCATTGAAAAACCTTGTGAACACATTAGAGGTCACAATTTGTGACTAATCTTTATGAAAATTGATCACAATGATCATCTCTATAAAATCTAGGTCAAGTTCGATATTGGGTCATCTGGGGTCAAAAACTAGGTCACAAGGCCAAATCATTGAAAAAGCTTGTGAACACACTAGAGGTCACAATTTGAGACTAATCTTTATGAAAATTGATCACAATGATCATCTCTATAAAATCTACGTCAAGTTCGATATTGGGTCATCCGGGGTCAAAAACTAGGTCACAAGCCTTTGAAGGCCAAATCATTGAAAAAGCTTGTGAACACACTAGAGGTCACAATTTGAGCCTAATCTTTATGAAACTTGATCACACTGATCATCACTATAAAATTTTGGTCAAGTTCGATATTGGGTCATCCTGAGTCAAAAACTAGGTCATGAGGCCAAATCATTGAAAAAGCTTGTGAACACACTAGAGGTCACAATTTTGACCTTATCTTTATGAAACTTGATCACAATGATCATCATTATAAAATTTAGGTCAAGTTCGATATTGGGTCATCTGGGGTCAAAAACTAGGTCACGAGGCCAAATCATTGAAAAAGCTTGTGAACACACTAGAGGTCACAATTTTGACTCTATCTTTATGAAACTTGGTCACAATGTTTATCTCTATAAAATCTAGGTCAAGTTAGATACTGTGTCATTTGGGCCAAAATCTAGGTCACTAGGCCAAACAGGTGAGCGACCCAGGGCCCTTTGGACCCTCTTGTTATAGTTTGCCTAGGTTATTGTGAAAAGCGGGAAAATGTGGAATGAGCCACAGAGGTTGATTTTCAAAGTGTGTATGATTTATCAGTGTTATTTTAGTACAGAATTTAGCGATTTTACTACAGTAGGCTAAAGCGGTCAATGTTTATAAACATCTCATTATCCTGGGCGCACTATAGTTATCTTTTTATGCCCTGTGTATAGAGTTCTTGTTTAATTCCAAGTTTATGTCTTATATATATACAATTATTAAGATATAAGTACTGTTGTTAATAATATGTTTTTCGGTCATAAAATTCTAAGTGCAGTTACATCATTCTGGTAAAATATGGCACACCCATTATGTTGTAAATTGACTTATTACTCTACTCTACTGGATATACCAATGCTTATTTTGTTTATGCGAGGATCAATTAAAAAAAAAACCAATCTTCTGTTTATACTCACATTTAAGGCAACCTGGCCCGATCTACCGAAGCATCTCAATTAGAAATCTCAACTCAAATTGAGGTTTTGCTAAAATCAGAGCCACAATTAGAAATAAGTCTGAAGTTCCAACTTTCGGAGGTTACTGTAAATAAACTCAAAATACCATTTCTGTGCAGTGATGCAAATTTTGAGTCCAGCCTTGCATTGAAATTAGCATTAAGATGCGTGCCGACATTTGAGATTAAAATGCTTCGGGAGATTGTGTTCTTGTTTATATAAAAGTCTATACAAAAATCCAAATTTTGGGTATATTATCTCAATATCTGGGAGCATCTTATATATCATGTATAGCTTGGATAATTTGGCCTGATCATAACTTTCATGCATGAATCTATTACAAGGTTCTTGCTTTGAATATTTTAATTTCCGCAAACAAATTATGCAATATCGGTATTTCAAATTTATGTTTGTATTACATCTCAAACAACATCGTGATACTACTCGACTATTAAAACATACAACAGATGTTATAAATACAGACAAGATATCGACTGTTAAATTGTGCTTATCAAAAGGTCAAGTTCATGTCAAATTTGCCAAGCTATATAATAGTAAACGATGAATATGTTCAACTTGATACATGTGTATGATTGGTTGTATTATTGTGTTACAGAGATGTTGTGGAGCATTGAAGTATTCTATCGTCACCCTGGTTCTTGTGTCTGTCTTACTTTTAATTGGGTAATATTTGTACTTTCATTTATCTTTTATTATCTCTTCCTTTACAAGAACCTTGATTCCGGTGTGGCATTGATTATGGTATAAGTAATATGGTCATGGTAATATATTGACTAAAACTTTACAATGTTACCTTTCCATTGATATATGACAAAGTCATGTGATGTCAAGCATTTTCTCATGACATTCGGTTTTAATGTTAACACATATAATTGGACATCCTGTATCTATACAGTATAGTAAAAGTTTGATACCTTTTTACATTTCATATTTTGGACAAGTTTGTTTGTATAATCTACATGTATTGCATTTGTGTTGATAGGGCTCTTGTTCATACAAAGAAAATACCACAGAAGAATAACTCTACAGATTGGGAAAAACTTGAAGCTTTATTTGACATGGAGAGTAACTGTAAGTTGTTTGATGCTTGGTACAATTTTTGTGCCCTCTTGCATATTCATAAGTGGAGGGCATATAGCATTAGTGCTGTCCATCTGTCTGTACGTAACACAAATATTGTGTGTTGAACTCCTTGCAAACTGTAGGGCAGAATTTCTTGAAACTTTCACAGATTAACATCCTTTATATAAACTTGATGGATTTGTTGCTGGTTCAATTTTACCAGAGTTATGGCCAGGCATACGCCCGTACGCCCGGGCGTACGTTCCATGGAAAAAATGATAAAATGAACTGACGCAAAAATGCAATAAAAATCGATGCCTCCCTAGGGTTAGGCATAAATGTCATTAATGAAGACAGTCTTCCTTTTTTTGGATTCAGGGTATATTCTAGATATTTTTCTAGCTCGCTTCGCTCGCTGCTCGCTCATCAACTTTCAAAATGAATTTCATCTGAAAGAGATCGAGTCTATGTTGCATGCTGTCTAAAAAATAAACAGTACAACCTCGCTCTATATTTTAATTAGAATGTAGTAATTTATCAAATATACTAGGCATATAGTTTGAGTGACATGCTGCCCAAATAAAAATTCCAGCTCGCTACGCTCGCACAATACCTATCTCAGTTGATTTCCCGTGGAGTCTGTTGCTGTATATTTACTCCTCAAAAACTAAATCTAAAAAAGGGCGTACACTCTGAATTGACCCAGCTACGCCCCTGATGGCCCTTTGTAACTTTTGCTATTTACTATGTCCCATGAACACATTTCTAGTTCATATCTAGGTTTATATGGTTGAATAAAATCTGTCAAAAAATGTATTGGAATCTTATATAAATCTGAAATGTTATATGGTATATCCTTAAATGGCATAAACATGTATAGCACTGCCACTCTGGTTAGATCATGTTTTATAAGCACCCGTTGAGAATACACATGTGCTCTTGAGGCTGCAACACTATTTAAAGCGCCTTTGAATATGCGCACCATGAAAAAAGGTGCTCTATGAATCTGGTATGCATTCATATTTTAAATAATTTGAATTCTGTGACATATACTTGAATGGTATGTGGCCAGTTTGTTAGATTATGTTATAGGCATCATCCATGATATTCTTATTGTATAGAAATACAAGCTTGCTATATTGACAGTTAATACTGCCATACTACTCTCTGTATCTGGAGCCTGTTGTCTAAGCAAAGCGCTTTCATTCAGTTACCTTCTGTTCAATTAATTATAGAAGGCATGTATTACCTCCCGTGGATAGCAATATGAAGTGCTTTGCTTATGCAACAGACTCCTGTAGAGAAACTGGTGAGGTGAATTGTTCTCCATATTTAATTGACCAATCGTGAATTGTTAATTGAAAAAAGGTGTTTAAAACCCGATTAAAAGATTAGACAAACTGTATGTGTTTTCAGGGGTTGAGAACAGTTTATCATTTGTGATCAGTATCCTTAGCTTGGTTGGTATGCTGGCAGTGTTCTCCTACACAGTAAGTCAATGCTCATGTTAATACATGCCACATTTCACTGACCCCTTGGTATGAGATTTGTGTTGGAATTGCAGGAGATTTCATTAAAATGCAGGATCTTTTCCATGCTCAAACTTAAAACTTATATTAATGAAGTTTATATGCAGTTTTCACTTATTTAACTTGTGTTATAATACCATGCATGCTCCATGAAGCAATTTAAACTAACATTTACTATCATTTTCATAATGTAAACAAAACACATCAGGTTCAGATTTGTGTGGCATTAGGCTAGCAATACAGATCATGTCATTGTGAGTTATTATGTTAGAAATGTTTGTAAAGATAAGATTTTAAGATTTAATTTTTACACGAATGTTGATTTCAGGCTTATGGTATGGCATCGCTTCCTATCGACCTTATTCGTGGATCTCGTAGTGTGAAGAAAGAGAGGCTTGAAGTACAGAACAGAAAATCTGATACCCGGGATAAAATAAAGTCTATCAGGGATAAGGTCAGTCATTGAAAGTTCTGCTGATAGTCAATATTTTGTTTAAGAGTTGTATTGAAGCCACTCAATATGCTTACACGCTACAACAATTATTTAGTACCGGTATATTAATATCATATTTTGAGAACCTAAGAAAGGACTTAAATGCTGATTTTCTGTCTTTCTGTACATGTACAGTCCATTTTACATATCATGTTTTGAAATGATATTGATAACTTTCTTTTGTATTTAATGTTTAATTCCTTTAATATTTGTCCATTTTTAGTACAGAAAACTCTCTATAATATTTGCAAACATGCCAGATTCCCTGCCTCATGAGATGAATCTGTAGCATTTGAGACTATCTTCCCACACTCATACAAATTGATAAATTTCCACACACCAAAAACCTAAGTTACCATGATCAAGTTTTTATTTTGCTCATAAATCCGGCAACTAATTTGCTTAAACAATAAGCATGTGATTTTGTATTCACAGTACACTGGAAGACGTGGGATGTCAAGTCGAGATGCATCTAGAATCTCAGATCTTGAGGAATCTGAAGCGTTGATGGAAAGAGAGGAGCGTCATCTTGAAGCACGAGACACTTGTTGTCAGAAATGTCTGATGTTCTTCAGACCGTTTGCTGTCGTGTTTGGAATTCTTCTCATTCTTCTAGCCATTCTTGTGTTTCTCTCTCTACTGTTGACTAAGTAAGTGGGGATTGACCTAATAGCACTAGAATACCATATTTGTGATGGTTTGTCTCAGTTTAAACAAGAAAAGATGAGTGTCTGTATAGTGTATGACACAGTCCATATATAGAGTTATATGCTTTTGGGACATGTGCTTTGGTTGTTAATCTTCCACATGTGTCAATGTAGCTACATAATCAAAGCCAGGTTTAGTTACAATAATTTTATTATAGGTTTACGTTTCGGCTTTTAGAAAGCCTTCATCCGGTTCATTTAAGGTTGATTAAGAAAATCAATTCTTACAACTTATTTTGATCGATCTCAAAACTTTATTACTGGTGGACACTATTGCCATCACATCTATATTTATACTGTTTCAGCATTGACAAGACGATGAACAGTCTGGGTCCAAAACTTGGATATGCCTTACCTAAACCTACACTGCCTAATCCTGTAGATATTGTGCTGGTGTTCAGTCAACAGGTTGGTTACTGTTTATTTTATTCTACTCAAACAATAGTTTTACCGTTTGTATAGCCACTTATCAACCATGTACGTCATAGATAGTGTAAAAATTTAAAATCATTTAATTTCGATAGGACGAAATATCGTGGTTTTGGTAAAAAGTACCATTTCGATGGGATGTTAATTTGTGGATTTTACGTTTCAGGTAATAAATTTAAGGGTCAAACTAAATTTGGTGGTTAAAGGCGAACCACGAAATCCATGAAATTTAATCCCCCACGAAAATTAATGATTTTGCAGTACATAATTTCAATACATGATTCATTCTCCATTTTCAAATATTTTCACTAATTTTAATGGTTATTATTGTCCTATATTGAGGGGAGACAAACTAATTATTGGAATGGATGCCAAAAGTTATCTAACCAAGGGAGATAATTTGTGATTTTGGTTAGTAAATGCATATGAAATGTGTATACTCTCTTATAGGCTTTGCATAGAATTTGGATGTATGGTATTCAACACAAATGTATTGTCTCTGCACTTGATTGCATGTACATGTTAGAATTATGACAATTTGACTAGGGTACTGTTTTATCAAAGCCGTTATGGAAATCTTAATTTTAGGTTCAAATTAAAAAAAATCTTAAAAATGAACATATTTAGAACTGGTATGGTTTGCAGGAGTTTTTGACTGTAAAATAATTAATTTTGAACAACTCTTTACCACAATTTGTTGCTGTCAGGTTTTTTTTTAAATGGACCGGAAATTTAAGTTTTCCTCAAGAACTTTGATAAAACAGTATGTTGGTGTTGTATGATTATTTATTTAATGTTACATATATTATACTATTTGTGATATATACAGGTATTTCCACTAGACTACATACTGTTCGGAGCATTAGTTGTCTACCTTGTGATGTGTTCCATGGCAGGAATCAGAAATATTGGAATCTGGTTCTTTTGTTTAAGGGTAAGTGGTGCTAAGGAGTCAATACTTTTATGCCCCGGCATCTACTGATGCAGGAGGCATACAGTGATTGTCCTGTATGTTCATCTGACAAACAAAATGCTTGAATTCGATTATTTTTGAAGTCCATCAAGACATTGCTTTCTTAGCATACTAGTTTACCACCATAAACCAAATACATTGTCAAAGCCATGTAACACTATCCAACATTTTAATAGGGTGATGGCCCCTGTATGACATAGCTATTTGTTATGGACAAGACTTCCACCTTGACATAAGCATTAACTGAACACAGTCTTGTTTAATTGATCAGTTAGTAATGTAGAACATTAAAATTGCATTGTGTTAGATTTCAAGACTAAATCATATTTTCAATGAGGCTGTTTCCATTTCTTACTTAAAACTTGCATGTGTTCCATATACGAATGTACAAGGATTTGTTAATTGATTTTGCCAGTCTGACATAACTGGTAATTTGATAACAAGAATAAATGTACCAAGAAGTCTATTCAGAAAGAGCTATTACTCCTGGATCTCTTATATCTCTCAATTGTCTCTGTTATCAAAGTTGGAAAGTCATTGTCGCCCTGGTAGGGAAAAAAATATATGTTGCCAAATTGAATATTATTAACTCCCTTGATTAAGGGGTTAAAACATTTATCTTGGAAATGGGAGGTTGAAGGTTTAAATCTTGATTTGGGTTCATTCTCAGATGGTTTTGAAGGATTGGAGTACAGAAGTAAACGTGCTCTTATAAAGGTGTTTAATTAGCCAAATTGAGCATAGTTTTAAATCAGGACAACTCTGTATGTATAAATGAATATTTGTTTCTATGATATAGATGTATAAGATACGACCAAGGAGAACACGTCCACAGGGTATACTCATGATGTGTATGATAATGATGTTTATTCAGTTGGGTATCAACATTATATTGTATGAACTGACACCACAGTACTCGTCATATGGAAGTCAACATTTCATTAACCATGTAAGTACACATTATATATTTATATTTATATGTCTCCTGTATAAGGCAGACATATATGGATTTTTTGCTGAATGTCAGGATGGGAGTCACAGTGTCCTTCATTGAAACTTCACTTAAATAGTTGATAACAACAAGCCTAGTTATGCAAAATCATTTCTGGAATTTGAGGTTGGATGCTTTTTACCAAAGTTATGGCCCTATGTGGCAAACTTACATTTTTGTGCTTAAACCCCTCTAGTCATATTGGATGTGAAATTGTTATTAGAAATTATTTATTAGGACGAAAATTAAAGTTTAATATAGCTATGAAATTTAACAGTTTGTAAAGGGTGTAAGGTGTAAACGATGTTGTGAGGTAATGGTGTTAGATTAGTACACGTTGGATGATCCACCTTTGTTGGGGGAAGACATTACACAAATGGTCCCTCACGCTGATTCTTGTTGTTCTATATATGGTGTTAGATTAGTACACGTTGGATGATCCACCTTTGTTGGGGGAAGACATTACACAAATGTTCCCTCACGCTGATTCTTGTTGTTCTATATATGGTGTTAGATTAGTACACGTTGGATGATCCACCTTTGTTGGGGGAAGACATTACACAAATGTTCCCTCACGCTGATTCTTGTTGTTTTATATATGGATTTAAGGTGACTTTAATGGGTATGATATTCATTTTAAGGTTATTCATGAAATGATGCTATATTTTGTAGGGTACAGGAAATACAACTACTGTGGAGAAATGTAGTACAAAGGAAGGTGAAGGTATGTGATTCTTTATACATGTATGTTGTAAACTTATACTTCTAGACCCTCTCAAAATTATCATAAATATATGGCCAGTAATCAAGGTTGCCAATGATTAGACTTGGTAGAGCTTTCATTTGATCATTCAGACGAAAAAGGTCAAGGTCACAGTGACATTGGCGCCCATATCACTTTTTGGTTGCTATTTGGAGGCATAAATGCTTTACAAACATTGGTTGTTATTATCGTTTCAGATGAATGTGTGATAACTCGGATGTCCCTATTGTTGACTAGATTCTTCTACAAGATGTGGTTCTTTGGTGCAGCTTATTATTGGTGTACATGGGCATTTCTTCTGGTAATACATTATACATATTGACTGGCTTGTCATTCTTTGTATGCTTTATTCACCTTTTGGCAAATGCAAATTGTGCATTGCAGTCTTAGAAGTGACTTAGGCTTAAAAATGTTTTTTTGTTCCTGGTAACATGTCCCTCCCTAAAAAAAGGAAAAGATCCGAAAATGAAGACCAAAAAACTTGATGTCATAATTTAAAGATGGATCTGATAAGTGTTTACTACTGATCACATTGATGACTGCCTGAAGAGAACACAATCATTTCTTGAAGTTACCGCTGAAATCGTAATATGATTTATCCCTGGGAAACAATTGATTCAAAATGAATAAATGATGTATGAAGTTTTATTTAAGTTTAACAGTACATATCATATAACAGTACATATCATATTGATAATTGTTATGTTTCAGTTTATACTTCTGGGATTTTTGGTGGCCATCTGTAGACGAGCACGATCTTCTATTGATGGTGAAGTGGAGTCAGATGACATTGTAGACAGTGATGAGGAACTCATATCTGGTTAACTCAACATGTGTAACGTTGACATCATAAGTAACATGCGTATAACAACATTTTAAGTGTGATGTACAGGGTGTTAAAAACGTTTTGTCCTCAAAATTTTAATTTATGTTAAATGTTATCTGAGCTATTTATGGTCAGCCAGTTATGTCCTCCACAGAAAATAAAATTGTTATTATGCAGTGTACTTTTAATTTACTCTCTAATAGCTTCATTTAATGAAAGATTTAGGGAAAGATTAGAACCATCGGGTATTTAACCTGAAATTTTTTCAGCTGTCAGAAAAATTGAGACTTAAATATTGAGAAAAAATCTTTTGAACACCCTGTTGTTATGACAACTACTGTATATCCCCAAGTACTGACCACAGCTATATTTTAAGTATTGGATGCAGATTCGAAGACCATCCAAAGAAAAAAGTTAGAAGGTTAAAAATTTGTGAAATTGGATGAAAGAGTATGACGGTTCATGAATTCCTCATTGGAGACTTGGAAAATGTCATAGTGAAGGACACCTCCAATATGTGGTTGTGATTCTCATGTGTATAATTTGTGCACCTTTTCGTGTTTGAACGAGTGTATTATTTACACAATGTCCAATTGCCTACATGACTTTAGACACATAGATGTTGTTGATTTTGTGATATTAATTGGACAACTTTGAAGCTGATTATTGTAATTGTATAGTGTTACATGCTTTGTGATACCTTTATGTGCTTTGTAAATACTCACGCTGGTGAACAATTTTGCATGTATTCATCTGTTTATGGAATGTGTTTGCTGACCTGGAGCATTTTGCATTAGCAAGGCGCTATTGAGCGCTACGCTACGACAAAGCGAAAAATTCATATGTTACCCGGTAAGCACTCGCAGCTAGCCAACAGCAAAGCGGAACCGAAGCGGTCTGTTGCATAAAAAAGAGATTTGGCAGCGCTAAGAAACAGTATGCTATCAGCGAAATGTTTGCTTGTAGCATGTCGTTCAGTAGATGTAGTAAAGCGCTTCCCAAAAGCGCTCGATAGAACCTTTGCTATGCTTCGGGCTCCTGAGGTTTCTATGTTATTACTGTTATACAAGTACCGGTAGCTGAATTGTTAAATATTTATATTGACTGTGATTTGTATGACAAACTATACCCTAAGTGCTAGAGTATAGGTTACCTGTACCCAGATTATGATGGCATTGTGTACTAGAGTATAGGTTGCCTGTACCCAGATTATGATGGCATTGTGTACTAGAGTATAGGTTACCTGTACCCAGATTATGATGACATTGTGTACTAGAGTATAGGTTACTTGTACCCAGATTATGATGGCATTGTGTACTAGAGTATAGGTTACTTGTACTCAGATTATGATGGCATTGTGTACTAGAGTATAGGTTACTTGTACCCAGATTATGATGGCATTGTGTACTAGAGTATAGGTTACTTGTACCCAGATTATGATGGCATTGTGTACTAGAGTATAGGTTACTTGTACTCAGATTATGATGACATTGTGTACTAGAGTATAGGTTGCCTGTACCCAGATTATGATGGCATTGTGTACTAGAGTAGTGTGCATTATATAATTTATGTAAATAAATAAATGAAACACTTCCTTTTCTCAATGCTGAGCTGTTAGGATAGGTGGCTTTCCATTGTTATGTGCCAACTATTTTTTTTAACTATTTCTTTCTGAAATTCTTTTCCACATTAACTTGGTGAAATTTAATTAAACTTGACATGAATGATCTTTGGGTAGTCCTCTTTTGATTGTTCAAATCGTTCCAGTTCATTGCTTAAATAAATAAATTGTGAAAATTGCAAAACTCTGAGCAGCATTACCACAAGGCCAACAGCTTTCAAATAGATATTCTTTGCATGGAGCATTAGCTTGACGTCTTATTGAAGAATATCAGATTATTGCATGGTCCTGTCATATACTTGGTATAGAATTAAATTCTATTTGGTGAATCTTGAGCATTTAAGTGTTATAGCTTGGCTACTTTGACCTGAACCTGACCTTTATGCAAGAATATATTACAAGGTTCTTGCTTTAATATATCAATTTCCGCTAGAGAATCGTGCAATATCAGTATTTCAGATTTGTGTTTGCATTTCATCTTGTGCGTCCTCGTGATACTCCCTGATTATGAAAACATACACTCGGTGTTCTAAATGTAGCCATTGTAGGCAATAAATCGCCTGTTAAATTATGCTAATCAAAAGGTCAAGCTCATGTCAAATTAGCCAAGCTATACACCAAGCTACATGAGCTGAAAATGTACATTCTTTCAATCATAGATTGCTAGCTTTCAGTATACTATGCTACTTGTGTTGTTTATTCCAGAAACTTGACTGTTTATCTATTGTATTATATGTACATTGTATGTGTCATTATTAACATACTAATTGGTAATGAACAAGTTCATTGTCCTTTGAGCTAGAAACTGTGATATTAGTGCTGAAAATATAAGTTTGTAAACTAAAGTTCTGAATTCTGACATCTTGGTAGAAAATGTTAATTTGAATTTCTTAAGTTTTGAAATTATTACCAGATGATGTGTTATAAGACAAGTGCTATAATCACAGATATGACTCGGTAGTCATTTCTTGTAATATTATTTTTCATATTTTGTGTTAAAACTTAAAAACAAATAAAATGTCAAAATTAATAAAATCTTGGTTTAAACTTATTTATTTAAGATCGACTGTAGAACAAGTTTTTAGAACTTGTATTGTATTAATCACTCAACACCGCATTCCTGGTGGTATATTTTTCTCTCAGGGTATGAAGAATGAACCAGTTCTTATTTCCCTGTCAGAGAATATAGTGATACCCAATTCCATCATCATTCAGTCAAACATTAACTTTTTGGGTTAAAAAGTTTGGGGCATTAATGTCAATAGGACATATCTAGTAACTTAAACACACAAGTGTTACTGAAACCATTTGAAGAAAAAAGTTGAGATATTAGCAAAGCTTTCAAGATATTAAAATAAACATATTGTGTATTCATAGTATTGTGATGACCTACATCTACTGACAAGAACAAACAGTTCTATCCATCATTTTATGAGTTATTCCCCTTTTCTTTTACACAAAAATGACGATTTCTCTAACACTATCAACGATATTGACTTGAAACTTAACATAGTTGTTCACCATCACAAGGAGTCCATACTAGCAAGGCTGGTAACATGCGACCTTTATATTGAGTTATCTGCCCTTGTTACTCTTAGACTTTTCACTTGCAGATGAGCAAGGGTACTATTAAGTACGAGAAAGTAAAGCATCCAGCACTCGTAGGCGTGCTCTTGTTAATTTTTTCTTGGTATAACACAGCCTGATTTCTCCGTAAGATCTTCGTTCCTTTCTTTCTTGAAATGGCTCTATCCTAATATAAGGATAGATAAAGGATACTAATTGGACGGTTCTAGTCTTGTCTATCTAATTAATAAGAAATTCCAAGAAGATGAATAGACATCACTCTTTATTGGTATCAAAAACAGACATGATAACAACTATAGTTCAAATTAAAAAATATAATCTTAGGATACTACATGGCTTTCATAATAGATCTAGGAGAAATTTCATACGTTATACATTGTAACATTGTACACAGGTAAACATACTCACATTCTAAGACAAAATATAATTCATTAGTAGGGGTATATAAATTATATTGTTTAATAGGAATCCATTGTCCAATAGTAAAATGCTGGACCATGTTTTACATCTTCAGCAAGTAGAAGAACCCGGCCCCAATCTCCCAAAATATCTCAATCTGAGATAGATCTCATCTCATTATAGTGGCATGCGTTTTTATATTAATTTCAATGTGACGCTAGACTCAAAATTAGCACCACTAAACAGAAATTATATCCTGAGCTTACTACAGTAAAATTTAAAGAGCTTGAACTTCAGATTGATCTCTAATTGTGACTCTGAGATGCTTCGGGAGATCGAGGCCAGTGATGCTTAAATGACTAACAGTCTTCAGAGGTCTGTCAACTTCAATAATAATATTATATGGGTATAATATAAATCTACTAGAACTCATTTAATGGCTGCAAATATCTTTTCTCATTAGGTCAGGTGACCAAAGGTTAATGCTAGCATACTTTACTTTTATCCACTTTTTATCAAATCACACTGGGCTGATGTGCACCAGCACATAATACCAGCAAGACAGATATATACAGTATAACTAGTCAGACCGGTACTTGTCATTGCTAGGTGATGGTGCCATACAGTATGGGTTGGTATCCCACAGTAGGTGCAAACTACTTACATTCTATAGTCAGATTCATTCAATTTTACATTCAATAAGACCACTGACAGGAACAAGTACAATAAGACCACTGACAGGAACTAGAACAATAAGACCACTGACAGGAACTAGAACAATAAGACCACTGACAGGAACTAGAACAATAAGACCACTGACAGGAACTAGAACAATAAGACCACTGACAGGAACTAGAACAATAAGACCACTGACAGGAACTAGAACAATAAGACCACTGACAGGAACTAGAACAATAAGACCACTGACAGGAACTAGAACAATAAGACCACTGACAGGAACTAGAACAATAAGACCACTGACAGGAACTAGAACAATAAGACCACTGACAGGAACAAGTACAATAAGACCACTGACAGGAACTAGAACAATAAGACCACTGACAGGAACTAGAACAATATGACCACTGACAGGAACTAGAACAATAAGACCACTGACAGGAACTAGAACAATAAGACCACTGACAGGAACTAGAACAATAAGACCACTGACAGGAACTAGAACAATAAGACCACTGACAGGAACTAGAACAAAAAGACCACTGACAGGAACTAGAACAATAAGACCACGGACAGGAACTAGAACAATAAGACCACTGACAGGAACTAGAACAATAAGACCACTGACAGGAACAAGTACAATAAGACCACTGACAGGAACTAGAACAATAAGACCACTGACAGGAACTAGAACTATAACACCACTGACAGGAACTAGAACAATAAGACCACTGACAGGAACTAGAACAATAAGACCACTGACAGGAACTAGAACAATAACACCACTGACAGGAACTAGAACAATAACACCACTGACAGGAACTAGAACAATAACACCACTGACAGGAACTAGAACAATAACACCACTGACAGGAACAAGTACAATCTTTATAAATTAAACATTCTTACCCCTAACCGCTAACCCTGTGTATCACACAATGAAGGATATATACAAAACAACAGAAAAACATACACATTATAACACAACATCACATTGAATTGTAGTTTTGTAATAATATGGTCAATACTATTACGATGGATAACTTTCATACTGTAAAATCATTTAACTTCGATGGGACAAAATTTTGTGGTTATGATAAAAAATACCATTTTGAGGGGACGATAATTCATGGATTTTGTATCTCAGGTATTACTTTTGTTTGATGGGATTTGATTTCTTGGTAGAATGAAGGTGAATCATAAAATCCACAAAAACACCCCATGAAAATTGATGATTTTACAGTATGACACATAAATATGGTTGTAGGTAATCAATATCTCTGCAGAGGAACACATTAAACAGTTACATTAATCACAATGAGATAAATCAACACATGCACACAAAACACCCTCCAATTCATGAGTTAGTTGATTATATTATAAGAATTGTTTTGAATCACTGAACAGTCACTGTAGATCTACCCTACCTAAACAATGCACTGCAAAAATGTGAATCATAATGTGATATAAATGTCTGTTGTATTTGGCAATAACAAAGTAAAATTTCAATTTGGTGTAAAGCATGACAAAATGGACAAATCAGAAATAAATAATCAATTCCACTATTTACAGCACATCATGTACATAGAGTAAAATAAAAACCATTATGATGGGACATTAATTCATTGAATTTGCATTTTAATAATACAGTAACAGGGGATACAAAACAAGGGTGATAACCCAGTAGCTTAATTACCAAGTATGGTTAACATCCTGTATACATTTAACACAAAGAAATGCCATTTAGATAACAGGCATAGCACATGAATGGAATAAAACATAGCCTCACATTTAATACACGATTTACAGAAAATCTATTCTGCCAAATGAGGAAGTGGCCTTCTGCAAGCTTCCTGAAAGTTGCAAAAATCTATCCTGGAAGTTGGACTGACAAAGACTAAAATCTATCCTGGAAGTTGGACTGACAAAGACTAAAATCCTTTCAAACACACTTCATCAATTGGTCAATGAAAAACACACATAAATGAGACAATAATGTCTGCTGGTATCTGCCGTTTGGGATTTTTCCTATCTTCTCATTGACAAACACTAGGAGATAGATTTATTAGGGCATTGTGATCTTTTACTTCCACTCATAATATATATAAACATTTATATAGTACTTTAAAATGGTGCACTCTGTCGTATGATGCTTATAGCTATGTTGTTTCACCAATATTATTATTAATATTAAAGCCAAATTACTGAAGGTATTGTTAGTTTTATCGCTGTCTTAAAATAAATGAGACACAAATATAAAGGTGCTATACATACGGATGACTTGTGTAAGAAGCTTGTCAGTCTGAATGTGATATTGCCAGGATCTTTCACCAGAAACGGATAATGTACAGCTTAAAGACTGGTACACATAGATAGCAAATGGACAAAAATATAGAGATTTCCAGAGTGTCTTGTCAGTCGGAATAAGATATTGCCAGGATCTTGCATGAGCAAATTTGTTCAATGTATAGCGTACATACACAATACATAGTACACAGAACATCATGTCTGATAGGAAAATGCTGTTTTTCAAGCTTTTGAAAATATCAGTCAACTTAAGTTAAATGACGTCATCATTGGTTTCGCGGTAAGTCTTAATTCCTAACAGTTGTTTATTTACTGAAAGGTTAAACACCGCTAAATGTTACCCACGCGGTATTCACATCTACTTGTGGTTGATCAATAATTTTTAAAGTTAAGGCTACCGAACGAATTGCCAACAATTAAAAAACTTCATGTTGCCGAACAAATAATGTCCAATACAGTGCTAGCAATTATTGGCATGTCCCTCTTTAGCACTACCACATGGGCCCATTTCTTGAAACTGACAGAGTATATGCATCTTAAAAATCAGTTTTAGTGGTGTGTGACCTATTTCTACAAAAACCACAGCAAGTTAAACTCTAGTAAACACTCGATGATAGAGTTTTGTAAATACTGCGAGTTCAGGTCAGAGACCACTATTGCATTTCCCATAGACCTACATTATAGCATAAGTCCCCAAATCAGTTCTTAAAATCGAGTGTTGGCACAAAAATCAATTTTCATTTATTTAATTAGTTCATAAATGACAAAAAAATAACCTCAGTATATAGGCAAAGCCAATTTGATTTTTCACAAATTTCATTGAAACATCCCTACCCCCACAGTGAGTGACCAAAATGCCCAAAATACTGCCAATCACACAATTTTCTAAAAAGGCCACCAAAAAGTAAATTATACAGCTAGGCACTTGTCAAATGTTTCAAATTGCACAGAAAACATTGTATTCCTTGATTTTGACAACCACTTAAAATTGTAAACAAAGCATTTTTATCCAATCACAATGTATGCAATTCTATGCTTACGGGTTTCCCTACACTTTTTCAACCAATCGGATGCCGTGCTGGTTTTAGTGGCCTCTGACCTTCAATGATGACGCGAAACCAGTGATATTGAGTACAGATAATGATGGCGTTGTGTACTAGAGTATAGGTTACCTGCACCCAGATTATGATGGCATTGTGTACTAGAGTATAGGTTACCTGTACCCAGATTATGATGACATTGTGTACTAGAGTATAGGTTACCTGTACCCAGATAATGATGGCATTGTGTACTAGAGTATAGGTTACCTGTACCCAGATTATGATGGCATTGTGTACTAGAGTATAGGTTACCTGTACCCAGATTATGATGGCATTGTGTACTAGAGTATAGGTTACCTGTACCCAGATTATGATGGCATTGTGTACTAGAGTATAGGTTACCTGTACCCAGATTATGATGGCATTGTGTACTAGAGTATAGGTTACTTGTACCCAGATTATGATGGCATTGTGTACTAGAGTATAGGTTACTTGTACTCAGATTATGATGGCATTGTGTACTAGAGTATAGGTTACTTGTACTCAGATTATGATGGCATTGTGTACTAGAGTATAGGTTACCTGTACCCAGATTATGATGGCATTGTGTACTAGAGTATAGGTTACCTGTACTCAGATTATGATGGCATTGTGTACTAGAGTATAGGTTACTTGTACCCAGATTATGATGGCATTGTGTACTAGACTATAGGTTACCTGTACTCAGATTATGATGGCATTGTGTACTAGAGTATAGGTTACCTGTACTCAGATTATGATGGCATTGTGTACTAGAGTAGTGTGCATTATATCATTTATGTAAATAAATAAATGAAACACTTCCTTTTCTCAATGCTGAGCTGTTAGGATAGGTGGCTTTCCATTGTTATGTGCCAACTATTTTTTTTAACTATTTCTTTCTGAAATTCTTTTCCACGTTAACTTGGTGAAATTTAATTAAACTTGACATGAATGATCTTTGGGTAGTCCTCTTTTGATTGTTCAAATCGTTCCAGTTGATTGCTTAAATAAATAAATTGTGAAAATTGCAAAACTCTGAGCAGCATTACCACAAGGCCAACAGCTTTCAAATAGATATTCTTTGCATGGAGCATTAGCTTGACGTCCTATTGAAGAATATCAGATTATTGCATGGTCCTGTCATATACTTGGTATAGAATTAAATTCTATTTGGTGAATCTTGAGCATTTAAGTGTTATAGCTTGGCTACTTTGACCTGAACCTGACCTTTGTGCAAGAATATATTACAAGGTTCTTGCTTTAAATATATCAATTTCCGCGAGCGAATCGTGCAATATCAGTATTTCAGATTTGTGTTTGCATTTCACCTTGTGCGTCCTCGTGATACTCCCTGATTATGAAAACATACACTCGGTGTTCTAAATGTAGCCATTGTAGGCAATAAATCGCCTGTTAAATTATGCTAATCAAAAGGTCAAGCTCATGTCAAATTAGCCAAGCTATACACCAAGCTACATGAGCTGAAAATGTACATTCTTTCAATCATAGATTGCTAGCTTTCAGTATACTATGCTACTTGTGTTGTTTATTCCAGAAACTTGACTGTTTATCTATTGTATTATATGTACACTGTATGTGTCATTATTAACATACTAATTGGTTATGAACAAGTTCATTGTCCTTTGAGCTAGAAACTGTGATATTAGTGCTGAAAATATAAGTTTGTAAACTAAAGTTCTGAATTCTGACATCTTGGTAGAAAATGTTAATTTGAATTTCTTAAGTTTTGAAATTATTACCAGATGATGTGTTATAAGACAAGTGCTATAATCACAGATATGACTCGGTAGTCATTTCTTGTAATATTATTTTTCATATTTTGTGTTAAAACTTAAAAACAAATAAAATGTCAAAATTAATAAAATCTTGGTTTAAACTTATTTATTTAAGATCGACTGTAGAACAAGTTTTTAGAACTTGTATTGTATTAATCACTCAACACCGCATTCCTGGTGGTATATTTTTCTCTCAGGGTATGAAGAATGAACCAGTTCTTATTTCCCTGTCCGAGAATATAGTGATACCCAATTCCATCATCATTCAGTCAAACATTAACTTTTTGGGTTAAAAAGTTTGGGGCATTAATGTCAATAGGACATATCTAGTAACTTAAACACACAAGTGTTACTGAAACCATTTGAAGAAAAAAGTTGAGATATTAGCAAAGCTTTCAAGATATTAAAATAAACATATTGTGTATTCATAGTATTGTGATGACCTACATCTACTGACAAGAACAAACAGTTCTATCCATCATTTTATGAGTTATTCCCCTTTTCTTTTACACAAAAATGACGATTTCTCTAACACTATCAACGATATTGGCTTGAAACTCAACATAGTTGTTCACCATCACAAGGAGTCCATACTAGCAAGGCTGGTAACATGCGACATTTATATTGAGTTATCTGCCCTTGTTACTCTTAGACTTTTCACTTGCAGATGAGCAAAAGTACTATTAAGTACGAGAAAGTAAAGCATCCAGCACTCGTAGGCGTGCTCTTGTTAATTCTTTCTTGGTATAACACAGCCTGATTTCTCCGTAAGATCTTCGTTCCTTTCTTGAAATGGCTCTATCCTAATATAAGGATAGATAAAGGATACTAATTGGACGGTTCTAGTCTTGTCTATCTAATTAATAAGAAATTCCAAGAAGATGAATAGACATCACTCTTTATTGGTATCAAAAAACAGACATGATAACAACTATAGTTCAAATTAAAAAATATAATCTTAGGATACTACATGGCTTTCATAATAGATCTAGGAGAAATTTCATACGTTATACATTGTAACATTGTACACAGGTAAACATACTCACATTCTAAGACAAAATATAATTCATTAGTAGGGGTATATAAATTATATTGTTTAATAGGAATCCATTGTCCAATAGTAAAATGCTGGACCATGTTTTACATCTTCAGCAAGTAGAAGAACCCGGCCCCAATCTCCCAAAATATCTCAATCTGAGATAGATCTCATCTCATAATAGTGGCATGTGTTTTTATATTAATTTCAATGTGACGCTAGACTCAAAATTAGCACCACTAAACAGAAATTATATCCTGAGCTTACTACAGTAAAATTTAAAGAGCTTGAACTTCAGATTGATCTCTAATTGTGACTCTGAGATGCTTCGGGAGACCGAGGCCTGTGATGCTAAAATGACTAACAGTCTTCAGAGGTCTGTCAACTTCAATAATAATATTATATGGGTATAATATAAATCTACTAGAACTCATTTAATGGCTGCAAATATCTTTTCTCATTAGGTCAGGTGACCAAAGGTTAATGCTAGCATACTTTACCTTTATCCACTTTTTATCAAATCACACTGGGCTGATGTGCACCAGCACATAATACCAGCAAGACAAATATATACAGTATAACTAGTCAGACCGGTACTTGGCATTGCTAGGTGATGGTGCCATACAGTATGGGTTGGTATCCCACAGTAGGTGCAAACTACTTACATTCTATAGTCAGATTCATTCAATTTAACATTCAATAAGACCACTGACAGGAACAAGTACAATAAAACCACTGACAGGAACTAGAACAATAAGACCACTGACAGGAACTAGAACAATAAGACCACTGACAGGAACTAGAACAATAAGACCACTGACAGGAACTAGAACAATAAGACCACTGACAGGAACTAGAACAATAAGACGACTGACAGGAACTAGAGCAATAAGACCACTGACAGGAACAAGTACAATAAGACCACTGACAGGAACTAGAACAATAAGACCACTGACAGGAACAAGTACAATAAGACCACTGACAGAAACTAGAACAATAAGACCACTGACAGGAATTAGAACAATAAGACCACTGACAGGAACTACAACAATAAGACCACTGACAGGAACAAGTACAATAAGACCACTGACAGGAACAAGTACAATAAGACCACTGACAGGAACTAGAACAATAAGACCACTGACAGGAACAAGTACAATAAGACCACTGACAGGAACTAGAACAATAAGACCACTGACAGGAACTAGAACAATAAGACCACTGACAGGAACTAGAACAATAAGACCACTGACAGGAACAAGTACAATAAGACCACTGACAGGAACAAGAACAATAAGACCACTGACAGGAACTAGTACAATAAGACCACTGACAGGAACTAGAACAATAACACCACTGACAGGAACTAGAACAATAAGACCACTGACAGGAACTAGAACAATAGCACCACTGACAGGAACTAGAACAATAGCACCACTGACAGGAACTAGTACAATCTTTATAAATTAAACATTCATACCCCTAACCGCTAACCCTGTGTATCACACAATGAAGGATATATACAAAACAACAGAAAAACATACACATTATAACACAACATCACCTTGAATTGTAGTTTTGTAATAATATGGACAATACTATTACGATGGATAACTTTCATACTGTAAAATCATTTAATTTCGAAGGGACAAAATTTTGTGGTTATGATAAAAAATACCATTTTGAGGGGACGATAATTCATGGATTTTGTATCTCAGGTATTACTTTTGCTTGATGGGATTTGATTTCTTGGTAGAATGAAGGTGAATCATAAAATCAACAAAAACGCCCCATGAAAGTTAATGATTTTACAGTATGACACATAAATATGGTTGTAGGTAATCAATATCTCTGCAGAGGAACACATAAAACAGTTACATTAATCACAATGTGATAAACAACACATGCACACAAAACACCCTCCAATTCATGAATGAGTTGATTATATTATAAGAATTGTTTTGAATCACTGAACAGTCACTGTAGATCTACCCTACCAAAACAATGCACTGCAAAAATGTGAATCATAATGTGATATAAATGTCTGTTGTATTTGGCAATAACAAAGTAAAATTTCAATTTGGTGTAAAGCATGACAAAACGGACAAATCAGAAATAAATAACCAATTCCACTATTTACAGCACATCATGTACATAGAGTAAAATAAAAACCATTATGATGGGGCATTAATTCATTGAATTTGCATTTTAATAATACAGTAACAGGGGATACAAAACAAGGGTGATAACCCAGTAGCTTAATTACCAAGTATGGTTAACATCCTGTATACATTTAACACAAAGAAATGCCATTTAGATCACAGGCATAGCACATGAATGGAATAAAACATAGCCTCACATTTAATACACGATTTACAGAAAATCTATTCTGCAAAATGAGGAAGTGGCCTTCTGAAAGTTGCAAAAATCTATCCTGGAAGTTGGACTGACAAACACTAAAATCCTTTCAAACAGACACTACATCAATTGGTCAATGAAAAACACACATAAATGAGACAATAATGTCTGCTGGTATCTGCCGCTTGGGATGTTCCTATCTTCTCCTTGGCAAACACTAGGAGATAGATTTATTAGGGCATTGTGATCTTTTACTTCCACTCATAATATATATAAACATTTATATAGTACTTTAAAATGGTGCACTCTGTCGTATGATGCTTATAGCTGTGTTGTTTCACCAATATTATTATTAATATTAAAGCCAAATTACTGAAGGTATTGTTAGTTTTATCGCTGTCTTAAAATAAATGAGACACAAATATAAAGGTGCTATACATACGGATGACTTGTGTAAGAAGCTTGTCAGTCTGAATGTGATATTGCCAGGATCTTTCACCAGAAACGGATAATGTACAGCTTAAAGACTGGTACACATAGATAGCAAATGGACAAAATATAGAGATTTCCAGAGTGTCTTGTCAGTCGGAATAAGATATTGCCAGGATCTTGCATGAGCAAATTTGTTCAATGTATAGCGTACATACACAATACATAGTACACAGAACATCATGTCTGATAGGAAAATGCTGTTTTTCAAGCTTTTGAAAATATCAGTCAACTTAAGTTAAATGACGTCATCATTGGTTTCGCGGTAAGTCTTAATTCCTAACAGTTGTTTATTTACTGAAAGGTTAAACACCGCTAAATGTTACCCACGCGGTATTCACATCTACTTGTGGTTGATCAATAATTTTTAAAGTTAAGGCTACCGAACGAATTGCCAACAGTTAAAAAACTTCATGTTGCCGAACAAATAATGTCCAATACAGTGCTAGCAATTATTGGACTGTCCCTCTTAAGCACTACCACATGGGCCTATTTCTTGAAATTGACAGAATAAATGCGTCTTAAAAATCAGTTTTAGTGGTGTGTGACCTATTTCTACAAAAACCACAGCAAGTTAAACTCTAGTAAACACTCGATGATAGAGTTTTGTAAATACTGCGAGTTCAGGTCAGAGACCACTATTGCATTTCCCATAGACCTACATTATAGCATAAGTCCCCAAATCAGTTCTTAAAATCGAGTGTTGGCACAAAAATCAATTTTCATTTATTTAATTAGTTCATAAATGACAAAAAAATAACCTCAGTATATAGGCAAAGCCAATTTGATTTTTCACAAATTTCATTGAAACATCCCTACCCCCACAGTGAGTGACCAAAATGCCCAAAATACTGCCAATCACACAATTTTCTTAAAAGGCCACCAAAAAGTAAATTATACAGCTAGGCACTTGTCAAATGTTTCAAATTGCACAGAAAACATTGTATTCCTTGATTTTGACAACCACTTAAAATTGTAAACAAAGCATTTTTATCCAATCACACTGTATGCAATTCTATGCTTACGGGTTTCCCTACACTTTTTCAACCAATCGGCAGCCGTGCTGGTTTTAGTGGCCTCTGACCTTCAATGATGACGCGAAACCAGTGATATTGAGTACAGATAATGATGGCGTTGTGTACTAGAGTATAGGTTACTTGTACTCAGATTATGATGGCATTGTGTACTAGAGTATAGGTTACCTGTACTCAGATTATGATGGCATTGTGTACTAGAGTAAAGGTTACTTGTACCCAGATTATGATGGCATTGTGTACTAGAGTATAGGTTACTTGTACCCAGATTATGATGGCGTTGTGTACTAGAGTATAGGTTACCTGTACTCAGATTATGATGGCATTGTGTACTAGACTATAGGTTACCTGTACTCAGATTATGATGGCATTGTGTACTAGACTATAGGTTACCTGTACTCAGATTATGATGGCATTGTGTATGAGTTGTGCATTATATAATTTATGTAAATAAATAAATGAAACACTTCCTTTTCTCAATGCTGAGCTGTTAGGATAGGTGGCTTTCCATTGTTATGTGCCAACTATTTTTTTTAACTATTTCTTTCTGAAATTCTTTTCCACGTTAACTTGGTGAAATTTAATTAAACTTGACAGGAATGATCTTTGGGTAGTCCTCTTTTGATTGCATGGTCCTGTCATATACTTGGTATAGAATTAAATTCTATTTGGTAAATCTTGAGCATTTAAGTGTTATAGCTTGGCTACTTTGACCTGAACCTGACCTTTATGCAAGAATATATTCCAAGGTTCTTGCTTTAAATATATCAATTTCCGCGAGCGAATCGTGCAATATCAGTATTTCAGATTTGTGTTTGCATTTCATCTTGTGCGTCCTCGTGATACTCCCTGATTATGAAAACATACACTCGGTGTTCTAAATGTAGCCATTGTAGGCAATAAATCGCCTGTTAAATTATGCTAATCAAAAGGTCAAGATCATGTCAAATTAGCCAAGCTATACACCAAGCTACATGAGCTGAAAATGTACATTCTTTCAATCATAGATTGCTAGCTTTCAGTATAC
Organism: Spisula subtruncata; assembly: GCA_963678985.1. Classification (NCBI taxonomy): domain Eukaryota; kingdom Metazoa; phylum Mollusca; class Bivalvia; order Venerida; family Mactridae; genus Spisula; species Spisula subtruncata. The sequence continues at coordinate 24,033,346 of OY787662.1, read as the reverse complement.
TATGCTACTTGTGTTGTTTATTCCAGAAACTTGACTGTTTATCTATTGTATTATATGTACACTGTATGTGTCATTATTAACATACTAATTGGTTATGAACAAGTTCATTGTCCTTTGAGCTAGAAACTGTGATATTAGTGCTGAAAATATAAGTTTGTAAACTAAAGTTCTGAATTCTGACATCTTGGTAGAAAATGTTAATTTGAATTTCTTAAGTTTTGAAATTATTACCAGATGATGTGTTATAAGACAAGTGCTATAATCACAGATATGACTCGGTAGTCATTTCTTGTAATATTATTTTTCATATTTTGTGTTAAAACTTAAAAACAAATAAAATGTCAAAATTAATAAAATCTTGGTTTAAACTTATTTATTTAAGATCGACTGTAGAACAAGTTTTTAGAACTTGTATTGTATTAATCACTCAACACCGCATTCCTGGTGGTATATATTTCTCTCAGGGTATGAAGAATGAACCAGTTCTTATTTCCCTGTCCGAGAATATAGTGATACCCAATTCCATCATCATTCAGTCAAACATTAACTTTTTGGGTTAAAAAGTTTGGGGCATTAATGTCAATAGGACATATCTAGTAACTTAAACACACAAGTGTTACTGAAACCATTTGAAGAAAAAAGTTGAGATATTAGCAAAGCTTTCAAGATATTAAAATAAACATATTGTGTATTCATAGTATTGTGATGACCTACATCTACTGACAAGAACAAACAGTTCTATCCATCATTTTATGAGTTATTCCCCTTTTCTTTTACACAAAAATGACGATTTCTCTAACACTATCAACGATATTGGCTTGAAACTCAACATAGTTGTTCACCATCACAAGGAGTCCATACTAGCAAGGCTGGTAACATGCGACCTTTATATTGAGTTATCTGCCCTTGTTACTCTTAGACTTTTCACTTGCAGATGAGCAAGGGTACTATTAAGTACGAGAAAGTAAAGCATCCAGCACTCGTAGGCGTGCTCTTGTTAATTCTTTCTTGGTATAACACAGCCTGATTTCTCCGTAAGATCTTCGTTCCTTTCTTGAAATGGCTCTATCCTAATATAAGGATAGATAAAGGATACTAATTGGACGGTTCTAGTCTTGTCTATCTAATTAATAAGAAATTCCAAGAAGATGAATAGACATCACTCTTTATTGGTATCAAAAACAGACATGATAACAACTATAGTTCAAATTAAAAAATATAATCTTAGGATACTACATGGCTTTCATAATAGATCTAGGAGAAATTTCATACGTTATACATTGTAACATTGTACACAGGTAAACATACTCACATTCTAAGACAAAATATAATTCATTAGTAGGGGTATATAAATTATATTGTTTAATAGGAATCCATTGTCCAATAGTAAAATGCTGGACCATGTTTTACATCTTCAGCAAGTAGAAGAACCCGGCCCCAATCTCCCAAAATATCTCAATCTGAGATAGATCTCATCTCATAATAGTGGCATGTGTTTTTATATTAATTTCAATGTGACGCTAGACTCAAAATTAGCACCACTAAACAGAAATTATATCCTGAGCTTACTACAGTAAAATTTAAAGAGCTTGAACTTCAGATTGATCTCTAATTGTGACTCTGAGATGCTTCGGGAGATCGAGGCCAGTGATGCTAAAATGACTAACAGTCTTCAGAGGTCTGTCAACTTCAATAATAATATTATATGGGTATAATATAAATCTACTAGAACTCATTTAATGGCTGCAAATATCTTTTCTCATTAGGTCAGGTGACCAAAGGTTAATGCTAGCATACTTTACTTTTATCCACTTTTTATCAAATCACACTGGGCTGATGTGCACCAGCACATAATACCAGCAAGACAAATATATACAGTATAACTAGTCAGACCGGTACTTGTCATTGCTAGGTGATGGTGCCATACAGTATGGGTTGGTATCCCACAGTAGGTGCAAACTACTTACATTCTATAGTCAGATTCATTCAATTTAACATTCAATAAGACCACTGACAGGAACAAGTACAATAAGACCACTGACAGGAACTAGAACAATAAGACCACTGACAGGAACTAGAACTATAACGCCACTGACAGGAACTAGAACAATAAGACCACTGACAGGAACAAGAACAATAAGACCACTGACAGGAACTAGAACAATAAGACGACTGACAGGAACTAGAGCAATAAGACCACTGACAGGAACAAGTACAATAAAACCACTGACAGGAATTAGAACAATAAGACCACTGACAGGAACTAGAACAATAAGACCACTGACAGGAACTAGAACAATAAGACCACTGACAGGAACAAGTACAATAAGACCACTGACAGGAACTAGAACAATAAGACCACTGACAGGAACTAGTACAATAAGACCACTGACAGGAACTAGAACAATAACACCACTGACAGGAACTAGAACAATAGCACCACTGACAGGAACTAGTACAAATTTTATAAATTAAACATTCATACCCCTAACCGCTAACCCTGTGTATCACACAATGAAGGATATATACAAAACAACAGAAAAACATACACATTATAACACAACATCACCTTGAATTGTAGTTTTGTAATAATATGGACAATACTATTACGATGGATAACTTTATACTGTAAAATCATTTAATTTCGAAGGGACAAAATTTTGTGGTTATGATAAAAAATACCATTTTGAGGGGACGATAATTCATGGATTTTGTATCTCAGGTATTACTTTTGCTTGATGGGATTTGATTTCTTGGTAGAATGAAGGTGAATCATAAAATCAACAAAAACACCCCATGAAAGTTAATGATTTTACAGTATGACACATAAATATGGTTGTAGGTAATCAATATCTCTGCAGAGGAACACATAAAACAGTTACATTAATCACAATGTGATAAACAACACATGCACACAAAACACCCTCCAATTCATGAATGAGTTGATTATATTATAAGAATTGTTTTGAATCACTGAACAGTCACTGTAGATCTACCCTACCAAAACAATGCACTGCAAAAATGTGAATCATAATGTGATATAAATGTCTGTTGTATTTGGCAATAACAAAGTAACATTTCAATTTGGTGTAAAGCATGACAAAACGGACAAATCAGAAATAAATAACCAATTCCACTATTTACAGCACATCATGTACATAGAGTAAAATAAAAACCATTATGATGGGACATTAATTCATTGAATTTGCATTTTAATAATACAGTAACAGGGGATACAAAACAAGGGTGATAACCCAGTAGCTTAATTACCAAGTATGGTTAACATCCTGTATACATTTAACACAAAGAAATGCCATTTAGATCACAGGCATAGCACATGAATGGAATAAAACATAGCCTCACATTTAATACACGATTTACAGAAAATCTATTCTGCAAAATGAGGAAGTGGCCTTCTGAAAGTTGCAAAAATCTATCCTGGAAGTTGGACTGACAAACACTAAAATCCTTTCAAACAGACACTACATCAATTGGTCAATGAAAAACACACATAAATGAGACAATAATGTCTGCTGGTATCTGCCGCTTGGGATGTTCCTATCTTCTCCTTGGCAAACACTAGGAGATAGATTTATTAGGGCATTGTGATCTTTTACTTCCACTCATAATATATATAAACATTTATATAGTACTTTAAAATGGTGCACTCTGTCGTATGATGCTTATAGCTGTGTTGTTTCACCAATATTATTATTAATATTAAAGCCAAATTACTGAAGGTATTGTTAGTTTTATCGCTGTCTTAAAATAAATGAGACACAAATATAAAGGTGCTATACATACGGATGACTTGTGTAAGAAGCTTGTCAGTCTGAATGTGATATTGCCAGGATCTTTCACCAGAAACGGATAATGTACAGCTTAAAGACTGGTACACATAGATAGCAAATGGACAAAAATATAGAGATTTCCAGAGTGTCTTGTCAGTCGGAATAAGATATTGCCAGGATCTTGCATGAGCAAATTTGTTCAATGTATAGCGTACATACACAATACATAGTACACAGAACATCATGTCTGATAGGAAAATGCTGTTTTTCAAGCTTTTGAAAATATCAGTCAACTTAAGTTAAATGACGTCATCATTGGTTTCGCGGTAAGTCTTAATTCCTAACAGTTGTTTATTTACGGAAAGGTTAAACACCGCTAAATGTTACCCACGCGGTATTCACATCTACTTGTGGTTGATCAATAATTTTTAAAGTTAAGGCTACCGAACGAATTGCCAACAGTTAAAAAACTTCATGTTGCCGAACAAATAATGTCCAATACAGTGCTAGCAATTATTGGACTGTCCCTCTTTAGCACTACCACATGGGCCCATTTCTTGAAATTGACAGAATATATGCGTCTTAAAAATCAGTTTTAGTGGTGTGTGACCTATTTCTACAAAAACCACAGCAAGTTAAACTCTAGTAAACACTCGATGATAGAGTTTTGTAAATACTGCGAGTTCAGGTCAGAGACCACTATTGCATTTCCCATAGACCTACATTATAGCATAAGTCCCCAAATCAGTTCTTAAAATCGAGTGTTGGCACAAAAATCAATTTTCATTTATTTAATTAGTTCATAAATGACAAAAAAATAACCTCAGTATATAGGCAAAGCCAATTTGATTTTTCACAAATTTCATTGAAACATCCCTACCCCCACAGTGAGTGACCAAAATGCCCAAAATACTGCCAATCACACAATTTTCTTAAAAGGCCACCAAAAAGTAAATTATACAGCTAGGCACTTGTCAAATGTTTCAAATTGCACAGAAAACATTGTATTCCTTGATTTTGACAACCACTTAAAATTGTAAACAAAGCATTTTTATCCAATCACACTGTATGCAATTCTATGCTTACGGGTTTCCCTACACTTTTTCAACCAATCGGCAGCCGTGCTGGTTTTAGTGGCCTCTGACCTTCAATGATGACGCGAAACCAGTGATATTGAGTACAGATAATGATGGCGTTGTGTACTAGAGTATAGGTTACTTGTACTCAGATTATGATGGCATTGTGTACTAGAGTATAGGTTACCTGTACTCAGATTATGATGGCATTGTGTACTAGAGTAAAGGTTACTTGTACCCAGATTATGATGGCATTGTGTACTAGAGTATAGGTTACTTGTACCCAGATTATGATGGCGTTGTGTACTAGAGTATAGGTTACCTGTACTCAGATTATGATGGCATTGTGTACTAGACTATAGGTTACCTGTACTCAGATTATGATGGCATTGTGTATGAGTTGTGCATTATATAATTTATGTAAATAAATAAATGAAACACTTCCTTTTCTCAATGCTGAGCTGTTAGGATAGGTGGCTTTCCATTGTTATGTGCCAACTATTTTTTTTAACTATTTCTTTCTGAAATTCTTTTCCACGTTAACTTGGTGAAATTTAATTAAACTTGACAGGAATGATCTTTGGGTAGTCCTCTTTTGATTGCATGGTCCTGTCATATACTTGGTATAGAATTAAATTCTATTTGGTGAATCTTGAGCATTTAAGTGTTATAGCTTGGCTACTTTGACCTGAACCTGACCTTTATGCAAGAATATATTACAAGGTTTTTGCTTTAAATATATCAATTTCCGCGAGCGAATCGTGCAATATCAGTATTTCAGATTTGTGTTTGCATTTCATCTTGTGCGTCCTCGTGATACTCCCTGATTATGAAAACATACACTCGGTGTTCTAAATGTAGCCATTGTAGGCAATAAATCGCCTGTTAAATTATGCTAATCAAAAGGTCAAGCTCATGTCAAATTAGCCAAGCTATACACCAAGCTACATGAGCTGAAAATGTACATTCTTTCAATCATAGATTGCTAGCTTTCAGTATACTATGCTACTTGTGTTGTTTATTCCAGAAACTTGACTGTTTATCTATTGTATTATATGTACACTGTATGTGTCATTATTAACATACTAATTGGTTATGAACAAGTTCATTGTCCTTTGAGCTAGAAACTGTGATATTAGTGCTGAAAATATAAGTTTGTAAACTAAAGTTCTGAATTCTGACATCTTGGTAGAAAATGTTAATTTGAATTTCTTAAGTTTTGAAATTATTACCAGATGATGTGTTATAAGACAAGTGCTATAATCACAGATATGACTCGGTAGTCATTTCTTGTAATATTATTTTTCATATTTTGTGTTAAAACTTAAAAACAAATAAAATGTCAAAATTAATAAAATCTTGGTTTAAACTTATTTATTTAAGATCGACTGTAGAACAAGTTTTTAGAACTTGTATTGTATTAATCACTCAACACCGCATTCCTGGTGGTATATATTTCTCTCAGGGTATGAAGAATGAACCAGTTCTTATTTCCCTGTCCGAGAATATAGTGATACCCAATTCCATCATCATTCAGTCAAACATTAACTTTTTGGGTTAAAAAGTTTGGGGCATTAATGTCAATAGGACATATCTAGTAACTTAAACACACAAGTGTTACTGAAACCATTTGAAGAAAAAAGTTGAGATATTAGCAAAGCTTTCAAGATATTAAAATAAACATATTGTGTATTCATAGTATTGTGATGACCTACATCTACTGACAAGAACAAACAGTTCTATCCATCATTTTATGAGTTATTCCCCTTTTCTTTTACACAAAAATGACGATTTCTCTAACACTATCAACGATATTGGCTTGAAACTCAACATAGTTGTTCACCATCACAAGGAGTCCATACTAGCAAGGCTGGTAACATGCGACCTTTATATTGAGTTATCTGCCCTTGTTACTCTTAGACTTTTCACTTGCAGATGAGCAAGGGTACTATTAAGTACGAGAAAGTAAAGCATCCAGCACTCGTAGGCGTGCTCTTGTTAATTCTTTCTTGGTATAACACAGCCTGATTTCTCCGTAAGATCTTCGTTCCTTTCTTGAAATGGCTCTATCCTAATATAAGGATAGATAAAGGATACTAATTGGACGGTTCTAGTCTTGTCTATCTAATTAATAAGAAATTCCAAGAAGATGAATAGACATCACTCTTTATTGGTATCAAAAACAGACATGATAACAACTATAGTTCAAATTAAAAAATATATTCTTAGGATACTACATGGCTTTCATAATAGATCTAGGAGAAATTTCATACGTTATACATTGTAACATTGTACACAGGTAAACATACTCACATTCTAAGACAAAATATAATTCATTAGTAGGGGTATATAAATTATATTGTTTAATAGGAATCCATTGTCCAATAGTAAAATGCTGGACCATGTTTTACATCTTCAGCAAGTAGAAGAACCCGGCCCCAATCTCCCAAAATATCTCAATCTGAGATAGATCTCATCTCATAATAGTGGCATGTGTTTTTATATTAATTTCAATGTGACGCTAGACTCAAAATTAGCACCACTAAACAGAAATTATATCCTGAGCTTACTACAGTAAAATTTAAAGAGCTTGAACTTCAGATTGATCTCTAATTGTGACTCTGAGATGCTTCGGGAGATCGAGGCCAGTGATGCTAAAATGACTAACAGTCTTCAGAGGTCTGTCAACTTCAATAATAATATTATATGGGTATAATATAAATCTACTAGAACTCATTTAATGGCTGCAAATATCTTTTCTCATTAGGTCAGGTGACCAAAGGTTAATGCTAGCATACTTTACTTTTATCCACTTTTTATCAAATCACACTGGGCTGATGTGCACCAGCACATAATACCAGCAAGACAAATATATACAGTATAACTAGTCAGACCGGTACTTGTCATTGCTAGGTGATGGTGCCATACAGTATGGGTTGGTATCCCACAGTAGGTGCAAACTACTTACATTCTATAGTCAGATTCATTCAATTTAACATTCAATAAGACCACTGACAGGAACAAGTACAATAAGACCACTGACAGGAACTAGAACAATAAGACCACTGACAGGAACTAGAACTATAACACCACTGACAGGAACTAGAACAATAAGACCACTGACAGGAACTAGAACAATAAGACCACTGACAGGAACTAGAACAATAAGACGACTGACAGGAACTAGAGCAATAAGACCACTGACAGGAACAAGTACAATAAAACCACTGACAGGAATTAGAACAATAAGACCACTGACAGGAACTAGAACAATAAATCCACTGACAGGAACTAGAACAATAAGACCACTGACAGGAACAAGTACAATAAGACCACTGACAGGAACTAGAACAATAAGACCACTGACAGGAACTAGTACAATAAGACCACTGACAGGAACTAGAACAATAACACCACTGACAGGAACTAGAACAATAAGACCACTGACAGGAACTAGAACAATAACACCACTGACAGGAACTAGAACAATAGCACCACTGACAGGAACTAGTACAATCTTTATAAATTAAACATTCATACCCCTAACCGCTAACCCTGTGTATCACACAATGAAGGATATATACAAAACAACAGAAAAACATACACATTATAACACAACATCACCTTGAATTGTAGTTTTGTAATAATATGGACAATACTATTACGATGGATAACTTTCATACTGTAAAATCATTTAATTTCGAAGGGACAAAATTTTGTGGTTATGATAAAAAATACCATTTTGAGGGGACGATAATTCATGGATTTTGTATCTCAGGTATTACTTTTGCTTGATGGGATTTGATTTCTTGGTAGAATGAAGGTGAATCATAAAATCAACAAAAACACCCCATGAAAGTTAATGATTTTACAGTATGACACATAAATATGGTTGTAGGTAATCAATATCTCTGCAGAGGAACACATAAAACAGTTACATTAATCACAATGTGATAAACAACACATGCACACAAAACACCCTCCAATTCATGAATGAGTTGATTATATTATAAGAATTGTTTTGAATCACTGAACAGTCACTGTAGATCTACCCTACCTAAACAATGCACTGCAAAAATGTGAATCATAATGTGATATAAATGTCTGTTGTATTTGGCAATAACAAAGTAACATTTCAATTTGGTGTAAAGCATGACAAAACGGACAAATCAGAAATAAATAACCAATTCCACTATTTACAGCACATCATGTACATAGAGTAAAATAAAAACCATTATGATGGGACATTAATTCATTGAATTTGCATTTTAATAATACAGTAACAGGGGATACAAAACAAGGGTGATAACCCAGTAGCTTAATTACCAAGTATGGTTAACATCCTGTATACATTTAACACAAAGAAATGCCATTTAGATCACAGGCATAGCACATGAATGGAATAAAACATAGCCTCACATTTAATACACGATTTACAGAAAATCTATTCTGCAAAATGAGGAAGTGGCCTTCTGAAAGTTGCAAAAATCTATCCTGGAAGTTGGACTGACAAACACTTAAATCCTTTTAAACAGACACTACATCAATTGGTCAATGAAAAACACACATAAATGAGACAATAATGTCTGCTGGTATCTGCCGCTTGGGATGTTCCTATCTTCTCCTTGGCAAACACTAGGAGATAGATTTATAAGGGCATTGTGATCTTTTACTTCCACTCATAATATATATAAACATTTATATAGTACTTTAAAATGGTGCACTCTGTCGTATGATGCTTATAGCTGTGTTGTTTCACCAATATTATTATTAATATTAAAGCCAAATTACTGAAGGTATTGTTAGTTTTATCGCTGTCTTAAAATAAATGAGACACAAATATAAAGGTGCTATACATACGGATGACTTGTGTAAGAAGCTTGTCAGTCTGAATGTGATATTGCCAGGATCTTTCACCAGAAACGGATAATGTACAGCTTAAAGACTGGTACACATAGATAGCAAATGGACAAAAATATAGAGATTTCCAGAGTGTCTTGTCAGTCGGAATAAGATATTGCCAGGATCTTGCATGAGCAAATTTGTTCAATGTATAGCGTACATACACAATACATAGTACACAGAACATCATGTCTGATAGGAAAATGCTGTTTTTCAAGCTTTTGAAAATATCAGTCAACTTAAGTTAAATGACGTCATCATTATTTTCGCGGTAAGTCTTAATTCCTAACAGTTGTTTATTTACTGAAAGGTTAAACACCGCTAAATGTTACCCACGCGGTATTCACATCTACTTGTGGTTGATCAATAATTTTTAAAGTTAAGGCTACCGAACGAATTGCCAACAGTTAAAAAACTTCATGTTGCCGAACAAATAATGTCCAATACAGTGCTAGCAATTATTGGACTGTCCCTCTTTAGCACTACCACATGGGCCCATTTCTTGAAATTGACAGAATATATGCGTCTTAAAAATCAGTTTTAGTGGTGTGTGACCTATTTCTACAAAAACCACAGCAAGTTAAACTCTAGTAAACACTCGATGATAGAGTTTTGTAAATACTGCGAGTTCAGGTCAGAGACCACTATTGCATTTCCCATAGACCTACATTATAGCATAAGTCCCAAAATCAGTTCTTAAAATCGAGTGTTGGCACAAAAATCAATTTTCATTTATTTAATTAGTTCATAAATGACAAAAAAATAACCTCAGTATATAGGCAAAGCCAATTTGATTTTTCACAAATTTCATTGAAACATCCCTACCCCCACAGTGAGTGACCAAAATGCCCAAAATACTGCCAATCACACAATTTTCTTAAAAGGCCACCAAAAAGTAAATTATACAGCTAGGCACTTGTCAAATGTTTCAAATTGCACAGAAAACATTGTATTCCTTGATTTTGACAACCACTTAAAATTGTAAACAAAGCATTTTTATCCAATCACACTGTATGCAATTCTATGCTTACGGGTTTCCCTACACTTTTTCAACCAATCGGCAGCCGTGCTGGTTTTAGTGGCCTCTGACCTTCAATGATGACGCGAAACCAGTGATATTGAGTACAAATAAAGATGGCGTTGTGTACTAGAGTATAGGTTACTTGTACTCAGATTATGATGGCATTGTGTACTAGAGTATAGGTTACCTGTACTCAGATTATGATGGCATTGTGTACTAGAGTATAGGTTACTTGTACCCAGATTATGATGGCATTGTGTACTAGAGTATAGGTTACCTGTACCCAGATTATGATGGCATTGTGTACTAGAGTATAGGTTACTTGTACCCAGATTATGATGGCATTGTGTACTAGAGTATAGGTTACTTGTACCCAGATTATGATGGCGTTGTGTACTAGAGTATAGGTTACTTGTACCCAGATTATGATGGCATTGTGTACTAGAGTATAGGTTACCTGTACCCAGATTATGATGGCATTGTGTACTAGAGTATAGGTTACTTGTACCCAGATTATGATGGCATTGTGTACTAGAGTATAGGTTACTTGTACCCAGATTATGATGGCGTTGTGTACTAGAGTATAGGTTACCTGTACTCAGATTATGATGGCATTGTGTACTAGACTATAGGTTACCTGTACTCAGATTATGATGGCATTGTGTACTAGACTATAGGTTACCTGTACTCAGATTATGATGGCATTGTGTATGAGTTGTGCATTATATAATTTATGTAAATAAATAAATGAAACACTTCCTTTTCTCAATGCTGAGCTGTTAGGATAGGTGGCTTTCCATTGTTATGTGCCAACTATTTTTTTTAACTATTTCTTTCTGAAATTCTTTTCCACGTTAACTTGGTGAAATTTAATTAAACTTGACAGGAATGATCTTTGGGTAGTCCTCTTTTGATTGCATGGTCCTGTCATATACTTGGTATAGAATTAAATTCTATTTGGTGAATCTTGAGCATTTAAGTGTTATAGCTTGGCTACTTTGACCTGAACCTGACCTTTATGCAAGAATATATTACAAGGTTTTTGCTTTAAATATATCAATTTCCGCGAGCGAATCGTGCAATATCAGTATTTCAGATTTGTGTTTGCATTTCATCTTGTGCGTCCTCGTGATACTCCCTGATTATGAAAACATACACTCGGTGTTCTAAATGTAGCCATTGTAGGCAATAAATCGCCTGTTAAATTATGCTAATCAAAAGGTCAAGCTCATGTCAAATTAGCCAAGCTATACACCAAGCTACATGAGCTGAAAATGTACATTCTTTCAATCATAGATTGCTAGCTTTCAGTATACTATGCTACTTGTGTTGTTTATTCCAGAAACTTGACTGTTTATCTATTGTATTATATGTACACTGTATGTGTCATTATTAACATACTAATTGGTTATGAACAAGTTCATTGTCCTTTGAGCTAGAAACTGTGATATTAGTGCTGAAAATATAAGTTTGTAAACTAAAGTTCTGAATTCTGACATCTTGGTAGAAAATGTTAATTTGAATTTCTTAAGTTTTGAAATTATTACCAGATGATGTGTTATAAGACAAGTGCTATAATCACAGATATGACTCGGTAGTCATTTCTTGTAATATTATTTTTCATATTTTGTGTTAAAACTTAAAAACAAATAAAATGTCAAAATTAATAAAATCTTGGTTTAAACTTATTTATTTAAGATCGACTGTAGAACAAGTTTTTAGAACTTGTATTGTATTAATCACTCAACACCGCATTCCTGGTGGTATATATTTCTCTCAGGGTATGAAGAATGAACCAGTTCTTATTTCCCTGTCCGAGAATATAGTGATACCCAATTCCATCATCATTCAGTCAAACATTAACTTTTTGGGTTAAAAAGTTTGGGGCATTAATGTCAATAGGACATATCTAGTAACTTAAACACACAAGTGTTACTGAAACCATTTGAAGAAAAAAGTTGAGATATTAGCAAAGCTTTCAAGATATTAAAATAAACATATTGTGTATTCATAGTATTGTGATGACCTACATCTACTGACAAGAACAAACAGTTCTATCCATCATTTTATGAGTTATTCCCCTTTTCTTTTACACAAAAATGACGATTTCTCTAACACTATCAACGATATTGGCTTGAAACTCAACATAGTTGTTCACCATCACAAGGAGTCCATACTAGCAAGGCTGGTAACATGCGACCTTTATATTGAGTTATCTGCCCTTGTTACTCTTAGACTTTTCACTTGCAGATGAGCAAGGGTACTATTAAGTACGAGAAAGTAAAGCATCCAGCACTCGTAGGCGTGCTCTTGTTAATTCTTTCTTGGTATAACACAGCCTGATTTCTCCGTAAGATCTTCGTTCCTTTCTTGAAATGGCTCTATCCTAATATAAGGATAGATAAAGGATACTAATTGGACGGTTCTAGTCTTGTCTATCTAATTAATAAGAAATTCCAAGAAGATGAATAGACATCACTCTTTATTGGTATCAAAAACAGACATGATAACAACTATAGTTCAAATTAAAAAATATATTCTTAGGATACTACATGGCTTTCATAATAGATCTAGGAGAAATTTCATACGTTATACATTGTAACATTGTACACAGGTAAACATACTCACATTCTAAGACAAAATATAATTCATTAGTAGGGGTATATAAATTATATTGTTTAATAGGAATCCATTGTCCAATAGTAAAATGCTGGACCATGTTTTACATCTTCAGCAAGTAGAAGAACCCGGCCCCAATCTCCCAAAATATCTCAATCTGAGATAGATCTCATCTCATAATAGTGGCATGTGTTTTTATATTAATTTCAATGTGACGCTAGACTCAAAATTAGCACCACTAAACAGAAATTATATCCTGAGCTTACTACAGTAAAATTTAAAGAGCTTGAACTTCAGATTGATCTCTAATTGTGACTCTGAGATGCTTCGGGAGATCGAGGCCAGTGATGCTAAAATGACTAACAGTCTTCAGAGGTCTGTCAACTTCAATAATAATATTATATGGGTATAATATAAATCTACTAGAACTCATTTAATGGCTGCAAATATCTTTTCTCATTAGGTCAGGTGACCAAAGGTTAATGCTAGCATACTTTACTTTTATCCACTTTTTATCAAATCACACTGGGCTGATGTGCACCAGCACATAATACCAGCAAGACAAATATATACAGTATAACTAGTCAGACCGGTACTTGTCATTGCTAGGTGATGGTGCCATACAGTATGGGTTGGTATCCCACAGTAGGTGCAAACTACTTACATTCTATAGTCAGATTCATTCAATTTAACATTCAATAAGACCACTGACAGGAACAAGTACAATAAGACCACTGACAGGAACTAGAACAATAAGACCACTGACAGGAACTAGAACTATAACACCACTGACAGGAACTAGAACAATAAGACCACTGACAGGAACTAGAACAATAAGACCACTGACAGGAACTAGAACAATAAGACGACTGACAGGAACTAGAGCAATAAGACCACTGACAGGAACAAGTACAATAAAACCACTGACAGGAATTAGAACAATAAGACCACTGACAGGAACTAGAACAATAAATCCACTGACAGGAACTAGAACAATAAGACCACTGACAGGAACAAGTACAATAAGACCACTGACAGGAACTAGAACAATAAGACCACTGACAGGAACTAGTACAATAAGACCACTGACAGGAACTAGAACAATAACACCACTGACAGGAACTAGAACAATAAGACCACTGACAGGAACTAGAACAATAACACCACTGACAGGAACTAGAACAATAGCACCACTGACAGGAACTAGTACAATCTTTATAAATTAAACATTCATACCCCTAACCGCTAACCCTGTGTATCACACAATGAAGGATATATACAAAACAACAGAAAAACATACACATTATAACACAACATCACCTTGAATTGTAGTTTTGTAATAATATGGACAATACTATTACGATGGATAACTTTCATACTGTAAAATCATTTAATTTCGAAGGGACAAAATTTTGTGGTTATGATAAAAAATACCATTTTGAGGGGACGATAATTCATGGATTTTGTATCTCAGGTATTACTTTTGCTTGATGGGATTTGATTTCTTGGTAGAATGAAGGTGAATCATAAAATCAACAAAAACACCCCATGAAAGTTAATGATTTTACAGTATGACACATAAATATGGTTGTAGGTAATCAATATCTCTGCAGAGGAACACATAAAACAGTTACATTAATCACAATGTGATAAACAACACATGCACACAAAACACCCTCCAATTCATGAATGAGTTGATTATATTATAAGAATTGTTTTGAATCACTGAACAGTCACTGTAGATCTACCCTACCTAAACAATGCACTGCAAAAATGTGAATCATAATGTGATATAAATGTCTGTTGTATTTGGCAATAACAAAGTAACATTTCAATTTGGTGTAAAGCATGACAAAACGGACAAATCAGAAATAAATAACCAATTCCACTATTTACAGCACATCATGTACATAGAGTAAAATAAAAACCATTATGATGGGACATTAATTCATTGAATTTGCATTTTAATAATACAGTAACAGGGGATACAAAACAAGGGTGATAACCCAGTAGCTTAATTACCAAGTATGGTTAACATCCTGTATACATTTAACACAAAGAAATGCCATTTAGATCACAGGCATAGCACATGAATGGAATAAAACATAGCCTCACATTTAATACACGATTTACAGAAAATCTATTCTGCAAAATGAGGAAGTGGCCTTCTGAAAGTTGCAAAAATCTATCCTGGAAGTTGGACTGACAAACACTTAAATCCTTTTAAACAGACACTACATCAATTGGTCAATGAAAAACACACATAAATGAGACAATAATGTCTGCTGGTATCTGCCGCTTGGGATGTTCCTATCTTCTCCTTGGCAAACACTAGGAGATAGATTTATAAGGGCATTGTGATCTTTTACTTCCACTCATAATATATATAAACATTTATATAGTACTTTAAAATGGTGCACTCTGTCGTATGATGCTTATAGCTGTGTTGTTTCACCAATATTATTATTAATATTAAAGCCAAATTACTGAAGGTATTGTTAGTTTTATCGCTGTCTTAAAATAAATGAGACACAAATATAAAGGTGCTATACATACGGATGACTTGTGTAAGAAGCTTGTCAGTCTGAATGTGATATTGCCAGGATCTTTCACCAGAAACGGATAATGTACAGCTTAAAGACTGGTACACATAGATAGCAAATGGACAAAAATATAGAGATTTCCAGAGTGTCTTGTCAGTCGGAATAAGATATTGCCAGGATCTTGCATGAGCAAATTTGTTCAATGTATAGCGTACATACACAATACATAGTACACAGAACATCATGTCTGATAGGAAAATGCTGTTTTTCAAGCTTTTGAAAATATCAGTCAACTTAAGTTAAATGACGTCATCATTATTTTCGCGGTAAGTCTTAATTCCTAACAGTTGTTTATTTACTGAAAGGTTAAACACCGCTAAATGTTACCCACGCGGTATTCACATCTACTTGTGGTTGATCAATAATTTTTAAAGTTAAGGCTACCGAACGAATTGCCAACAGTTAAAAAACTTCATGTTGCCGAACAAATAATGTCCAATACAGTGCTAGCAATTATTGGACTGTCCCTCTTTAGCACTACCACATGGGCCCATTTCTTGAAATTGACAGAATATATGCGTCTTAAAAATCAGTTTTAGTGGTGTGTGACCTATTTCTACAAAAACCACAGCAAGTTAAACTCTAGTAAACACTCGATGATAGAGTTTTGTAAATACTGCGAGTTCAGGTCAGAGACCACTATTGCATTTCCCATAGACCTACATTATAGCATAAGTCCCAAAATCAGTTCTTAAAATCGAGTGTTGGCACAAAAATCAATTTTCATTTATTTAATTAGTTCATAAATGACAAAAAAATAACCTCAGTATATAGGCAAAGCCAATTTGATTTTTCACAAATTTCATTGAAACATCCCTACCCCCACAGTGAGTGACCAAAATGCCCAAAATACTGCCAATCACACAATTTTCTTAAAAGGCCACCAAAAAGTAAATTATACAGCTAGGCACTTGTCAAATGTTTCAAATTGCACAGAAAACATTGTATTCCTTGATTTTGACAACCACTTAAAATTGTAAACAAAGCATTTTTATCCAATCACACTGTATGCAATTCTATGCTTACGGGTTTCCCTACACTTTTTCAACCAATCGGCAGCCGTGCTGGTTTTAGTGGCCTCTGACCTTCAATGATGACGCGAAACCAGTGATATTGAGTACAAATAATGATGGCGTTGTGTACTAGAGTATAGGTTACTTGTACTCAGATTATGATGGCATTGTGTACTAGAGTATAGGTTACCTGTACTCAGATTATGATGGCATTGTGTACTAGAGTATAGGTTACTTGTACCCAGATTATGATGGCATTGTGTACTAGAGTATAGGTTACTTGTACCCAGATTATGATGGCGTTGTGTACTAGAGTATAGGTTACCTGTACTCAGATTATGATGGCATTGTGTACTAGACTATAGGTTACCTGTACTCAGATTATGATGGCATTGTGTACTAGACTATAGGTTACCTGTACTCAGATTATGATGGCATTGTGTATGAGTTGTGCATTATATAATTTATGTAAATAAATAAATGAAACACTTCCTTTTCTCAATGCTGAGCTGTTAGGATAGGTGGCTTTCCATTGTTATGTGCCAACTATTTTTTTTAACTATTTCTTTCTGAAATTCTTTTCCACGTTAACTTGGTGAAATTTAATTAAACTTGACAGGAATGATCTTTGGGTAGTCCTCTTTTGATTGCATGGTCCTGTCATATACTTGGTATAGAATTAAATTCTATTTGGTGAATCTTGAGCATTTAAGTGTTATAGCTTGGCTACTTTGACCTGAACCTGACCTTTATGCAAGAATATATTACAAGGTTTTTGCTTTAAATATATCAATTTCCGCGAGCGAATCGTGCAATATCAGTATTTCAGATTTGTGTTTGCATTTCATCTTGTGCGTCCTCGTGATACTCCCTGATTATGAAAACATACACTCGGTGTTCTAAATGTAGCCATTGTAGGCAATAAATCGCCTGTTAAATTATGCTAATCAAAAGGTCAAGCTCATGTCAAATTAGCCAAGCTATACACCAAGCTACATGAGCTGAAAATGTACATTCTTTCAATCATAGATTGCTAGCTTTCAGTATACTATGCTACTTGTGTTGTTTATTCCAGAAACTTGACTGTTTATCTATTGTATTATATGTACACTGTATGTGTCATTATTAACATACTAATTGGTTATGAACAAGTTCATTGTCCTTTGAGCTAGAAACTGTGATATTAGTGCTGAAAATATAAGTTTGTAAACTAAAGTTCTGAATTCTGACATCTTGGTAGAAAATGTTAATTTGAATTTCTTAAGTTTTGAAATTATTACCAGATGATGTGTTATAAGACAAGTGCTATAATCACAGATATGACTCGGTAGTCATTTCTTGTAATATTATTTTTCATATTTTGTGTTAAAACTTAAAAACAAATAAAATGTCAAAATTAATAAAATCTTGGTTTAAACTTATTTATTTAAGATCGACTGTAGAACAAGTTTTTAGAACTTGTATTGTATTAATCACTCAACACCGCATTCCTGGTGGTATATATTTCTCTCAGGGTATGAAGAATGAACCAGTTCTTATTTCCCTGTCCGAGAATATAGTGATACCCAATTCCATCATCATTCAGTCAAACATTAACTTTTTGGGTTAAAAAGTTTGGGGCATTAATGTCAATAGGACATATCTAGTAACTTAAACACACAAGTGTTACTGAAACCATTTGAAGAAAAAAGTTGAGATATTAGCAAAGCTTTCAAGATATTAAAATAAACATATTGTGTATTCATAGTATTGTGATGACCTACATCTACTGACAAGAACAAACAGTTCTATCCATCATTTTATGAGTTATTCCCCTTTTCTTTTACACAAAAATGACGATTTCTCTAACACTATCAACGATATTGGCTTGAAACTCAACATAGTTGTTCACCATCACAAGGAGTCCATACTAGCAAGGCTGGTAACATGCGACCTTTATATTGAGTTATCTGCCCTTGTTACTCTTAGACTTTTCACTTGCAGATGAGCAAGGGTACTATTAAGTACGAGAAAGTAAAGCATCCAGCACTCGTAGGCGTGCTCTTGTTAATTCTTTCTTGGTATAACACAGCCTGATTTCTCCGTAAGATCTTCGTTCCTTTCTTGAAATGGCTCTATCCTAATATAAGGATAGATAAAGGATACTAATTGGACGGTTCTAGTCTTGTCTATCTAATTAATAAGAAATTCCAAGAAGATGAATAGACATCACTCTTTATTGGTATCAAAAACAGACATGATAACAACTATAGTTCAAATTAAAAAATATATTCTTAGGATACTACATGGCTTTCATAATAGATCTAGGAGAAATTTCATACGTTATACATTGTAACATTGTACACAGGTAAACATACTCACATTCTAAGACAAAATATAATTCATTAGTAGGGGTATATAAATTATATTGTTTAATAGGAATCCATTGTCGAATAGTAAAATGCTGGACCATGTTTTACATCTTCAGCAAGTAGAAGAACCCGGCCCCAATCTCCCAAAATATCTCAATCTGAGATAGATCTCATCTCATAATAGTGGCATGTGTTTTTATATTAATTTCAATGTGACGCTAGACTCAAAATTAGCACCACTAAACAGAAATTATATCCTGAGCTTACTACAGTAAAATTTAAAGAGCTTGAACTTCAGATTGATCTCTAATTGTGACTCTGAGATGCTTCGGGAGATCGAGGCCAGTGATGCTAAAATGACTAACAGTCTTCAGAGGTCTGTCAACTTCAATAATAATATTATATGGGTATAATATAAATCTACTAGAACTCATTTAATGGCTGCAAATATCTTTTCTCATTAGGTCAGGTGACCAAAGGTTAATGCTAGCATACTTTACTTTTATCCACTTTTTATCAAATCACACTGGGCTGATGTGCACCAGCACATAATACCAGCAAGACAAATATATACAGTATAACTAGTCAGACCGGTACTTGTCATTGCTAGGTGATGGTGCCATACAGTATGGGTTGGTATCCCACAGTAGGTGCAAACTACTTACATTCTATAGTCAGATTCATTCAATTTAACATTCAATAAGACCACTGACAGGAACAAGTACAATAAGACCACTGACAGGAACTAGAACAATAAGACCACTGACAGGAACTAGAACTATAACACCACTGACAGGAACTAGAACAATAAGACCACTGACAGGAACTAGAACAATAAGACCACTGACAGGAACTAGAACAATAAGACGACTGACAGGAACTAGAGCAATAAGACCACTGACAGGAACAAGTACAATAAAACCACTGACAGGAATTAGAACAATAAGACCACTGACAGGAACTAGAACAATAAATCCACTGACAGGAACTAGAACAATAAGACCACTGACAGGAACAAGTACAATAAGACCACTGACAGGAACTAGAACAATAAGACCACTGACAGGAACTAGTACAATAAGACCACTGACAGGAACTAGAACAATAACACCACTGACAGGAACTAGAACAATAAGACCACTGACAGGAACTAGAACAATAACACCACTGACAGGAACTAGAACAATAGCACCACTGACAGGAACTAGTACAATCTTTATAAATTAAACATTCATACCCCTAACCGCTAACCCTGTGTATCACACAATGAAGGATATATACAAAACAACAGAAAAACATACACATTATAACACAACATCACCTTGAATTGTAGTTTTGTAATAATATGGACAATACTATTACGATGGATAACTTTCATACTGTAAAATCATTTAATTTCGAAGGGACAAAATTTTGTGGTTATGATAAAAAATACCATTTTGAGGGGACGATAATTCATGGATTTTGTATCTCAGGTATTACTTTTGCTTGATGGGATTTGATTTCTTGGTAGAATGAAGGTGAATCATAAAATCAACAAAAACACCCCATGAAAGTTAATGATTTTACAGTATGACACATAAATATGGTTGTAGGTAATCAATATCTCTGCAGAGGAACACATAAAACAGTTACATTAATCACAATGTGATAAACAACACATGCACACAAAACACCCTCCAATTCATGAATGAGTTGATTATATTATAAGAATTGTTTTGAATCACTGAACAGTCACTGTAGATCTACCCTACCAAAACAATGCACTGCAAAAATGTGAATCATAATGTGATATAAATGTCTGTTGTATTTGGCAATAACAAAGTAACATTTCAATTTGGTGTAAAGCATGACAAAACGGACAAATCAGAAATAAATAACCAATTCCACTATTTACAGCACATCATGTACATAGAGTAAAATAAAAACCATTATGATGGGACATTAATTCATTGAATTTGCATTTTAATAATACAGTAACAGGGGATACAAAACAAGGGTGATAACCCAGTAGCTTAATTACCAAGTATGGTTAACATCCTGTATACATTTAACACAAAGAAATGCCATTTAGATCACAGGCATAGCACATGAATGGAATAAAACATAGCCTCACATTTAATACACGATTTACAGAAAATCTATTCTGCAAAATGAGGAAGTGGCCTTCTGAAAGTTGCAAAAATCTATCCTGGAAGTTGGACTGACAAACACTTAAATCCTTTTAAACAGACACTACATCAATTGGTCAATGAAAAACACACATAAATGAGACAATAATGTCTGCTGGTATCTGCCGCTTGGGATGTTCCTATCTTCTCCTTGGCAAACACTAGGAGATAGATTTATAAGGGCATTGTGATCTTTTACTTCCACTCATAATATATATAAACATTTATATAGTACTTTAAAATGGTGCACTCTGTCGTATGATGCTTATAGCTGTGTTGTTTCACCAATATTATTATTAATATTAAAGCCAAATTACTGAAGGTATTGTTAGTTTTATCGCTGTCTTAAAATAAATGAGACACAAATATAAAGGTGCTATACATACGGATGACTTGTGTAAGAAGCTTGTCAGTCTGAATGTGATATTGCCAGGATCTTTCACCAGAAACGGATAATGTACAGCTTAAAGACTGGTACACATAGATAGCAAATGGACAAAAATATAGAGATTTCCAGAGTGTCTTGTCAGTCGGAATAAGATATTGCCAGGATCTTGCATGAGCAAATTTGTTCAATGTATAGCGTACATACACAATACATAGTACACAGAACATCATGTCTGATAGGAAAATGCTGTTTTTCAAGCTTTTGAAAATATCAGTCAACTTAAGTTAAATGACGTCATCATTATTTTCGCGGTAAGTCTTAATTCCTAACAGTTGTTTATTTACTGAAAGGTTAAACACCGCTAAATGTTACCCACGCGGTATTCACATCTACTTGTGGTTGATCAATAATTTTTAAAGTTAAGGCTACCGAACGAATTGCCAACAGTTAAAAAACTTCATGTTGCCGAACAAATAATGTCCAATACAGTGCTAGCAATTATTGGACTGTCCCTCTTTAGCACTACCACATGGGCCCATTTCTTGAAATTGACAGAATATATGCGTCTTAAAAATCAGTTTTAGTGGTGTGTGACCTATTTCTACAAAAACCACAGCAAGTTAAACTCTAGTAAACACTCGATGATAGAGTTTTGTAAATACTGCGAGTTCAGGTCAGAGACCACTATTGCATTTCCCATAGACCTACATTATAGCATAAGTCCCAAAATCAGTTCTTAAAATCGAGTGTTGGCACAAAAATCAATTTTCATTTATTTAATTAGTTCATAAATGACAAAAAAATAACCTCAGTATATAGGCAAAGCCAATTTGATTTTTCACAAATTTCATTGAAACATCCCTACCCCCACAGTGAGTGACCAAAATGCCCAAAATACTGCCAATCACACAATTTTCTTAAAAGGCCACCAAAAAGTAAATTATACAGCTAGGCACTTGTCAAATGTTTCAAATTGCACAGAAAACATTGTATTCCTTGATTTTGACAACCACTTAAAATTGTAAACAAAGCATTTTTATCCAATCACACTGTATGCAATTCTATGCTTACGGGTTTCCCTACACTTTTTCAACCAATCGGCAGCCGTGCTGGTTTTAGTGGCCTCTGACCTTCAATGATGACGCGAAACCAGTGATATTGAGTACAAATAATGATGGCGTTGTGTACTAGAGTATAGGTTACTTGTACTCAGATTATGATGGCATTGTGTACTAGAGTATAGGTTACCTGTACTCAGATTATGATGGCATTGTGTACTAGAGTATAGGTTACTTGTACCCAGATTATGATGGCATTGTGTACTAGAGTATAGGTTACTTGTACCCAGATTATGATGGCGTTGTGTACTAGAGTATAGGTTACCTGTACTCAGATTATGATGGCATTGTGTACTAGACTATAGGTTACCTGTACTCAGATTATGATGGCATTGTGTACTAGACTATAGGTTACCTGTACTCAGATTATGATGGCATTGTGTATGAGTTGTGCATTATATAATTTATGTAAATAAATAAATGAAACACTTCCTTTTCTCAATGCTGAGCTGTTAGGATAGGTGGCTTTCCATTGTTATGTGCCAACTATTTTTTTTAACTATTTCTTTCTGAAATTCTTTTCCACGTTAACTTGGTGAAATTTAATTAAACTTGACAGGAATGATCTTTGGGTAGTCCTCTTTTGATTGCATGGTCCTGTCATATACTTGGTATAGAATTAAATTCTATTTGGTGAATCTTGAGCATTTAAGTGTTATAGCTTGGCTACTTTGACCTGAACCTGACCTTTATGCAAGAATATATTACAAGGTTCTTGCTTTAAATATATCAATTTCCGCGAGCGAATCGTGCAATATCAGTATTTCAGATTTGTGTTTGCATTTCATCTTGTGCGTCCTCGTGATACTCCCTGATTATGAAAACATACACTCGGTGTTCTAAATGTAGCCATTGTAGGCAATAAATCGCCTGTTAAATTATGCTAATCAAAAGGTCAAGCTCATGTCAAATTAGCCAAGCTATACACCAAGCTACATGAGCTGAAAATGTACATTCTTTCAATCATAGATTGCTAGCTTTCAGTATACTATGCTACTTGTGTTGTTTATTCCAGAAACTTGACTGTTTATCTATTGTATTATATGTACATTGTATGTGTCATTATTAACATACTAATTGGTTATGAACAAGTTCATTGTCCTTTGAGCTAGAAACTGTGATATTAGTGCTGAAAATATAAGTTTGTAAACTAAAGTTCTGAATTCTGACATCTTGGTAGAAAATGTTAATTTGAATTTCTTAAGTTGTGAAATTATTACCAGATGATGTGTTATAAGACAAGTGCTATAATCACAGATATGACTCGGTAGTCATTTCTTGTAATATTATTTTTCATATTTTGTGTTAAAACTTAAAAACAAATAAAATGTCAAAATTAATAAAATCTTGGTTTAAACTTATTTATTTAAGATCGACTGTAGAACAAGTTTTTAGAACTTGTATTGTATTAATCACTCAACACCGCATTCCTGGTGGTATATATTTCTCTCAGGGTATGAAGAATGAACCAGTTCTTATATCCCTGTCAGAGAATATAGTGATACCCAATTCCATCATCATTCAGTCAAACATTAACTTTTTGGGTTAAAAAGTTTGGGGCATTAATGTCAATAGGACATATCTAGTAACTTAAACACACAAGTGTTACTGAAACCATTTGAAGAAAAAAGTTGAGATATTAGCAAAGCTTTCAAGATATTAAAATAAACATATTGTGTATTCATAGTATTGTGATGACCTACATCTACTGACAAGAACAAACAGTTCTATCCATCATTTTATGAGTTATTCCCCTTTTCTTTTACACAAAAATGACGATTTCTCTAACACTATCAACGATATTGGCTTGAAACTCAACATAGTTGTTCACCATCACAAGGAGTCCATACTAGCAAGGCTGGTAACATGCGACCTTTATATTGAGTTATCTGCCCTTGTTACTCTTAGACTTTTCACTTGCAGATGAGCAAGGGTACTATTAAGTACGAGAAAGTAAAGCATCCAGCACTCGTAGGCGTGCTCTTGTTAATTCTTTCTTGGTATAACACAGCCTGATTTCTCCGTAAGATCTTCGTTCCTTTCTTGAAATGGCTCTATCCTAATATAAGGATAGATAAAGGATACTAATTGGACGGTTCTAGGCTTGTCTATCTAATTAATAAGAAATTCCAAGAAGATGAATAGACATCACTCTTTATTGGTATCAAAAACAGACATGATAACAACTATAGTTCAAATTAAAAAATATAATCTTAGGATACTACATGGCTTTCATAATAGATCTAGGAGAAATTTCATACGTTATACATTGTAACATTGTACACAGGTAAACATACTCACATTCTAAGACAAAATATAATTCATTAGTAGGGGTATATAAATTATATTGTTTAATAGGAATCCATTGTCCAATAGTAAAATGCTGGACCATGTTTTACATCTTCAGCAAGTAGAAGAACCCGGCCCCAATCTCCCAAAATATCTCAATCTGAGATAGATCTCATCTCATAATAGTGGCATGTGTTTTTATATTAATTTCAATGTGACGCTAGACTCAAAATTAGCACCACTAAACAGAAATTATATCCTGAGCTTACTACAGTAAAATTTAAAGAGCTTGAACTTCAGATTGATCTCTAATTGTGACTCTGAGATGCTTCGGGAGATCGAGGCCAGTGATGCTAAAATGACTAACAGTCTTCAGAGGTCTGTCAACTTCAATAATAATATCATATGGGTATAATATAAATCTACTAGAACTCATTTAATGGCTGCAAATATCTTTTCTCATTAGGTCAGGTGACCAAAGGTTAATGCTAGCATACTTTACTTTTATCCACTTTTTATCAAATCACACTGGGCTGATGTGCACCAGCACATAATACCAGCAAGACAAATATATACAGTATAACTAGTCAGACCGGTACTTGTCATTGCTAGGTGATGGTGCCATACAGTATGGGTTGGTATCCCACAGTAGGTGCAAACTACTTACATTCTATAGTCAGATTCATTCAATTTTACATTCAATAAGACCACTGACAGGAACAAGTACAATAAGACCACTGACAGGAACTAGAACAATAAGACCACTGACAGGAACTAGAACAATAAGACCACTGACAGGAACTAGAACTATAACACCACTGACAGGAACTAGAACAATAAGACCACTGACAGGAACTAGAACAATAAGACCACTGACAGGAACTAGAACAATAAGACCACTGACAGGAACTAGAACAATAAGACCACTGACAGGAACTAGAACAATAACACCACTGACAGGAACTAGTACAATAAAACCACTGACAGGAACTAGTACAATCTTTATAAATTAAACATTCATACCCCTAACCGCTAACCCTGTGTATCACACAATGAAGGATATATACAAAACAATAGAAAAACATACACATTATAACACAACATCACCTTGAATTGTAGTTTTGTAATAATATGGACAATACTATTACGATGGAAAAACTTTGATACTGTAAAATCATTTAATTTCGATGGGACAAAATTTTGTGGTTATGATAAAAAATACCATTTTGAGGGGACGATAATTCATGGATTTTGTATCTCAGGTATTTAACTTTTGTTTGATAGGATTTGATTTCTTGGTTGAATGAAGGTGAATCATAAAATCAACAAAAACACCGCATGAAAATTATTGATTTTACAGTATGACACATAAATATGATTGTAGGTAATCAATATCTCTGCAGAGGAACACATTAAACAGTTACATTAATCACAATGGGATAAACAACACATGCACACAAAACACCCTCCTATTCATGAATGAGTTGATTATATTATAAGAATTGTTTTGAATCACTGAACAGTCACTGTAGATCTACCCTACCTAAACAATGCACTGCAAAAATGTGAATCATAATGTGATATAAATGTCTGTTGTAATTTGGCAATAACAAAGTAAAATTTCAGTTTGGTGTAAAGCATGACAAAATGGACAAATCAGAAATAAATAACTAATTCCACTATTTACAGCACATCATGTACATAGAGTAAAATAAAAACCATTATGATGGGACATTAATTCATTGAATTTGCATTTTAATAATAGTACAGTAACAGGGGATACAAAACAAGGGTGACAACCCAGTAGCTTAATTACCAAGTATGGTTAACATCCTGTATACATTTAACACAAAGAAATGCCATTTAGATCACAGGCATAGCACATGAATGGAATAAAACATAGCCTCACAGTTAATACCCGATTTACAGAAAATCTATTCTGCCAAATGAGGAAGTGGCCTTCTGCAAGCTTCCTGAAAGTTGCAAAAATCTATCCTGGAAGTTGGACTGACAAAGACTAAAATCCTTTCAAACAGACACTACATCAATTGGTCAATGAAAAACACACATAAATGAGACAATAATGTCTGCTGGTATCTGCCGCTTGGGATTTTCCTATCTTCTCATTGACAAACACTAGGAGATAGATTTATTAGGGCATTGTGATCTTTTACTTCCACTCATAATATATATAAACATTTATATAGTACTTTAAAATGGTGCACTCTGTCCTATGATGCTTAAAGCTGTGTTGTTTCACCAATATTATTATTAATATTAAAGCCAAATTACTGAAGGTATTGTTAGTTTTATCGCTGTCTTAAAATAAATGAGACACAAATATAAAGGTGCTATACATACGGATGACTTGTGTAAGAAGCTTGTCAGTCTGAATGTGATATTGCCAGGATCTTTCACCAGAAACGGATAATGTACAGCTTAAAGACTGGTACACATAGATAGCAAATGGACAAAAATATAGAGATTTCCAGAGTGTCTTGTCAGTCGGAATAAGATATTGCAAGGATCTTGCATGAGCAAATTTGTTCAATGTATAGCGTACATACACAATACATAGTACACAGAACATCATGTCTGATAGGAAAATGCTGTTTTTCAAGCTTTTGAAAATATCAGTCAACTTAAGTTAAATGACGTCATCATTGGTTTCGCGGTAAGTCTTAATTCCTAACAGTTGTTTCTTTACTGAAAGGTTAAACACCGCTAAATGTTACCCACGCGGTATTCACATCTACTTGTGGTTGATCAATAATTTTTAAAGTTAAGGCTACCGAACGAATTGCCAACAATTAAAAATCTTCATGTTGCCGAACAAATAATGTCCAATACAGTGCTAGCAATTATTGGACTGTCCCTCTTTAGCACTACCACATGGGCCCATTTCTTGAAATTGACAGAATATATGCGTCTTAAAAATCAGTTTTAGTGGTGTGTGACATATTTCTACAAAAACCACAGCAAGTTAAACTCTAGTAAACACTCGATGATAGAGTTTTGTAAATACTGCGAGTTCAGGTCAGAGACCACTATTGCATTTCCCATAGACCTACATTATAGCATAAGTCCCCAAATCAGTTCTTAAAATCGAGTGTTGGCACAAAAATCAATTTTCATTTATTTAATTAGTTCATAAATGACAAAAAAATAACCTCAGTATATAGGCAAAGCCAATTTGATTTTTCACAAATTTCATTGAAACATCCCTACCCCCACAGTGAGTGACCAAAATGCCCAAAATACTGCCAATCACACAATTTTCTAAAAAGGCCACCAAAAAGTAAATTATACAGCTAGGCACTTGTCAAATGTTTCAAATTGCACAGAAAACATTGTATTCCTTGATTTTGACAACCACTTAAAATTGTAAACAAAGCATTTTTATCCAATCACACTGTATGCAATTCTATGCTTACGGGTTTCCCTACACTTTTTCAACCAATCGGCAGCCGTGCTGGTTTAGTGGCCTCTGACCTTCAATGATGACGCGAAACCAGTGATATTGAGTACAGATAATGATGGCGTTGTGTACTAGAGTATAGGTTACTTGAACTCAGATTATGATGGCATTGTGTACTAGACTATAGGTTACCTGTACCCAGATTATGATGGCATTGTGTACTAGACTATAGGTTACCTGTACCCAGATTATGATGACATTGTGTACTAGAGTATAGGTTACCTGTACTCAGATTATGATGGCATTGTGTACTAGAGTATAGGTTACCTGTACCCAGATTATGATGACATTGTGTACTAGAGTATAGGTTACTTGTACTCAGATTATGATGGCATTGTGTATGAGTTGTGCATTATATAATTTATGTAAATAAATAAATGAAACACTTCCTTTTCTCAATGCTGAGCTGTTAGGATAGGTGGCTTTCCATTGTTATGTGCCAACTATTTTTTTTAACTATTTCTTTCTGAAATTCTTTTCCACGTGAATTTGGTGAAATTTAATTAAACTTGACAGGAATGATCTTTGGGTAGTCCTCTTTTGATTGCATGGTCCTGACATTTATGACTTCAGACAGGTCAGTCGCAAAAAATCTGCTCTGTCAAAATTTAAAATATCTATGGAAAACAAAGGAATTAACAGTTAAAAATTACATTGTGTTATTGGAAATTTTATCTGGATTATGACTGTGATCAAGGAAAGTTTTTGAAACAAGCGATATTGGAATTATTTCAACTTCAAACATTGGATAAATCTGGACATTAAAGAATAATTTCTTAAAGTATACCATGTGTCAACATATGTCTATATTTGCATTACGCCCTAAGGGCTACAACTTGTGAATTGACAGTGAAAAACTACGTGTCCATATTTTGGAAATGTAATCGATTCATTGAAAACATAAGTATCATTAACTTGTCAAGCTGTGCTTCAAATTGGATACATATGCCCTAAGGATACTATTCGGCTATTTAAAAAGTCATAGCTATAATTGTATAAACAATAGCATCTCTATGTAAACAATGGCTGCAAACCATAAAACAGAACTGGTTAACAAATTAGCTACATGTGACAACAATTATGATTACAATGGGAAAGGAATTTGTCAAATTTGTGACAGGACAACAAGCCATAATGTTACAATAACATTCTACAAGGACACAGATCATGAGACATTCCTTGAACTATTAAAAAACCAATATGAATTCACTGAAACCAAAAATCATTCAGGGATTACTACAACTCTATGTGTGAATGAGAAAAAGGTTGTTGTAACAGTTTTCTATACCAAGACAATACTAATTCAGGGGACAGGATGTAGAGACTGGCTTGTGTCAGAATTTGATGCCTTAGTTAATATATTGACTACTGGAGAGAAGTCCTTCTCAGACAAATTCATCACCTAATGTGAGCCTCACAATAAATCCCTCAAGTATCGGTAATTCATCCAATACCAATACAGAGGGCAGGAAAACGTCCAGAAATACTAAATGTATATTTGTCAAGACCACTGATCAAAATACATCATATAGAATCATACCAACACCTGAAAGTAAATCAAAAAAGCTTTTGAGCTTCAGATATCTCAGAAAGAAACTGTTTACTTCAACACCTATGAGTTCTTCACCTGTACGCATCAACTCACACTTAACTGTCAAATCCGATGGCAATCAACAGGATGTCAGCACAACAGAGCCAAAGTGCATTGACACGAGTGATCCACCTTCGAACCTTCGTAGAAATCCATCAACACCAAACATCACACAAGATAATACCGTTTCGTCACCAATACTGCATGATGACTGTGATAATGAACTAAACTGGGATCACAGTTATGACAATGTGCCATTTGTTGATCCCTGTTTTAGAACAGTCTTATTTGACGACACCGATCGTCAGGAAACGGAAAATGTGTTTAAAACTGCAATTGCTGATGACAGCCAAATTGACTGTTCACAAACTACAAATCAAACTTCAAGTGAGCAGATCGATATACTGCAATCTGAGATTGATACATTAACATGTCATAACCAGGATCAGGAGTCACACATAAATCAGCTAGTTAAAAAATTACACCAATGCAAAGAAAACACTACAAAACCATGCACATGCAAAGCCAACACTAGCGAATTGAATGCCACAATACTAATGTTAGAGGAAGAAATTAAGAACTTAAAGAATGGCAACAAAGCAATTAAACAGGAAAACAAACTATTAAGAGACAAACAATCATCCCAAAAATCAATTCACGAATCAAATGAATTTTTACAACAACAGCTATCAAATTTATTAGAAAGATACGAACAACTTGAAGACTCAATTACACAAATGAACAATAAAGCAGAAAGATTATCAGTCAGTACAAATCACGAGCTTAGCTTACGCAGAACAGAAGTGCTAAAAAAGAATCAAACAAATTCAGTCTGCGACATGGCAATTGCTTGCGACACATCACTTTCAAGACAAAACACAGCATCACCAACCAAGGAACATTCGAAGAAACCAGATAACGCACAGACAAGAAAAATTCTAATGTTAGGAGACTCAGTTACAAAATGCTTAAGACTGAGCAACTTCAACACACAACAAATAAAAACAAACATTGTTTCACACAGAGGACACACAATAGCTGATTTAAATTCAAGCATACTGAAGCAAGCAGCACAAAGAAATCAGTCGTTCTGTTACGATGAGGTCATAGTACACATCGGAATAAATGACATTTCAAAATCTCACTCACTAAATCGTATGATCGAAGACTACAAAACTCTTCAAAAAACTCTCGCGGAACACTACCCTGGTGCTAAAATAACTATGTCATCAATTCTCCCAATGAAATCCAGAGACGATAACATGTCCAAAATAGATACTGCAAACAATGCCCTACATGAACTCACGACTGCATATGGCCATAGATTTATGGATAACACTCAATCATTCAAAAACAATCCTTCCATGTACTATGATGAAGTGCATCTGAACTACAAAGGAGCTCAAACACTCACTTCAAATATGCGAAAGATATGTAATATCAGCATGTCTTCTGACAACCAAACATTGCACAACAACTCAGAAACTCCTTTTCGTCATGGCCAAAAGAAACAACACAAGCAGCACAATCAACGCCATCCCACTGAATGAGCAAACTTTCATCCACCAGGACCCGCACCACCATACCCACATCTGATGATGTATCCCAATCCTCCTCAACTTCCAATGATGCCACAAACACCTGTCTTCTACATGGGCCATCCACCACCTTTCCTATTCAACCAACTACACAGACACACACAACAGACACTCAAACGCAGAACAACATAGACTTTCAAGATGTAAACGTGCAAACTGAAAATGTCAAATCCATTAATAATACAAATCTTGATAAGCATGGACTTAACTTTCTACATTTAAATATCCACTCTCTAAACTCTAAATTTTATGAACTGGCAAATCTTGTAGATGAACTTCCTAATTTGGACATAATTGGAATATGTGAAACACTTTTAAATGACTCTCACACTAACGCTACATTCAATTTGCACAATTTTCATATGTTTCGAAAGGACAGAGAAACTGACAGGGGTGGTGGAATTGTTTTATATATCAAATCGACCATTCCATGTGAGGAAAGATCTGACCTGAATGTAAACTGTGATATTGAAGCAATCTGGCTAGAAGTGAAACTTAAACATCAAAAACCATTTATCATTGGCTATATCTATAGACCACCATCATGCCCTGTAGGGTGGATAGATAAATTAGAAACCATTCTAGAAAAACTTCAAATTGAAAACAAAGAAATCATTTTATTTGGTGATTTCAATTACAATTTCATTGACTCTGTCAGTTCAAATACAAAATGGAACACATTTATGAATACATTCAACCTCACACAGCTTATCATGCAACCAACAAGAATTACACAAGGAACATCCACAATAATTGACCATTTGTACTCAAACAAGCCAAATAATATCTCATACACAGCTGTACCACACTTATCTATTAGTGACCATTATCCAATCTGCTTTACAAGGAAAACAAGCACAAACATCAATAAAGGTCCAATGCATATAACTATAAATTACCGTTCAATGAACAACTTCAATGCTAAAATATTTCTTGAAAATTTATCACAAAAACCGTGGTCACTGATAGACATGCTTACTGACCCTGATGATGGGCTTGACACCTTCAATACTTTATTTCTACAATCTCTAAACTCTCATGCACCAAACAAGCAAAGACGTGTTAAACTTAAAAATCAAAAAAATTGGTTCAATGATGAAATTTTAGAAGCAATACACAACAGAGACTATGCAAAAAGAACTAACAATGTATCTAACTTTAAAAAATGGAGATCAACAGTAAAATCACTTTCACACAATGCCAAAAAAGATTTCTTTCATACTGAAATTCAAAATAACAGCAAACAACCAAAGAAACTATGGAAAAATCTAAAAGATATATCTGGCAAAACCGAAAGCCACCAAACACACTACATAAATGATGATAACGGTATACCAATCACAGACCCTAGCAAATCAGCAGAAGCATTCAATACATACTTCACCAATATTTTCCAGACAGTCACTAACCCACAGAATTTCAATGATACAACCTCATCTATCCTTAAGAAGACGACACTAGACAAAATACCCAGTGACACCCCACCATTTGTTATACACCATGTTACAGAAAAATATGTAAAAGAGCAATTAGACAAATTAGACATTACAAAATCAACTGGTCTGGATAATATAAGCGCAAAATTCCTGAAAACAGCATCTCCAATAATAGCAAAACCTCTGGCCTCTATCATTAACATGAGCATAATTGCAAATAAATTTCCAACATCACTAAAGCAATCAAAAGTGATTCCAATATTCAAAAAGGGTAAAAAATCTGATAAAAGTAATTATCGTCCTATCTCAATTCTGCCAGTCATCTCAAAACTGTTTGAGAAACACGTCTCTGATGAACTCAAAGGTTTTCTTGAAAGGCACTCCCTGCTGTACACATCACAGTCAGGCTTTAGAGCCAAACACTCCTGCGAAACTGCACTTACAAATATAGTAGATAACTGGATTAGTGCTATCAATGACGGACAATTTGTTGGTACATTGCTTCTGGATTTTTCCAAAGCATTTGACCTTGTCAATCACAAGATTCTAATAGACAAGCTCAAATTTTACCATTTGTCATCAGACAGCATAGCTTGGATTAATTCCTATCTATCAAACAGAACACAGAAAGTATGCGTTTCTGCAAAACTTTCAGACCCCGCAGATATAGTTTCAGGTGTTCCACAAGGCTCAGTTTTGGGACCCCTGTTATTTCTGATTTATATAAATGACTTACCATATCATATTAAGTCTTCTACAACAGACATCTTTGCTGACGACACAACACTTTCAGCATCAGGTGTTACAATTCAAGACATCCATCAGATCCTTCAATCTGATCTTGACATTGTAGATTCATGGTGCGCACAAAACTCCATGATAATCAATGCACAAAAAACAAAACATATGTATATAACAAGACAAACAAACAAACCGAACATCCCAGACATCAAATTGAAATTACAGAACCATGATATAGAACTTTCAGAAAGTGAAAGACTTCTTGGAATCAATATAGATAATACACTAAAATGGAAAACTCATATTGACAAAACCATAAAAAATGCAATACACAACTCTTCCTACTCATGCGAATCAAACAATACTTAGATGTTCCAACAAGAAAATTATTTTTTAATGCTTACATCCTCCCGCACCTAGATTATTGCTGTTCAATTTGGGGTAATACAGACAAAAAGATAATGAACGAAATAATTAAATTCCAAAAACGGGCAGCACGTGTTATTCTTGATGTACAAGACTTTGACACTCCCTCTGACGTTTTGTTCAATAAACTTCAGTGGGTGAAATTTGACAAAAGAGTTGAATATAAAAAATCAATTCTTGTGTACAAATCACTCAATGACAACCAATTTCCAACATACATGCAACAAAAATTCACAAAACTAAACCAAGTTCATTCATGTAATCTCAGATCCATAACCAATGAAGAACTATATGTACCATCACCAAATTTTGAATTCTCCAGAAAATCACTTGCCTACTCAGGACCAAAAATATGGAATGAAATACCAAAAGCAGTACGAAAATCAGACACAAGAAATAAATTCCAAAATGCATACATTAAATGGCAATACCCATAAACCAACATTGACACAACACACGACTCATCCGGTTAATATATCTAACCTTTGTAACTATTAATTACTTTGTTGATTATATTTGTATACTTATTTTTCATGTTACGTACCCTTTATATTTAATGTATATATGTTGAGGCCCATATGGAAGATTGCATTATTGTAAATATGTTAGCCTCGTAAAATAAAGACTTTACTTACTTACTTACTTACTTACTTACTTACTTACTTACTCATATACTTGGTATAGAATTAAATTCTAATTGGTGAATCTTGAGCATTTAAGTGTTATAGCTTGGCTACTTTGACCTGAACCTGACCTTTATGCAAGAATATATTACAAGGTTCTTGCTTTAAATATATCAATTTCCGCGAGCGAATCGTGCAATATCAGTATTTCAGATTTGTGTTTGCATTTCATCTTGTGCGTCCTCATGATACTCCCTGATTATGAAAACATACACTCGGGTGTTCTAAATGTAGGCAATAAATCGCCTGTTAAATTATGCTAATCAAAAGGTCAAGCTCATGTCAAATTAGCCAAGCTATACACCAAGCTACATGAGCTGAAAATGTACATTCTTTCAATCATAGATTGCTGGCTTTCAGTATACTATGCTACTTGTGTTGTTTATTCCAGAAACTTGACTGTTTATCTATTGTATTATATGTACATTGTATGTGTCATTATTAACATACTAATTGGTTATGAACAAGTTCATTGTCCTTTGAGCTAGAAACTGTGATATTAGTGCTGAAAATATAAGTTTGTAAACTAAAGTTCTGAATTCTGACATCTTGGTAGAAAATGTTAATTTGAATTTCTTAAGTTTTGAAATTATTACCAGATGAAGTGCTATAATCACAGATATGACTCGGTAGTCATTTCTTGTAATATTATTGTTCATATTTTGTGTTAAAACTTAAAAACAAATAAAATGTCAAAATTAATAAAATCTTGGTTTAAACTTATTTATTTAAGATCGACTGTAGAACAAGTTTTTAGAACTTGTATTGTATTAATCACTCAACACCGCATTCCTGGTGGTATATATTTCTGTCAGGGTATGAAGAATGAACCAGTTCTTATTTCCCTGTCAGAGAATATAGTGATACCCAATTCCATCATCATTCAGTCAAACATTAACTTTTTGGGTTAAAAAGTTTGGGGCATTAATGTCAATAGGACATATCTAGTAACTTAAACACACAAGTGTTACTGAAACCATTTGAAGAAAAAAGTTGAGATATTAGCAAAGCTTTCAAGATATTAAAATAAACATATTGTGTATTCATAGTATTGTGATGACCTACATCTACTGACAAGAACAAACAGTTCTATCCATCCTTTTATGAGTTATTCCCCTTTTCTTTTACACAAAAATGACGATTTCTCTAACACTATCAACGATATTGGCTTGAAACTCAACATAGTTGTTCACCATCACAAGGAGTCCATACTAGCAAGGCTGGTAACATGCGACCTTTATATTGAGTTATCTGCCCTTGTTACTCTTAGACTTTTCACTTGCAGATGAGCAAGGGTACTATTAAGTACGAGAAAGTAAAGCGTCCAGCACTCGTAGGCGTGCTCTTGTTAATTTTTCCTTGGTATAACACAGCCTGATTTCTCCGTAAGATCTTCGTTCCTTTCTTGGAATGGCTCTATCCTAATATAAGGATAGATGAAGGATACTAATTGGACGGTTCTAGTCTTGTCTATCTAATTAATAAGAAATTCCAAGAAGATGAATAGACATCACTCTTTATTGGTATCAAAAACAGACATGATAACAACTATAGTTCAAATTAAAAAATATAATCTTAGGATACTACATGGCTTTCATAATAGATCTAGGAGACATTTCATACGTTATACATTTTAACATTGTACACAGGTAAACATACTCACATTCTAAGACATAATATATTTCATTAGTAGGGGTATATAAATTATACTGATTAATAGGAATCCATTGTCCAATAGTAAAATGCTGGACCATGTTTTACATCTTCAGCACATAGAAGAACCCGGCCCAAATCTCCCGAAGTATCTCGATCTGAGATAGATCTCATCTCATATAGTGGCATATGTTTTTATATTAATTTCAATGTGACGCTAGACTCAAAATAATCACCACTAAACAGAAATTATATCCTGAGTTTACTACAGTAAAATTTAAAGAGCTTGAACTTCAGATTGATCTCTAATTGTGACTCTGAGATGCTTCGGGAGATCGAGGCCAGTGATGCTAAAATGACTAACAGTCTTCAGAGGTCTGTCAACTTCAATAATAATATTATATGGGTATAATATAAATCTACTAGAACTCATTTAATGGCTGCAAATATCTTTTCTCATTAGGTCAGGTGACCAAAGGTTAATGCTAGCATACTTTACTTTTATCCACTTTTTATCAAATCACACTGGGCTGATGTGCACCAGCACATAATACCAGCAAGACAGATATATACAGTATAACTAGTCAGACCGGTACTTGTCATTGCTAGGTGATGGTGCCATACAGTATGGGTTGGTATCCCACAGTAGGTGCAAACTACTTACATTCTATAGTCAGATTCATTCAATTTAACATTCAATAAGACCACTGACAGGAACAAGTACAATAAGACCACTGACAGGAACTAGAACAATAAGACCACTGACAGGAACTAGAACAATAAGACCACTGACAGGAACTAGAACAATAAGACCACTGACAGGAACTAGAACAATAAGACCACTGACAGGAACTAGAACAATAAGACCACTGACAGGAACTAGAACAATAAGACCACTGACAGGAACTAGAACAATAAGACCACTGACAGGAACAAGTACAATAAGACCACTGACAGGAACTAGAACAATAAGACCACTGACAGGAACTAGAACAATAAGACCACTGACAGGAACTAGAACAATAAGACCACTGACAGGAACAAGTACAATAAAACCACTGACAGGAACTAGAACAATAAGACCACTGACAGGAACTAGAACAATAAGACCACTGACAGGAACTAGAACAATAAGACCACTGACAGGAACTAGAACAATAAGACCACTGACAGGAACTAGAACAATCTTTATAAATTAAACATTCATACCCCTAACCGCTAACCCTGTGTATCACACAATGAAGGATATATACAAAACAACAGAAAAACATACACATTATAACACAACATCACATTGAATTGTAGTTTTGTAATAATATGGACAATACTATTACGATGGAAAAACTTTGATACTGTAAAATCATTTAATTTCGATGGGACAAAATTTTGTGGTTATGATAAAAAATACCATTTTGAGGGGACGATAATTCATGGATTTTGTATCTCAGGTATTAAACTTTTGTTTGATAGGATTTTATTTCTTGGTTGAATGAAGGTGAATCATAAAATCAACAAAAACACCGCATGAAAATTATTGATTTTACAGTATGACACATAAATATGATTGTAGGTAATCAATATCTCTGCAGAGGAACACATTAAACAGTTACATTAATCACAATGGGATACATCAACACATGCACACAAAACGCCCTCCAATTCATGAGTTAGTTGATTATATTATAAGAATTGTTTTGAATCACTGAACAGTCACTGTAGATCTACCCTACCAAAACAATGCACTGCAAAAATGTGAATCATAATGTGATATAAATGTCTGTTGTATTTGGCAATAACAAAGTAAAATTTCAATTTGGTGTAAAGCATGACAAAATGGACAAATCAGAAATAAATAACTAATTCCACTATTTACAGCACATCATGTACATAGAGTAAAATAAAAACCATTATGATGGGACATTAATTCATTGAATTTGCATTTTAATAATAGTACAGTAACAGGGGATACAAAACAAGGGTGACAACCCAGTAGCTTAATTACCAAGTATGGTTAACATCCTGTATACATTTAACACAAAGAAATGCCATTTAGATCACAGGCATAGCACATGAATGGAATAAAACATAGCCTCACAGTTAATACACGATTTACAGAAAATCTATTCTGCCAAATGAGGAAGTGGCCTTCTGCAAGCTTCCTGAAAGTTGCAAAAATCTATCCTGGAAGTTGGACTGACAAAGACTAAAATCCTTTCAAACACACTACATCAATTGGTCAATGAAAAACACACATAAATGAGACAATAATGTCTGCTGGTATCTGCCGCTTGGGATTTTCCTATCTTCTCATTGACAAACACTAGGAGATAGATTTATTAGGGCATTGTGATCTTTTACTTCCACTCATAATATATATAAACATTTATATAGTACTTTAAAATGGTGCACACTGTTGTGTGATGCTTATAGCTGTGTTGTTTCACCAATATTATTATTAATATTAAAGCCAAATTACTGAAGGTATTGTTAGTTTTATCGCTGTCTTAAAATAAATGAGACACAAATATAAAGGTGCTATACATACGGATGACTTTTGTAAGAAGCTTGTCAGTCTGAATGTGATATTGCCAGGATCTTTCACCAGAAACGGATAATGTACAGCTTAAAGACTGGTACACATAGATAGCAAATGGACAAAAATATAGAGATTTCCACTGAGTCTTGTAGAAAACTTGTCAGTCGGAATAAGATATTGCCAGGATCTTGCATGAGCAAATTTGTTCAATGTATAGCGCACATATACAATACATAGTACACAGAACATCATGTCTGATAGGAAAATGCTATTTTTCAAGCTTTTGAAAATATCAGTCAACTTCCGTGAGGTTTAACTGTTAGCAATGGCGTCAAAAGTGGGATTGTATTTATTTTATTCTGGAATGGGGGATTTCTGAACCACTCCAGGAATCTAGGATGTACTGACCATGAGCAGACTATCACTATCATTATCTGTCCAATATATCACACCCCAATAACCATCAAACAGTTTCATACTAACACTAAACCTGTCATTAGCAACTACAACAAAACTTTGTAATCTCGAGGAGGAACCAGGACAGGTAAAATGCTCAAGAAAAACACAGTGCTCGAAATAACCAAAGGGCATGTATTGTCTAAATTCCTAACAGTTATTTGTTTACTGAAAGGTTAAACACCGCTAAATGTTACTCAAGCGGTATTCACATCTATTTGTGGTTGATCAATAATTTTCAAAGTTAAGGCTACTGAACAAATTGCCAACAATTAAAAAACTTCATGTTGCCGAACAAATAATGCCCAATACAGTGCTAGCAATTATTGTTCTGTCCCTCTTTAGCACTACCACATGGGCCCATTTCTTGAAATTGACAGAATATATGCATCTTAAAAATCAGTTTTAGTGGTGTGTGACCTATTTCTACAACAACCACAGGAAGTTAAACTTTAGTAAACACTCGATGATAGAGTTTTGTAAATACTGCGAGTTCAATGATGATGCGAAACTTGTGATATTGAGTATAGGTGGCCAAACATCAATTATGCCTTCACTAACCATGGCACTCTTTTAAAATAAAAATGACCAATTTAATAGGATTTAACACAAATGGCTGTTCCAGCCACGTGGTTGATTTATTCAGATGACCACAAGTACTTGTAGAGCTGATCTATACACACAGTGCTGAGTAAGGAAACAAATTTTCTTGTACGGGTCCATAGAAAATCAGCTCAATTCAAAGCCAGCTTCAGATTCTATAGCGTACAAGAGTTTGTGTTTTAATGTGTCATAGTCCTTGAATTCAGGTAGTTTTAGTAGATTCATACAGGTACTAGCTGTAGGAAGACGATCTGATTCATTGCCACCATAATGTACACACAAAGCTGGATATAAATCCTGAAACACAAATAATAAGGTCAAATATTATTGTCTTGTGACATATTCATCATCTAAATTCGATCTGTTTTAAGGAAACCACATTTTTGGAATTTAATATACTAGATAAACATCTAAAGGCCAAGGCAGCTGTGACCTTTAATATGAAGTATTTAGTATTCAATGATTTTGAAACTATATGCAGGCTGGTCACTATCAATAGTTGACCCCTTACATGGATTAGAGGTCAGAAGGTCAAAGTTGTCATAATGACCTTTAGCATCCTAGGCCTTATGTCTCTTAAGTTATTGATCAAAAACGATTTTGTCTACTGACAGACAAGATTAAAGCTAAACGTTATACTGCTCATCAAAGTCCAGGATGGGGGCATTATGACAGTAAGAGGTTTTAAACAGAAAACCTGATTGGAATCATTGCCATTAATCTCTACCTTAAATCCAAGCAGTGGTGGTCGTGAACAGCTGGTTATAAACTTGAGTAACTGTCTCTTCTGTTCATCTGTAAAACTTTCCACAATCTTCCAAAACATTTTGATGACAGCATGATCTGCCGTGTATCCACCCGAGTAGTTTGTATATTGTTTCAAGTCATCAATGTTTATAGGTATAGTAGCTCCAGATATCAGGGTATGTAACTCTTGTTGATCAAACATCCTCAACCATTCTAAATTGATTAAGTCTGATAATCCTTCACGGAATGCCATACAGTGTCGTCGTATCTAAAACATACAAGTCATATATACAATTTACTATCAAATAAAGTGTTTACTATTAATATAGTATTACCCCTATTGAAAGATCCACTAAATATGACATGAACCAGACATATATTGTCGATATATAAGCATATTACTTTCTAGACACCCTCAAATATAGCTCTAGCTAATTCACCTGGCCTCTGGTTGATTTCCTATAGCCCAAAGACCTAAGGTTGTTAAAATGTCAAAGGGTGGCTGAACTTCTGAAAGTGGCCCTCAAAAACTGGAAATTTAACTCTTAACTTAACATCTCTAAATAACACTTCATAAGGTTGAAATGTCTTAAGAAACAGGAGTTTGTTGTGTTTGAACCAATTTATGAGCATGTAACAATGAAGGTATGCAGAATAAATCAATGTAGTAACAACTTACCTGTTGATTGAGTTTGTAATCTGCCATCAGATGAATATATTCTATTCTGTTACTGACAGTCACAGGAATGTTTCGACCATTAGCTTTCAAATCAACAACCTATATAATCATATAGAACAAAGCAACCTACATCTATAGAAGAAATCAACTTTTATAATAAAGAACAAAATTTAAATTAAGTAGTAAATTAATAACCCACATGTATGCATAACATGGATTATTCTTGAGTGTTTTAGGAAAGTTTTTTTACTGAACTGTGTGAAGGTATTACAAAATTCATATTAAAGGACTTTTCATAAATAATAATGTTGGTTGAATATACATGCCAATTAAAAATACACTTTCTAATCATGACTATAAAAGTTTTCTCTTACAAAACTGAATGTCAAACTTAACTGATTCAAATGAAAATAAATGAATCTCTATGTACAATACTACTAACCTTGGTCTCTCCGAACTCGTTGTTTACTGTAGAAAAATCCAACCCTAACTCTTTCACATCGCCATCGTAATGTTTGAGAAACAACAAGTTTTTGTACATTTCAGGATCCAACGACGCTAAATGATGAATGTCAAGGTCACCTCTGTGACGACTCAGAATTTTGGACAGGAAGAATGAAGCAAATGGTAACTCCACCAACATGTTTTCATACATTGCCTGAAACAAGAAAATAAATGTTCAAAATATTAAAGCACTGTAACCAAAAGTGTTCATCACATTTTATTCATGGCATAATTGCTAAAGATCCTGAAGGCTTAATATGTCTTCAAGTTAAAGCAGTGTCAAGTGATTGGAAATATAGGAAAGTTTTATAGGAACATGCATTTTTATTTTTTGAAACAACACAGGGCCACTAAGCCCTTAATTTTGTGAACCATGTTACT
This sequence comes from Spisula subtruncata, assembly GCA_963678985.1. Classification (NCBI taxonomy): domain Eukaryota; kingdom Metazoa; phylum Mollusca; class Bivalvia; order Venerida; family Mactridae; genus Spisula; species Spisula subtruncata. Next base: position 23,990,492 of record OY787662.1, on the reverse strand, counting down.
TATTCATTGTACTTAATTATTCAAATGAATGGGATGCACTGAATTATTCAAATTTATGACATGCAAATTAATAAATCAAATCGATGCAATTCAATTAATTAATCAAAGTTTTGTGTTTATTTGTGGTTTTTTTTCTGTCAGAAAACATAATAAAACAAAAACATACCTTCCCTAACATCCTACCCAGGAAATAATAATGTTCTGTGAAATCATGGGTCAATACTGAGGCTTGGGGATTTGGATACAGTAATCTGTCTGTAGTTTGACTGAAGAATCCACGATTCGGATCAAATCCAGTTTTCAGGAGAACATTCAGAAATTCTCGGAAAATTCCTCCGCCATCTATGCCGGCTTCATCGAGTCCCGCAGCATTCACTAACTGTACTCTCATCTTTAACTTCATATTGGATTCTGAATCAACATAATATAATCAAATACTAATAGTTTAGATACTGTAAAATCATTTATATTATAGGATTTAATTTTATCGATTATCTCAACCGCGAAATCAAAACCCCACAATTTTTTTTAATTTCTATAGTTAATGACTTTGATAAGATATCCTTGAAATTTCATCCCAACGAAATGGTCATTTTCAACAAAACCACAAAGTTTGTCCCATTGAAATGAAATGATTTTTATTTACAGTAACGACTAATGAGAGGGATATTTAATGGGAAGATTAAAACCATTGTCTAACCAGGTCACGTGAGTAAAGTATTTTAGTTTAGATTGATAATACAGCTGTCTGAATGACTTTCAATATAACCATATCACTGGCTTAAATTTGAAAGGACTACTTACAACCTTATAAGACGGAACTTGTATTGTTCACCAGACTGAAGTTTAAAAAGCAGTTTTTACTTATTTTCTCAAAATATCGATTTTGTACTCATGACCTCATTCTAAGCCAACGATATACCAATGCCACAATGACTGTCATCAAAAAGTAAGAACCTACCATTATTCTGTGACAATTTTTCAAAAGCATCTTCATAGATATAATTTCTTCTGATCATTACATTGATATTTGGACCGCTTTGGAAATGATGGGCATCACCTTGATTCTCTTCTTTATCTTTGCCAATCAATTTCTGTAATATCTGTAAATATAAATGAAGAAATGTTTCATCTTTAACTTAATATTATGTTGATTTATGACATTTTGACACGATCTTTCAGCCTTAGTTAATCCTTAGATTTATTATCAACCCGTACTTAATTTCTCTATTGTAAGTAACGGATAATTTCTCCAATGCCGAGCATAGCCTTCATTTGCCATTCAGCTTTCTGCTGAATATGGCAGGCATATGTGTGCCTCCACCTGGATTTGACCCCGGTTGCCAGATTAGCCAGCAGGCGCACTAACCACATGTGGCATCATCATAACCCATGTTGGGTAAGAAGACAACGAGAGCGTATAGCACCTATACACAGGAAACACACACTGGCTTACCAATCAGTTTAATTAATCTCAAGTTAAGTAGGAAACACTGAAAGTCATGAAATCTTAACATATAATTACAAACCTTGACTCTTTCTTGAAAGGCAACAACAAATGGTAATTCTGTCAGTATAACTAAATTCTTCACATCTCTGTTAGACAGTGGTGGACCACCAGTCTCCTCGTTTATCTTGGTCAATGATTGCATCGTTCTAAACGGCCTCTGTGTGAATGCAGCCATCTCGGATCTGTACATCTGTGAGGGACCATCAGCATTAACCTTCACTCTGTCTGATAACCACATATCTTTAGTACAGAACGATGTCCTAGCATCTCTAGTGTAGATTTGTCTGACAAGACCAGCTGTGACCTGTAATCATATACATATAAGTAATTATCAAATAAACTTTAAAACATTTTTTTTATTTCAGTTCAACATCATTTCTTATTATTCTTACTGCTATGTACAGTTTCTGATTGATCTAACTTATATTCCTTGTATTAACTAACTCTATGACAGAAACCTCTCAACATGTGGGAGAATATTTTCATTGAAGGATATGACCTAATGCGACCGGGAACCACACAAATCCAGCACACTACCATGACGATTGGACTAATACAAGAACATTTCAAGAACAGTTTCTGACCTAGGATACTGTCATCAAGAAGTCTTAAAAGAATGTAAAATTATTAAAGATTAAAGTGTATATAGCTATATCTGACCGGTCATTTCATGTCAAAATAATTACTAGCATCATGTTTAGTAGGATTCTAGACTGCCTTAATTGCAAATTAAAACTTTGGATGGGTTCTGTGTACATGTACTTTGATTCAATCGTCGAAAAAATAGACGATTCTTATAATTTCATAGGGTGTTCTAGAACACTTAAATATGAAAACGGACAATTTGCATGTCCAATAAATCACATAAGAAGTTTCTGTTAAAACTGAAGCATAATTGTTTTTCAGATTTTTTTTTAATTATCGTCAGATATAGCTCTATACACTTTAATTATAATAAAAAATATTTAAATTCTGTGTCAACAATCTCCATCAAAGTCCATTCCTACCTTGAACAAATAACCCCACTGTAGAGTCTGCTTATTTAATTCCTTTTCATTATTATTCCTCGTCTTGACACCCGTCCTTTGTAAAGCTTTTCTATAATCATCATTGATGGTTGGTTTAGCGTCCGGATGAGCTAGTTCTATAATACCGAGACATACATCACGTAATGATATGACCATCTGCATTACCTCCTCCAGATTAAATGGCATACTAGATGCTTTACCTGTAACAATATAAATAAGTTTTTAAATCAGGAATTGTATGCAATAAAGAAGTCGCCTACCCCTGGTTTCAAAGTTGTCGATGTTTCTGTTGCCATGGCAACCACAATTTATGTCCAAATTTAAATAAAATTAAATGTGCATTATCTCCTATTAGTCCTAATTGTCCCTATCCACATTCCACGTTTCATAAACCTTGCTTGAAAACTGTTTGAGTTATGGCAGGATCCAGATTTTCTTGACAGTGCATTGCCTAAAAATGTGGCCTAATACAATGTTAGAATGGTTATAATACGAGGGGTTTTCGAAAAGTAATGCAAATTGCCCTCTAACTTTTTATTGACTGAACCGATTTCAATGAAACTTACTGACTATCTTCATCGAAATCTCCGCTTCAATATGTACACAAAATGCGATATTAAATCCAAGATTGAAATCATGTTTCAGCGTCTGAAATAGGTACTACTTTCATCCACTGAAATATGGTTGACCACATAGGCTTCCTGGGAACATACCTTCGCTATACAGAATGCGATGTAAGACCAAGAACTTAAAACTAGTCGCATGGGACTATATCTATAGACTATACTTGTTTATCAGGCATATTTATCTGATTTTCGTTAAAAAACTACTCTTAAGTGGATTCCTGGAGCAAAGAGGTATTTTTATGTGATATGAACATAGTGCTCAAATTCAGTAACAAATCGACGCTATATGAAATGTGTCTTAAGTTTTTCCTGCAGAAACTATCTGTAGAACATACTAGCTACCAATTTACGCATTGATTTGGGCAATTGAACAGTAGGGCCTTGGTCGGTGGACAAAATTCAAATGCATACCCTTCGTCACTGACTGCGTGTAATTTACAAATACGAGCTTCTTAGAATTTCAGGAGTCAAATAAATAATATTTCTGGTTCAGACTTCGTAAATGATAGTGAGTCTCTGTTTAGCCATCTGTTACGCTTCGTAAAACATAGTTTGCACGTATACTTAGCAACTTTTCTAAGTCCACACTTATATTTTTGAAGATGACTTTGTCAAACGTGTATGTAGCCCAATGTCATTTGGCTAGAACTTTTTGGGGTTATAGGTTTGCAGAACTGTAAAACAATAAGTTGAGTTTGATTGCAATTCATTGAGTGGACACATGCATAACATAAGACCGCAAGAAAGTAAAAGTCGCAAATACATATTTTGATATCTTGGATGACCACCATTTAGTCTTATATTTCTATTGACAGTCAAATACGCGAGTTGGAAGCATTGTTGAATGAAGAGACTTGTTAAATTTGACCATCTGAACAAAAAGTTGCCATGTGTCAAAAATGCAAAATGCTCTTGCAATCAATATAACACAAGCAAACAATACGTTTACCTTGAATTAAACACTCAAATAGGCACGTATACGTTGAAAAGATATCAGACGTGGATGTTATGTTAATTAATTATGATTGGCGACACTAAATGCTACTCTGTACCGTACGGACACCACTGCATATTTTTCTGACATCATTCAACGCATATCTGTGATATCTAAATAATTTTATAAACCGTTTTTCATACGTGGTGAGTCATTGGTCATGCAATGAAGGCATTAGGAATACACTCAATATATATGTAAACGCGTGGCGTCAAAAAAGCACGAAACGAACGTCAATCTTGTAACGAACAAAGCACGTGATGTATGACCAGTTCGATACGCGAATTATTATGACTTTGTTGTACAAACTTCACGTGCGAAATTAAGTCACTTCATAGTATATAATAAAAAAGTAATGGATAAATAAAAATGAGGACTTAGAAAAGTTGTTAAGTATATTAGGGGTATAAATAAAATATTTGTTTGCATTTAAAATAAGATGGTATTTTAGACAACACACAGTGAGCATGGTACCCATGGGGTACAAATGTGGTTAATTTCTAGAATTTTCTTCAAAATGATGTGAAAGTGGGATAACATCTAGCATGTGCGATCAGCTAACTGCCCTACTACCAATATTGCAGCTTTGAGGCCAATATATAACTTTTTATCAACATTTTGTTTGCTTGTTGTTGTTGTCAACTGATTATTTTTGTTGTTGTCTTTCAGCAGCAATTGGTCTGCTTTGAAACACGTTGAATAAATAAAACATTGCTAAAAATAATCCTACGATGTCTGTTAATCGTTAAAAAATCCTAGTGTATCAATTTGTCACTTTATCTAAGTTAAGTCCATTCTTTGATATAAGGCATATTTTCAGTCAGTTTTGCAATACGTTTTTCCAATGCTTTTTAGCTTAGTGTACATTAGTAGGGGCATTTTAAACTTACATTATGACGCAACCGATGAATCGAAGTCAACCAAATTTTATCCAATTATAGACAATAGTTACATAGTTAAACATGCCAAATTTAACGCCTTAAAATCACGAAACTACAAAGATATGAATACATTTGCATTACTTTTCATACACCCCTCGTACATCATACCTGAATTTTTGCCACAGAAATCAGCATCATGAAGTGTGTGTAATGAATGACTAAACATAGAACAGAATGTAGATAATACAGGAACAATTCTACTGGATTCTTTCTCTCCCATGGCTAATCCTCGACTCAGTAACATTATCAATGATGACTCTGTCCTGTAATGTAACACAAATTCATTTCAAGCTTATCAGTGGTTTACGGCAGAATAACGGTGGATTATTCCCGATAATTTCACAGTTTATAATTTCACGCAAACGGACTACTTTTTTAAACAAACTTCCCCGCCGCCAAAAATAAGTAAATGTAGCATTGCCACTTGTTCTCCTAATCTTTAACAAATAAAAGAACACTACCTGTACATAGATGTAAATAAATGGACGAAATTGAAGCCATTGCAGAAGAACTACTTGATGACAACTAGGCGCGCGCATGGCAGGAAAACGATGTCACGCAAAACATTTGAGGTATATTGTGGCGTATTTCATAATTTCAGCTATTTGAAGCATGAAATAAATAGAATATTAGTATTTTACCGTTTATGATCGCTGATAATTCACCTCGTGAGCAACTGACGTAATATTTTCACGAGTGGTGCAACCATGAGTCAAAATGTAAGTCTGCTGCTCACGAGGTGAATTATCAGAAAATCATACACGGTAAAATACAAATATCCTCTATATAATAATAATAATGATAAGAATGTCATTATTTTCTGTGGGTAACATTATTGGCAAACAAATTTTCAATATGTTCCATAATAATCACTACAGGGCAGTATTTAGTCTAAAATTGATATTGATGAAGGGGTGACCCAGTGGTCGAGTGGGTCTTAACATTGAAGGTCATTGACCAATCTGTCAGGGAAAACCTGAATGACCATGCACTTACAACAGTTCAAGTTGTACGCTAACAAATACTATTCCTGTTAAAATTTAGCCAGTGCCTTCATTAAACATTACAGGTTGCAAACTAGAAGTGTAAAAGAGATATCAATGCAGATAATGCCCTGACAATATTAATGTTACTATGTGTAAATCAATAGGCAATAACTTACTGCAATTTAATCAAACTTAAAGTATAACCTGGTGCTAAAATGCAAAACAAGGTATGATTCAAAACAGCTAGTTAAATTTCTTAGAATCCAATCAACGATTATTGACATATAGCTTGTCTACAGACAAATGGAAGACTGTCCACCATATTGATTGACCGAATTGTAACTTTATTACCAAAATCTAGTAACATCATGTATGGTATAGCTTGGAGAATTTGACATGACTCTCGACCTCTATTAGAATAATTTAACAGCTAATATATTGTCTATATTTGTAATCACGGTTGTATATTTTTAATACCAATACAAATCGAAAGCACTGATATTGAACAATATGCTTGCGGAAAATGACATATACGACGCAAGAGCCTAACAAAATATTCATGCATAAAGGTCAGGATCTTGTCAAATACTCCGAGCTACAGGTAAAACAAATGAATATTTAATATTTAACAAATTACCTGGTTGCTGTAACAGTTGATAATCTAACACAACAATGCCATAGATTACGTACAAATCTTGTATTGTAAGCCAGAGTATACAATAATCTGTAATAAGTTAAATAAAGTTGTAGTGAGAACATGGAACATAGCAAATTTACAACACAGTTTGATTAGATGCCATGAGGAAAAGCAGATTCAAGCTGTTTCAGAATTTCTAAACTTCTTTATTGAGACATCTTAAAAATGAATACAGAATTAAGGGCAAGAATAAATCTATTTTGGCATAATGCTAAATCGTCTAGTCTCCTACCGGTTTGAAGCCAATATCCAGTTAAAGTGTCTTCACCATTGGCATTTCTATAGCAACCAAGATTTTTATGAAAATCAAGGAATTGAATGTACCGGTACACAACCTCCTAGTCTACATACAAAGGTACAAACTACCCAGCTAGGAAATTTCTAAGTAATGGCATAATTTAGACTTTTTACTGACATGTGCAACAGATGGAACAGGAAATGTTTGTAAAACATGAATATCCCCCATGGCAGCACAATAGTCGTAAATGGTAAAGGTCATAGTGACCTTGACCCATGATCTCAAAATCAAAAGGGGTCACCTGCTGTTGATGGTTAACCTGCATGTGAAGTTTGAAGATCCTAAGGCAAAGCGTTCTTGTGTTTTGAGCAAAACCATTTGGTCTACTGACAGACCTACTGACATGAGCAAAGCAATATACCCCGTCTTAAAAGATGGGGTGGGGATAAAAAGAATAATGAAACAATGAAACAAACCTCTCTCTGTGAATGGAGAATTTATGTTGACTCATTAAACAATGACATATCACAGATACAGCATATAATACATCAGTATCTGGTTCCATACTGACCACAGATACCATCTTTACTACATGTACTGGTGAGTCTATAACATTCAAACATTCACTCTTCAACTCTAATATCTTGTTTAACTCAGGATCCTGTCAAATATAACAATATGTTACATGTAGCGGTGAATCTATATAAAATGATTCTAATATGCAGCCAGTTTCTTACAGTCTGTAAATTTAGGATTTGAAAATATTCGTCTTAATCAGCAAAAGTGACCAGTTTTCGTTTATAGTCTATACATATTTCCTGCATTAGTTACTTGCCCGAACCAAAAATTACTTGTCCTGGAAAACCTGACAAGTGCTAATATCTCAGACTGGCCTAATCTGTTTGTAACAGCGAGTTATTGGACAAACAAATTGTTAGTTTCTTAAGACAGTTATTGAATATATCACAAACAAAGGTTATACAAATACTCATCCAGAATTAATTATTGATGAGCATACTAATATTGATGTACGACAACAATATACAATACATACATTATGTGATACTTCCATTTCATCCTCAGAATCAGAATCTTCATCACCGAGATTATATGAGGATGGTAACAATGGCAACAATCTCTGTAATACTTGTACATATAAACTGAACGATTCTATAGGTAGTCTTTCTGTAATGATAAATAATGTCCATGCTGTAACTGTAATACTTGTACATATAAACTGAACGATTCTATAGGTAGTCTTTCTGTAATGATAAATAATGTCCATGCTGTAACTGTAATACTTGTACATATAAACTGAACGATTCTATAGGTAGTGTCTCTGTAATGATAAATAATGTCCATGCTGTAACTGTAATACTTGTACATATAAACTGAACGATTCTATAGGTAGTCTTTCTGTAATGATAAATAATGTCCATGCTGTAACTGTAATACTTGTACATATAAACTGAACGATTCTATAGGTAGTCTTTCTGTAATGATAAATAATGTCCATGCTGTAACTGTAATACTTGTACATATAAACTGAACGATTCTATAGGTAGTCTTTCTGTAATGATAAATAATGTCCATGCTGTAACTGTAAACTTGTACATATAAACTGAACGATTCTATAGGTTGTGTCTCTGTAATGATAAATAATGTCCATGCTGTAACTGTAATACTTGTACATATAAACTGAACGATTCTATAGGTAGTGTCTCTGTAATGATAAATAATGTCTGCGCTGTAACAGTGTTTGAGTTTGTGATAACAATTAGGAGATGTTATAATCATACAGAAAATGTTGGCTATAAACAGATGGATGCTGGAGGTTTAGTGGTCACACTAACTCATCATGATCACAGTATGCTCAGCAGGGGTTCTACTAGCTTCTGAATCTGACGGGTCATTATGCTAATTTTTTTTACTAAATTTTACCGTAAACAGACAAGTATACCCCAAGATTAGGAGAGAAAATGACCCTTCACATCAAAATCTTGAGGGTCAAAATGTGCATTTTTGGAAATTTCAAGGATCAAACTCCTTAATCCCAAGTTAAATAAAACACTGGCTCAGATCAGCTAACAACAAAATATTCTAACAAATGTAACAATAAAATTTTAGATATTTAGAGAAAAATTATAACAGTACAATGTCAGATACAATGTACAACGCTTATACTGAGAAATTAAGAAATAAACTTACCAATAACTTTATCACCAAGAGTAAGAAATGATCCAAGAAGCCATGGTGTCATTTCTATTTTAGCCATCTTTCTGTATGCAGTTTTTCCTGACCCCTTATTCTTCCCTTCTCCCATTTCCTCTTCCTTACACTGGAAGATTAGGGTCTGTATCAGATCAACAAAAGGAAAAGGATATTTCCCATAAGCCATTGCTGGGAGTAGAAACTGTGAGATTTGTTCGGTGTAGACAGGACACAATAAGGACTTACAAACTGCTCTCAACACATGGTTGCTGAAATAAATACAGTTAAAGAATTAAAACTACGAAGAGATACAAAAAAGATACATGCCTTTTTGTACTTGTCCTTCTATTTTCGAACATAATACTGGTAATTACCATCATATTGAGATATTAGTGTCTGTTCACAGATGTATACTCATAGGTAACCTGGTTAGAGTTGTACGGGCATAAGATTGATCAAGCACACATTGTTCTACTAAATTCAGAGCTGTGATCATGCCATGCATATTTAATAATTTAATAGTATCGGCAATCAGAAAATAAACAAACTCAAGATGTTTGTGAAACACATATGCTCCATGGCAGTCAAATAGTCAACAAGAGCTGTCACTAGACACCGCGCTCGACTATTCGCAGCCATTTGTCAGAAAAAATATAAGTTCAAAACAGGCCATTTAAAATTTGTATTATATTGAAACGTGAGTTACGCTACTTAGTTGACTACATGGCAATGAAAGCTAATGTACAATGGTTGTTGAGGCATGGCAATTATCTCAACACTGGACTATTAACAAATATTTGTCAGTGAAAATGATTTTAAGACTTCAAGCGGCACTGTACTCTATTCAAGAAATGTGTATGTTTAAAGGGAATTGTATACATCCACTGACATAACAAAGTTTCTACAAAATAATCATATGAGTAAGATATGATTTGTTGAAGGAGTCAATTTTAAAACAAAGGTGACAAATTAAAATAATAATGTAGAGGATACAGTCATGTAATAAATCAGTGATGAGTTTAAAGTAGTTTAGTAATTATTTTTAGTATTGAATACAATACCATGCCAAACAACACAAGTTTGATATCCTCGCTGGATAGTCAAAACCTCGTATCTCAGGTTTGTATGAGCGGGGAAACAGGAGACCATTTTGCTCCTTATGTCAAAATATCGTAGCTCTGCACCAATCATTTTCTTAGATATACGTCATATGACACATTCAAAACCTCGCACCCATTTATTTTTGGTAACAAAATGTGAGATCTCGGCCAGATATGACTATTTGGCATTAATTTGTCAAATTCATCTACAGTTTCGGGTGAGATACAACCTTTTGACACATAGATACAACCTTTAGACACAGAAAAAAGGCAAACACCTATCACTGTCTAAAATTTTTACTGCCTAGCAACAATATTCTACTTATCACATAAACATCATATAAACAAAGAACATCACATGTCATTTGCAAAGTATGTAAGCACACTGTGCAATACGATTTTTTTATTGCATAGTAGGAAAGTGTACAGATTTGTGATAAATGTAGGTATTAACAAGTTTTAGATTCAGCCAGAGAACTAAACTGGGAGGATAAATACAATACAAGTTAGCAATAGTGAGCAATACATGTAATACAATATTCTAGTGGTTAACCTAAATATCTATCTTAAGAATTCAAGCCTCAACAAAACAATGTGATATTTTCAGTTTACCATATTAGACAAATAATGTGTGTATTATACGACATTATTAAACTGGCAATCATTTATATGTGAGAATTTGTTACTTTGTACTTGTTTAAAGGGGAAGTTAAACTTTTCAATGCAATATCATTGATAGTAGGTGAGATATGGTTTGAATGTAACTTGCATGCAAAACTTTAACTAAGGAAAGTCTAAGTTAAAAGGGGCATAACTTGAATTAAACTAAAAATGGAGTTATTACAATTGACCAGTACCATTGACTAATGATGATAAACAAGTGTTATAAGTTTCAATGCAATATCATAAATAGTAACTAAGATATGGCGTGAATAGAACTTGCATGTAAAACTTGAACCAATAAACTCCTATGTTAAAAAGGGGCATAACTGAAATAAAAAATAATAGAGTTATTGCCCTTGACTGATACCATTGACTGATGATGGTAAACAAGTGTTGTAAGTTTCAATGCAGTATCATGGATAGTAGCTGAGATATGGTCTAAATGAAACTTGCATGCAAAACTTTAACCAAGAAAATTCTATGTTAAAAAGGGGCATAACTCAAATAATAATCATAATAGAGCTATTACCCATGACCGGTACCATTGCCTTATGATGGTTAGTAAGTGTTGTTAGTTTCAATGCCATAGCACAGATACTATTTGAGATATGGCCTTATTAGTAACTTGCATGCAAAACTTTAACCAAATTTTCTAAGTAAAAAAGGGCCATAATTTGCATTAAATTCATGCAAGAGTTATCTAACATGGTTGATTACATGACAGGGAAAGCCAGTGCAAAGTTTCAATCCAATATATGCACTGGTTATTGAAATATAACCAAGGTTAAAGTTTTGCATGCAAAACTTTAACCATATGCAACGCCGACGCCGACGCCGACGCCGACGAACAAGTGACTGTAATAGCTCTCATATTCTTCGAATAGTCGAGCTAAAAATGGTAAAGGTCACAGTGGCCTAGACCTTTGACCTACTGACCTCAAAATCAACAAGGGTCATCTACTGCTGTTGGCCAACTCCCATGTATAGTTTGAAGATCCTAGGAAAAAGCATTCTTTGGTCATTGAACGGAAACCATTTGGTCGACAGACAGACATGAGCAAAGCAAAGATGGGGTGCATAGGTATTGAATATTGAGCAGTAATTAATGCATCACAAATAGTACCTAATGTACAGTATTAATACATCACAAATAGTACCTAATGTACAGTATATAAAATGTACTACCTGAATATAACATCTTTACAACTTGCAGCATAACTGATTGGATTCATGATTAAATCAAATATACTTTCTGCCACTGGTGTAGGTGGGATGTGACTTCTCTCCAAGCTTGATGGTACTTTACTGTTCAATAACAATCTCATACAACCAAAGTAATCTACAAATACAGGAAACATAGGAAGTCAGCGAGTACATTCAGTTAGAAACAAGGAAATCCAAAAACCTAGAAGCCCATTCTTATATGTATCTTAGTTAAAATCAGGCTTTTCAAAGAGGATTTTGAGCAAACTTAATGAATCATAGCTTTATTTCTCTCATATCCTTGGGGTGACGTATTTCAACAAGAACAAAGTATCGAGAGTGATTGATACATGTATAAATGTAGAACTTTTTTTACAATTGACCAAAACTAAATTAGCATAAACTTAGGCAATATTTCTTGATTCTACAACAGTATGACAACTGCATGAATATATCAGGCCAGAGACAGAAGGCGCTCTGGTAACCCAGGTCTATAAACTTTTTAAGACAATATTGTGTTTATTAATAGAACAAGGATTGAATTACGTAAAATAGTTTTCTCTTCCAAAATATTCAAGCTTTTCTTGTCAATTCCCTCTAGACACAAATCTTATCATAGCCACAGTGCCTTAGATATTTTCTAGGGAATGGCCTGGGTATTGTAGGTATATAGGACAATACAACAAATTGATATAATCAAAACATAGACAACAACAACAAGATTTTACCAGCATTGATGAGATATTTCCAGACTGACATCAGGATATCAGCACTTTGATATGCTGACTTTGATGTATACACCTCTAACATTCTGAATGGTATAGCAATGGGTTGACTTGTACCTGCTATACTCGACAAATATCTGAAATTATACAAATACAGCTAGTTTCTAGCACATACCATTTATAATTAACCACATATTGTAAATTATTAGGCTTCTGTCTCTTGAGTGGTAGTTTGAGGTTGAAATCATGAAACAGACCTGTTGAAATTTTGTAAGGGACCTGTTGAAATCATGGTAACATGTACAGGCCTACCGGGCGCTATAGAACTTCTTGAAAGGGGCTGTTTAAATCCTGAAAGGGAAGGGGCCAATGGAAATATTGAAAGGGACCTGTACGAGTATGGCTAGACTCAACAAACAGCTTGTTAAGTAACAGTTACCTCAAGCCTTCATTTCTCGCATGTGAGTAGAGACATGAAGAAAATAGAACCAGAGAGTTTTAGGTATGTGTCACACCAGGCAAATTGGTGGCCCTTTAAGAAGGGGTATACTTAATAAATATTAACACGAATCGTAGCAATTGTATAGTATATTACAGACCATGTACCCATGGCAAATATTAAAGTAAAGCTCAATAACTGATTGGAAATACATGATTATAGCTAACCTGAGACATAGCAGTAATATTTTCTTCACTTGTTGAGAACCTTTACTACCAGTTTTCATCTGTTTCAGATAAATGTCTTTATGTTTCACTAACTGCTGGCATAACCATACCTAAACAATTAACATAAAATAACTATCAGATTGACATAATCATACCTAAACATTTAACATAAAATAACTATCAGATTGACATAATCATACCTAAACATTTAACATAAAATAACTATCAGATTGACATAACCATACCTAAACATTTAACATGAAATAACTATCAGATTGACATAATCATACCTAAATAGTTAGCACAAAATAAATTTCAGATTGACATAACCTTACCTAAACATTTAACATAAAATAACTATCAGATGTACAGACACAAAATTGAAGTGTGAAACAACATCACAGTGAAGTTCTGGGACAGAGGAAGAATGAACACAAAAACTCTGGCAAAATAAGGAGAGCACAATATTGAGAGTGCTTTAAAATGCTTATTTACAATAAACATTACACAAAGCAAAATTAAGCTGCTTCCTACTACATAAAGATTTGGTTAGGTAGAAAAAATTAACTAGAATTATCATCACCAGCCACAAGTTGCTTTTATTGAGGCTATTTTTATGACAATCGGAACTTGTCATATTGACCAAACTGATGTTGAAATAATTTGTTTTACTATTTAAATGAATGTAATTTTGTAAAGAGTACTTTCTGGATAGATTTTCCTTGTTTTCACACAATAGCAATTTTTTAAGTACAACCTTCTCATTGATCTCCCACAAACCCTGGCTATATCCATCCATCCCCAGCACAAATTCATATGTCTCCTAACTTTTGTAAATCATTTATTTTCGTGGGGGATTAAATTACATATATTTAGTGGTTCACATTCAACCACAAAATCAAATCCCAATAAACAATAATTTTGACCCTTGCACTTATTACATGAAGTACAAGTCCACAAATAAATGGCCCATTGAAATGGTCTTTTTTACCAAAAGCGTGGAATTTTTTCCCCCTCGAAATTAAATGATTTAACAGTATATGACGTGGGAGACATAAATATCTCATAATGATATAACCTACCAGTCGTTCACCATCATCCTTGTCAGAATAAAACTGACATATCTTCCATGCTAAGTTATATAGAACACCAACTGTTGGCTGGCTCTTCTGTAACTTAACTTGCTGTTCTTGAAACTCATGTCGTAATTTTTCTTTCTGAAATTATATTTTCAATGTCTACAGTGAACTTCAAATGTTTTTATATAAAGGCGTGACAGAATCAATGCAGTTGACAGTTCTAAATTAGTAGTGTGCATTTGTTATGCGATTGACCATATAAACACTAATTTAACAATACAGAAGCCTAATTATTAGATTATTTCCTGCTCAGGTAAATAAACCAAATAATTGAAATAAACTTGAATACAAAATATCTCATCGACTGATTATACATAAATGTATAAGTTATAAACTAACAAATGTCAGAGTAATTGGTTATTAACAAGTTAGCACAATTATTTAATTTTTGAAACACTTGAATAGTAAAAAAATCAGCTATTAGTTACCAATAAATATAGGTTTTTTATTTATTATATATCACCAGAGTTTTACAATCATTGTGTTAAACAATACTTACATGAAACTTCCGAACTCGATATCCTCGATAGAAACTCTGAATCTTTATCGCATTTTCAGTCTTAATGCGAAATACCTAAAAAGAAATATAATTTAAAATGTCTTATATAAATAATTAATCAACTTAATGCATCCCCGTCTAATAAACTAAACATCAGTCAGTCTATATCACTGAAGTGTTGAAAATTCTAATATAAAACTAAAAAAAAAGAATATACTAACATTCTGATAGACAGATACAATACAGAATCAATCACGTACACTGGCTTAGAATGAGAAGGTTGTAAGTGCCATGTCATGTCATGTTGACCAAAGTGAAGTTGTAAAAGGTTGTTTTAGCATTCAAGTAAAGAGTAATTCACTAATTGTCAAACAGTGTTTCTTGTAGTTACGACCTTCTCATTCTAAGCCAGCGATATGTATATTAAAAAATGGATGCATTGTGTATGTAAATGACCAGATAATGAGTAAATAAGTCAAATATACTCACTTCTCTTTTCTCTCGTTCCTCTTGAGCTCGTTTCAATAATGTCTCTTTTTCTTCCTGTAGATAAGTAAGTTGATATACGGGTATAGACGGGTTACAGTCAAAACGTAACCCCAACAAAAACGTAACCCTAAACAATAGTCAAAACGCAACCCCAGTGCGGTCAAAACGTAATCCCTGTATAAGTCAAAATGTAACCCTTATAGTAATTATTTTGATGAACAGTTTTAGTGTCCTTTTGTTAGTTAATGAAGATAAGTCGTTATAAATGTGAATTAAATCTGATAAAAATATGGTATTTATTGCATAAAGTATATGAAAATAAATTGAATACTAGTTAAATGATGTGTTTGTTTGGCATGCACAAAAATGTGTGAACAAACCATTGTGATAACAAATGTGCAAACAAAAATATTGGAGCAATTACCAACATACCAACCTAATTGAGCAAGCTTCTTAATATCTAAATTAATTATGAAGTAAAACAATACTAAATTTAAATTTGATCGTGTATATACAGTTATATATATGATATATAATGTGCTATTACTGGGTTTACATTTATCAAAAATCCAGGAAATTTATACAAGATTACATTGCATACCATGTAATAAAGACAAGCAATATATAGTTTGAAGACATAAAAAAATGCATACAATTGATTTATGCAACAAAACTGACGATAAATTTCCTAGACTTTATAATGAAAAATGTGCTCTTACTATACTATACATATTTCTAATCGTGAATAGATCATTTGATGGACAATTCTTTAAACGCCCGAAAGTAACATGATATCATTTGTATTTATTTCACGCTTTAACATATGATATTATGTTATATAGCTATCATAATGTAAAGGAATGTAATAAAAATGTATTATTATAATGATGTTGAATATGAATAAATCAGGAAAACAATGTTTGTGTAGTAGTTATATTCTACATTTTCTATAAAGTGCATAATTATGCACACACAAAGTATAAAAATTAATTTGTATTTCACAAGTGTACATGCATGTAGATCTAATTGCTCGTATTTGTTAGTTCACACATCAATTTCAACATGACAAACAAACAAATCCTAACAGCTAAGATATACAATTTTAGTAAAAATACTTTCAAAACTTATATTTTACGACCTTTTTTATCCAATTTCTGACTACACATATCACATGCATATAATACTTGAAGGGTTACATTTTTACATCAAGTGTTACATTTTGACTTTTACAGGGATTACATTTTGACCGCACTGGGGTTACGTTTTGACTGTTATTTGGGGTTACGTTTTTGTTGGGGTTACGTTTTGACCGGATCCCGTATAGACATGTGACAAATATTGTATTAATCAAATCCTATACCCACAACTACACAGTCACAGTTTTACTAACAAGCATCAAATGTTTACTGATGACGGGAATGGGGGGGGGGGGAGACTTGATATTTTGCCCCCTGCTAGGGCATATCTACATCATGATCTATTTTTACTCCCAAGCATTCATTAATGAATATAATTGGGAGGGGTGTCTGACAAGGGCAGACATAAAATTAATGAAGAGAAAGCTCTAGGTGAGATACAAGGAATCCGGACCGTGAGATACAAGGAATCAGGACCCTGCGATACCCTAGCTCATTTCAAATAGATTCCTTGGTTCTTTAAAATGCCCGGTGTAGAGCACCGAAACACGCAATACTATCTCTGAGTTTCCAACCAGTTCATCTCTAGGCGGTTGGGAAACACTAAATAGCGTTACTGAAATAACCAAGTGCCCCGGCCGAGGATCGAACCAGGGTCCTCTCGATCAGGAGTCAAGTACGTTATCCACACGACCACCAAGCCACACACATATAGACAGTAAAATTCTGCTATTTTGGCACAAGATAAAATGCACAATCCACACTTACATTGCAGTGTAGGGAAATGGAGAGGTAAAAAAGGCCCTGCCCCCTGGTGTTGGGAAGTTTGGTGGAGGGGCTAGTCAAACAATCTCGACCTAGTGACTACGCGTCACAAAGGTCAAGACCCAGAGCGCAAAAAAACAGGTAGAAATCACGCAGATGATAAAGTTTAATTTTAAGCCCGATTTTGATGTTTTTCGGCAATGCACATGCATACTATGAATAAAAAAGACGAATGCCGTTGAATACCTTGTAATATGGTTCGTTATTACCAGTAAACCGATAAATAAATCAGCACACACGCACGGTCCTTGCAAAAAACCTTCATGTACACAATCCACTGTGTGGTATCATGCGCCAACGTGCCGAGTCTAAAAGACCGTTTTCCGTACTTTCCCGGAATTCATTGGTTAACATTACACGAGTCGTTAAAGTGCATAAAAAGTCCAAACTCTTCTTCTTTTTGTTTGTTTATCAATATTTAACTGTTTTTAGAAAAAATCATCTCTATTCATCGACAAATGTTCGTTTACTTTTAGTTTTTTTTGTTTCAAGCGGGCGCCGGAAGTGTATTGTTTCACGTGTACTACGGTACAGTTCAGTGAAAATCAAGCGCGCCAAAAATAACAAATTTTCGGGAAACCCCTCCCAGAATCCTTTCATTTGCGTATTCTGATTGGTCGATAGCTGGAACTCCGATTTCTACAACAACAACAATGAAAAGAACATAACAAGTGAAATGTAATTCAAAACTACAACATCGTCGTGTTAAACTTGTTGGATAAACAAATCGCTGTGTGTTTTAGGAATATTTTTAATTCATATAGCAAACAATAGGTTCATTCTTCCTGGATATGTTATAAATTTCACGGAGGTTGGTAGTTTTGGTTAACTTTTAAAGTTTCAAAACTTGCGCGCAGATTCTCGTCGCAAAATCTGCATTGAAAAGTGACACAATAGTTCGTGTCTCCGTGGAAGAAAACCACCGGAGACCGAAATCTTGTCTAGTGGAGGGGATGGTTTTTATTGACTTACCAAATTTGATTGACTGCAAAAAATAAGCACAGTAAGTCTTAGAATCATAACATAATATATCGGTCTGAAATATTAAGATAAAGATAATCTGAAATCTGATTAATTAAATAACAATATTCCATTCCCCACCCACTAAATTGACTAATCTTTGTTTTTGGTATCTATGAAAAGCACAAATTAAACACCTCGTACCTTCTTACTAGCACCTCTCAGTGATTGTTGAGGGGTCCTCTTGAAATTTCCTTCAAAACTGTAAGCACTCATATTGTTGAATTTAATCTAACATTTATATTTTTGACAAATAAATCGAATTAAAATTCTATTTTCGTTTATCATGCCTTCAGCTGTCAAACCGAAAGTGTATTATGTATCGCGATTTTTGATTGGATATGGGAATTCCCACCAGCCAATGGAAATTCCAGATACATTTCACTTCCTGGATTATCGATTCAATGACGTCATTTCCGTACTAAATAACAACACGTGAATGTGCTAGAAAAACGTAGAAATATAGATATTTTGTGTAAGAAGCGCACAGACCGTGCTGTCATGTTTTATTTGATCGGTCTAGGCCTTGGTGATGCTAAAGACATTACGGTTAAAGGCCTTGAGATTGTCAAAAGCGCTAAAAGAGTCTATCTGGAGGCTTACACTTCTATTCTGACAGTTGGAAAAGATGCACTGGTTAGTTTGACAGGTGTTCACAGCACTTTGATCAATGCAAGACTGGGCAGTCAATTGTTATGCACATGTCAATTGAACCGCCCCCCCAAAAAAAAACCCCACTGGGGAAGGAGGGGGATATTTAGTCTTTTTTTTCTCCAAAATCATGCAGGGTAAAATCCCTAGGCTAGCTTCACCCTCCACTCCGGACGCCAGGGCCA
The DNA here is from genome assembly GCA_963678985.1 of Spisula subtruncata. Taxonomy (NCBI): domain Eukaryota; kingdom Metazoa; phylum Mollusca; class Bivalvia; order Venerida; family Mactridae; genus Spisula; species Spisula subtruncata. The sequence goes on along the minus strand of OY787662.1, from coordinate 23,970,960 downwards.
TGCTGAAGGTAAAACCCCTGCCCATTGCCGCCAACCTACACCATTGAAAAAGAGTCCTGGCTGTATTTCCTCACTATTTTAGACGTGAAACAAAAGCCCTGTACAGTCGTACAGGGACATCAGAAATTTGTAAAACCTAGGGCTTCATATGACTGGTGTAAAATCACTTTCTTACTTAGTCCTGTTCCCCCATAGTAGGGCATAGGGATGTCTACCAGTCGTCTCTGTATTGTGCTTTCTGCTTAGCCTTGTACCACGATAGCCTGACAGATCCAGCTGTAGTGTTCTTCTCCACGTCAGTAATGGTCGACCTCGATTACTTTCATTTGCTTTTAGGATACCAGTTGAGAGCTTGGAGCTTATGTTCAAATTTCTTACAATGCTTCCATGTCTCAGACCCGTAGAGTAAGACTTCATATTGGGTTTGAAGAGCGTGATCTTGGTGTTCAGCTGTATTTACTGTTATACTGCTTTTCCAAATGTAATCATTTTGGTTAGGGCTTTGAAGGCCTGCGATCCTGTCGCTTTACCAATCCTGATCATTACATCTTCATCAGTGAGACCTAAAACAATGTTTTTGGATATATTTACTTATTATGCTGTATTACTTTACAGAGGTACTTTTCCTGTTTGTTCAGTTTTTGTACTTTGTACAGACATAATATTATATTTGTTTCTTGCAGGAGAAGTTTTATGGCAGAGAAATAGTTCTTGCTGACCGTGATATGGTAGAGACAGAATCAGGTAGAACCTATTCTAAAAGTTAGTTATAATAGTATCTAGACAATCATTAATATAAACAATGCAGCTTATGAGTTATGTTTCCTTTAAGTGTTTAACATTATCATATGTCTCAATTTAAGTGAATTACTCGGGCAAAACATATTCACTATTTATACGATTGTATGCTGTCAATCTATTCTTTTCTCGTGAAATGATTATTAATTCCCTTTACAGCCATCAAGCCCAGAATAAAATCTAGCTAAAATTGAAAAAAAGTTATGCTATTTGATTGATAAAATATATTATCTAGTCGGGTAGCCAAACTAGGTGTGTGTCAATGTCAAACTTTTATAAATTGTTTAGAAGTTCTCACTAAAAAGTAATTATTATTTAAGATTAATTTACTTCTGATTAATGTAGTTAGTTGGTTTAAACATATTTCTATTTCATTTTGCAACATAATTGCAGTACTTGCAAATTTTGCAAAATTATTGAACAAAAACTACACGTCTGACAATTACTGTAGGTAAATAATGTTAAAAGAGGATTGATTGGATTGAAAGCCATATAATTATAATTATCTTTTTCGTTAATGCCTGTTTGTCAGTGATATATTTCATTTATTTGATTATATTGTTAAATTTTCTTTAGATGCATTACTAGCAGACTCTGAAAGTGAGGATATTGTATTCCTGGTTGTTGGAGATCCTTTTGGGTATGTTTCAGTTTGATTTATCAACAAGATTCAGATTTGGTTATGTTTTGAAGATCACTGTATAAGTCTTGGTAATTAGACTGCAATCTGTTAATTTAGAATTTGAAAGTACAACTACTTGTCTGAATGAGCAAATTAGCAAAAGTGAATAGATTATCTTTATACTATGATACATTTTACATGTACGTGGGTGAATCAAAAAGTTCATAGAATTTTAACGTAACTTTTTTATTTTCAGAGTTATTGTCGTCATATTTATACTGAATGAATACTTTGGTATTTTCTTTACATACACAGATTTATAGCGACCTAATGATTACTGTTTTAAAAATAATTATATTTTAAATAAGGGCATTTACGTATACCAGAGCACACGGATAATTTGAAACACATTTTATTAAATTTTCTAAAATATCTTAATTGTAGAACCTTCAAATACCGTCAAAATTTTATGTTCAATTGCATGATATCTTTTATAAAGTCGGTTAAAATTTCAGACGTCGACTCCTATAAATAATGTTTTAATCAACATTTACATAATCGCACTATATAGAAATACCCGCGTAAAACAGGTCTACCAGAATTTACGGAACCACGGGCTGCTATCAAAATATGCGTAAAACTGGAATATACGCACAGCATCAGAGACAATACATGGTTTGAAACGTTATGTATATATCCTGAAATCAATAGACATCCATTTAAAGTGGAATTATTGCTTTCGTGTAGGATAATAGAAGTTGGCAACCAAATAAAATACACCCGATATTGGTGCCGAAGGTTTGCAACGTCGTCGAAGAGGACCAGCGCAATATAATAGCGGATATAGCAAAACACTTAGATAAATCTTATGGGACAGCGCACACGGTATTAAACAAACAATTGAATATGCAGAAACTATTATCAAGATGGTTATCCAAAAATACCTACATATTAGTCACTCGAGAAGCGAAAATGAGTCAAAATGTTAACGTTAGTATTGACAAACATGGCGTTAGTTTGACGTCATTCATCAAATGACGCTGAGGTGCTCCGGTATGCTGTTACAGCATGTGTGCGTTTCAATGTAAAAATCATGTAGTTTTGACTAATTCAATGAAATTTAACAAACTGTTTCGTTATACTTATGATCACGTTATAGTAAAATGTGAAAGCATTTGAAGCTGTGGTTTGTGAGTTATGATATTTTTCTACGAACTTTTTTATTCACCCACGTATATATTTCTGCACTAGCTACTTGTTAGAACTAAGGATAAAAAATGTTCTCTAGCAGGAGAGAACATGTATCGCTGGCTTAGAATGAGAAGGTGGTAATTGCCACTTACGACTTAATATATAAGACTAATGCATATTTGAAATCTACACCATATGGCACTTCTTATGAGTCTATTTTTAGGAAAATCAAAATTTGTCATGTTGACCATACTGAAATTGAAAAGGCTTGTTTTACCATAAGTAAAGAGTGATTGCCAGACAGTTTTTCTTGTTTTCTCAACATATTATTTTTCTCATTCTAAGTCAGCGATATGTGATGGCATCATCTTTTCTGACATCATCACTGATCAGCTTAAATTTGTTACTATAGACGTTGTTTTGACTTGGCAACTGTAGTAATGTGATGAAACGAATCTGCCTCTCATTGTCCTTTGAATAAACATTTCTTAAACTTGTCACAACTTTTTTTTATAAATATTGCCTTTTAAGTTGTGCCACCAAGGTAATGTTTTTGTTGGAACTAAGTTTAAGTAGAGTTATGGTACTTGTTTGAATAACTGGTTGACATATTATATAAACTCATGCTTTGGTCTTGATATTTACAGTGCTACAACCCATACAGATCTTGTATTGAGAGCTAAACAGAAAGGTGTAGATTATAAGGTTATACATAATGCATCCATCATGAACGCTATTGGTTGTTGTGGTCTACAGGTGAGATATTATCTAACTTTCTAATGCTGTCATTTAAAGTATGTGCTGAATAAAGTTTTAAATGCTTGTTTTGAGAAATTCTACAGATGTCAGAGATATTGTTTGCTAGCTTTGTAATGTTTGAAGCCTGTATAAAATCAATTGTATGAGCCTTTCTCAAGGAAAACCGGGCTTAGTGACAAAATTACTAAATCATGATAATATATCGTCAGCAGGATGAGACTTTTATGAACAGTTTCGAAAAACATGAACAAATCATAGCATACATTAACAAAATTACAGACTTTTTAAAGTAACCACTCCCGCCAAGTTTTTGAGTGACGTTGCAAACGTAATTTCAACGTTATTTGACGTAACATTAGCAGTCATTTAATAAATCCTGTATTTGATAAACTTTTCAAAAATTGGTCACATTTTAGAATAATATACAACATAAGTGACTGTTTGTTTAAAGAGAAAAGTAGCTGCTATTTTTAACCACTAACCCCTTGTTTTTCTCCATACAGGTAGTTTTTGGAATCGGTCACCATAGCAACGGCGGAAGTTATTTTATCTTTATTTATGATAAAATTTAAAACTGAAAGATAGTACTATATTATCCAACCACTTAAATTTAAATTGGTGAACATGACTTGTTTTCTCATCTTTCAGTTGTATAACTTTGGTGAGACTGTTTCCATCGTGTTCTGGGATGAAACTTGGAAACCTGACAGCTTTTACGATAAAATTTGTGTCAACTTACAGAGGGGCATGCATACATTATGTCTTTTAGGTAATCATATAATTACTGTATGCAGTTTCAGTTTATTTATGTTTGTCGCCTTAATCAAACAATAGGCGGCAGGCAATCAACATAAGAAGAGCATGTACAAAACTCAATTAACAATGTGAACATAACGATAGTCCCAATATGTACAAAGAATATAACGATACATGTTTATATACCGATAACTACTGGTTATCTAAATAAGAGTTACGCCTTACAGGTACATGTTATATTTCATTAGTACTGATATGATAATGCTATTGTAGCCCCACTATTATTAGAAGAGTGGCTGTATTTGAGTCACTTGGTCCACCTGTCTATTCAAAGTTAGAAAATGGTGCAAATTTTGACCATAACTATGTCATCTATCTTGAGATTTTGAAAAAGCTTTTCTTGGCTCGTTTGTTCATCTTCATGACTGCAATACATTGATGATCCTATTATTAGATATTATAGAATACTTTAATCCAGAATTTTGGTGGAGTTGATTCTCTAGTTTATAAAAGAGTTTGCCTTAGGTGATAAAACGTATTAACTTTTTAGTAAAAATATTTGTTGATAATTGTACAAAGTCACAATTTGAGAATACACTACTAGTACAGTGGCATTATATTCTTCTTATTGCAGATATAAAAGTGAAAGAACAAAGTATAGAAAATCTCATGAAGTAAGTATGTTTTATGAAATGTTGACCGAATGAATTTTGGTTGCTTATTTACAAGTACAAAATGTACATGAAAAAAATGTATTTTCATATCTCAATGCAAAGTACTTTATATTGTGAATGCCATTCAAATAAGGTATTGCAGTTGTTTACAGGCAACAAGATTGACTATTTAGTAACCCTTTGGTTTCTAACCTGAGTTCATGTTTATTATAAACTTATTTATTTCCCAAATTAGTTGTACTGTATAGTTATTAAGTTCATCTCTAATTATGTAGGGAACACGGAATTTTTTTAGGAATGACCAAGTGTCTTAGCAGAGAATAAAATCAGTGGCCTGGACATTTAACAATTGAGACCTGTGTAACTTCAAATCGTCATCGAATTTCATGTACAAGTACGGCATCACAAGACAATAAATACAAGAACAGAACATATATTACCATTATAAGAGTGTTATCTTCAAACCACCCTACAGTCCATATATTCACTAAGTTATCTACAAACCACCCTGTAGTCCATATATTCACTATGTTATCCACAAACCACCCTGTAGTCCATATATTCACTATGTTATCCACAAACCACCCTGTAGTCCATATATTCACTATGTTATCCACAAACCACCCTACAGTCCATATATTCACTATGTTATCCACAAACCACCCTACAGTCCATATATTCACTAAGTTATCCACAAACCACCCTACAGTCCATATATTCACTATGTTATCTACAAGCCACCCTACAGTCCATATATTCACTATGTTATCCACAAACCACCCTACAGTCCATATATTCACTATGTTATCCACAAACCACCCTACAGTCCATATATTCACTATGTTATCCACAAACCACCCTACAGTCCATATATTCACTATGTTATCCACAAACCACCCTACAGTCCATATATTCACTATGTTATCTACAAGCCACCCTACAGTCCATATATTCACTATGTTATCCACAAACCACCCTACAGTCCATATATTCACTATGTTATCCACAAACCACCCTACAGTCCATATATTCACTATGTTATCCACAAACCACCCTACAGTCCATATATTCACTATGTTATCCACAAACCACCCTACAGTCCATATATTCACTATGTTATCCTCAAACCTACCTGCAGTCCATATATTCACTATGTTATCCGCAAACCACCCTACAGTCCATATATTCACTATGTTATCCGCAAACCACCCTGCAGTCCATATATTCACTATGTTATCCACAAACCACCCTGCAGTCCATGTATTCACTATGTTATCCACAAACCACCCTGCAGTCCATATATTCACTATGTTATCCACAAACCACCCTGCAGTCCATGTATTCACTAAGTTATCCACAAACCACCCTACAGTCCATATATTCACTATGTTATCCTCAAACCTACCTGCAGTCCATGTATTCACTATGTTATCCACAAACCTACCTGCAGTCCATGTATTCACTATGTTATCCACAAACCTACCTGCAGTCCATGTATTCACTATGTTATCCACAAACCTACCTGCAGTCCATGTATTCACTATGTTATCCTCAAACCTACCTGCAGTCCATGTATTCACTATGTTATCCACAAACCTACCTGCAGTCCATGTATTCACTATGTTATCCACAAACCTACCTGCAGTCCATGTATTCACTATGTTATCCACAAACCACCCTACAGTCCATATATTCACTATGTTATCCACAAACCACCCTGCAGTCCATGTATTCACTATGTTATCCACAAACCACCCTACAGTCCATGTATTCACTATGTTATCCACAAACTACCCTGCAGTCCATATATTCACTTTGTTATCCACAAACCACCCTGCAGTCCATATATTCACTATGTTATCCTCAAACCTACCTGCAGTCCATATATTCACTATGTTATCCTCAAACCACCCTACAGTCCATATATTCACTATGTTATCCACAAACCACCCTGCAGTCCATGTATTCACTATGTTATCCACAAACCACCCTGTAGTCCATATATTCACTATGTTATCCACAAACCACCCTGCAGTCCATATATTCACTATGTTATCCACAAACCACCCTGCAGTCCATATATTCACTATGTTATCCACAAACCACCCTGCAGTCCATATATTCACTATGTTATCCACAAACCACCCTGCAGTCCATATATTCACTATGTTATCCACAAACCACCCTGCAGTCCATGTATTCACTATCAATTTGGCCAGTCAAACAATTACATGTTCTTATTATAGAGGTAGGAAGATTTATGAGCCACCTAGATACATGTCTGTAAGCAGAGCTGCAGAACAACTGGTGGAAATAGTAGCCAACAAAAAATCTGAAGGAATGGAAGATCTTGGTAAGTGTCAAAATGTCAAATCCAATGCTGAAGATGATTGGTTGGTCTTAAATGAAAATTTTCTGAACTCAACTGAATATTTTCTATAGTATGCTCAAACTTAAGGAAAACTAGACTGCTCATGTCCCGGTGGTAGCCTTGTCCATAATAACTTGCTGAGTCAATCAACTTGAAAGTTTTGTAACAACAGGACAAATTAACTGACAGGTGCATCACTATATGCCCCAACATCAGTAGATGCCGGGGCTTAAAAATATGTGTTTTTTTTTCAAAAAAGGAGAGCAGTGTAATATGTTCTTATTAAGTGAATTATTTCATTGTTGCTCCGTAAAGGAACAAATCAAATTTCATACTAAGTTATATTGGTAACCTGTTGAGTATGAACATATTTCTAAAAATCATAGGGTCCTGCCATATCTGATTGAAATTTCCAGAACAATTGAGCAAACGGTCTTTATACTGAATAGAAACAGGTCATGATGGTGATACCTGCAGGGGTGTGGTATTCCTATGTCCAACTTGCCCGACTTGCGCTCTTTGACATGCAGCAATCCAGCTTGCCCATGGACAAGTGCAAAATAATCATAAGAAAATAATATTAAATGTCCTATTTTACCTTTGCTAAGACCATACACAAAAGTGAATCCCCTATTCCTGATGGGAAATGATTTAAATACCAGGTACCGTACACAGTATGCTAAAGCTTGGCAAGATAAATGAATATTGAAACTGAAATTTTGTTGCTTTTTGTGTTTTCCTGGGCAAGTAGATTGAGTCTTCAGGCAAGTGGTTTTTCAGTCCAACTTTCCCATGGGCAAGTGACAAATTTGAGGATTTTTATATCCCTGAACCCTGAGGTTTTAAGGTAAAAGATCAGGGTCTCTGTAAGCATGGATATTAATGCCAAATTAGCTGCTAGTATTAGGGGGATGCATGGTTTTACAATAATATCTTTGTGTTTTACAGTGCTACATGAAGAGAGTATTTGTGTTGGTGTTGCCCGTGTCGGTGCAGATGATCAGACTATATGTACCTCCACATTGAAGAGTATCGTGTCACATGACCTTGGTGAACCTCTTCACTCATTGGTTATACCAGGACACATGCATCCATTGGAACTTGACATGCTTAAACTGTTTACCTCTGACAATGACGTTGTACAAAAATTAAATGCATTATATAGATAATAAAATTTGCTACTTACAAATGTTTAATACTGTTTTACTCATTACATCATACAAACAACATTTTAACATAACATTCAATGGCTATACAATGGATATACAAGGCACTCGTATTAATTAATTGATAATGATTAAAACAATGTTTATTGCACCACATCAACAAATTAAGAGTTTATGACAAGAGGGATAAGTGTCCCTAAACTGAATGACAATTTACCTGCCAAAAACTGACTTATCCATCATTGTTACATTGACATAAAAATCCCTCTCCCTCTACCTCTCCCTCTCTCTCTCTCTCTCTCTCTCTCTCTCTAAACAAGGGAACAAGTCAAATCAAAGAAAAACATTTGTATGCAATATAATATTTCCATGATTTTCTAATCTAACTTACATTGGCCACTTTACATGTATTCTCTGGCAATAGCTCCCTTTTAAATAACCATTTTTCAACACATTTGAGGTGCTTTTGAATATCGCATGACTTATCCCTCAATGGCTTGTAGGATCTTCTTACATCTTCGTCATTCATCTTTTCCTTGATCAAGCGCTTCAGAAATTTCCTGTCCATCTCTATCTGATTTAACATCTTCAGCTTTTGCTGCTGAAGGTAATTTCTTAATGGCTGCAAATTTTCTACAATGACAGCATTCAGGTTGAATTTCTCGGTGATATCACCTACCATCTTCCTGGCATATTTCTCACAAACTTGTTTCATCTTTTCTCTGTCACCTTTTGCGGCTTTAAACTCCTTGTCCAGAGCGAGATTTGTTACGCTTTTGTATATTGCCTGAACTCCTAGAACAGGCACCCGTATGATCAGGCCAACCAGTATGACAGGTGACAGACCAACTCCCAAAGCTACTTTTGAACCTGTACTCAGTCCAGATATTTTTCTCCATAAACTATTTGGCAGAAAGTCTATATCATCACTTGTATCGGGTTCATTTGGATGCACACCTTCCATACCTTTCTCTTCTATATATATATCTCTCTCAAATCTCGGACATTCTACTTCTAATGCTTCCTGTATATCTTTGGCAAGTGATTTATACAATTCTTTCCCTGCCTCCCAATCACTGATAAGAGACTGTATACTTTTGTACACTTTGATGCGGACTTCAATAGCAGCTTGGTCCCAGGTTGTGCTCTCGGGAAGCTCCCTGCTTGTAAATCTGTAAACAAATATATACAACATTATATCACATGAATTTCTTTGTAACCGGGTTAGTATAGCGAGTACGTATAATCTTACACACACTTTCTTATACTACATGGGCGTGTTTTTCCAATAATTTGATGCGTCTTTAGTGTCATATGATATAAAGAATCTATCGCTCGTTGTCAATTGATATATTTATATTAAACTCGTTCAGGAAATATTATTAAGCTCGCCAAAGGCTCGCATAATAAAATTTCCAAAACTCGTTTAATATAAATTTATATCAATTGACAACTCGTGATAGTTCCTCTATATACTGGCTCATGCACCTGTATAAACGTGACAAGGTGAACTTTTGTGGTCACTCTTCAACTGTTGGTCTGTCCTTATAGCTTGTTTACACATTTGAATCCGCCTATGGGAATTATTTGACAATTTGATGTAAACCAATCATTGATTCACATATATAATCAGGCTAGATTGTTGGGAGTATCGAAATAGAAATAATCTTCAAAATAGTCTTCATTAAAACAAGCAAGAGGAGCATTCTCTATTCTGACTTCTGCTGGTCAATTGTGTTTTTAGATGCAAGTTTGTATGCATGTTACATGAAAATAGTTAAACTATTCTTACCTACAGATTTCATCTCTATTGTCTTTCATATTAACATACTCCTCAAGATGTTTTGCTATCAAATCTTGTTCTATGACAATTTTCTTGTCTTGCTCTTTAAAGAACGTCTCGATATTTGTCTCCAGCTGTTGAAGTCTTTCCTTCGTACTCGTGTACCTCATCTGTCTGATTTCCACTGTGGTATCCAACCTAGACAGGACAGTCATGAAGCGGTTGACACATCTATCTACATACTTGCACATAAAACTGAAAAATAAACACATGTTTCAACACTAAATGTTGGTAAATCGTTTACGTGCTCATGGCAGCCCAATAATCAGGAAAGTTAATGGTTGAATGGTGACCTTGACCTGTTAACCTGAAAACCATAAAGCTCTAACTACAGAAGCGTGATATTTAGTACTTGATCAGTTAGAAGATCTTGAGACCAACCTTTCTTTAGCTAGTGATAAGAAAACATTAATTAAGTTTGGTTGAAAGTCACAGCGACCTTGACCTTAGACCTACTTACTTCACAATCAATCTGCAATAGATAACCAACCTCCATGTTAATTTTGCTTTGGACTACATGTTATTATCTATGGAGCAAATGATTAAATAAGTTGTTTACCTGTATCCTTTTAGGACAACAATTTTCCGTCCAACATCTATGAGTTCACTCATGCTTTTCAAGATAAGTTCAAACTTTGGAGAAATTTTGTGATAATTTCTTTGTATAAATTCTGCCTCCTGTGTTGAGGTCCAAATGATTTGTTTGTCGTCACAGTCCTGCCAGCACTTCTTGATATTCTTTCTTGTGTCTTGAACTACCTTGTCTTTATCATCTTTTGGGATCTGTCGTAATATATTGTCTAGCTAACAGTTTACTTTGAAGGAAGGCTTTTTAAGTTCACTCAGAAACATGTTCATGCTACAGTGTATACAAACACATTTCTGACAAACTATTATGAGTGGAAGACAATGTTTATCCATATTTTGCTGGCTTAGAATAAGAAGGTCATAAGTACTCCTTACAACCTTAAAACGGATACTTATTTAAAATTGGCATCACAAGGCGCTTTTTATGAGCACAGTTTCATAAAAATCGGAACTTTTCATGTTGACCAAACTGAAGTTGAAACAGCTTGTTTTACCATATCACTATTGATGACTCTATGGTTTTACCTATTCTTCAATATGGTTCTGAAATATGGGGTTTTCATAAAGCTCCAGATATAGAAAAGATATATATTTCTTTTTTAAAAAGAATTTTAAAGCTCCGTTCCCCAACGCCAAATATTGTTGCATATAGCGAATTAGGATTGTTTTCCTGACATATATTGAGAAAAGTAAAAATTATCAAATATTGGAATAAAATTGTCAATTCTACAGATACATTATTGCATCAAGTGTATTTATGCTGCAAAAATACAGCGGTATTAGACTCTTGGTATTTTAATGTGGAACAATTATTGAATACATTAGGATTTGGATATTTGTGGAACTCTGTTTTGCTCACTACCTCACAACTAAATAGTGTTTTAACCAGACTATATGATCAGGCTAAACAAAACATGCATAGTGAAATATATAACATGTCAAGATTATCTCTATATAAACAATTTAAAACAACGTTCGAATGTGAAAAATACCTTACTATTGTAAATAATGACAAGCATCGTGTGTCTCTAACTAAACTCCGCTGTTCTTCCCATGAATTAGCCATTGATGAAGGACGAATTCGTAACATTGAACGCCAAAATAGGAAGTGCGTACTTTGTTCTATGAATGTTGTGCTAGACGAATACCATTTTGTCTTGGTTTGTCCTTACTATCGTCATTAACGGAGTACTATTTTACCAAATTATTATTGCCATTGGCCTACTATCCAAAAATTTACAAGATTAATGTCTTCAACTAAAAAACTGATACTATGCAAATAAGCAAAATATGTACACTAAGCATTTCAAAGGCGTAACGCTTATTTAGATAGCCAGTAATTTTTGTAATCATTAATTGGTATATAAACATATATCGTTATATTCTTTGTACATATTGGGACTATTGTTATGTCATTGTGTTCACATTGTCTATTGTGTTTTGTACATGCTCTTCTTATGTTGATTGCCTGCCGCCTTATAATTGTTTGTTTAAGGTGACGAACATAAATAATGTTCTTATGCTAATAAACTGAAACTGAAACCATAAGTAATGAGTAATTGAACCGTTTTCTCAAAATATCGATTTTGAACTTACAACTTTCTTATTCTAAGCCAGCAATTTGTCAAATCTTTTTGCAGTAGCTGAGACCAGTCACTTTGAGCCTTGTGCACTGCACACCATTTCAAGGTGTTTAATAATTATGCCAAGTTATTCAAAGAAGTCTCAATGCATGAGTGAGATACAGCCCGGACAAGGTCAGTATATAATGTCCATTTTTGAAGTTTGACCTCTGAGTGTAACCTTGACCTTTGAGCTAAAGAACTGGATCTTGCGCACTGCACACTGCCTCATGGTGTTTAACAATTGTGCAAAGTTATTTAAAAAAAGTGTCAATACATGAGTGAGATACAGCTCGGACAAGGTCTGTAATGGTCATTTTTTAAGTTTGACCACTGAGTGTGACCTTGACCTTGGAGCTAGAGACCTGGATTTTGCGCACTGCACACCGCCTCATGGTGTTTAACAGTTGTGCTAAGTTATTTCAAAAAGTGTCAATGCATGAGTGAGATACAGCTCGGACAAGGTCTATTATGGTCATTTTTGAAATTTGACCTCTGAGTGTGACCTTGACCTTAGAGCTAGAGACCTGGATCTTGCGCACTGCACACCGCCTCATTTTGTTTAACAATTGTGCCAAGTAATTAAAAAAGTGTCAATGCATGATTGAGATTCAGCCCAGACAAGGTCTATAATTGTCATTTTTTAAGTTTGACCGCCGAATAAAGGAACACCTATATGTTGCCTGAAAAGGCGACGCAAAAAGCCAACCAGGTCTTTTGACGCAAATTATGCAGGTTAGGCCAATAGAATACCCTAATAGCCCATTCAGGTAACTTATATTGACCAATTTCCCGTACTGTGTAGAAGTAATATAATAATGTAATGTATTAACATAGGTAATACTTACCTCGTCCCATTTGTTACAGATGAACAATGCACTATCAGGTCGGTAACCCTTCTGTTCCTCCAATATCTTCTTGTTTACTTTCTGCACTAATTCTTGTACCTATAAATAAGAGGGTCATTCAATAAATTTATGGACTTGCCTCATCATTTTAAAACCCAATGACATGTAGACAAATACAAACTACATCAAATAGTGACAAGGTTAGCTTTTATGATCACTCGTCAACCTGTCGTCGGTCAACAATTGCTTGTGTGCACTCTAGAGGACACATATTTGATACAATCTTCATGAAACTTGTTACAACGTTGTTCTCAATAAAATCTAGGCCATGAAACTGGGTCATGTGGGGTAAAAAACTAGGTCACTAGGTCAAATCTTTGAAGCACCCTGTGTTCATTCTTGAGGTCACATTTTTATACAATCTTCATGAAACTTGGTCACAATGTTCTCCATGATATCTAGGCCAAATTCAAAACTGGGTCAGGTGGTGTAAAAAAAATAGGTCACTAGGTTAAATCTTTGAAACTCCTTGTGTTCACTCTAGAGGTCACATAGTTTATTCAATTTTCATGAAACTTGGTCACAATGTTGTTCTCAATGGAATCTAGGCCAAGTTCAAACTGGGCCAGGTGGGGTAAATTAATAGGTAAAATCTTTGAAAAACATTGTGTTCACTCTAGAGGTCATAGATTTGATCAATTTGATACTTGATCAGAATGTTGTACTCAATGAAATATAGGCCAAGTTTAAAACTGTGTCCTGTGTGGTTAAAAACTAGGTTACTGGGTCAAATCTTAGAAACAGCTTTTGTTCATTCTACAGGTCAGTTTTGATCCAATCTTCAAGAAACTTGTCTCTGAGAAGTTGTAAATGATTTCTTAGACCACCATAGGTGCATTCTAAGACAGGTGAGCGACCAAGGGTCATTTGGTCACCTTGTAAGTATGTCTAGACTGCTTGAACACAATAAATGCATATATGTTTGTTACTTCTTACTTACCCTACTTAGCATCCCACCCGCATTTGTACTATCAATAACATACATAAAAACTGCTGCATTAACAATATAGTCTAATGTCATGTTTGCCATATCTTCTGATTCTCCAATACCAGGACTGTCTACTATAACCAAGCCACACTGAAATAAACAATAAGTTAAATAAATTTTCCGCTTAACATTAAACATGAGATGTTTGCACCCTCCCCCATGTTGGCCTGATAGTAAGAAATGTGCAATCTTGACATACTGACCTCAAACTCAATAGGGATCAATTACTACTGATGGCCAACCACCATAAAACTTCCATACCCCTGGACAAACTGTTCTTGTGGAGTTATTGAATGGACACAACTTGGTCTATTGGTCTATTTAGTCACAATGACTTCGACATACTGACCTCAAAATCAAAAGGGATCTTAATAAATATGTCCTTTTTCTCCAAATGTTCTTTAATACTAGTATATAATTCAAAGATAAACAAACACAGTGACCTTTGATCGGCTTTCCATTTCCTTTTGTTTCTATTATCTTCAAACTGCCATTACCCACTTACAAAAGCAGCGCCGTAACTACACTGAGGCCAGGCGAGGCAATTGCCTCGCCTAAAATTTGCGAACCAAACATTTTTTTTGTTATTAATATATACATGTAATAAAATATCCCTGAATATATTTAAAATCAAATGTCTCAAATTGTCGCATGTAATAAATAATGAGGCAATTTATTCTGAGACACTATAAATTTGCACACCTAACCTTTTGGTGGAAAATTCGTCTTCAACTTATATGTAAAATAAAATGCCTGAATAATAAAAAAATATTATAAGCTGTCGCAAGTTATGAACAACAAGTTATGAGTGCAACTTGAGGCACTAGATTTGCACCTTAATGGTAGTATTCATAGTGCAATTTTAGGCACTAGATTTACACCTTAATGGTAGTATACATAGTGCAACTTGAGGCATTAGATTTGCACCTTAATGGTAGTAAACATTGTGCAACTTGAGGCACTAGATTTGCACCTTAATGGTAGTATACCGGACACTTTCCCTTCATTATATATAGAAAGCAAGTGGCACCGGCACATCATCCCTTTAATATCGCTACGCTCGCATGGTACTCAATCAATTTAAAAGTCAGGTGGGCAACACATTTAAGAGTATAAGCATGTGCATATAAGTATGTTTTCCTTTGAGCTCTTGTTTAAAATTGCTATGAATTTTCTTGATGTTCCGTTTCAATACCAAAACAAGGGACCAAAGAATGTAGCAGATGAATTTGTTTTAAAATTCCCATGGAGCATGACATTGATCCCTTAATTTACTTGCATTCAAATCGTTCAAGCTTCGGAGTTCCCTTTAACACAAATGTGCAGCCTTCGAGTTCGTAGAATATGCTGATGAAAGGTGTCTCGAATAGAAAAACGATCCTGTCGCCAATGGTGGTTTTCAGAAAATAATGCTTTTTCTAGCTGGCTTCGCCTTCACAACAGCTGTATAAGTGACTATTATCAATTAGAAGGCTACATAGATAAATATATAAGTGAATACTATCAAATACAGAATATGTTTTGGCATGGTGTTCAAATAATATAAATAATGTTTATCTAGCTCGCTTCGCTATTCTACTTTTCTGATTTTGTCAATGTTGAAAGTGTATTCGGTGATTTAATTGCGTGCTTTCAGAAACGTTCTAGGTTAACAAATACACCGGAGCACTACATGGTCATAACTAAGGATTGCATCGGGCACAAACGTACCCCTTTTACACCAATTTAAGTGGTTCTGGTTAGAAGTGCAATGTTTTACATTTGTAAATAAATTCGGCTCGCTTCGCTCGCCAAATCAATTGAAGACATATTTAAGAATGTCATGTAGAGAGTAGTTTGTGCTACCTGAACCTCAGAGAAATCATGATCTTTTCGCTTGCCAAATAACTACTCGTTTAAAATATCATGTAGATAACTAGTTTGCATGACATGCAACTTGGAGAAACAGTGCATTTTCTTTGGCTCGCATTGCTTGTCACATAACATCAATGCTTCATAAATTTATGTGTCATGCAGCTCGGGTAAATAATGCGAGGATTGATCATACCATTTAGAGAACGAGTTTGTGTGAGCTAGGGCAAATCATGCATCTTTAAGGATTAATCACACCACGCGAGTTAGTGCTGACAAATATTGCATTTTTTCTGCATCGCTTCGCTCGCCAAATACCTATTGCCCATTAATAATATCTTGTAGACAACGAATTTCGTGGGGGCTCGTACAAATAGTTTTTTTTATGGCTCGCTTCGCTTGCCAGATAATTTAGCACCATTCAATTTCATGTAGAAAACGAAATGTGTGGGCTGATACAAATAGTGCATTTTTGTGGCGCGCTTCGCTCGCCAAATAATTTATGAGCATTAATAATATCATGTGGAAAAAAATGTGGATGGGCTCGGACAAATAGTGCATATTTGCCATAAATTAAATTTGTGTCAGCTTCAACAAATAGTCCCTTTTTCTGGCTCGCTTCTCTCGCAAAATACATTGTAAATATTCAAAATAGCATGTACAGAACGAATTTGGACGACCCCTTCTGTAAATACACCGTCATCCAATCAAGACCCGATTTCACACCCCTTTGGAAAATTCCTAGTTACGGTCATGTCCAGCCCCAAGGCTGCCTCGGCTAAAATTCGTGTCTGGGTACGGCACTGTAAAAGGTGATGAACCTAGATTGCAAACTGTTTAGTTATGTAGGGATCCAGATTTCTTGACAAAGTGATGATACTGTTGGTTGGGTTTCGCGGATAAAGTCCTTTCAAGTTGAGAACCAGTAGTGGACTAATACAAACCCTTACCTTAAGTACTTCACAGGGTAAATAAACTTTTGCAAGCTTATATTCTATCTTTTGAATGCTTTCTTGCAAGTCTTTCATAAACGGTTCTTTCCCTTTGGAAATATCCAATGTACGCATGTTTCCATCTGAAATTATTCAACAAAATCAGTATAATACATTACCATATAAGTGACATTTGTGGAAAGCGGTCGACTAGAGGTTGGCGCCAAGTTCGGGATCGTGATGTACCAGGTACAACCCCTCTTGGACTACTGCTTATAGTTTCTCTGACTTAATAATATGCATCTTCAACTCTTCCAAGGTAAGAATTGGCAGTATCTGTACATGTTGGATATTCCTCGGTGCCGTAGCTTGGTGTTGGCTGCACAACCACAAGGAGAAAATAGTCTCCAAATAGAAACTTCTCCAAAATTTCACCTAATTTTCCTTTTCAATTTAATTTCGTATGCATTTGAATACTGGTAGCCCACTGACCAGGGGAAGTTAAAATGTCAAAGGGTGGTTGAACGACTGAACTGGTGAAAACCGCCCTCATAAGCTGGTAACTTTTTAAACATACATCATTCCAAGGACCGTAACTGTACTAATACCTGTAAATATTTATGAAGCTTGGCAATTGTGCCTGCCTACATAATCGTCTTCGGAATGGTTTGCCCCATATAAAGTTGTTTGACAACTAGTCTATGCTAATTGCAATTGCAAGTTATGTTTTACAACTTTGGCACAACAATTTTGGGCAGACAGACATATGGACGGACAAGTGTAAAGCAATATGCCCATTTGGGTACATAGACAGACAAGGGTAAAGCAACATGCCCATTTGGGTACATGGACGGACAAGGGTAAAGCAATATGCCAGACATATGGACGGACAAGGGTAAACAATATGCCCATTGGGGTACATGGACAGACAATGGTAAAGCAATATGCCAGACAGATATGGACGGACAAGGGTAAAGCAATATGACAGACATATGGACGAACAAGTTTAAAGCAATATGCCCATTTTGGGCAGTCAGACATGGACGGACAAGGGTAAAGCAATATGCCCATATGGGCAGACAGACATGGACGGACAAGGGTAAAGCAATATGCCCATTTTGGGCAGACAGACATGGACGGACAAGGGTAAAGCAATATGCCCATTTGGGCAGACAGACATGGACGGACAAGGGTAAAGCAATATGCCTATTTCGGCAGACAGACATGGACGGACAAGGGTAAAGCAATATGCCCATTTGGGCAGACAGACATGGACGGACAAGGGTAAAGCAATATGCCTATTTCGGCAGACAGACATGGACGGACAAGGGTAAAGCAATATGCCCATTTGGGCAGACAGACATGGACGGACAAGGGTAAAGCAATATGCCCATTTTGGGCAGACAGACATGGACGGACAAGGGTAAAGCAATATGCCCATTTTGGGCAGACAGACATGGACGGACAAGGGTAAAGCAATATGCCTATTTCGGCAGTCAGACATGGACGGACAAGGGTAAAGCAATATGCCCATTTGGGCAGACAGACATGGACGGACAAGGGTAAAGCAATATGCCCATTTTGGGCAGACAGACATGGACGGACAAGGGTAAAGCAATATGCCCATTTGGGCAGACAGACATGGACGGACAAGGGTAAAGCAATATGCCCATTTTGGGCAGACAGACATGGACGGACAAGGGTAAAGCAGTGTGCCAGACATATGGACGGACAAGGGTAAAGCAATATGCCCATTTGGGTTAAATCAAAAGAGGAATTACTGTCAAGGATTTAAAATCAATACAGTGCAATACCAATGAACCCGATACCGACATACACACAAGAAGGGACTTGCCCCTTTTCAATTCCCAATATGTATCGTTATCATTTGGCTCCTACTTAGATTGCATTCTTTCCATATTAAGTTCGACTTTTACTGTGCTGCTCCTACCCTCTCGAGAGAATACAAAAAAAGGAAATAGAAATACCTGGTTTATACAGTTCAGCCCTGGTTTCCTCTGCATAACGTATTTCACAGATGACATGTGTATTACTCAGCACAGAGATAGGGAAGTAGGTTTCACCAAGAAATAGGTTGATAAAAGACGATTTTCCTGATCCACTTTCACCTAAAAACATCAATATTAAATTGTGTATAAAACAATTAAGTTTAATATCTACTTTTTACTGTTTCTTGAACACTGATACAAAATTTATAAAACGTATATCAAATCAATATTTAGATGCTGTGCAGAAAGCAACAGCAATAGTTCCAGATGTCTTTGTTTGTTTAAGCATGACACATGTGACACCACCTCTTCGTTGTATACGCGCACATTCCAGATGTCTTTGTTTGTTTAAGCATGACACATGTGACACCACCTCTTCGTTGTATACGCGCACATATGTTGTCTTCTTAATTAGAACTTCCTAGGTAATAACAAAATTGCACACACCAGATTGAAACATGCAGAAATAGACATGGGGTCTGTAGGATGAGAACTGCTGATCTCCAAACCTTGGAGTGATCCCATACATGTACATTTGTATACCCAAATATCGAACTTTAACTAGTTTTATTCTTAGTTTAATACAGTAACATTTCAAGGGCTCGAAATTAATATTTATCCAATTATTAGCATTCTCATGAATCAGTATATAGTCAAGTCCCTAGACTATATGTATTACGGAGGAAAAACACGCTGGTTAAACGAGAATGATTATTAGTGAAACTCTGATGTGAGCAAAACTTCAATTTATATATTACTTGAAATGCTTCGGGAGATTGGTGCCAAAATTGTGACCTCGAGCAAACAATTATACCATATTGTCATAAGGTCAGCTGCAAAATTTAGAATACGTTCTTAATCGAGAGTGCACATGTGAATTGTGCGTGTATCCAAGGAGAACCCCAGGGTTTAGTTACATCAGGATCCTGTTCGGACTCCCCAGGGATTAGTTACATCAGGATCCTGTTCGGACTCCCCAGGGATTAGTTACATCAGGATCCTGTTCGGACTCCCCAGGGATTAGTTACATCAGGATCCTGTTCGGACTCCCCAGGGATTAGTTACATCAGGATCCTGTTCGGACTCCCCAGGATTTAGTTACATCAGGATCCGGGCATGATTGACACATTGTAACTCGTACCTAATACCAAGACATGTGGTGAAGAGTCCTTAATGCTTTGTTTTGACGATTCTAATTTCGAACAAATGTCTGGAAATTCGTCATCCAATTCTGATGTGACCAGTTCAACTCCTTTCTGATTCCTTAATAGCTTGGCGAAATCAATGATTTCATCATAGAGCGTGAACAGGTTGCCTTTGAGTATCGTGTCATCGTGCCTTTCCCTTTCAAGGTAATTGGCAGCCTGAAAAGATTGTTTGTGATAATTAACAACACGGGGTGTTTTGAATGAAAGAGTTACTCCACGAATATAATTACTGTAAAATCATTAATTTTCGTGGGGGTTTAAATTTTGTGGATTTCGTGGTTCACCTAATTTTAATCCCAACGAACATTGATTTTGACCCTTGTTTTATTACCTGAAATGCAAAATCCACGAATTCAAGTCCCAACGAAAATGTATTTTTCACCAAAACCACGAAATTTCGTCCCAACGAAATTAAATGATTTTACAGTATTAAATACGTGTTCGTCAAACGTTTGCCCACATTCATTAGACAAGTTTCTGACCATGGTATAACCACTACTCGTGGTTAACTTTTTGCATGTGAACTGAAGAAAATTGTGGTATTTGGTCTTGCTGCTGATCAGGAGCAGTGTTGTCTGTATAGTTATGCCTGTCGTCCAATCATGTAGACTAGCCAATCGTGATCGAGTAATCAATGTTGAACGGACAATGATGAACGGAAGGTAACATTAGACCTAAAATACAACAGCCTCATCTGTTGACCAGCCTTCTCCTTATATTACGTGTAAAGAGCATTTGTCAACAAGATCATACACAACGAGGGCATGCTGGAAGGCTACTGTATGAATACTACCATGCACAGAAACAGAAACATATGGAGAAGGAAAAGGCACATATCGCTATTAAAATATCTGAAAATGGACATATTGGAACTGAAAACTTTCACAACATTTGACCAAATGACAAGGGACTACAAAGTTGACGACCATCGGTTGGGTATAGCTGATCTCTAGTTGGATATTTGATATTTATAAATGGTTTTTTTTGGTCGGATGTACGTACCGACCTACCAACATGAAGGGAGAGTACAAGACCGCAAATTAGAAAGGAATTAGAAATAAACGTAGGCACATTATTATCGCAAATGATTGAAACAGTTATCATCAATATTCCAAACTACAGTGGGTTTAATTTTTCAAACGATCTTCTACTTTCGTCTTCGATATGGTACGAATAGGAGTACATTTATACTTTTCAATAAAGCAACAGTAATAGAGCATGATTAATTAGAGCTCAGAAGAAAATTCTTGAAACATCGTTCATGTTCCAACAAAAAGTAAGTTTTGAAATCGGAAGTAAAAGCAAACTTATCGAAATCTGGAGATACATGTAAACATCAAAATGAGCACCTAGCTACCTTTGAGCCCATAGTTGTCACAATGAGCATGTACGACAAGGTGTCTTTTTGTGTTTATGTTTTAAGATGTTAATATCGGACAGGGAAGGCGTCACTTGCAAATGTCTTGACTGAAACAACAGAAAACGAAAGTCACAAAAACATAACACGGACTACAAGCACGAACAAAAAATGAACAATAAATTACACATATCACTAACATAGCTTAAAACACTGTAGCTGCAAAATCAGAGAGAATTCTATTGTGAAAACAAACAAAATACGTACGTTTGTCCTGCTCTCTTCACCGCACAACAGTTTGCCTTTTAGTGAAAACCTGAGACTTTTGAGTTCAGACTCGTTAACATCAGTAATTTTATGCTTTATCATAAGTTTTACAGCTTTTGGCATCGAAAGGTTATCAATATCATCCTCTGTAATGTCTGACGCCATCTTTTAACAAATTTAGAAGTTACCTACTCAGACTGGCCCACAAATAGCTTGATAGATAGACAAGCAAAACACTCAGTTATCATATCTGCCCTCTACTCGACATAATGAGATAACCTTGAATGTTTTAGGTCTCTATATATAGCATGTTAATGTTGCATATTCCGCATTCACATAGCATTTGTATGACGACCCCATAAATTGCAACCTATATTGAAATGGTCCTGCCTCCTTGCAACAGAACATTATTCTTCAATATACACATAAAATTATAGTACGTGTTCGAATCCCACTACGTGCAAATGCGTGCAAATTATTGAATGAAGGTACTTACCGGACATTTGTAAAGGTGGTATAACAGCAATGTGATGGGTCGGGAATTTTATATTAGGGTAAAAGCCCTTTCAAGGTCATGTGGGAACATCTTATGGTAAAATTTCCGGTATTTCCCCGGCTCCTAACAATATAATATTGTCCCCGGGTGGTATCCACCGCCAATCCCCGGGATGGGGCGTGGATGTAATTGACTGGTGCATTAATGATGGAGGACAATTACCAACGATGCGACAAACACAACAGAATGCCTACATATTTAGCGGTCTAACCCCTCTTTAAGTCCCACCAACCAGGCACAATCTGATTAATTTCAGGTCCTAAAACTGGATTGCTTATTGATCTTTTGTCAGAACATGGTGTTGTTCCAGTTTCTTCTTCAGCTCACGTCAGATCAGTACACTGTCCCATTATGTGATCTTTAGTAGATCTTCCGACACAGATCGATGGTCGATCTTATTATTTCATGTTTTAGCAACGCGTATGCAAGATAAAACATGCTAATATCGAAGCCCTTTGTTTTTATTTTGTCGTTTTCAATGTACATGGTACTTGTAGTTGGGAAACACTAGTAGTTCTCAAAATCACCTGGTACAGGCCATGTATGTATGTGATCAAATGACTACTAACGTTACAAGCGTTACATTGTAACTTTGATTAGCAAGTCTATCGGGTCGTTACATTTAATGGGACAAGAAACGAAGAACATATAGCGTTAACCCATCCAACTTGTACGTACTAACATTAACAATAAAGTTTACCAATTGTTGTAAAGATTTTAGCGAAGATACCGGCGATACCTTGATGTTCATTGATCGCGTGAAGCGCTTCTTTTGTTTTGTTAATTACAACGACTGTAGTCCCACTGTAAAGTACATTACAACGTCTTAAACGCTTCAATTATTTATGGTAGTAATTTACTTCACAGGTGATTTGAAATTATGTTATAGTTTCACGGATATTGTTGTATCTTGGAGACAGGGAAAGCTTGCTGTTTTAATGTCTTCACTCACGTGATGTTCTATTGAACTACCAGTGACAGGATTGTGATGTGGACACAGACAAGGCAGTGCTATATACTCACACCAAAGTGGCTCTGTTTCAAGACGGATTTCTATCTATTTAAACAGCACTTAAAATACATACGGAAGAATCTGAAAATTCGAAATTCGATTTTAGAATTTAAAAAATCTATCGCAATGAAGTGAGATGATAATATCTAACTGTGGTGATGTCGTAGGTTAACATTATGAACACTCCGGATAATACCATCAGGAAATGAATACGAAGTGAGTGCTGGGAAAGTAGCGGCATATTGTTGTCATGGGGACACCTGTGTCTAAAGCCGAGGAGTCGACATCCAGTCAAGAAGTGAATTCACGGAACGATTCTAGGCGTGTCTCTGAGGTATGTTTCACGTATCTGTTTTAATTTACCTTACCATTTATCAAAGTCTTTTTAATATTGTACACAGTCAATTTAGCCACATAGGATTCTCATATGAAACCTCTCATCATAACGATTTTCATTTGACCTCATTATCATATGAGAATCATATGCACATTGTATATACATGTATGCAGATCCTTTCATATGAGAAACACATGTGGATAAATTGCCTATAGATGTATACATAAGTAATTTAACGTAAATGATCGATCCTGTGAATTGTATTTCAATAATTAAACTGTTTACAAGTGTTGACTTTTTGTCTTCATTTAACTGTCATGATAAACATTGTTTGTCACCGACGCAAGGCTTCCTATGGTCGATCATGCACGATAATTGCACGCGAAAATTGTTACACCCTGCGTAAAATTTCTATAATATACATACAAAAATACAGGATGGGGTTAATATCTCCACACTTATAGTATTATACATCCTCAATGTAAATGCTGCTTCTAATCTATGTGTTGAATGCTGCTTCTAATTTGGATGCTTATATAGATGTATTAAAAATGCAGCTTCTTAGTTATGTGTTAAACGCTGCTTCTAATTTATGTGTTAAATACTGCTTCTAATTTATGTGTCAAATGCTGCTTCTAATTTATGTGTTTAATGCTGCTTCTAGTTTATGTGTTAATCAAATGCTGCTTCTAGTGTATGTGTTAAATGCTGCTTCTAGTGTATGTGTTAAATGCTGCTTCAAGTTTATGTGTTAAATGCTGCTTCAAGTTTATGTGTTAAATGTTGCTTTAAGTTTATGTGTTAAATGCTGCTTCAAGTGTATGTGTTAAATGCTGCTTCAAGTGTATGTGTTAAATGCTGCTTCTAGTGTATGTGTTAAATGCTGCTTCTAGTTTATGTGTTAAATGCTGCTTCTAATTTATGTGTTAAATACTGCTTCTAATTTATGTGTTAAATGCTGCTTCTAATTTATGTGTTTAATGCTGCTTCTAGTTTATGTGTTAAATGCTGCTTCTAGTGTATGTGTTAAATGCTGCTTCTAATTTATGTGTTAAATGTTGCTTCTAATTTAGAAACTGAATACTGCTTCTAGTTTATGTGTTAAATGCTGCTTCTAATTTATGTGTTAAATGCTGCTTCTAGTTTATGTGTTAAATACTGCTTCTAATTTATGTGTTAAATGCTGCTTCTAGTTTATGTGTTAAATGCTGCTTCTAATTTATGTGTTAAATGCTGCTTCTAGTTTATGAGTTAAATGCTGCTTCTAATTTATGTGTTAAATGCTGCTTCTAATTTATGTGTTAAATGCTGCTTCTAGTTTATGTGTTAAATGCTGCTTCTAATTTATGTGTCAAATGCTGCTTCTAATTTATGTGTTTAATGCTGCTTCTAGTTTATGTGTTAATCAAATGCTGCTTCTAGTGTATGTGTTAAATGCTGCTTCTAGTTTATGTGTTAAATGCTGCTTCTAATTTATGTGTTAAATGCTGCTTCTAATTTATGTGTCAAATGCTGCTTCTAATTTATGTGTTTAATGCTGCTTCTAGTTTATGTGTTAATCAAATGCTGCTTCTAGTGTATGTGTTAAATGCTGCTTCTAGTGTATGTGTTAAATGCTGCTTCAAGTTTATGTGTTAAATGCTGCTTCAAGTTTATGTGTTAAATGTTGCTTCAAGTTTATGTGTTAAATGCTGCTTCAAGTTTATGTGTTAAATGCTGCTTCAAGTTTATGTGTTAAATGCTGCTTCAAGTTTATGTGTTAAATACTGCTTCTAGTTTATGTGTTAAATGCTGCTTCTAATTTATGTGTCAAATGCTGCTTCTAATTTATGTGTTTAATGCTGCTTCTAGTTTATGTGTTAATCAAATGCTGCTTCTAGTGTATGTGTTAAATGCTGCTTCTAGTTTATGTGTTAAATGCTGCTTCTAATTTATGTGTTAAATGCTGCTTCTAATTTATGTGTCAAATGCTGCTTCTAATTTATGTGTTTAATGCTGCTTCTAGTTTATGTGTTAATCAAATGCTGCTTCTAGTGTATGTGTTAAATGCTGCTTCTAGTGTATGTGTTAAATGCTGCTTCAAGTTTATGTGTTAAATGCTGCTTCAAGTTTATGTGTTAAATGTTGCTTCAAGTTTATGTGTTAAATGCTGCTTCAAGTTTATGTGTTAAATGCTGCTTCAAGTTTATGTGTTAAATGCTGCTTCAAGTTTATGTGTTAAATGCTGCTTCTAATGCAGATACTAAATACTGCTTCTAATTTATGTGGTAAATAATGCTTCTAATTAAGATGCTAAATTCAGCTTTTAAATTGAATGTTTTAAAAATGCTGCTTCTAAATTGAATGCTAAAGGCTGGTTCTAATTTGGATGCTAAATGTTGCTTCTAATTGGGTGTCCTTCATAATTTGGTTATAAATTCCATAACATCAGTTTCAATAGCATACCAAAATTGTCAATACTTCACCAGTCTATAAGTTGGCCATGAGAATTACTTTAGATAACAAATATAATTCATCACCAAATGTTTGACTTGATTTGAAATTGTATTTACGTGTTTACAGGTGAGGTCTCCAACCCCCAATGATGAGGAGGTTTCTACACAGATGTTATGTGCAGATGACGAAGATCCGTTAGACGATGATGAATTGGTGGATATGTACACAAGCTTGACAAGCTCTAATGTAGAAAACGACTCTGTGATGAACACAAAGTTCGACCGAACCAGTCTCCCATCCTTGCCGTCGATTGGAGCAATTGTCGACAAGGAGCTGTACTCTCCGAATGGTAGAATTTGCTCCGCTAATGGCAGAGTTACAGCGCGCTTTATCAGCGCAGAAATGTTGTCCGCAGACAATAAATTGAAAGCGATCGATGCGAGTAAAGAAGATTTAGATATGGTAGACCAAGAGCTTGAAACAGAAACCCAGGATTCTGATTATGATGTTAACTCACCTAGATCAATTATAAATCGTACTATTGATGAGACAGAGGAACTATCTGACGGAATGTCGGATCCTGAAAATGAATATGAAACACATGAAGCTGGTGATAATGTGTCTGAAAGTCCAGAGTTTAAAGAGGATGGAGAGCTTTCCATTTCAGCTGTAGAAGGGAACGATGCATTCTCTCCTACGCCAAGATCAAATGACAGTGATACCATCAGTGACCCATCTGATGGAAATATTCTACGCGTTCCAAGAAAGCGGTTCAATTCTGCTGGCGTCGAATCTATCATATCTGGCATTGAACCGTTAAATGATACAAATCATATATTTTATGAGGAGGTAAAGCAATACATGGCACAGCAAGGATTCTTTGACAAGTTTCCATCACCAGCTGTGATCGAGGAAGCACAGGATATATACAAGAAGCTGGGTATGTCTGTACCCACGGATGAGGAAGGTAACCTGGTACCACATCCGGCAAATACACCAGTCCATGATGACATGATGCATATACAGTCGGGCAAAGTGTTTGATACCATTGAAAAGGTAAGACTACGTTTAGTTGCTGCTATCAACATGGGACGAATTCATTTAGCTTTTTATAGCTGAAACCGGAGCATTTAGATGTTTTACCTCGAACTTGGTCATTTAGGGTTTTTATATCTGAAACTAAATCTTGCTGCCTCTTGAAAGCTGTGACTTGGACTTTTAGCCGTTAAAGTTTATTTTCTCGTTTAATGTTGAATTTAGACAATGTGTCATATGTAGATGTAATCCAGAATTCCAGAATGTTTTTTTTAAAATTACGAACACCGACATTACTAAATGTCCTATCGCGTGTACTTTGTGATATTGAAATCAACACACGTGTTGTGGCTGCTGGCATAATCTTTAGGATAACACAGCTCATATGTAATGTTATCATTTATTTTTAGATGCCTACAAATTTACAAACGAGTGGAAAGTCGAGTGAGATAGCACAATATTTGTGTAAAGGTATTACAGACGAGGCAATCAAAATATACACTATAATGACGTATATGGTTTGCCAACAGCTAGAAACATGTAACGACCAAGACCGCATCACAGAGCCTTCACTCAAGCTGTGCAAAATGATAAGGACGTTTTGCAAGTATGTACTGTTCATTTTCCCAGCTACAATTCTTATTCAATATTTAGTAAGTTAAGTAAAAAAGTTACCAATTTTCTAGGGCTCTTTTTAGCTGTTAAGCCGCTCAAGCATCCTTTGATAGTTTAACTTTCCCTGGTCATTGGAAATATGGAAACCTACGTTCATGTCTCCCTGGGGAGTCTATTTCTCTCCCGAGGGTGTGGCAGCCAACAGCGATCTGCGACGCCCAGGAATAGACCGTCACTGTCCTCACAGGTACCCATTTACACCTTGGTGGGGTGGGGCATGTGGGTTATTCTTGCTCAGAGAAATTAACCAGTGGTCCAGACGGGGGTTGAACCCGGGACCTCTCGACCCCCGAAGCGCGCACCCTAGCTCTAGACCACCGCTCTCCAAATTGCATGTATAGTATATAAGTTATATAACTACATGTATGTAAATTTAAACGTGCATATTATGTTATCATGGGTCTATGTCTTTCTGGATTTTGAAAATAAACTTTTTATACAAAACCGATTAAACCCATTAAAGTTTGATATATCAGTCTCTCCGACACTGGTCACTGAATACTAGTAATTTGACATTACGCAATAATAACGGTAAATTACAGTCACATGTTCCAATGGATTAACTTGAAAACCTTCGCCAAGCAACCTTCGGCTAACAATCAGGCGGGGCGATCTCTGCTCTGGTGCAGTGTCAATTGTATTAACATGTCGATGTTATTTTCTGTTTTCAGGTTTTGTAAACTGAAATCAACCATTATCAGAGGGATATTACGGGATTCTAATTGTGTTTCGAATGAGGAGGAATACTGGATCCAAAAATTCTGGATGGCTGTTTTAGTAAAGAAATCATGGGTTTTGATAGACCCTGTTATATCACCCATTGGTGCAACCAATGACAATAATGAGAATCTCTCAAAAGAAATATCAAGAGAATATGTGTCTAAATGTGTTGAACGTTTATTTCAAGAACCGACACAATTTGTGTTTAGTCATTATCCCGATGAGGAAATATGGCAACTGCTAGCCCGACCAGTTCTGCGGGAGGAACTTCATGATGTAGTTCTAACTCGTTCCGGGTTTTTCAAATATGAAATGGAACTGCTAACGCATTCTGTGTATGATATACATTCGTGTAACAGTGAAATTGTTATATCACTAGGTTACGCTACGGATAAAATACTCCAGTTCAAGTGTTCATTTAGAATATGTGATAGTTCATTGACGTCCGACGAGACGAGAAAGTTTGTGTTCTTGGAAAATGTGATTTTAGAAAGTAAAGTGTATTTACGTGTAAGATTTCCAAAGAAGGGTTCGTACTTTCTAGAACTTTTTGCTGAGTCATTTGAGGAGAGTTTGAGTGGTATTGTTGCCTATCGTGTGACGTACGAGGGTGATGACATTGCGGAGTCATTCCCTAACAATCCACGTGAAGAATGGGGACCAGGTATGGCAGCTCGCTCTTTAGGTTTAGAAGCTGTAATGTACCACTCTGGGGAAATCATCACTCGCAAGGGGGTGCTTCAGATTGCTTTCAAAGACCGAAACTACCTTCACTACGAGTTCTACGTACACCCTGTTGATATTATAAGCGGTGATTATTTGAAAGTAAGCTTTCTTAAAGATAGAAAGAATAATGTGATTTTTGTCGTCGAAATTGATGCGAAAATCAACGGAACATTCGTTCTACAGCTAATGGCGCGAAAACCAGACACTTCTCAAGACTTTCGCAACTTCTGCAACTATTTTATTAGGAAAGAGAAGTCTACTATAATCCCGATGTTAAAATTCGACAGCGTTGAAAGTCTA
Organism: Spisula subtruncata; assembly: GCA_963678985.1. Classification (NCBI taxonomy): domain Eukaryota; kingdom Metazoa; phylum Mollusca; class Bivalvia; order Venerida; family Mactridae; genus Spisula; species Spisula subtruncata. The sequence goes on along the minus strand of OY787662.1, from coordinate 23,941,253 downwards.
GCTCCTAAGGAGATTCTCCCTGCTAATAAAGACGGAACGCTACAACTCACTGTCGACCTTACGAAATTTATCCACGTTACTACGTCACTACTTCTGCTTGGTAAACAAGAAATTGATTGTTCTGAACATGTTAGAGTTTGGATTGAAAAACGGAAGTCGATGAAAGCAATGAATGAGGACACAAAGCAGGCACATATGTATTTAAATTTTCCACGTTCTGGTAAATACCGGTTTGTTGTTCGAGGACAGAAAACGCTCGACGGCTACAATGTCATTATTCGAGATGAAATGATACAGGCAGATATTCCATCTGAACAATGGTCCAGTTTTCCTAAACTAATGACATGGTGGGACTTGTTTTACAAAATAGAAGCACCATTGACACATATACTGAGAGAGAAAGAACTTATCACCGTCTCTGTGCATCTGTTTGGTGCACAAGATGTGGCAATTGTAGGACCAGGTGGGTGGAACCATTTGAAAATGGCGGATACAAAGAACGTGTGGATAGGACAAGTTTGGACGGGTCCAAAGTCCACTAGAATACGCCTACAAGCAAGATTTGAAATCGGCTCAGACAGATGGTCGGAGTTATTGTGGTATAAGGTGAGAATCCTGTAATATCTTAAAATACATGATATGAGTTTGGCAATAGTTTTTATGTGTTTCGTAAATACGCCGGGACTTTGAAACTTGCTCGAGATAGGCCGGGTGCTCGTAATATCGATGTGCTAGAATCACTTTGCAAGAAATAAAAACGCCGTAAAAATAAAATAGCTCAAACTTGTGACGCGACGCTTATAACGAAGTTTTACTGTAAATATTTATAGTAATTTTCTTTTCCAGGTAATAGCGTTTGAAGATTACCAAAGATTTGATGAAAATCAGAAACTAATGATTGAAAAGAGTAAAAATCGAAACAGCATAGATACAATAGATGACGGTGAATAAAGCACGTACGTGGTGGATGGCACTGTCTGTCTTTATAGATATATGTTACGATTTTCAGGCTTGATCTAGACCAGTTTAGATCTAACATAGTTAGCATGGATTCCTTACTTACTCGTTACCATGCAATCTCATATATTATTCATCAACTACAGCAATAATGTGCCCGTTCGGCGTGTAAGTACAGAACCACACCTCGGTTTGATCAGCTTCGTGTTTTAAATATCGACAAAGAATTAAACATTGGATTGCTTGTAGTAATAAACGATTCAGATTTCGAGATATGTGTATGTGTGTCTTTGAATTATTTATTTTCAAACGTTTTATTCCAGTGCAAGTTGTTACTCAAATGCGCAATAACCAACATTGTTTTGATTGACCTTTAAATTAATTGTTGATTCAAAGCATGTCCTTCTGGTATTCCTTGTTAACGTTTGTTCTGTGGAGTCTTTATAAGTTAACATTTAAATTAAATATTTACATGATGTCCAGCGTCCTTGGTTACAGTATGAGATGACAAGATGTCAGGTGTCCTTAGTTACAGAATGAGATGACAAGATGTCCGGCGTCCTTAGTTACAGTATGAGATGACAAGATGTCAGGTGTCCTTAGTTACAGAATGAGATGACAAGATGTCCGGTGTCCTTAGTTACAGTATGAGATGACAGGATATCCTGAGTTACAGTATGAGAAAACAAAATATCTGGTGTCCTTATTTACAGTATGAGATGACAAGATGTCCGGCGTCCTTAGTTACAGTATGAGATGACAAGATGTCCGGTGTCCTTAGTTACAGCATGAGAAGACAAGATATCTGGTGTCCTTATTTACAGTATGAGATTACAAGATGTCCGGTGTCCTTAGTTACAGTATGACATGACAAGATGTCCGGCGTCCTTAGTTACATTATGAGATGACAAGATATCTGGTGTCCTTAGTTACAGTATGAGATGACAAGATGTCTGGTGTCCTTAGTTACAGTATGAGATGACAAGATATCTGGTGTCCTTAGTTACAGCATGAGAAGACAAGATGTCTGGTGTCCTTAGTTACAGTATGAGATGACAAGATGTCCGGCGTCCTTAGTTACAGTATGAGATGACAAGATGTCTGGTGTCCTTAGTTACAGTAAGAGATGACAAGATGTCTGGTGTCCTTAGTTACAGTATGAGATGACAAGATGTCTGGTGTCCTTAGTTACAGTATGAGATGACAAGATGTCCGGTGTCCTTAGTTACAGTATGAGATGACAAGATGACCGGTGTCCTTAGTTACAGTAAGAGATGACAAGATGACCGGTGTCCTTAGTTACAGTATGAGATGACAACATGTCCGGCGTCCTTAGTTACAGCATGAGATGACAACATGTCCGGCGTCCTTAGTTACAGCATGAGATGACAAGATGCCCAACGTCCTTAGTTACAGTATGAGATGACAGGATGTCATGAGTTACAGTATGAGATGACAAGATGTCCGGCGTCCTTAGTTACAGTATGAGATGACAACATGTCCGGCGTCCTTAGTTACAGCATGAGATGACAAGATGCCCAACGTCCTTAGTTACAGTATGAGATGACAAGATGTCCGGCGTCCTTAGTTACAGTATGAGATGACAAGATGTCTGATGTCCTTAGTTACAGTATAAGATGACAAGATGTCCGGCGTCCTTAGTTACAGCATGAGAAGACAAGATATCTGGTGTCCTTAGTTACAGTATGAGATGACAAGATGCCCGGCGTCCTTAGTTACAGCATGAGATGACAAGATGTCCGGTGTCCTTAGTTACAGTATGAGATGACAAGATGCCCGGCGTCCTTAGTTACAGTATGAGATGACAAGATGTCCGGCGTCCTTAGTTACAGCATGAGAAGACAAGATATCTGGTGTCCTTAGTTACAGTATGAGATGACAAGATGCCCGGCGTCCTTAGTTACAGTATGAGATGACAAGATGTCCGGTGTCCTTAGTTACAGCATGAGAAGACAAGATATCTGGTGTCCTTAGTTACAGTATGAGATGACAAGATGTCCGGCGTCCTTAGTTACAGTATGAGAAGACAAGATATCTGGTGTCCTTAGTTACAGTATGAGATGACAAGATGTCCGGTGTCCTGAGTTACAGTATGAGATGACAAGATGTCCGGCGTACTTAGTTACAGTATGAGATACCAAGATGTCCGGCGTCCTTAGTTACAGTATGAGGTGACAAGATGTCCAGTGTCCTTAGTTAAAGTATGAGATGACAAGATGTCCGGCTTCCTTAGTTTCATTATGAGATGACAAGATGTCCAGCGTCCTTAGTTACAGTATGAGATATCAAGATGTCCGGTGTCCTTAGTTACAGTATGAGATGACAAGATGTCCAGTGTCCTTAGTTACAGTATGAGAAGACAAGATGACCGGTGTCCTTAGTTACAGTATGAGATGACAAGATGTCCGGTGTCCTTAGTTAAAGTATGAGATGACAAGATGTCCGGCTTCCTTAGTTTCATTATGAGATATCAAGATGTCCAGCGTCCTTAGTTACAGTATGAGATATCAAGATGTCCAGCGTCCTTCGTTACAGTATGAGATAACAGGATGTCCTGAGTTACAGTATGAGATGACAAGATGTCCGGCGTACTTAGTTACAGTATGAGATGACAAGATGTGCAAGATTTGGTTAGGCAAGAACCATGAGAACAATGGGGACGTATTGCAAATGTTTGACGGATGATGCCATTCAGTGGTGCATGCTTTTGCCAGTTCTTCACGTTACAATTTGCCCAATGCTAATATAGTCAAAATAATATCGACGGTAAAGCATGAGATGAGAAAATGTCTGACGTCCTTAGTTACAGTATGAGATGACAAGATGTCCGGCGTCCTTAGTTACAGTATGAGATGACAAGATGTCCGGCGTCCTTAGTTACAGTATGAGATGACAAGATGTGCAAGATTTGGTTAGGCAAGAACCATGAGAACAATGGGGACGTATTGCAAATGTTTGACGTAAATAATGACTATTTTAATTTCTTGAGGATCAAACTTTGCCATTTTATATTCCTGTGTCTGTAGTCAGTCCGCCTATGAACAACAGTCAGACAGCATCATCACTGCAACGGATTGGCCAATTGGTTTGGAAACGTTTACGCCAATGATCATTGGAAACGTTTACACCAATGATCCTTGGAAACGTTTACACCAATAATCCTTGGAAACGTTTACACCAATGATCCTTGGAAACGTTTACACTATTGATCCTTGGAAACGTTTACACCAATGATCCTTGGAAACGTTTACACCAATGATCCTTGGAAACGTTGAACACCAATGATCCTTGGAAACGTTTACACCAATGATCCTTGGAAACGTTTACACCAATGATCCTTGGAAATGTTGAACACCAATGATCCTTGGAAACGTTTACACTATTGATCCTTGGAAACGTTTACACCAATGATCCTTGGAAACGTTTACGCCAATGATCCTTGGAAACGTTTACACCAATGATCTTTGGAAACGTTTACACCAATGATCCTTGGAAACGTTTACACCAATGATCATTGGAAACGTTTACACCAATGATCCTTGGAAACGTTTACACCAATGATCATTGGAAACGTTTAACACCAATTATCCTTGGAAACGTTTGACACCAATGATCCTTGCATGGTACTATGTTATGTCATATATTGGTGATATTTCATATGGAACTTTGTTTGCAATGGCTCAACCAAAAAAACGACTATTCTGTCTCATAGAAACCAATCGCATGATGACACAGTGGAGTTCCAAATGTCTTAATGTCATGCATATGTTGTAAAGTTTCGCGTCTAAATTTGCCTGACAGAATAAATAGAATTATTCACTTGGTCGAATATAATACAATTTAAATTGATGGTCTGTTTTTGGTTTCTAATTGCTTGGTTACCAAGAATCTAAATGCTTACAGTTAAAAGGTCTAGTATTCAGTACAGTTCGATCGTTAATTGATTTGGTACTAGTATTCGTCTTGATGATACCAACTTGTATTGGTTGTTTTATGTTTTTTTAAATGAATAGGTTCAACAAAGGGATAAAAAGTTGTTCGAACTTGGAGAACTCATGTTTGTTCATCGATTGATCAATGTACGTAGGCCTATATACAGTCACAGATTCATTTATGTTTTGTTCAAGGACTGTGAAATGCGGACCCAACCTGGGTCGAAGTTGTATGGAATGAGGAACAACAGTACACAATGTGTTGAATTAAAAATGGGCGTTTATTATTAGTAAAATGCCATCACATAAAAAAGCATAGCGTACAGTAAACTAGTTATGATGTTCTAAATTGACATAAGCGCATCATATTGTAGCACACGCGAACAAATAGTGAATAGTGAAACGAGTATCAATAATTTCTTGAATATAGTTTTATGGGACAAGTATAAAATAATCTAAAATGAAGAAAAGTCTTATCCCTATCTAGACGCCCTTAACGTTATCTATCGCACAATGTACGTAATGACATGTAGGTATCGGAGTGTACACAATGCACGTAATGACATGTAGGTATCGGAGTGCACACAATGCACGTAATGACATGTAGGTATCGGAGTGCACACAATGCACGTAATGACATGTAGGTATCGGAGTGCACACAATGCACGTAATGACATGTAGGTATCGGAGTGCACACAATGCACGTAATGACATGTAGGTATCGGAGTGCACACAATGCACGTAATGACATGTAGGTATCGGAGTGCACACAATGCACGTAATGACATGTAGGTATCGGAGTGCACACAATGCACGTAATGACATGTAGGTATCGGAGTGCACACAATGCACGTAATGACATGTAGGTATCGGAGTGCACACAATGTATATTATATAATCTCCGGGTAAAACGCTGGCTTGAAAGAGAGTGACTCAAGTTTTCAAACCTATTTACATTGGCATAAAAAATATGAGATAATTTAAAGAAACCCATGCATTCAGAATATTCACAACATAAGCCGTCTTGTAATTTATGAACTAGTGAGGGAGTAGGACAGGCACCAATGCTGCTACCCAGGAACCCCACGTGGTACAGTCAGTGTAGGGGACATTGTGAATGTATTTCTTATGCTGAATATGGAAAACAACGCATATGAGTCGTTTTGAACCCCCTACTACACTCATGACCGCTCTACCACTTACGTTTACAAGTGTGCAATGCATAAAGCCAAAAAAGTCAAATCTGTTTTTAACTTAAAAACTAACATCTGTGAAGAAAGACCACTATTAATTTACAAAACACATAATAAAACTGTAAGATCATCAGTTGTTTCACCTTCATGTCTTAAGTTTCTGTTCCCATGTGTTGTATTTACAGACTCCACGGTTTAGCATAAGGATGAGGGGGGCGTGTGAGACATAAGGGTGACAACCCTTTCATACATTTTTATAAGTTGTACTGCAGTTGTCTACCTTCACTAATTAGACGGTCTGATTGTCTATTAACATTCAGGTCTTGACAGATCTGTCTTGTCAAGGTTCTAAATTCTGTATGTACAACTTGCAAGGAGTTCAGCAACTTAAGATTAATCATGTTTTAAGAATATGCTGTTGAATGCATTATATGCATCATAAACATGTGCTTTGGAGGCTATAATATCATCATATTTTAATGTGAATTGTTCAATAAATAACTTGTAAGTTAAAGTTACAAATGTTTCTTTTTCTGCCATTTTCCGACCACCATCAACAGATTGAGGATTTTGCCAGTGATTGCACATTCTGATTATGATCCATTTGAACCAATGAACAAAACCATTAATAACCTATTATCAATATGGCCGACCACTAGTTAATGACCTACATGTATATAATGATACTGGTACATACCTTAGATTCAATGATAATGAAGCATTTTTCTGGTATCGCTATAATTCTGATCTTTTGGCAAAACACAATTTAAATTGACATTACATAAATTTTCCAAAAGTATGTTCATGTTTGTTTACATTACCAATTTTAGTTATAGTAATATGGCTAGTTTCATTTATTTTGTGTTCAATTGAGCTGTGAAAGTGTGTGGCCATTCAGTTTTTACCCTGCAGAATTGGTAATGACCTCCAACTTCTGGGGATGAGACCGTAGGGTATCCAGGAAAACTCCCCAAGCTCTCTATAAACATTATCCTTGATTCTTTAATGTGCCCACATGGGGTCTTAACCAAGAAACACACAAACCACCTCTGTGTTTTGGGAAACACTGAAAAGAATATCTGAAATTGTTTGGTGCCTCAGCGAATATTCGAATCAGAGATTTCCAGATTAGAGAGTTAACCCTCAGCCAAAACCCATTGTCAGTGACCAGAGTATATGCTGCTCTCCTGGGTACTTTTGTATCAACATACTTACGGAAAATGTAAACTTACGTTCAAATTTTAAATTTCTGCAATTCAGTTACATCTGAAACTTGGTGACATATATTGTTTGTATGAGCTCATTAACTGAACCTTTATTAGTATTACATCTCCATTAACCACATTTCATGGTTGTATGAGTATCATAACAAACTTAAATTTGATCGTAAGTTTAAGATTTTCGTAAATGCTACCCTGGGCATTATAAAAACACATCATAAACTTAAGTTAGAATAGGACATTGATTCTAGAATTAGCAAAGTTTCATTCAGAAATTTGCAAAGGCAAAGCTAACTTAAATTAAATGTAAAACATAACATGCATAACTTTAACATAAAGTTGACATGTAATAATTTCGGCAGGTTAACAACAAACGCAATGTTATTTTTTTAATGAATTTTATTTATAATATTCACTTTGTTGTATTCACAATGTTTTCCACACATACATGGAAAATATTTCATGACTATTATCAACATACAACACAATATAAATAATCCTCTGTGTTTACAATTTGACATAAAAAGGTAAGGTATTGAAATTTCAAGCAATTTAATTGTTAACTGAGAATTCCATGTTATGCCAAAAACAGGCATCTATTAACAAACAAATTAGTCAAAAACTCAGACTTTTTTAGACTTTTAAGAATTTTTGCATCAAGCATATTTAAGTAAGTCTGACTTTTACATTCATAAAATATGCATTGTCAATAACATACATGAGATAAAAATATTTTGCAAATATATTTCTGGACAAGCCACTCAATATTGATCTTATTTAATTGGAGAATAAGGATAGCCAATCACATCGCCTGTTAAGTAGCAATAGTTTGTAATATGATTGGTTGTTACTATCCTCCAGTCAAGTAAGATCAATATTGAATACCACTCGTGGATCTTAAAACACAAGTATTATAATCTACTGAGTGACACATGATATGTCCATATATAAACAGGTACAATGTGCTGAAAGGGTTGCAATTCAACTATTAAAACAAATTCTTTTAAAAACATCTTCAAGACCATCATTCTCGTAACAAACAAATATATACTATGTAACAATAATGTGTCAACAATATGGAATGCTAAAAGTGTTACACTATACATTGTGCATGTCTAAAATTCACACTTGAATGCTAGTATATCGATCACAGACATTTCTGTTATACGGTAGATCTTCTCAGGGTTAAATATATACGGGTAAATCTAATTTACAGTACAGTACTACCTTTGTAGAGCAACACACTGTGGAAGCAGCAGAAATAAGTTGATGTTTAGAGAATGTTGCTATACGGAGGTTAAATTTAAATATATAGTAAATATCAGCTTCGAGAAAGTTTGAAGATGTTGTTATATAGAGGTTGTTGCGCTACAAAAGGCTGCTCTGGAGAGGTTGTACTGTAGGTACGGGTACATCTAATTTGCAGTACTTACACTCAGTAATCAAGACTGAAGTCCATACAAAAATTATTCTCGAAATCACTTAGGTACGCACAATGAAACACAACATAAAAATACAATTTTTTTTCACAATTTTGTTTGTAGTAAAAGAATCAACTGTAGTAAAAACAACACATATTAAACTGTGGAAAATGTAACAACAACTATTCAAAGGTTGAATTGAGCAGAAAAGCTGACTAATGTTTAGAATGTTTTGACACAAACGACACAAATACAATATCATGTATTTTTCCATACAAATCTTTAAAATAATTAAAAATACATGAAACTTACAATAGAAGGAGGACTTTTGGAATCGCACAAAAGACTCAAGTTCTTCAAATATCCATTTCATTATTATGCAAAGCTTTATTATTCTAAAACACTGATATTCACAGAAGTACTCTAGATAGACCACTTTCAGAGCCATATGAAACAGTACAGTCCTCTGACAATAGTGAACATGGATGTAACTCTCTGATGGAACTCTAGGTACAAAATATCGAAGTTTCTTCCCAGTGTTACATGGGTTTTCAGTTCCGTCAGAGCTATATGAAAACAGTATGATTCTGCAACACAACTGAGAAGCAGCCTATCAAGATAACTACGGCTAAAATGGAGTCGTCAATTTAAATTTTATTTAAATTTTATTTAAATTTTAAAAAATTTCTTCTCTTCAACGAAGAGGTAAAACCTTTAACTCTGACTTCTAGTAAAACCATTATACATGCAAATAAACTATTATGAAACATTTTAAAAGTAAGTCTTTAATACAATGATATTTAAAACACATCACAAAATATATCACAAAAATCACAACGCTTACAAAGTAAACTAGTAAGTTACAGTGGGACAATCTATACAATAAATTAACATACAACATAGTTTATGTAGTTTGTTTTGCATGAATGATAAAAATAAAATGGTACAGCTGTGAATGTAAGTCAGAAAGGCACACTGAACTCAAATTGTCTCCGCATTCACAGAACAACAAACAGCGTGGACAAAGATAAAACGTGCTATTTTACTTGATTTTCGGCTAAGAAAGTAGAAATCAACCAAGAAGTTGAAGACAACTGCAAGTATTTTATTCTCTTACCGATTTTAATGAGATGTCATCCACATTCAAGCCTGAGAATAAAATACTTCCTGCTGTAATTAAATTTTCGTTGACATTTTTTTTTACTTGTCGGCTCTTAGCAAAATATTTGCTTAAAATACCATATGGTATGTCCTCACTGACACTAGCAATACCCATGTTCTACATTATGCCTATTTCAAGAAAACTGTCCCTTTGACTGATACATCAAAGAAAACGGTCCCTTTGACTGATACATCAAAGAAAACTGTCCCTTTGACTGATACATCAAAGAAAACTGTCCCTTTGACTGATACATCAAAGAAAACTGTCCCTTTGACTGATACATCAAAGAAAACGGTCCCTTTGACTGATACATCAAAGAAAACTGTCCCTTTGACTGATACATCAAAGAAAACTGTCGGGTGTTTTTGATACATATTCAGAATGTCTTCAACTGAAATCAGGCAAAATGTCTAACACCTTGTTGCTTTTATATTTTGGTTTTGAACGCTTTGATTTATTTTTAGTCCGACACACAGAAATGCAAGAGGTTCAACAATAGTTGCGATAATATATACACCCCTCTCTCTCTTACTCCAGTTATACATTCTCAACAAAATTAACAATCACAGTCGAAACATAATTTGGTGGATAGTAAATGATGTATGGTTGATCTTTATAATAACAATATGAATCGTGTGTAATAAGAATACATAAAAAATAGATTTTCATATATTTTTCTTTTTGGTGAGATATTATTTTTCAAAACTAAGCACAAAAATAAGCCATTTGGATGCTTCCACATGGTTATAAACAACTCGAAAATATAATAGAATCTTATATACAATAAAAATTTGACACCAATGCTAGTAGATATTGGGGTCACAACCAAATCTAAAGGCCTTCAAAAATACACTTGGTCAACTGTGTCAATGTTTTACAGGCCATGTTTGTTAAAAAGCTTTAACTATTAAATGCAACATGTAAGTTGAAGATGAAATTTGTTGGTCCCATCAGATTGGTTATTCAGACTTCGCTGTTAGTTAAAACGTGACATAATAAAGCAGTAAATCTTTGGTAAAACCAAATAAATGTAATATATTGGGAGATCTAATAATGAAGAACATACTAGCAAAAACAACCTGATAAATCTACTCATATTCTTACTCTACATCAGTATCTAATTAATGATCATCTAATATTGAGAATAACGACTGATTCTGTACCCACTGGCAATAAATTTAACAGAATCAGTCCGGTTAGCTCTATTCTACAAGTAAATTTGTGTCATGTGTTTATGCAATCTACTTAATGGCAATCACACTGAAATAATACTACAAACATTTCATGAATCATTCATGCAAATAAAAATTTGAAAATAAATTTTGCTTAAAATATTGTGACTGACAGTCTAATAATTAGTACATTTTGTATGTACTTCATAAGCATAGTATTTCACATGAAAAGCTGGTTTTCTAATATTGTACTTAGCATCACTTGAAGTTCAGGCCCAGTGATTATAAACATTGGAGTACGTACTCCATGCTCCAACGCATACTCCATCCTCCAATTGGACTATTTCTTAGTTACAAAAACTGCTGTAACTTCTTTATTACTGAATGGAAACATATGAAATGGGGGTTCATTTTCTTAGTTAGATCATTTGCTACTAGTTGGTATTGGTTTTAATGCAAAATTCGTAAAAAAAGCTGTTTTCAAGTTGGAGCTTGGAGTATGGAGTTTGAGTATGAGAATGAGAAATGTTTATAATCACCGGGCCTGGTCTGCTTTGTGAATGACAGCGTAATCAGTATCAATGTCATTCAAGGTATTATAGAACAAGACAGTATCAGAAAACATGTGAAAAATGATACAATGTGAAAATGATGTGTACTGAAGACAATCTCTGTGTGTTTATATGTTATGGAAATACATGATGTGGGACTGCAGTAACATTCTTGAGGCTACAGATGTCCACACTGTCAACAGTGTTTTGAAACAAGTTTTTTCTTGAGGCAGCAGACATTTGCACTGTCAACAGTGCATTTAAACTTGGTTTTCTTGAGGCATCAGACCTATGCACTGTCAACAGCGCATTAAAACATGGTTTTCTTGAGGCATCAGACCTTTGCACTGTCAACAGTGCATTTAAACATGGTTTTCTTGAGGCATCAGACCTTTGCACTGTCAACAGCGCATTAAAACATGGTTTTCTTGAGGCATCAGACCTTTGCACTGTCAACAGTGCATTTAAACATGGTTTTCTTGAGGCATCAGACCTTTGCACTGTCAACAGTGCATTTAAACATGGTTTTCTTGAAGCATCATAAATTATGTCTTCACTGGCAACAGTGCATTTAAACACAGTTGTCACATACAAATTGCATTTACAACAGTGTTTCCTTGTGGCATTAGGTATGTTTAAAACATGGTATAAACAAAAATTAAGAACATAGTATTACAAAATAATGCGACCTTTTCTGCAAAAATAGATTCAAGGCCATGTTTGTTACAATTACAACAAAATAACCTTTTTAATTACTGACTCACATAAAAAGAAAAGTACAGAACCTATGAAGACGCCTACATGGAGGAACAAATGGTTGCTTTTATGACATTTTAGGAGTCACTTCCTTTGAACATATTCTGAACACAAGGATTTCATGAGACAACTTTTATGATACTTGATGATAATTTTATTAAAAAATAATTTACGAAGCATAAATGACAAATGTCAACACAGTCAGAGTTTCTTTTAAATATGACAAAAAGAATCAAGCAAAGCAGAGTAAAATCTAAATGATATAAAAATGGATATTAATTAATAATAATTATGACAATCAAGAAATTTGGGGAAAATCTTGTTCTTACATTGTACAGGATTTTTTCAATAATTCTTTAAACATTAAAGTTTTAATTAAAGGTATCTATATTTATCCAACATTGTCATAATTATTGGTGTTGAATGTTTAAAAGAGATAATACAAGGTACATTATAAGCCATTTTCAAGCATGAACATGGAAATAAACATAAGTAAGGAGAAGTACGCCTTTCACAGAAAGGTGTATTCATTAAGGTATAAAGTTGACCAAGTTGAGACCTTTGAGTGGATAGAATACAATAATTATGTGTATGTTTAAATCTCTTGAAACTTATCTCGTATATAAGATAATTCAGCATTTATATCTTCAACTGTTGAGTAAGTGACATCTGATGAAGAGACTGAACTAAACCACAAGCCACAGACATCACATTGGCACAAAACAGATTGATGTCTAGCATTAAAACTGTTCATTGAATTCTTGAACATCTGGTTTGGTCAGTCTGCCAGACTTGGCGTCCGATATAGCACCCCACAGGTCAAACACAAAGTCATCAGTAAAGCCAAAATCGGCTAAATCGGAACCGTCGATTGCCATGGCGAAATCATGAGGATTTTCTTTTTCTCTGCCCGCTTCCCATATTTGTTGTGCTGAAATGATTAAACAATAAGATTGAATTATTTCATAACTCAATTTAATAGGCTGAAACAAAGCATTGTTGAAATTAGGCTAGTAGAAGAGATCGCTCAGCCATGTTTGTTTGTCAAAAGTGTTTTGTGAGGGTTTCAAGTTAGAGTAATTGTCATCCTTATTTACTGTTAAAACTGATGTATGATGTATTAACCTAGAAAGGTACATACTGACCAATGTTTAAAATCTTACTATGCATGTATATAGATGATACATTACTGAAGGCAGCACAAGAAAGTTATTGTTTAATTACTGAAATTACTGAGTCTTCACTTTTTGCCAATTAGGAATGTTGCATACAAGTTGTATCAAAATTCCATTTAATTGATCATGGACACAAATCAAGGACATACCTATATGTCTATGACAATCTATGCATGCATGTACATCAATAATGAGTTAAGATTGTTATATCTATTAAGCAAGTATGTCATGTCAGTCAATTAGTCTTTGTGTCTGTTGTATATTGCAGTAATTAACCTGCCTGTCGTCATGCTATTTTCCTGCATAGCAATCAAACACATAGACTGAATCAAATTGAGAAGTTGAAAGTTGACTGTTTCAAGATCAAATTTAGATGCCATCGACAACAAAAGAGACCATTATAAGTGTGTGGTCACTTGGCTTTTCACTTGCCAGATTTGCCATTATAACCTCTGACATTGAGGTCAGAAGCAGTCATGTGGTGCAAAATTCAGGAGCAATATCATAGCACATTCTGAACACTTCTTAAGGTCTTTGTTTTTTAAAAAATGCTCGGTGTACAGCACCAGTCCGGTGAATAAACAATAGATAATCATATATGAAATGAACTTACCTAAATCTGTATCGTTTATTCCCATAAAAGATTCCAATAATCCATTTATCTTGTCTACAGCTGTACTGACTATATCCTCAGCCTGAAATAAATCATACAATACAGGTTGATTAACATTTAATGAAATCATCATCAATAAAAAAAGTTATTGTACTGATTAAGTGGGCATTTTGAAATGCACAGCTCCTGCCACAATTTGACTTGGACCTTTAGCTCAAACATCGGGGGGGGGGGGGGGGGGGGGGTATATAATGTAAAGCAACAATATAATGTTTTTAAAATAAGATGAGCTACAAAACGAACCACAATGATGCAATATGGTAAGCCTTGTAATGAGTGATTGTAGCATATTGCACCATTGGGAGGGGCAACAACTCACTAAATCCAAACAAAATGTGCAGCTGCCAATTACAAGTAAGGAATCTATGTTTAGGTTTACTTAAAAAATTTAATGTTTGCCTGTAAAGGCTTATCATGGCCGACTAACAATGTGACTCCAACTAAAGCATACAAAAGTTACAATGTAAAACAGCATTAAGCGATTGAAGAAAATGTACCAAAAAGGCAAACATGTTATTGTGACAAACATCAAAGAGAGAGTGTAGAAGTCTAACTTTTACAGGAATGTATCAACAATACACCTTGTTATTTAATAGGCCAGACAAACTGAAGTGCATAGATAGTGTAGCTGATGATACACCACAGATGTAGCCAGGCTTGAATTGATGCTTTACATGCAAGTCTTGAAGTTGGTGGTTTATAATGGTTGGGGTCCTCATGATTGTGGATATTATATTCTTAATGCAACTTTGGTCAATTTATTTGGATTTTTCAAATTAATGTTATGCATGTGTATATGTCCACATCACTGGCTATATATGACCCTGAAAGCACACTGCATCTAATCTTCCATATTTGTAACAGTTTGTAGTGACTGACTTTAGTTCATCTAACATTTCGTAAGATTAAATACTTATCATTCCTGCATTTAGTATAATTAACATGTAGAATTAATTATGCCCCAATTATTGTCTGTATCAAGTTTCGACTATAAATACTTCTAGATTAATCAACTCAATGATAGACAATTGTACATTTGTTTCTGAGATTGTAAACCTTCAAAATAAACGATGTGAAAATAGTTGAGGTGATGTCAGATAGTAATTTGATTGTTTGATATTAAGTAATAATTATGTTGTTGGCACAAAAAACAATGCAGCATGCTGAATATATACAAAATTTAATAGCCTCTTTTTAGATAGAAAGTGAGCATTAAGCTCTCAGTACACTGTTGCATTTTGAGTTAAAGAGTATTTGGGAGACTGATTGACTGTTTGTAGTATATAAAGTGGATGTAGAAAGGACTTGAACTTGTACCTAATGTCAGACACTCTACTACTATCATAGAACACACTAATTCATTCCTGCTACTTTTCAGACTATGATACGAAATCACATGAGGATCAATCACTGATTATTTATGTAATACGTTTTTTTACAAGACTTTGAAGTTGATTTGGTTAATGGATCATGAACTCAGCAAATAGGTCATGGTTGAAATGTCATATTCTATCTATAAAGTTACATGTTTCACCATATTGACACTGTACTTTGAAGTTCATAAAATGTCACAATATCTATGCAAATATTTCAATTGTAAAACCATTACATAAACAAACAAATCCAGCTAAAAATTAAGACACTGATATGATTTTTTGTATTAAAGGTTGAACTCAGTTCAAGAGAACACAGCGTATAAACCAAATACACTGTATGCCTTATTGGAATTCAATTAAAAACACTTGTAACTTATGATCACTGTACAACTTATTGGGACACATGATTCTATGTATATGCCTTATTGTGATAACTGGAAGTTAACCCGTTTATACACTGTGTGGCATACAGACAAAGTTGGACTTCAGGTCACCTTAATTAAGCATCAACCTGTCTCCAGCACCAAATTAGGTAATTAGTACTATCTATTATACTATAATAAACACATCATTCTCTTTAACAAGTTATATATAATAACAACCACCTTGCAATGAACAACAACAATCAAGTACCAGTATATGCTTCTGACTGGTTGCTTAAAACAGGTTTGACAGTACATTAATTAGGGAAAAGCTATGGTTAAAACATGGTTT
Source organism: Spisula subtruncata (assembly GCA_963678985.1). Lineage (NCBI taxonomy): Eukaryota > Metazoa > Mollusca > Bivalvia > Venerida > Mactridae > Spisula > Spisula subtruncata. The sequence goes on along the minus strand of OY787662.1, from coordinate 23,924,930 downwards.
GACAGTACATTAATTAGGGAAAAGCTATGGTTAAAACATGGTTTGACAGAACATTAATTAGGGAAAAGCTATGGTTAAAACATGGTTTGACAGAACATTAATTAGGGAAAAGCTATGGTTAAAACATGGTTTGACAGAACATTAATTAGGGAAAAGCTATGGTTAAAACATGGTTTGACAGAACATTAATTAGGGAAAAGCTATGGTTAAAACATGGTTTGACAGTACATTAATTAGGGAAAAGCTATGGTTAAAACATGATTTGACAGAACATTAATTAGGGAAAAGCTATGGTTAAAACATGGTTTGACAGAACATTAATTAGGGAAAAGCTATGGTTAAAACATGGTTTGACAGAACATTAATTAGGGAAAAGCTATGGTTAAAACATGGTTTGACAGAACATTAATTAGGGAAAAGCTATGGTTAAAACATGGTTTGACAGTACATTAATTAGGGAAAAGCTATGATTAAAACATGGTTTGACAGAACATTAATTAGGGAAAAGCTATGGTTAAAACATGGTTTGACAGTACATTAATTAGGGAAAAGCTATGGTTAAAACATGGTTTGACAGAACATTAATTAGGGAAAAGCTATGGTTAAAACATGGTTTGACAGTACATTAATTAGGGAAAAGCTATGGTTAAAACATGGTTTGACAGTTCATTAATTAGGGAAAAGCTATGGTTAAAACATGGTTTGACAGAACATTAATCAATCAGGTAAATGGTTTAAACCACTGTCAAGTCAAAATTAGTCTGGCTATTATTTAACAGAGATTCAAAAATCACGAATACTATACATGAACATATTCATAATACCCATCTATTCAAATCTTTACAAATGGTAACCAGACAGTCACTTAGTACATAAAAATATGACACATTCAACTTCTCAGCATACCATCCTGTTTTACTACTTTTAACGATAAATTTTGTAATAATTTTTCACTGGACTAGATTAACATGACTTCTTTTAGTGACAAGTTTATTCATTTTTCGAAGGATGGGTTCAAACATGAAACGCCTAATACAGTCTAGTTGAGTCAACTGAATCATAAGCAAACAGATTTGTTTAGTTGGTGTAACAGCGATTTAATTTATTCCATAAGCAAGCCCCTTGAAGTATGATTAAATGTGTACTATACAAACCTTATTTTTCTTCTTATTATTGGGCTGTTACATATACTTTCATACTCCCACACATAAATAACTAATTTCACATTTTAAAGCAGGGGTGTAAGAATTTTACTATAATTCATGTTCTCAAAACAATTAAGTTTTAAGTCAACCTATTTTAAACCGTGACATGCATGAAAGCCTAGTGCTATTAATAAATTTAAGTTACGTCAGAAAAATTACTGATTGACAGTCTGAATAATTTTGGGTAGCGATGAGTGCATACCTAATTATAACTCAAATTATCACGAAACCGGTGATTTCCAAATTATCACGAAACTGGTGATTTCCATAGTATTTCATATCAACATTTAGATTGTACAGTCTGAAAAATGAATTGAAGGCGGGGTGTTAGATTGTACAAGGAAAAATCTGCCTAAACATTCCTCTTATTGTAATGTTATGTTCCATTTAATGTAATTTTTACAAGTCAATAATTTGGTTGAATGAATACTAGTACAACCTAAATGAGACTTGGATATTGAGTTTATTTTGCTAACCAGTACATTGTTTGAGAAATAGAGTGAATTATATAATTTCATTATTTTAAGAAGTTTTTTCTCTTCAAATAGAAAAATTGTTGGATATTTCTGTCTATCATGAAGAAACTTTGTTTACTTAGTTTCAGAAATTAATTAACTTTGCCAGAATATCTCAAATTTACTTTTTGTGTTCTCATATAATTATTGGAGTAATAATGATCGAAATATAATACACTAATTATGTTTTTATATCAGAAATAATGTTAAAATTAGATGCTGATTAGAGAGTGTACTGTACATGTGACTATATAATTTGAGCATGCAGTGTAATACCATTATAAACAAGCTCCATTACTAATATCAGTCCTAGCGACTGACAAACAGTACATTATCAAATGATGAACTGCACTTTTAAATATTCAAAACCACAAACTACATGCAGTTGAGTGTTATTTACTTGAAATTATGTTAAGATAGCCTGGGACACAAACTTTGAAGACAGACAACGAATCTTAGTAACATTAGATAAATATTTTATTCAGAACAATATAAATTGTCAGTATCATTCCTGAATGAATTCTAAGTAAATAAGTTTTATCTAAATCAGTACTTCACTTCATAAGACAATAAACCAATTCAACTCAATTTTTATTGTGATTGTGCACTTGTGTACTATGAACCTTTGATAAATCATTATGAAACAAGTCACCAACATCATAGAACCAATGTAAAAGGCAGTATTACTAGTATTATACCAATACAGCATCCTACATGATTTACCACATGATATACAGCACCCTACATGATTTACCACCTGGCAATGATATACAGCATCCTTCATGATTTACCGCCTGGCAATGATATACAGCACCCTACATGATTTACCACCTGGCAATGATATACAGCACCCTACATGATTTACCGCCTGGCAATGATATACAGCACCCTACATGATTTACCGCCTGGCAATGATATACAGCACCCTACATAATTTACCACCTGGCAATGATATACAGCACCCTACATGATTTACCGCCTGGCAATGATATACAGGACCCTACATGATTTACCGCCTGGCAATGATATACAGCACCCTTCATGATTTACCGCCTGGCAATGATATACAGCACCCTTCATGATTTACCGCCTGGCAATGATATACAGCACCCTACATGATTTACCACCTGGCAATGATATACAGCACCCTACATGATTTACCACCTGGCAATGATATACAGCACCCTTCATGATTTACCACCTGACAATGATATACAGCACCCTACATGATTTACCACCTGGCAATGATATACAGCACCCTACATGATTTACCACCTGGCAGTGATATACAGCACCCTACATGATTTACCACCTGGCAGTGATATACAGCGCCCTACATGATTTACCACATGATATACAGCGCCCTACATGATTTACCGCCTGGCAATGATATACAGCACCCTACATGATTTACCGCCTGGCAGTGATATACAGCGCCCTACATGATTTACCACATGATATACAGCGCCCTACATGATTTACCGCCTGGCAGTGATATACAGCGCCCTACATGAATTACCACATGATATACATCGCCATACATGATTTACCACATGATATACATCGCCCGACATGATTTACCACATGATATACAGCGCCCTACATGATTTACCACATGATATACATCGCCCTACATGATTTACCACATGATATACAGCGCCCTACATGATTTACCGCCTGGCAGTGATATACAGCGCCCTACATGATTTACAGCCTGGCAGTGATATACAGCATCCTACATGATTTACCGCCTGGCAGTGATATACAGCGCCCTACATGATTTACCGCCTGGCAGTGATATACAGCGCCCTACATGATTTACCGCCTGGCAGTGATAAACAGCGCCCTACATGATTTACCGCCTGGCAGTGATATACAGCGCCCTACATGATTTACCGCCTGGCAGTGATATACAGCGCCCTACATGATTTACCGCCTGGCAGTGATATACAGCGCCCTACATGATTTACCGCCTGGCAATGATATACAGCGCCCTACATGATTTACCGCCTGGCAGTGATATACAGCGCCCTACATAATTTACCACCTGGCAATGATATACATCACCCTACATGATTTACCACCTGGCAATGATATACAGCACCCTGCATGATTTACCACATGATATACAGCACCGTACATGATTTACCACCTGGCAATGATATACAGCACCCTACATGATTTACCACATGATATACAGCACCCTACATAATTTACCACCTGGCAATGATATACAGCACCCTACATGATTTACCACCTGGCAATGATATACAGCACCCTACATGATTTACCACCTGGCAATGATATACAGCACCCTACATGATTTACCACCTGGCAATGATATAATTTCAAGAAATGAGAAGGAAGCTTTAGGAGATGATGATGCCTGTTAAATTGTGGTATATTATTATAAGGTGCTGTGGTATTAAATGATCACCATCTGATGATATTTCAGGTAACATGATCTATGTTGCAGTATCATGATACATTTCTAGCTGAGACCCCCCCCCCCAGCAACAAACACATGAAATGTCAACTAGGTAGTAACAATACCATTTAACATCATTCTGCAATACAGATCATCGTTAAGAATCATATAGAAAACGATCCCTTTTAAAGATTTGTATTTTGATCTTAGTTTTGCTACAAGACTTACCACTTCGACCTTGGCTTGACCTTTGGAACTGATTCGGAGAGTCTGTTTTCCCGTGCCTAAACTGCTGCTTCCTTTTTTACCGGTAGCTTGACCAACAAATGCTGCAAAACATAATAGTTGAAATATATATTACAACAAATAACGAAAAACAAGCATTGTACAATCAAAGCACTATATATACATGTACTGTAAAATAATAAATTTTCGTGGGGGATTAAATTTCGTGGATTTCGTGGTTCACCTTCTACCACGAAAAACGAAATCAAATCCCATCGAACAATAATTTTGACCCTTGTATGTACTACCTGAAATGCAAAGTCCAAAAATTAACGTCCCATTGAAACGATTGTTTTTACCAAACAATGAAATTGCCTCCCATCGAAATTAAATGATTTTACAGTATGAAATGCAACTTGATTAGTTCAAAACACAATGTTATTCCAGTATTTTAGGATTTAAGGCGACACAAGGGATAACAAATGAGTATCAGGGTTAATACTGCAGCTTCTGTTTTTTACAACCAAGTTAAAGAACAAGTGAAAAGCTCTCTTGGTTTACTTCTTGTACTTCATAGAAAGACATTCCAGAGGATATACACGTATGTAGACAAATGTTTTCAGCAAATTAATTAATCAGGGGACCAGCTGCAGCATAAAAAGCCGCATAATTTCAAATCCTGAGAACGAGTCGCAGAACAGTTTTGGGTGCCATCAGCACACCTCCCTACACCTTAACTAGATATAGAAACTAATAACTTTTATTTTTTTGCAAAAAAGATCATTCTTTCTATTATGCAGATTTTTCGAGAAATTCCTGAATTCTCTATACATGAATTAATTGTATATATACTACTGTGGATGATGGACATGAGCTGCAATGTCAAGGAAGTACAGTACATTAAAAGTGTCGGAGTTCAACAGGTTCTGTCAAAACTTCAATAAATATTAGCAGCCACCAGTAAGCACCTGTAATCTCGGGTAGCCATCAGTTTACCCTCAGGTTTATATTGTTAATGTTAAATTATCTGCCCTTGTTTAGAGATAAGAAATGTTATCTGATTTGTTTGCAGTTTGATAAAAGATTGGAGAGTTGACTGAACAAATATTTTACAGCTATTTCTATGTAACACATGACTGATAATGTCTATACTAACACATAGGTGTATCATAACATTTATTTTAGGTATGTCACTTCAATAGTATGTTAGTAATATACACTGATAGAGTATATATACCCAGTATACAAATGCAGACTCTGATCATGTGACTGATACCATCAGAAATGAGGTGTCAAGAATGATTATTATGTTGTAGAACTAGTTAAACAATATAATTATTGACCTTAAAAGAATGAATTCTAATCAATACCGACTCATAACTTGTCACATCAAGGTGAGATATAAAGTATTAAACCCTTTTACAACACTAAACAATGTATTTGAACTGCTGTCTGCAGTTGCATTATCTCCTGCTAACTCTATGGCTGGGCCGGGGCAAATGATCATAACACGGTTTTATTACAGCGTCATTTACAATTGTAACAGTGTTGCGTTTAACACGTAAATACAGATAGTCTCTAATACTGACAAAACTTTATACAGATAGTCTCTGATACTGACAAAACTTTATACAGATAGTCTCTGATACTGACAAAACTTTATACAGATAGTCTCTGAAACTGACAAAACTTTATACAGATAGTCTCTGATACTGACAAAACTTTATTACGACTTTGTCAGCTTTCTGCTGAAATAATTGGCAGGTCATATGGGGGCCTCCACTCAGATTTTAACTCTGCCAGATACCTTGTAAATTAAATAATTCATGCAAGTTCAGGATCTGATCAGGTCAAATTCTCCAAGCTACTAGTATATTGATTGAGATAATAAAAAGATTATCTTTACAAAATTTCAGCACATTCAAATGACAGGTAACTGTATCGTTGAAAAAGAAAACAAAAACGAAAAAAAAATTTTTTTTTGAAAATTTATATTTTTCTTACAAGGTCAATTTGTACAGAAATCCACGAGCCGGTTCGAGAGGTGCAGTTTGTTTTTAATAAAAAAACTGCTTTATGCATACCAATTATCTATAAAAGGATGAGTGTTTACACAAACAATGTTATGGGATGAATGTAAGCCAAAAATTAACTTCATATCATAAAATCCATTGCTTAAAGGTATACTTTAACTGTCGCTGGTGTAACACATTGTGAGGGACGGGCATATAGATTTGTGTTGATTGCACCATATGAATCGGCTGTGAAACAGTATCTACATTTTATAGTATAACTTTTTAACTCTTTGATCAATTTTGATAAGATTTGGCGTATAAGTACTTTAAACATTGCTGTATATGAATATAATTAGTTTATGGAGATATTGATAGTCAAATTTTGTTTTTGATAGGTTGAAATTCTGGTTCATCTAGAACAAATAAACCTTTATAGAAAAATATAAATTTTCCAAAAGAAAATTTTTTTTCGTTTTTTTTTTTTCATTTTCAACGATACAGTTACCTGTGATTCAAATTACTCTTGGACAAACAGCAACATTGGAATAATGTATTTGACTTCCTTTAATATCTCTATGTATATCTGCTTCATGACAGATTAATCCATGTAGGAATCAATAAATCATAGTCCTGCATTACATTCAATGTATATAAATATTTAACAAGACATGCTGGGGAATAAATACCAATGCATATATAATATAGTGAGCGACATCCAGTGTATATAAATCATAAAGGTTTTCACTTTTCTTCCATTTCATCAGTCAATGATGTTAAGTGAGTCCCAAATCACAAAAGCCAGTTACACAATTAACCAATCAAGCTGATGAATCAAATGAACAAACTTGAATTCCTATGTAAACTGGTTACTTTATTATACTAGGACCCTTCTACTGATCTATTTAGTAAGAGCAAAATTAATACATGAAAGACAAATTTCACAAAACATTTAAAGTTTAACAAAAGGTACAAAATTACTTTATATGACAGTTGGCGCCATACAAGAAATAAAAGAGCAACACAAAATCAAACTAGAAATTGATATCCCGATGTTCTATTTGGTCAAGTCAAGGGACAAAACTCTACTAATACTGGATTTACAATGTATCTATATAAAAATTTCAAGATGTGCAACTGCAAATGCTTAATACATTTTCTATGAAGTTTAATGAGACCGGTTCTGAGTTATGTGTGTCCAAGTCATTTTATACCAATTTTAAGGACAATAACTGCCAGTGTATCAAACTATCTAGGTGTACAACCCAGATGCACACAACCATCTTCCTATGAAATTAAATGACTCTAGCTTAAATACTTTTCACGTTATGTCTGATTCAACATTTTGGGACAGACTGACCGAGGGATAGACGACTTCAAGCATTTTTAGCTCACCTGACCACAAAGTGGTCATGGTGAGGTTTTGTTATACCGAGATGTCCGTCGTCCGTCGTGCGTCGTGCGTCCGTCAACAATTTCTTCAAACGACTTCTCCTCCTAAACCGCTTGGCCAAATTTGATCAAACTTTACAGGAATGTTCCTCGGGTGGACCTCTACCAAAGTTGTTAAAAAATTTCTGGTCGGTCCCATAACTAGGTCACAGGGGCTAAAAATAGATCTTCAAAAAGGAAACTTCAAAAATCTTCTTCTCTGAAACCGTAAGGCCTAGAGCTTTCATATTTGGTATGTAGCATCACCTTGAGGTCCTCTACAAAGTTTGTTAAAATTATTCCCATCGGGTCAAAATTGGACCCGCCCCGGGGGCCCTGAGTTTTACATAGAGTTATATAGGGAAAACCTTAAAAAATCTTCTTCTCCGAAACAGCTTGGCCCAGGGCTTTCATATTTGGTATGTAGACTCAGCTAGAGGTCCTCTACAAAGATTGTTCAAATTATGTCCCTGGGGTCAAAATTGGCCCCGCCCCGGGGGCCCTTAGTTTTACATAGAGTTATATAGGGAAAACCTTAAAAAATCTTATTCTCCGAAACCGCTTTGCCCAGGGCTTTCTTATTTGGTTTGTAGACTCAGCTGGAGGTCCTCTACAAAGATTGTTCAAATTATGTCCCTGGGGTCAAAATTGGCCCCGCCCGGGGCCCTTAGTTTTACATAGAGTTATATAGGGGAAACCTTAAAAAATCTTCTTCTCCAAAACCGCTTGGCCCAGGGCTTTCATATTTGGTTTGTAGACTCAGCTAGAGGTCCTTTACAAAGATTGGTCAAATTATGTCCCTGGGGTCAAAATTGGCCCCGCCCCGGGGCCCTTAGTTTTACATGAGTTATATAAGGGAAAACCTTAAAAAATCTTCTTCTCCGAAACCGCTTGGCCCAGGGCTTTCATATTTGGTATGAAGACTCAGCTAGAGGTCCTCTACAAAGATTGTTCAAATTATTTCCCTCAGGTCAAAATTGGCCCCACCCTGGGGTCACCATTTTACTTAGACTTATATAGGGAAAACATAAAAAAATCTTCTTGTCTAAAACTACAATGCCTAAGAGCTTTGATATTTGGTATGTAGCATCATCTAGTGGTCCCTATCAAGATTGTGCAAATTATGCCCCTGGGGTCAAAATTGGCCCAGCCCCGGGGGTCACCGTTTTACATAGACTTATAATTATAGGGAAAACATATCAAAATCTTCTTGTCTAAAACTTCACTGCATAGAGCTTTGATATTTGGTATGTAGCATCATCTAGTGGTCCTCTACCAAGATTTTTCAAATTATGCCCCTAGGGTCAAAATTGGCCCCACTCGGGGGTCACCGTTTTACATAGACTTATATAGGGAAAACATATTAATATCTTCTTGCCTAAAACTACACTGCCTAGAGTTTTGATAATTGGTATGTAGCATCATCTTGTGGTTTTCTACCAAGATGTTCAAATTATTCCTTTGGGTGAAAATTGTGCAGGGTTTTATAATCAGGTGAGCGATATTGGGCCATCATGGCCCTCTTGTATTATCTACATGCACCACCAAACCAAATTGCCAAGGAATCAGCGTAGTGTTATTCCTCCTCAGTACCTTAAAACACTTGTTAGCAACAATTTGAAAATTTCAATGCTTCTGATACTTTATCATCTCACAAATAACGCATAACCCAAATCAATTAATGGCTTTAAATACTATTATACATCATTCCCTGTAAACAGTATAATTACAGTATCTGGTATCATGTGCAGTTACCATTAAATTCATCAGTTAATTACTACTAACTTGATATTTACAATATCACAGACTACGATTACATGTACACATTCTCCTTCCATCTTGTACCAGCTATCAAATTTCTCCGGGGTTACTTAAGCTTAATGGAGATATACACCACTAAGCATGTCATTGATTTATTCATTTTAAAAAACACCTGACAATTGTTGCTAAATACTTAGTATGCAGGCCTTAACTCCTTAATTTCCTACCAGATATTTTAGCCACAATTATTATCAATCATATGAATAACAAACATATCAGTTAGGTTTTGGACATAATCTACTGAATTGATTATCTTACAAACAAATTTAATCAGCTCTGATTTATACAGACAATTGAATGGCTTTAACCTGCACTAACAGTAAAATAAGATGAAAAGGTTAAATCAAAATCATGGTATTTTGATAAAACATGTATCGTTTCTGTATTTTACAATTTAATAGCTTTAAGTATTAGAAAGGGCAGATAATTCCATGCAGAACCTAACATTTTACTTCCTCTAACATATGTGCTTGTAAGGGTGTATCAAAACATTTCCTCTGTAATACAAACACTTTAAAAGTAACACAGGGTGGAATGATGACTGAGTGGTTAGTTCTTTTGACTACCTATCAGATCTGGAGGTTCCAAGTTTGAATCTTGGCTAGGGCACTGGAAATGTCAGGAAAACTTTTCTCAGTGTTTCCCAGCCAACTGAAGATGAACTATGGGTAGCTGGAAACCAAGAACTTATCTTGTGCCATAAATGTACTGGTGCTATACATGAAGCACATTTAAACAAGTTCAACCATTGAGTCTATTTGGAAAGAGCAAGGGCAACATGCCCAGATTCCTTGTAACATGCTGACTGTCTCTGTGGAACGCAAAAAAAGTATCATGATTTCCCAGAAGAATATTAGACTTTTTATGAGACTAGAAGTGATCATTATCTACTATTTTTAAAAATAAATACAATCTCCTAAAAACGACAATATCAATTTATCCTTATAGATATATTCAGCAACAAAAACCTGTGTGAATGATCACCCAGCAACAAAAATCAATAAGCAGCAGGTGAAAGCATCAGTTTTAGGTAGAATAATCGGTAGATCATTGTATAGCAATTCTATAAATGACAAATATTGGTTGTCATGGAAACACTTTATGAATCTTTATAATTTTGTCAATATTGGAAAAACACCTGATATTTATAGATAATTGCTCACTCCAGGAAGGGTATATTGTACAGGTAGACTAGAGGGTATTGTTAGCCGGAGTGTAATAGAGTTCTCCTGTAACAAAGGTTGTAATAGAAAGATTAAAGATAAGCATGAGGACAAATTACATGTTTGTTTTTTATGTTTAATGCTGTTTCTCAATAATAGTTGTTTCAGTTATACACAAGGACTGATTTAGCTAAACCATTTTTCCTGAATGGTAAAAGAAACAGCTTAGTTAACTTTTGTTCTTATTACCTTCTAAGCCAGCGAAATATATTTATATACTGACATGATTTTATATATGGGGACACATGTTTTAAAATGCTTTTTGTATCATTTCAGCATACTGACAAGAATTATTGGTTACAATCATGAATCATGATACTTTGCTTGGGGAACAAACAGCATTGTTGTATCTACAAGCCTGATTGAAATAGTTTCATGCAAAAAAGTCAGAATAAGGTAATAAGGTTACTATCATTACACTATAACAATACACAGTCGTTTACAAAAGTACAACACAAACGAGGGCTCAGTGCAAAACTATGGTACATGCCTCTATAAATTGATGTAGTTGCCATATTTGTGCACCGAGTCCTCTAATTACAATTATAACAAATCGAAAGGAGCACATTAATTCAACAAACTGTTACAAAACCTTTAACTAAACAACTTTCATCATTATCATCTTTGTTTCTCATCAGTTTCTGTAGCAAATCATCCATTTGGTGCAACATGGTTGAAAAATAATCTTATTATAAAATTTATTGTGAGAATAAATCAACCTTGCTGTGCCAACACGATGAATCCTTTAACGAATAAAACAAATGTTTTTCTTTGACGTATATCTGCAGATATTGATTTGCGTAACCAATTAATAAACTAGTTTTGACATAGAAGAACAAGGAGGAAGCAAGACACTCCCACACCATCATATTGTTTGCAATGTACTGTGACGTAGTACTACCAGCCTTCACAACAGCTGAAACACTATCGTTTCACAGAATATTAATAATTTCATTATAAGTAAATTAAAACGCCTTATATAATCCTCATACATTGCAATAAAGTATTTTGTATTATTGTGTGCATTTCTATTCCATAAAAAATTCAGAAAAATTCACTTCAATCGTTTAAAAGACTTAGAAAATTAGAGAAACTGTTTGTGTTTGTCCGTCCTTTACAGAAAAACATGCTGAGTTACTCAGGCCTAGGTCCCCTGAGCATTTTTGCCTCGGTGATATAACTCCTTATTTAATAAATGAGCATGGGAGGGCATCAGAAACAGGGGCCTCATGGTCTGGGGAAGCTTCCAGGAAGTCATTGGACAATGTGTGAAATCCCTGTTCCTGATGACTCCCAAAGCTTCTTTATTTTAATCTGGAGTACATCAACGAGGTAAAAAATGTTGAGTGAGACCTATAGGCTTAAGCAATTAATCAAAAGATGATGACGAATTGAAGAAAACACATGCAGAAATAAAGGGAAGGATGCCGAGGTTTATGTTTATAACAATTATAGACACTGGAAAGGAATAGACAAAAATAGACAATTTATGATTGCGCAATACACATGGTCACCATACAATAAAAGGATAACACTTATGTTACCAATCGAGTCTGCAGAAAATGATAAATAATGTAAGACATTTGATTGACAGATGAAACTACGTTACATTTTGAATATTAGATTGCCGTTGTAAAGTTCTGAATTCCTACAATACACTACTTCTCCAGCATAGATGCTATTTTTCCTAATTAAAATGGCTCAATGCAATAACAATTAGTCAAAATTGATTATCATTAGCAGACTCTGTGAAAAGGTTTTAAAACTAGTCAGTCTGATTTGGTATTTTGGTAAGATGAGGGAATCTTCCTCAACCTCTAAGGCTCTTGTAGAAAAATACAGGATTTCCTGTCAGTCCAAATCAAAATTTGTCAGTCAGGACTGCAGGATTGACAGTTTTCCCAGAGCCTGTATCATTAAAATTTTAAAACAACATACTGATAAATGTATAGTTTTGAAAGTCTGTGTGCTCAACATTCGATGTGTTATAAATGTAATACATTAAATTAAAGAAAATAGGTAACAAAACCAAGACTAGTACATAAATACTGGAATATTTAACATAAAGCGAAGAAGTCACGTTTATACAGTCAAGCTATAAACTGTTAAAGTACTAAAAGATGTAGAATTATTTACAGTGTTACATAGCTCATGAAGATAAGACCAATGGGTCGAAATATTGAGTATAAATAGTGATTTTTCTACAAACATTATTGGGAATTTGTGATCCCTTTTAGGGGACTGAATATACATGTTAAAATAATGACCATATGCCTAGGGTGATATCAATATCATGAAGTCTTGAAAATAAGTATACAAACAAGTTACAGGCACAAACAATTACTGTTTTATCAATTGACAAATGGGCCACTGCTTGTAAAGGATAATGATAATCCCTTTTACATCACATACTGGTAAATGACATCATAATGCATAATCAAACAGTTACCTATCATTGTAGACAGATTAATACAAAACTGTGTTAAATGTAACAGCTTTTTACAAGGACGCTGTAAAAAGTTTGATTGTTGTAGAGTCACTGGCGGGTCTGTATCAAGTCGTCATTAACTACCAAAACTACAAAAATGTCATTAACTACCAAACCTACAACAAGAGGGTCCAAAGGGCCCTGGGTCACTCACCTGTTTGGCCTAGTGACCTAGTTTTTGGCCCAAATGACACAGTATCTAACTTGACCTAGATTTTACAGAGATAAACATTTTGACCAAGTTCCATAAAGATAGAGTCAAAATTGTGACCTCTAGTGTGTTCACAAGATTTTTCAATGATTTGGCCTCGTGACCTAGTTTTTGACCCCAGATGACCTAATATCGAATTTGACCTAAATTTTATAATGATGATCATTGTGATCAAGTTTCATAAAGATAAGGTCAAAATTGTGACCTCTAGTGTGTTCACAAGCTTTTTCAATGATTTGGCCTCGTGACCTAGTTTTTGACTCCGGATGACCCAATATCGAACTTGACCAAAATTTTATAGTGATGATCAGTGTGATCAAGTTTCATAAAGATTAGGCTCAAATTGTGACCTCTAGTGTGTTCACAAGCTTTTTCAATGATTTGGCCTTCAAAGGCTTGTGACCTAGTTTTTGACCCCGGATGACCCAATATCGAACTTGACGTAGATTTTATAGAGATGATCATAGTGATCAATTTTCATAAAGATAAGTCTCAAATTGTGACCTCTAGTTTGTTCACAAGCTCTTTCAATGATTTGGCCTTGTGACCTAGTTTTTGACCCCAGATGACCCAATATCGAACTTGACCTAGATTTTATAGAGATGGTCATTGTGATCAATTTTCATAAAGATTAGTCACAAATTGTGACCTCTAATGTGTTCACAAGGTTTTTCAATGATTTGGCCTAGTGACCTAGTTTTTGACCCCAGATGACCCAATATCGAACTTGGCCTAGATTTTACAGAGATGATAATTGTGATCAAGTTTCATAAAGATTAGGCTCAAATTGTGACCTCTAATGTGTTCACAAGGTTTTCCTTTGATTTGACCTAGTGACCTACTTTGACCCCAGATGACCCAATATCGAACTTGACCTAGATTTTATGGAGATGATCATTGTGATCAAGTTTCATAAAGATTAGGCTCAAATTGTGACCTCTAATGTGTTCACAAGGTTTTCCTTTGATTTGACCTAGTGACCTAGTTTTTGACCCCAGATGACCCAATATCGAACTTGACCTAGATTTTACAGAGATGATCATTGTGATCAAGTTTCATAAAGATTAGGCTCAAATTATGACCTCTAATGTGTTCACAAGGTTTTCCTTTGATTTGACATAGTGACCTAGTTTTTGACCCCAGATGACCCAATATCGAACTTGACCTAGATTTTATGGAGATGATCATTGTGATCAAGTTTCATAATGATCAGGCTAAATTTGTGACCTCTAGTGAGTTCACAGCAATTGTGAACGGACGGACGACGGACGGACGACGGACGGACGACGGACGAAGAGCGATCACAAAAGCTCACCTTGTCACTTTGTGACAGGTGAGCTAAAAATGTAAAGATTTGAAACTTTCAGCAGTACATGTTTTATACAAGCTTTAATCCTAAAAACATGAAAATCTGAATTTTGTAAGAAGTTAAAATCATGAATTATGGCAAACTTGAAGTAGTCCTGTACATAATACATAAGATGTATATATTAAGTTTAAAAGCAATTGTCTGGGTTATTTAAATTCGTAAAGTATTATATATATATATATATACTTACAAAAACCTGATTTCAGAGGTTCCACAGTCCGTATTAGGAATGTTTGTCCCTTTGAAATTTCCTTTAACATTCTAGCAACTTCAAAATGCCGACATCCAACTAAACTTTTTCCATCAATCTTCTCTATGTGATCTCCTACTGCAACTAAGGGTGTTTTGTCCATAATACTACCTTCCTTAATACGTTTGATAAAGGCATAACCTGCTCCATTGTCAGTTATAGTAAGTCCTAAAGCATCCTCCGATTTTGTGACTTCCACTTCCTTTGGTTGACCTTTGATATGTGCAAAAATAAAATCCTCCAAGCCGATCTGTCCACCCAGTAGCTTAGTCATATCAACTTTATGTGTATTAAGTGTGCAGAATAATATCTGAAAAACAGACAACATACAAAATTAAAGGATAAATCTACAGAATTCTGAAAGGGCAACAATGCGTTTAATGATGAAGAAAATTTATGTAAAGGTACCAAATGTTATAATGATGTAGGAAACAACTACAAATTAAAACATTATCTGACACTGGGGAGCCCCTGAGTGGCCTTGAGGTAGATGCACACTTGAAGATTGACCCTGATTGAGAGGTCCCAGGTCTGATCCCTATCTGGACCACTGCTTAATCTCTCTATACCCTCCATTGTACCAGGTGTAAAAATCAATAGTGAATAGATGTACAGTTAGTTTAACAGATCCTAGCCTGAATTACTTTTAGATTACTCGGTAGATACCAATATGCACTGCATGGTCAGTCAGTTGCATCCACGGCTTTCCATCCCCGGGGATCCACGGGGGGATAGCCGGGGACAATAGCCATGTTTTTAACTTTTTACTTTCCAGCTTCCCAGCAGTTCCCGGCACAGCAAGGACGTATAGCCATGGATTTTACAGGGTAAATCATTCAAAACCGAATATTCACGTGCGACAGCAACAACAACAAAAAGTATACCCAAATGACACTTTTATTGGTGTTTACTATATAAACTGTAGTAAATACCCGTACTAACCAACAATATACACATATCCTGTTATGTTTTGACACACAAGAATAGCATATTCCAGGTTTTTATTTTTAACTCCCCCGCAGGGCCTGACGATAGCGGGAAAGTAAAAATCCCGGCCCATCCCCAGTGGTGGGGGGCGTGGACAGTCTGGGTGTGGATGCAATTGGCTGGTGCAATATATTTTACTTTTTAATCTTAGCACATGTACAGAAGCATTTCAACCCTAAGATGAACAAACAATGAATGACAAGATCGAGGTCCAAACCCACACACCAGTCACTGGCTACGGTTAATACATGGGGAGCGGTGGCCTAGACCACACTCACCACAGGGTACACAGGGACGTAGCTGGCTATACGCAAATACGCACGTGCGTACGCTCTTTGAAAAACTGACAAAATTTAAGTGATATAAAAATGCACTAAAATTCAATGCCTAACCCGGGTGGGGTATATTTTCCATAATTTTATGATAAAATGTAATTTATATAGAAAACTATTAAACCATCGCCGGTAAATAAGGCACTTTTTCTTGCTCGCTTCGCTCGCACAATGCATTTATTGTTGTATAGTATCAAGTAGAGATTACTTTTATGTGATAAATCATGGACATACATACGTAAATGTGTCTAGTTCGTTCCTCACTACATAACATTGTATTTAGTCTTAACGTATTAATGTTTGTGTGTGCTAAGTCCCTCAGGTATATTGTGTTTTTACCATACTCTTGTGAGCATTGAGTCACATCCTCCGTTAGAAGAATGGAAATCTCTAAATGTCCCCTCCACTAAACACTTTCATCTCCTTTACTTTTGCGACCATCGTTGGGTGGTGACAAGGCAACACGAGCATGCTCGTGCCGCAAGAACAATAACAACACACAATCTACAACGCCCCCGGAATGTACCGGAAAGGCACTTCAGAGCAACGGAATAACTCGGACGAGAGACAGGGATAATCTCGGATCAACACAGTATATATGCACTCGTGTATTCAGTGTAACCGCCGTGCGAGGTCTGGTGACAATCGTACCTCTGTAGTCATGCTCGTTGATATACCGGGGTCTGACGTATGTCCCCGGACTATCGAGATGGCACGACAAGATACGGACAGCTCCAGTCAGGCAATGCAAATATACCAATTAACATGTACACATATGTCGCAAATTTTTTCGTATCTAACGTAAAAAGACGAGATGTTCATGTTAGTGCCTAGAGTTTTGTTGCTGTAAATATCGCTGTGATGAGAAAATACCCACGTTTAATTTTTATAGAAGTCAGATGCATCCACGAACCCACCCCGGGGATCCACGGGGATAGTCGGGGGGATACGGTCGTGTTTTCACCTTCCTGCTTAACCGCACGGTCGGGGACATGCTGGGATTTTTTCTGCGAATCAATACCCCGGGGACAATATTAAGTAGTCAGGTGCCGGGAAATACCGGAGATTTTACCATCGGCTATCCCCATAGGCCGTGGAAGTAAAAATCCCGGGTATGTCGTTGCCGTGGATGCAACTGGCTGGTGTCTTATAACGTATCGTTTATTTGCATTTTAACGTTACAATGAAGCTTGAGCCACTTTAATCCAATAGTGTCTATTAGTGTCATATTCAATGCCAAGCAGTATCACGGATTCCCATGGCCGTAACTAGGGGGTGCGTTGGGTGCGAACACCAAAGTAGCCTTTTTCGGGGGTGAAATATATATTTTCACTTTATAACATTCTCATTTTTTTCTGGCTCGCTTCGCTCGCCAAATAACCTTAACGATTTATAACCGTTGTAATAACTATGGGGTGCGTCGCATGTGAACGTAATCAAAGTAGTTTTTCGGAGGAGGAACATTATTTACATTGTATTATTTTCGAGCTCGCTTCGCTCGCTTTAATCAATATGATACATCAAAGCATAATCATAAACTAGACCTACTAGAGTATAAAACGAAATCATATGAATTCATTTAAAAAATAGAATCAGAGTTTATCATGCCATATATTACGCTATAGCATGTCGGAAACTACTCCAGAATACACGGACGGCTTCGTAGAAATAGAAAAATCCCCGGGGGAGCATGCTAGACCTCCTAGCAATTCTCCATGTATCATGTGCGTACACTGAAAATATGCCCAGCTACGCCCCTGGTACAGTATCGAGAGTAGTTTCCCCTATGTAGTAATATATATACATGTACTGCATAAGGGAAAATACTCTTGTTACTTCTATTCTACATTATACTCCCGAACAATCGAACTCGCATACTTACCCTGTGGCCTAGACTAGAGGTATGTTGCGCCCTTCGGGATTGCAGAGGTCCCGGATGGGTTCAACCCCCGTCTGGACCACTGGTTAATTTCTATGAGCAAGAATAACCTACATGCTCCACCAAGGTGTAAATTGGTAACTGTGACTTGTGAGGGCAGTGTATATTATTAGCATATACTACACCTAATTTTGGGTACACATTGACTGCATGGTTCCCTGCACTCACCCAGTAGTGCGGGGACGCGGGAAAGGTTAAAAACTCGGCACTATATATATCCCCCGCCGTTACATGGGTTGGGGAGGGGTCGTGTGTGAATTTTCGTGCGGTGCATTTAATAGTTTTCACTAATTGACATATAATATACTCACATCAGTAACATCCATGTCATAACAATCCGCTATTTTTTGGTATAATTCCTTCACGTTTGTAAATCCAGATATGATACCTGTTGGACTGCCATGTGCCTGTTGACAGTGGAACACAAGTTTTGGCCTAGGTTGTGGTGGTGGGGTGTCATTTTTCTGAACGACATCACTTTTCGAGGTACCATTAGACTTTGACGCTGGAGTTTCATCTCCGGGGCGTGTCGGCGAACCACCGGTTGAATTTTGTTGTGTTTCAGCTAGATTTTCTTTACTTTTGTTCTTTTTTCCGAATAAAGGCATTTTGATTATTAACTAGAACTTAAAAATAAAAACAGTAACATCCACGGGCCCTCAGTTTGGGCTTGAATAGTCTTTTTTACCTGATTTAACACACCTGTAATCAACGTTAGACAGTAATTTCTGTCAACACGGAAGTTCTACTCGAAAGGATTCAATGGCTTTAAATCCGACATCCGCCGATCTATTCAGTGCCAAATAAAACATATAAAATGAAGTAAAGTGTTTGCATCTCTATATTTATTAATTATTGAAAGAGTTTATGAACAATTACGTGACAAATAGTTTAAATATGGATTATAGAAATAAATTTGATAACGAAATCCTTTCGATTTTATCACAAATATTTACATTTCATTGGTTTATTTTGTTGGCGCAAAGCTAATAGATTTTCAAAAAGCTACACGCCGACACGAAACGCGCGTTTTGTTGTATTATTATGATTATAACTTTTACCAAAGACCTAAATAACACAGATTGGACACTCCACTGACAATTAAGAGCAAATGCAAAATAACAGGCAGCAGAGTCAGTTATTGTGCATTAAACTATTTTAAGTCATCCAATTTTAATGGACAATGCGTCATTTTGAAGTGATACTTTTCTTCTACTATATAAAGTAGCTCATTTTTGTCTACCTCTTATAAAATACAGAAAATTAGGATTTGAACGAGGCAAATCAGGTATTTTCTAATAAACTTGGAATTTACATTAATTTGATGAAAATAAGAGTAGGTCTGGGTCTTCGGGGTCTACTGCAGCGCCGTAACTACACTGAGGCCAGGCGAGGCAATTGCCTCGCCTAAAATTTGCGAACCAAACATTTTTTTTGTTATTAATATATACATGTAATAAAATATCCCTGAATATATTTAAAATCAAATGTCTCAAATTGTCGCATGTAATAAATAATGAGGCAATTTATTCTGAGACACTATAAATTTGCACACCTAACCTTTTGGTGGAAAATTCGTCTTCAACTTATATGTAAAATAAAATGCCTGAATAATAAAAAAATATTATAAGCTGTCGCAAGTTATGAACAACAAGTTATGAGTGCAACTTGAGGCACTAGATTTGCACCTTAATGGTAGTATTCATAGTGCAATTTTAGGCACTAGATTTACACCTTAATGGTAGTATACATAGTGCAACTTGAGGCATTAGATTTGCACCTTAATGGTAGTAAACATTGTGCAACTTGAGGCACTAGATTTGCACCTTAATGGTAGTATACCGGACACTTTCCCTTCATTATATATAGAAAGCAAGTGGCACCGGCACATCATCCCTTTAATATCGCTACGCTCGCATGGTACTCAATCAATTTAAAAGTCAGGTGGGCAACACATTTAAGAGTATAAGCATGTGCATATAAGTATGTTTTCCTTTGAGCTCTTGTTTAAAATTGCTATGAATTTTCTTGATGTTCCGTTTCAATACCAAAACAAGGGACCAAAGAATGTAGCAGATGAATTTGTTTTAAAATTCCCATGGAGCATGACATTGATCCCTTAATTTACTTGCATTCAAATCGTTCAAGCTTCGGAGTTCCCTTTAACACAAATGTGCAGCCTTCGAGTTCGTAGAATATGCTGATGAAAGGTGTCTCGAATAGAAAAACGATCCTGTCGCCAATGGTGGTTTTCAGAAAATAATGCTTTTTCTAGCTGGCTTCGCCTTCACAACAGCTATATAAGTGACTATTATCAATTAGAAGGCTACATACATGTAGATAAATATATAAGTGAATACTATCAAATACAGAATATGTTTTGGCATGGTGTTCAAATAATATAAATAATGTTTATCTAGCTCGCTTCGCTATTCTACTTTTCTGATTTTGTCAATGTTGAAAGTGTATTCGGTGATTTAATTGCGTGCTTTCAGAAACGTTCTAGGTTAACAAATACACCGGACCACTACATGGTCATAACTAAGGATTGCATCGGGCACAAACGTACCCCTTTTACACCAATTTAAGTGGTTCTGGTTAGAAGTGCAATGTTTTACATTTGTAAATAAATTCGGCTCGCTTCGCTCGCCAAATCAATTGAAGACATATTTAAGAATGTCATGTAGAGAGTAGTTTGTGCTACCTGAACCTCAGAGAAATCATGATCTTTTCGCTTGCCAAATAACTACTCGTTTAAAATATCATGTAGATAACTAGTTTGCATGACATGCAACTTGGAGAAACAGTGCATTTTCTTTGGCTCGCATTGCTTGTCACATAACATCAATGCTTCATAAATTTATGTGTCATGCAGCTCGGGTAAATAATGCGAGGATTGATCATACCATTTAGAGAACGAGTTTGTGTGAGCTAGGGCAAATCATGCATCTTTAAGGATTAATCACACCACGCGAGTTAGTGCTGACAAATATTGCATTTTTTCTGCATCGCTTCGCTCGCCAAATACCTAATGCCCATTAATAATATCTTGTAGACAACGAATTTCGTGGGGGCTCGTACAAATAGTTTTTTTTATGGCTCGCTTCGCTTGCCAGATAATTTAGCACCATTCAATTTCATGTAGAAAACGAAATGTGTGGGCTGATACAAATAGTGCATTTTTGTGGCGCGCTTCGCTCGCCAAATAATTTATGAGCATTAATAATATCATGTGGAAAAAAATGTGGATGGGCTCGGACAAATAGTGCATATTTGCCATAAATTAAATTTGTGTCAGCTTCAACAAATAGTCCCTTTTTCTGGCTCGCTTCTCTCGCAAAATACATTGTAAATATTCAAAATAGCATGTACAGAACGAATTTGGACGACCCCTTCTGTAAATACACCGTCATCCAATCAAGACCCGATTTCACACCCCTTTGGAAAATTCCTAGTTACGGTCATGTCCAGCCCCAAGGCTGCCTCGGCTAAAATTCGTGTCTGGGTACGGCACTGTACTGTTTTATTAATTGAATTATTTCAATAAATGAGGTATCATTTTAAAGCTGAATAATAAATCTATTGCATAGAATGATTAGTTTTTTTCATAAGTATATTAGAACATGAGATATAGGGTATTAAAACAGACGAGATTTCACGAGATTTCGCGAGATTTCAGAAGACCTGCCACGAGATATCGTGAGACTTGGCAAAGGTTTCCAATCTGTGTAATTTAGGTCTTTGCTTTTACTGAACAACACTTAAGATTTATTATCAATTCATGTGATCACGTTCCTACCCATAGGACCCGGCGTACGCCCCCCCCCTAAAATCGCCAAAGTAGCGATTTTTATTTGTGAAATAGTGTAGTTATCATGGGCGTAGGAGCGTCTTCAACATTGGGGGGCCAAACATTTGGCAACTTGGGGTAAAAAAATTTTTTTGCTCGCTACTTTCGCAAAGTAACTTCTTTATGTCAATAAGTCAACACGCAATATTTGCACGAAACAATTCTAGACACAAACTGTACTCTTAAACGTCCAAAAATTTCCTATATCTATATACTTACTGTGAGTTTATGGTTCTGTGGTCATTTGGTTAAGTAATTACGTCGTAACTGGAGGTTAATCCGTTCAAGTATACATGGGTCCGGGGGCATAGACCTCCGGAAAATTTTCTAAACTATGGATAAATCTAGTGCATTCTAGGCGTTCTGAGATACCTTATTCGGCATTCAAAAGGGACCTTAATACAGGGAATTTAAGTTCTTACAAAAAACACAATTAAATGCTTGCATAAAATTTAAATTGCTAGATTTTGAGATTGAAGCTTAAGGTGAAAACGTTTGTTTTAAACAGTTTTTATATAATTGACAACGTCCCAAAGTCATATAGGAGGGTTGAGGGACGTTAAGAGTACAATTTATGACACAAGTGTATTTTTTGCAAAGAATGGGTGATGACGTTTTTGAATATGAGGAAGTTATTTTGCGAGCGAAGCGAGCAAAAAAAATTTGGATACATTTTTACCAAGAACTGAAGGCAAATTGCCTATAACGAGATATATTAGGTCGTGAATTATAATTTTTCGTCTGAATTATTGGGGGGGGGCCAAAAGATATGTTGGCCCCCCCTGTCCGGACATTGGGGGGGGGCCTGGCCCCCCCTGGCCCCCCTGCTCCTACGCCCATGGTTATATGTAATTTGCCTTTAATTCTTTGTTAAAAAGTATTAAAATGTGAAAATTTCGTGCTCGCTACGCTCGCAAACATACCTTTAATCTATGAAAGAAGGGGCGCATCCACAAAAAATGATGCTACAAGTACGCCTTTATACTGAATCGCTCTGCAATGAATAAAACAATGTAGACTTTAAAGACTTAACATAGCCTGGTTTGGTAATAAAGCATGCCCTATTTACTAGCCAATAAGGTATCTCAGACCACCAGAATGCACCAGATTGATCCCTCGTTTTGAAAATTTTCCCGTCAGAGCCTAACTCCTCGGACCCCCTACTTTTGCAATTAGATTCTAAATATCATAAATTTTGTATAGCAAGTTTTTGTAAAACTATGATTCAGTGCAGATAACATACGTGAACAATTTTATTTTACTTTTTTACTGAAATTTTTTTTGGATCGCTTCGCTCGCAATATAACTTCAATCGATGAAAAGGTGTCAACACACGTTCTTTGCAAAAACGTATACACTACATAAATATTTCTCTGATTTAATTCCATAGGGAATAGTTATATAACACACTAGTATGGTACATACTCATATTTAATAACGTTTCGGCATTCAGCCTTTATCAAAAACACATTTTAAAAACTTATTTTACATATTTGCTGGCATTGTTGTTGGCCATTTTAAAATAATGGCCCAAAACAGGAAGTGACGTCATGACGTCACAAATAAACAGGAAATGACGTCATAACAAAAGTACGCCAAATAGACTCATGACGTTACGTTGCAATGTATACAAATCAGTCTAATATAGGAAAACTCCAGGTTAGGGATGCCTACACCTATTCCAAACATAAACCACAGATAGTTATGTCCAATATATTATCATTATAAGTTCAAAATACTTTAAATAAATATAGGAATATATATTACCTATACCCAAATTGAAAACGACAAGACTAAGCTTATATAATTATATACTAAAAGTATGGAGGCAACCCCAATCTAAAATTTCATTCATAGTAATGTCAATATTATAATTATAACTGTTTTATAAATTGCCCCTTAGGAGAACGTCCAGTTGGGTTTTGGTGTTTAAACCTTCCGGTGATTCGGTTCTGAAAGTCTTTATCCACTCTATTTCACGTATAAGTCTATAATATCTTGACTCATCCTTGATCGTCTCCAGTATCGATACACCAATGTCTTTTGAAGAATGGCCTTGACTATCGAAACGTTATTAAATATGAGTATGTACCATACTAGTACATAAATATTGTTTATATTTATAAATACTCCCATCTCCAATATTACTTTTAGATGTTTTCAATTAGATATAAAGCCCTTTAAGGTTAACATAAACGTCTTCACATTAAGGCATAAATCTCAAAATCGGGCACTTGTGCAAACACTTCATAACGATTAATCTAAGTACGGTTCTGTATTTGATGATAAAATGTGTCCTGTTTAACACCAAATAAGGAACTAGTATCTCAGAACGCCCAGAATGCATCAGATTGATCCATTATTCATAAAATTTTCCCGGGGGAGCATGCCCCCGGTCCCCCTATTTCAAATGATCAACCTCCAGTTACCACGTAATAAAAAAATTGCCAGAGAACCGTAAACTCAGTTGTTATATATCAGTTTATAGATATAGCAGAAATACGCTTCCATGAATGACGTGTTGTAATGTTAAAGACGCTCCTACGCCCATGTAGGACAATGCCCTGGACCCCAGCAAATTTCTTACGCCCCCCTAACCGAAAATCCTGGATCCGCCCATGCTACCAACAAGTGGTCATTAAAACCATTACTGGTAAGCAACCACTAAATACCCCTGTTTTTTTTTCAAGGATACTCATTGCCTTGAGTGGTTTTGCTCTCATTATTATTATTGTTACAATTATAAGAGCAAAGAACAATCATGTTTGGAAATTGCATGGTCGAGAGGTTAGTATTGTCATGTATCTATATCTATATACATGCGTGGTATTGTGTCCAACAGGTTACAGGTTTTCTTCCACTTTTAAAAAATATTAATCTAGTTTAACAATTAGAAACAAGTACTGTATAATACAAATAGTATATATAGAATTATATGACCACCAGGCAAGGATCCAGGCACTGGGCACCTGGGCCCGTACCCCCAGTTGGCTGAGATTTTAAAAAAATTGAATAAAGAATAAACAGTTATTGAACAGGCACACTTTATTTCGTTCCTGAGTGAAATGCAAGAAAATAACTTTTAATAAATATAACATTTACTCGTTTGAGTCTACAGAAAATAGAAAGTACGTAATACTCCATATTCCCACCGTAATCAAAGTTTGCGAACGGTACTTCTTACGACGAGCCAAGATTGTTCATTATAACCAAACATTCAGGTCACACGACGATCGAGGCCCAAAAATAACCCAAGAATAATGTACCCAAAGTGACTGTCACAGCATTTATACATCATTTACTATTGTTTGAAATGTGTTTTTATTCTATGTATAAAAGTATAAGATGAGAGCATTTTTCTTGTTCGCTTCGATCGCAGAATATTTTTTAATATCAATTTAAAGTTTGCTTGCATTTCTATGTTAAGTAATCCTTACTACCCCCCCCCCCCCCCCCCTACTTAAGTATTAATCTTCTAATTGTCACAATTATGCCAGCCAATATCTCAAAATATATAACTGAACACTTGCTAATTTTTACAAAATTGAAATCAAACATCGGCGCTAATAACATAAACCGTGTAAATATGGATTTCCCACATCTAAAGAATGGACCCCTTCCTTTGCATTTTCACACACATATTAATCGATTGCCCCCGGGGAGTCCCCCGGATCCACAAACAACTGTATGTGGTCCGGCTCCCCCCGTACATATCTCGTGCCCCCCACTCAGACATTTCTGGATCCGGGCCTGGACCACCAATAAACTAAAGTAGGAATTTTCGGCATGTACTGTGATAAATAAGGATGTTTAAATACCGCATATTTCGCCAAGCGGTATGGTACCATATTGTAGTGTTATTTGCCAGTCAGCTTTCTCCAATTTAAAAGAGCTTGCACTTACAAAAACTCGGCACTTATTTGCAATCTCCATTTAAGTACATTCCGAACTTTGCTTCAAAAACGTTCCATATTAAATTAATTGTAGTGTTATTTCCAGAGCTTTCTCCAATTTTAAAAGAGCTCACACCATGTATCTATATACATGCGTGCTCACACTTACAAAAATACCGAACTTGCTTCAAAAACGTTGTTTAAGCACTCTGGACAGAGCACCATCTATTACGATAAGTACTATTTATATCACATTCCAATTACACTCACATTCCATATGATATGCTGGAAATATGACGTGACTAAGTTCTCCTATATTAGGCTATAGTGACCTCCTTTGCTACGTGGCTCGGTGGCTCAGGAGTTAGTGCGTCTGCCGCCTAATCCGGCGAACAGGGACCAAATCCGGGTGTAGGCACACATATGCCTGTCATATTCACCAGAAAGCTGACTGGCAAATAAAGGATATGCTCGGCTTAAAATTTTAGAATCAATGTGTTAGTTTATTCCGTCCATTTTCTATAGAAATGTACACGTTATATACAGTTTGATAAAAAATGTACATGTATATGCATTTATCGTGTTATTGGTTCATATTCACAATGCACGTGTAATTTATTCTGAAATGATTAATATGTATATGTGGCAATCATATTGTTCCCTGCCCTTGATTCCTACGTCATCACTGTTGAGACGCACATTATGACGGGAACCAGACTAATGTGGCAATAATGTACATAAATACAAATGTAAATAGGGATCGATAAAACATATGTCTGATTTGTTATTTATGTCATACCCATTCTGGATCAACCGGCGTATTTCCACAGCTAGTGTGAGAACTTGACTAAACACTGATGTATGAGCATGGTCATACCCTGGTTCAGCCCAAACATTCAAATCGGGTTCACATTTATCGATGTATAGAGAGGGGCCCTGGTGGTGATTTAAATAGTATTGAAAGCTGGCTATGGTTATGTATTATATGGACAATGGTGTGTCTTCGATACCGCCTCAAGCCGGATTTTAACAGAACTGTATTCCAACAATTATTCCGCAGCATGCACTATCCCCAATAACAAATCCAACTAACATTAGAATCCTCTTCTCGATGTCTTACCCATAAAGACCGTCTGGTGGCAATGATAAATAAAAGTATATACGTGTAACTGTTACACTTACGCACACACCTAACGCAACACTTATATTTGTTAGATTACTCAGTTATTTATAAAGTGATTTGGTTCAAATGCACAAAATAAGCCATGCTTTTTTAAAAATCTGATCACTTTCTGCATGGCCATGTAAAGGCAGCAAAGAATATTGTATTGTAAGAGAAAAAGTATCTAAAAGTATCAGTGCAGGATTCGAACCCACGAACCCCTGCATGCAAGTCAGGCGCCCTACCAACTGGGCCAACCGCGCTACTCACACCTAAATCAAAACAAATGATTGAAAAGCACAATGATTACATCAACTCACACTTTGCCGCATTAGGCATACTATCGAACTGTTTGCTAATATAAGACAGTTAAGGCTTTCCATAGCCATGGATTGGTTGCTCTCATTGATCACATAATAATTATAATGCTTAAGGTGTTTCACCGCTTTTGAGTTTGGTGGAAGTTTAAAAATCACAGTAACTTAGGTGTTTTGTGAGCGTCTTCTCAACCGAGATCAATTAAATAATACAAAATGCTTAAAATTGATTTTTCAGCATCTTCCCTTGTCTTAAAATTGCGATTGTACTGAATAGTGATTACGATTATATACTTTCAATGAAAAGACAGAATCACACTTAGCTCAATTTCTACGGATGCTTTATTCCAAATGATATAAAACACCTAATCTAGCGAATTGGTTACAGCGTAGTTAAACGTAGTTCTATGCGCCCATATCAAAATTATTCAATAGGTTTAAACAACAGAATCCCAGAGCATTTTAGTAGACGGTTCTTTTGCATTTATTCCTGAATAATATAAACTTATACACGCAGAATTAAAACTGTAAGCACGTTGAATTGTGCACTAAATACGAAATACAAACACAACGGATGCAAAACGTTGATTAATGTTGTCACCTCTCCTGTTTTCAGCGTTTCTGAAATCACTTAAAATGCAATTAAAATAAACTAGCCGAGCAATCGTCATGAAATTTTGCATGAAACTTCAATACACATGTATTTGTCACCCTACTTGTTGCATGCATCAAATCAGTATGACGTTGTTCAACCATTTTTCATGTTAACTCAAAAACGAAAGTGTACATTTTTTAAAATATTTTATATATAATAATATATAATATTATAATCCTGCAAATTCCAAAATCCAAAATTCCAGAACTAATACTTTTTCTTAAGTCTCTATATGATGGAAAAACTAGCAAGAAGTGAAATTCTGATTCAAGTTCGTGGGATGTCGCCGTGTCTGCCCGTTTCTATCAAAAGTTGATGTGCGGATATTTGAAATCTTGATAATGCTATTACATGTATTAAGTATTTTCTTTCATGTATACAATCGAGATATTTCTCACGTATAAAATCATGTTTGTTCCCATATGGTGCATTATTATCAGCATCATGCTTTAGAACAGTGTATAACTTATAAGTTAATGAGGACTCGTTCCGTTATATTAGTTTTGCCCAGCATTTTAAGATACTAATTTTGCGAAAAATATATATCTAGTAGATGAGTTTGTGGATTGTCTTACGCCAAGTAAACGTCGTAGGAATTTTGTGTGAATAATTTCAATGTCATTTGCTATATGGAATCCCCAAATTTCAGCGCAAAAAATAGGACAGAACCAACTAGTTTATCAAAAAGCGGAATTTTTCTTGATAATGGTAATTCAATGCAAAAAAAGCGTGTTACAGTAATTGTTCTACATCATGTAGCATAGATTGTAGTGATTCTTGTGAGCGCGCTATCTGCGTAAAGGATGAGAAAAAGTTTGAGACCGTCAATGGATATAATATCGTTTAGATCAGAGTTAAATGTTTTCGATAATATCATTTACAAAAAGACATAGTAATGGGGAGCTCGGGTCGCCTTGTTTTAACCCTATTTATGAGATAAAAAAGCGTGATGTATTATATACGTATTTGACACATGATATGACCGTATTATACATGGCACGTAGAGATTTGACGAATTTCCGCTTGAAGCCTTACATATTCATGTAATAATTTCTGCCATATCTATCAATTGAGTCGAAGCAGCGTTGATAGTCTATAAATTCACAGTATAGTTTTATTTTTCGCCAAGTACTTTAGATATGATTGCCTGTAAAATAGATTGCAATCTGAGATAGACTTTCCCTTCTGGAAACCAAACTAATTTTCAGAAAGTTTATCATATTTTATGCTCCACTAATTCAATCTATTGAGTAAGATCTGTGAGTAAATCTTTGCAAGTATGTTTATCAGTGTAATGCCGCGATAATTGCTATAGCTTTACCAGACTAAACTGAGACTCCTTGCATAATAAGTTTTTAAACATATACTTATTTTTTTTTATACAAGTATGTATGGCCTTGTACGGAGATAAAGGTACATAGTAAATAAACATATAAGAATCGAATACAGCCGAATATGGGCGGACGAGCTTACGGACTTTGATGAGTCCGTAAGTTTAATCTGGTCAAGCTATACCTATATTCGGTTCGCCTTTTTAAATACAGGTGAAAACTTTGTCCCCATGAAGCGGGATAATCGTTATGCATAAATTTAATGTTATACAGTTTGACCAAAATTGGTGACAAAATATCAAAACAGGACTTAAATATTTCCGCTGGCAGGTTATCGTGGTAATTAAAAAGTTCATGGTGTGTCGGAGAAATACATAAACGGCCCAAATGGTGATACACTCAAAGAGTCCTGAAAGAATCATTTGGATTGGCGGGAATGGTGGTATGCATTGACATGTCTGCTTTGAAATCATGAAATGGGGATTAACTTAAAGTCATTGTTTACATGCATGTATGTGATGTAGAGAAAGTTTTTACATTTGAATATATAGACATTTTGACCTGAAAATAGAAGTGAAAGAAGAGTGGGAGGTTAACCGGTCCGTGATCAATCCGCGTGGTAGCAAAATTATGTTCTCCATAATGGATGAGCAAAATTGAAAATTGGGGTCAGCCATTGTCACTTTACATTGAACTAAAGAACAAATCTACTTGGTGGTTTCTAACCTAAAGAAGGGCAAAATTCCATTAAACTCATGTTTTCAGTTTGTTTGCATTTAAATGTATGAAAATGCATTCGAGATAGGGGATTGAGCACTTTTATCTGCTTAAATTGTCTAAAAGAAAGTGAAAATTTGGGTTGTTTTAATGTCAGACAAAGGTAATTGTGATTAAATATGAAGAATAGACACATTATTAGGCATCTAAAGCAGTGTTCATTGTAACAGTTTGTCACTAAAACAACCCATTTAATATCACTATTCGTAATATTTTGCAGGTGCTGGCCAAATTTCTCCTTAAAGGGGCTCATACGTGTTTGTGATATTTTCTAGAATTCATCCACAATTTGCCAAGAATTGATTGCTGTGTGCTGCATATGCATAGCAATATTTAAAAGGTAGCAAAACACTTGAATAAGTAAAACTAGGCTGTCTTAAGGTAAGCAACCACTAAATACATAAACGGCCCAAATGGTGATAAACTCAAAGAGTCCTGAAAGAATCATTTGGATTGGCGGGAAACGGTTGTATGCATTGACATGTCTGCTTTGAAATCATGAATTGGGGATTAAATTAACTTAAAGTCATTGTTTACATGCATGTATGTGATGTAGAGAAAGTTTTTACATTTGAATATATAGACATTTTGACCTGAAAATAGAAGTGAAAGAAGAGTGGGAGGTTAACAGGTCCGTGATCAATCCGCGTGGTAGCAAAATTATGTTCTCCATAATGGATGAGCAAAATTGAAAATTGGGAACAGCCATTGTCACTTTACATTGAACTAAAGAACAAATCTATTTGGTGGTTTCTAACCTAAAGAAGGGCAAAATTCCATTAAACTCATGTTTTCAGTTTGTTTGCATTTAAATGTATGAAAATGCATTCGAGAAATGGGTTTGAGCAATTTTATCTGCTTAAACTGTCTAACAGAAAGTAAAAAAAGTGCAAATTTGGGTTGTTTTTGTGTCAGACAAAGGTAATTGTGACTGAATATGAAGAACAGACACATTATTAGGCATCTAAAGCAAAATTAGTGTTCAGTACCTCAAATGCTAGTGTGCAACGTTGACTAACCACTGATGTTTGAGGATGCTAGTGCGAGCTGTTGACTTATAACTGATGTATGGGGGTGCTAGTGTGAAAACTTGACTAACCACTGATGTGTGCTGATGCTAGTGCTGATTCTAGTGTGAGATCTTGACTAATCACTGACGTATTGGGATGCTAGTGTAAGAACTTGACTACTAACTGATGTAATGTGATGCTAATGTGACAACTTCACTAATCACTGATGTTTGGTGATGCTAATTTGAGACATTGACTAACCACTGATGTATGGGGATGCTACTGTGAGAACTTGACTAACAACTGATGTATTGGGATGCTAGTGAGATAGTTGACTTATCACTGATGTACATGGGGATGCTAGTGTGAGACATTGACTAGCCACTGATGTATGGTAATGTTTGTGTGAGACTTGACTTATCACTGGTGTATTGGGATGCTAGTGTGAGACGTTGACTAACCAATGAGGTATCGGGATGCTAGTATGAAACGTCGACTAACCACTGATGTATCGGGATGCTTGTGTGAAACGTTGACTGATAACTGATGTATAGGGATGCTAGTGGGAGAACTGGACTAATCACTGATGTATGGGGATGCTAGTGTGAGACGTTGACTAACCACTGATGTATGGGGATGCTAGTATGAGACGCTGACTAACCACTGATGTATGGGGATGCTAGTATGAGACGCTGACTAACCACTGATGTATGGGGATGCTAGTGTGAGACGTTGACTAACCACTGATGTATGGGGATGCTAGTATGAGACGTTGACTAACCACTGATGTATTGGGATGCTAGTATGAGACGTTGACTAACCACTGATGTATGGGGATGCTAGTATGAGACGTTGACTAACCACTGATGTATGGGGATGCTAGTATGAGACGTTGACTAACCACTGATGTATGGGGATGCTAGTATGAGACGCTGACTAGCCACTGATGTATGGGAATGCTAGTGTGAGTCGTTGACTAACCACTGATGTATGGGGATGATAGTATGAGACGTTCACTAACCACTGATGTATGGGGATGCTAGTGTGAGACGTTGACTAACCATTGATGTATGGGGATGCTAGTGTGAGACGCTGACTAGCCACTGATGTATGGGGATGCTAGTGTGAGACGTTGACTAACCATTGATGTATGGGGATGCTAGTGTGAGACGCTGACTAGCCACTGATGTATGGGGATGCTAGTGTGAGACGTTGACTAACCACTGATGTATGGGGATGCTAGTATGAGACGTTGACTAACCACTGATGTATGGGGATGATAGTATGAGACGCTGACTAACCACTGATGTATGGGGATGCTAGTGTGAGACGTTGACTAACCATTGATGTATGGGGATGCTAGTGTGAGACGTTGACTAACCACTGATGTATGGGGATGATAGTATGAGACGTTGACTAACCACTGATGTATGGGGATGCTAGTGTGAGACGTTGACTAACCACTGATGTATGGGGATGCTAGTGTGAGACGTTGACTAACCGATGATGTATGGGGATGCTAGTGTGAGACGTTGACTAACCATTGATGTATGGGGATGCTAGTGTGAGACGTTGACTAACCACTGATGTATGGGGATGATAGTGTGAGACGTTGACTAACCACTGATGTATGGGGATGCTAGTGTGAGTCGTTGACTAACCACTGATGTATGGGGATGATAGTATGAGACGTTCACTAACCACTGATGTATGGGGATGCTAGTGTGAGACGTTGACTAACCACTGATGTATGGGGATGCTAATGTGAGACGTTGACTAACCACTGATGTATGGGGATGCTAGTATGAGACGTTGACTAACCACTGATGTATTGGGATGCTAGTATAAGACGCTGACTAGCCACTGATGTATGGGGATGCTAGTGTGAGACGTTGACTAACCATTGATGTATGGGGATGCTAGTATGAGACGTTGACTAACCACTGATGTATGGGGATGCTAGTGTGAGACGTTGACTAACCATTGATGTATGGGGATGCTAGTATGAGACGTTGACTAACCACTGATGTATGGGGATGCTAGTGTGAGACGTTGACTAACCATTGATGTATGGGGATGCTAGTGTGAGACGTTGACTAACCATTGATGTATGGGGATGCTAGTGTGAGACGTTGACTAACCATTGATGTATGGGGACGCTAGTGTGAGACGTTGACTAACCATTGATGTATGGGGATGCTAGTGTGAGACGTTGACTAACCATTGATGTATGGGGATGCTAGTGTGAGACGTTGACTAACCACTGATGTATGGGGATGCTAGTGTGAGACGCTGACTAACCACTGATGTATGGGGATGATAGTATGAGACGTTGACTAACCACTGATGTATGGGGATGCTAGTGTGAGACGTTGACTAACCATTGATGTATGGGGATGCTAGTGTGAGACGTTGACTAACCATTGATGTATGGGGATGCTTATGTGAGACGTTGACTAACCATTGATGTATGGGGATGCTAGTGTGAGACGTTGACTAACCATTGATGTATGGGGATGCTAGTGTGAGAACTTGACTAACCACTGATGTATGGGGATGCTAGTGTGAGTCGTTGACTAACCACTGATGTATGGGGATGATAGTATGAGACGTTCACTAACCACTGATGTATGGGGATGCTAGTGTGAGACGTTGACTAACCACTGATGTATGGGGATGCTAGTGTGAGACGCTGACTAACCGATGATGTATGGGGATGCTAGTGTGAGGCGTTGACTAACCACTGATGTATGGGGATGCTAATATGAGTCGTTGACTAACCACTGATGTATGGGGATGCTAGTGTGAGGCGTTGACTAACCACTGATGTATGTGGATGCTAATGTGAGTCGTTGACTAACCACTGATGTATGGGGATGCTAGTGTGAGACGCTGACTAACCGATGATGTATGGGGATGCTAGTGTGAGACGCTGACTAACCACTGATGTATGGGGATGCTAGTGTGAGACGTTGACTAACCACTGATGTATGGGGATGCTAGTGTGAGACGCTGACTAACCACTGATGTATGGGGATGCTAGTGTGAGACGTTGACTAACCACTGATGTATGGGGATACTAGTGTGAGACGTTGACTAACCGATGATGTATGGGGATGCTAGTGTGAGACGCTGACTAACCGATGATGTATGGGGATGCTAGTGTGAGACGCTGACTAACCACTGATGTATGGGGATGCTAGTGTGAGACGCTGACTAACCGATGATGTATGGGGATGCTACTGTGAGTCGTTGACTAACCACTGATGTATGGGGATGCTAGTGTGAGACGCTGACTAACCGATGATGTTTGGGGATGCTAGTGTGAGACGTTGACTAACCGATGATGTATGGGGATGCTAGTGTGAGACGCTGACTAACCGATGATGTATGGGGATGCTAGTGTGAGACGTTGACTAATCGATGATGTATGGGGATGCTAATGTGAGACGTTGACTAGCCACTGATGTATGGGGATGCTAGTGTGAGGCGTTGACTAACCACTGATGTATGGGGATGCTAATGTGAGTCGTTGACTAACCACTGATGTATGGGGATGCTAGTATGAGACGTTCACTAACCACTGATGTATGGGGATGCTAGTGTGAGACGTTGACTAACCACTGATGTATGGGAATGCTAGTGTGAGACGTTGACTAACCACTGATGTATGGGAATGCTAATGTGAGACGTTGACTAACCATTGATGTATGGGGATGCTAGTGTGAGTCGTTGACTAACCAATGATGTATGAGGATGATAGTTTGAGACGTTGACTTATCACTGATGTATGAGGGTGCTAGTTTGATTGAATTTGGATTTAGAATCATTGGGTACATGTATGTTAAAGTGTTTACTCTTGAATATTTTGACATTTTGACCTGCAAACGAAAGTGAAAGTAGAACTTGGGTGTTTACCGGTCTGGGATCAATCAGCGGTAGCAAAAATATGTTCTCCATCTTTGAAGAGTAACATACTTCTTAGAAGGTAGATAACCCCCTTTTATTGTGGAGGAGGCACACTACACAAACTATAATTTGATTTTATACTGTCTTATTCAGAAGAAAGCTGACTGACAAATAAAGGCTATGCTCGGCAGAGTCGACACTTTGTTTATTGAAACTTGCTTGATACCATATCAACTTGTCTTTGACTTATTGGTTGTGCACGTGTTTTTAATTCTTGGATACCCGATGTGAGTCCAACTCCAACACTTCATTCTGATCCCCTCGGCATTTTTCCATTGCAATGGCGCAAAATTTATATTTACTGGAGAAAAAACGGAAATGACCGAGCTGTCACGATTGTCGACCATTTCAAATGTATGATACCGTCGAACTTCATCAAAAGTGGACAAGCAGTTAAAGAGGGGAAGTTGTATGAATGAATTGTTGATAGCGGACGATAGGACGAAGTACACACCCAGACCAATATAATTCACACTCGAGTGAGCTGAAATTATATAAAAATCAAAATGGTATTTTTTCTAAGAGAATATTAATGTTCGTGGTCTGAGCTAGACTATATCTTAAATGCCTTTGTGAATATCATCCTGCTGATAATGATGTGGAGTCAAGCCTACTGAATACTGTCCACAAAAGGAATTATTAAAATATCTGAACATGTCAATCTGATCCTAGATTCACCGCCACCTCTACGTGATTCTTGGGATTATTAATTATTGAAGGAAAGCAAGGCGTGGTGAACTAGTGATATAAAATAAGTACCCGTGGTGGAAAAATTCTAGAACGCTAAAGCTTAACTGATTTTAGATCAACGGATCTGGACCGTGAAATACATTAATACTTAAGTAAACTAGATCTATTACATTTGTAGTAGAATAAACTGGAAAGAGACCAGTTCAGACTTTGACACCCGTCCAGTAGCATGAAAGAGCAATCCATGACGATGTCGTGGTGGCGGTTAGGGGCTTGTATTCTGCTCATATGTATCTTTTATCAGCGAAATGTTATGGGATCCACTGATGTTATGTTCGAACGTCTTAGTTTTACGTATACGACAAACGACATTATTACAACTGTGACCGCCAGCCATAGGTTACATTGCCTGCAAATATCGTCATCCTACAGCTGGTGTGTTGCGGTAGAATATAAAGAAGATACTTCTGATTGTGTCATCTTACAGTCTGTGACTAGGACATCTGGACTGACCAACTTGATCCAATACAAACGTACCTTTACTGTGAGTGATTCACTTCTTATACTTTTAGATTTCAGTAATGTTTCTTCTGTTTGCAATGGTTCTGCATACTAGTAAATTTTTTCTTTTGTTAATTTATAATGCTTGTAAGCTACATTCTCGTTCAACTAGAGTATTTTAACTAAAGTATTGATGTTTGGGGATGGTAAACGATAGACGGACGAACGAGCAAGTTTCGCAATACACGTGCATAACGTTATGACTTTCTCACTGTGACTACTTTTAGTCCACGTGACAGACCGAAAATCCATTACCAAATTGGTGAACAGTTCCAATCCATTACCAAATTGGTGAACAGTTCCAACTATGATTTTCGGTTAGCCCTTGTGAGTGAGGAATAATTGAAGTTTTCCTAAACCTTGTGATTGCTAAAAATAATTGCGGCCATCTTTAAAGATGACCGCCAAAAGGTAATTTGGCAAAAATGACCCGCAAGTCCATCAACTGATTTCGGACTATTTAGATATCAAGCATACCGAAACTCATTGTCGGATCTGTCCACCTCTTTGGTAATGGATCTTCAATTTTCAAGGCCTGTGATATGGACTATTTAGTATGTTGTCATCTAATTCAAGCCTAGGAACACAGTGACGGTCTTTTAAATTTTGATTTACAGTACACTCAAGTGACGTAATGTTGGCAAGGATTATGGACCATTTGGGGTTATACAATCGTCCTGTTTTATCAAAGCATCTGCGGACATTGTTCTTTCAAATTTAAATACTTAATAATTGTATATATTGTGGTATATTTTTTTTCAATATGAATTATTTGTTCAGTTAGCGGACTTTTCAATATCAGACGTTTGCGTTTCAAAAGTTGAAACATGGATATACCGTGGTATTTAACAGAATTATTCTGAAATATAGTACATGTATCACATTTCATCACTGTGGTGAGCCCACGTGACCAGATGCTAATGTTTGTAGTCAATTTTGACAACAAAGCGTCTGAATTTATGAATCACTTGCTTGCAACTTTCTTAATGATTGATAAAGCTTAAAGAAATATCGACGAGCGCCGTCAATAACATCTAGTCATGTGGTTTTCCACATTGATTATGCACCAGACACCAGACCCCGGAGAAGGACGATGGTAAGCGGGGGAATAGTACCGGGTAAATACTAGTAAAACAAAGCAGTTTTTAAACAGACATGCTATTTACGCGATAAAAAATAGTACAGAAAGGGGAAAGTGTACTTTAGAATGGTACACGCATGCAAATGAATATCGAAGTACTGAAGTACTGACAGGCTGGCGAACTTCAAAGGGACAAGAGCTAATCAAGTAATATAACATCAAGTGGTTTTCTAAGTCAAAAGAGAGGTAAGTGCTGGACGAAAAATAAAAATTTAAAAAATATAATTTAAAAAAATTTGGAACCGCCGTGATTCGATCGCTGGACTTTAGCATCAGAAAATTACTAAGCGAATTGCTAAACCACTCGGCACGATCTCGTTAGAGAATCATGACCTAAATAATTTAACATAATAAAATCATTGATGCGCGCGCTATATCGTGTTCGTAACGCGTAGTAATAATTATCAACGCATTTAAATTTCATACAATTTCCTTCCATTACAAGAAGAAACTAATATGTTACAATAGAACAGATTAAATGAAACAAGGAAAGTTTAATGTTCTAATCTTGCAAAACTGATTAACGAGGAGGAACTATTTTCAATGAGTGTATAGATTCTGTGTTGTCAGTTTCGGGAGTAAATTCATCTTAGTGGATTTCAGTTTTTAGGGTGGCGATTTCGCGCCAGACTACTACAATCCTAAAAAATGAAATCCACTAAGATGTAAGGAACCGTTGTTCCTTAGCAGTTTCACCAGGTGTACATACTGTACCAATCCACATCCCGTCCGTGTGTTACATCAAATATCCGATGTTGATACTTTCACAAGGTGTACATACTGTACCAATCCAGTCCGTGTGTTACATCAAATATCCGATGTTGATACTTTCACAAGGTGTACATACTGTACCAATCCAGTCCGTGTGTTACATTCAATATCCGATGTTAATACTTTCACCAGGTGTACATACTGTACCAATCCACATCCAGTCCGTGTGTTACATTCCATATCCGATGTTGATACTTTCACCAGGTGTACATACTGTACCAATCCACATGCAGTCCGTGTGTTACATTCAATATCCGATGTTAATACTTTCACCAGGTGTACATACTGTACCAATCCACATCCCGTCCGTGTGTTACATTCTATATCCGATGTTAATACTTTCACCAGGTGTACATACTGTACCAATCCACATCCAGTCCGTGTGTTACATTCAATATCCGATGTTGATACTTTCACCAGGTGTACATACTGTACCAATCCACATCCCGTCCGTGTGTTACATTCTATATCCGATGTTGATACTTTCACCAGGTGTACATACTGTACCAATCCACATCCAGTCCGTGTGTTACATTCTATATCCGATGTTGATACTTTCACCAGGTGTACATACTGTACCAATCCACGTCCAGTCCGTGTGTTACATTCAATATCCGATGTTGATACTTTCACCAGGTGTACATACTGTACCAATCCACATCCAGTCCGTGTGTTACATTCTATATCCGATGTTGGTACTTTCACCAGGTGTACATACTGTACCAAACCACATCCAGTCCGTGTGTTACATTCTATATCCGATGTTGATACTTTCACCAGGTGTACATACTGTACCAAACCAGTCCGTGTGTTACATTCTATATCCGATGTTGATACTTTCACCAGGTGTACATACTGTACCAATCCACATCCAGTCCGTGTGTTACATTCTATATCCGATGTTGATACTTTCACCAGGTGTACATACTGTACCAAACCACATCCAGTCCGTGTGTTACATTCTATATCCGATGTTAATACTTCCACCAGGTGTACATACTGTACCAAACCAGTCCGTGTGTTACATTCTATATCCGATGTTGATACTTTCACAAGGTGTACATACTGTACCAAACCACATCCAGTCCGTGTGTTACATTCTATATCCGATGTTGATACTTTCACCAGGTGTACATACTGTACCAATCCACATCCAGTCCGTGTGTTACATTCTATATCCGATGTTGGTACTTTCACCAGGTGTACATACTGTACCAAACCAGTCCGTGTGTTACATTCAATATCCGATGTTGATACTTTCACCAGGTGTACATACTGTACCAATCCACATCCAGTCCGTGTGTTACATTCTATATCCGATGTTGATACTTTCACCAGGTGTACATACTGTACCAATCCACATCCAGTCCGTGTGTTACATTCTATATCCGATGTTGGTACTTTCACCAGGTGTACATACTGTACCAAACCAGTCCGTGTGTTACATTCTATATCCGATGTTGATACTTTCACCAGGTGTACATACTGTACCAAACCAGTCCGTGTGTTACATTCTATATCCGATGTTGATACTTTCACCAGGTGTACATACTGTACCAATCCACATCCAGTCCGTGTGTTACATTCTATATCCGATGTTGATACTTTCACCAGGTGTACATACTGTACCAAACCACATCCAGTCCGTGTGTTACATTCTATATCCGATGTTGATACTTTCACCAGGTGTACATACTGTACCAATCCACATCCAGTCCGTGTGTTACATTCTATATCCGATGTTGATACTTTCACCAGGTGTACATACTGTACCAATCCACATCCAGTCCGTGTGTTACATTCAATATCCGATGTTGATACTTTCACCAGGTGTACATACTGTACCAATCCACATCCAGTCCGTGTGTTACATTCAATATCCGATGTTGATACTTTCACCAGGTGTACATACTGTACCAATCCACATCCAGTCCATGTGTTACATTCTAAATCCAATGTTGATACTTTCACCAGGTGTACATACTGTACCAAACCACATCCAGTCCGTGTGTTACATTCTATATCCGATGTTAATACTTTCACCAGGTGTAAATACTTATTTAAGGGGTAAAATATGAGTATTTTGATGTTAGATTTTTTTTTTAATTTTCCAAAAAAAAAGATATAATTTTGTAGATGTTGGGGCTTAAGTGATTCGGACACTTAGATTACATACACTTTGACATTTATGGCCACGCCATTTAATCGGATGCTACTTTGCAATAACAGAGACTCGATCGCCGATTTAATTTGATTAAGTATGTTGCATCGCAAGGGAATGCATTTTTTTATAATCGTGAAACCCTTTCATTGCCTAAATTACTTATCGGTCACTAAGCGGGGTTTCTGCGATACGCAATCTATAAGTATGAGTTTATCAATTTGTATAATTAATTGGTGTTGCATAATTTTTATGACTCCATACCCTTAGGAGATTAGTAAGCATGCCAATTTCTATTGGTCGGCTGAAAAGTCGTGGACACAGGGAAACTTCTGATTGGTCATTTTTGTGATTGAATCTCCGTGCTTGGAGCAGAAATTCGATCTGCACACCAGTTTATGTTCAACCAACTGTGTGTGCAGATCATCAAAATAATTAAATAAATAAATACTTTTATACATTTTAAATCGGAGTTTGTTCCCTGTTTCCCTAGGTACCAACAACAAGGTCATTACGTCATCATCATCATCATCACATCATCTTCAGCTTCATCAGCACCGATACTCCCGGGTAACATCACATGACCCGGTGACAGCAAAACACACCAAAAACGTGTTTGTAATATACTGTACCAATCCGGCATGTGAGGTATAGTAGGTATTGAACGGTGTATCTGATATAATATACTGTACCAATCCGGCATGTGAGGTATAGTAGGTATTGAACGGTGTATCTGATATAATATACTGTACCAATCCGGCATGTGAGGTATAGGAGGTATTGAACGGTGTATCTGATATAATATACTGTACCAATCCGGCATGTGAGGTATAGGAGGTATTGAACGGTGTATCTGATATAATATACTGTACCAATCCGGCATGTGAGGTATAGTAGGTATTGAACGGTGTATCTGATATAATATACTGTACCAATCCGGCATGTGAGGTATAGGAGGTATTGAACGGTGTATCTGATATAATATACTGTACCAATCCGGCATGTGAGGTATAGTAGGTATTGAACGGTGTATCTGATGTAATATACTGTACCAATCCGGCATGTGAGGTATAGTAGGTATTGAACGGTGTATCTGATATAATATACTGTACCAATCCGGCATGTGAGGTATAGGAGGTATTGAACGGTGTATCTGATATAATATACTGTACCAATCCGGCATGTGAGGTATAGTAGGTATTGAACGGTGTATCTGCTATAATATACATTAGTAAAAACCCACAATGATACCTCTGCCCAGTCAGTATAGTCAATTGACAAACAATAAGATTATAAATTACATTGAACGATTACAGCTGACACCCGAGTTCGACTTCCGTTTTTCTTAGGACAATCATATAAACATACATTTGGGCAGGAAGCTGCTACTGGTCAGCTTCAACTATTACGGATAAAAATGTAGCATGTGCGTGTCTTTATCTACTCAGCGAGTCAGCGGACATGTCGATAGTTGCCTTTGCAATGCCGAGAATAGCCTTTCCGTGTCACTGAGTTACGCAGGCAAACTACTACTGCTAATGGTGATGAAAGGTCTGTTTACGGTTAAAAACGTTTAAAATTATTCAACTAAGTTAGTACTTTTAAATATCATAGTGATCAAGAAGCCGAAGGTAAGTGTCGTAAAATATTAACCGGTTTTTAAAACAGACAGATATAGTCAATATAGCAATTAGCCACTATTTTATGGCCATTAAAATTAATGAAACCTTGGAGTATCAGGCCCCGAGCATCTCCCTAAGCATCTCAAACCGAGCAAGATCTTAACTCAAATATTGTGATATGACTTTATGTCACTTTCCATGTAAGGCTGGAGTCAACATTAACATCAATTAACCGTTCTAAATGTTTTTCTGAGTTTATTGCAGGACCCTTTCTCGAACTGGAGCTTCAAATTTGTCTCACATTTAGACTCTGATTTTAGCAAAATCTCAATTTGCGTTGAGAATTATACTTGAGATCATTCGGGATATCGGGACCTTGGCAACTTCCGACATAAATAATTGAGCGTTGTCCTTGAAAATAGCGGCGTGAAGTCGAGGTTACGTGAAAATTAATATAAAGACTGTAATCCTATTTTAGTATTTTTCATCTTTGTCTGAAAGTAATCATTTTTGTATTTCTGAAACATTGTAAAGATTATTTCTCGTTCACCTTTCTTAATGAATGATACAACTTAATGTTAATTACGATTCAATGTGTTATATTACTGGGTTCATTACATAGACTTTGCAACGTCCACTATATCACGAACATTATGTTGACAAACATTGTGCACATTTTCCTATTAACTGTTCATATAAATATTTCATTTACATGTGCATTTTCGCTTGTTGTAGATTTTCTGATTACTTGGGCTAGAATTGATGCGGTTGGATGGTGAACCGTCACTTATCGTTATATCTGCCAGACTTCCACCCATAAGAGAAGAGATTTGGGAGGTACTGTGCTCATATCTATATCCCCATTCTTTGTTGTTAAAACTACATGTTTTAGTGTGTTGGTAAATTAATTATTTGCTTTAGGGTTTAATTATACTATAAATACAATTCCTTATAAATTTGACGACAATACCATAGAAAAGGTACCATTTGATTGTAAAGAGTGCCTTGCTGTGCAAGTTTCCAACGTTACTAAATACATACGAATAATGTAAAGAAAAAATGTACCCTTCCACTTTAAGTGTTTTTCTACTCGAACTAATGCGTTTGGT
The DNA here is from genome assembly GCA_963678985.1 of Spisula subtruncata. Taxonomy (NCBI): domain Eukaryota; kingdom Metazoa; phylum Mollusca; class Bivalvia; order Venerida; family Mactridae; genus Spisula; species Spisula subtruncata. The sequence continues at coordinate 23,881,475 of OY787662.1, read as the reverse complement.
TCTGTAATAAATGTATGCACGAATATAGTTAAGTGGTAAGTTATATACATGCTCATTAAAATGTTCAATAATCAATAACACCGGTCTACTGTAAATATATAATTTATTGAATGTCAAAAGGAACGTTTACCATACAGTTTGTAAATACAGAGTGGGCTTCAATGGTTAACACAGCAATTAGAGAATAATCGATCAACGAAAATATATATAGGGAAAATGTACGATCGAGGGGTGATCAAAAAACATCCGGAATAATGCTCTGAAATGTGTGTTGCGTGTGACGTTCCAATAGGAAACTGCGTTCGAATCGTTCAGACGTTGGTATAATTAATTATATATAAATAGTGAACGATCAGTTGTGAATCCATTTGAAATATGTTTATCTGTATATGGAGCCAATAAAGATATAAAAGCACGTTTCTGCGTATTTTGATCACCCCTCGTGTAGTTACGTACACGTAAACGAGAAAACTCAACAACATACCGCGTTACATAGCAAATAAATTACACGAAACAGTTTCCTCCTTACTATAGGCTACTCGAAGGTCGATTTGATATTTTTAGAATTGTGCCCAAGTCATGCATTTTTCTTTATTGCTTGACCTTTGAACTACTTTCCTCAAAATCATTAGGAGTCATCTACTGTTGCTGTCCAACCTCCATTAAAACGTTTAAAAGTTGAGTTGTTGTACAGGAAGTTGGTCTACCACTACCAACCGACCGATATATAAAGCAGTACACGTATTCCCCTCACTAAATATAGGGTTCATTACTCTACTCTCTCGTTCCACAAAATGAAATAACAATAAAAAAGGTCTTTAGCAATTTTATACCTTTTAATACAATAATTTCTTTTCGGTGCGCTCGCTTAGAATAACTGTATGAGTCTACAAGTTTAATACAAATATTAAGCATGTGTGGGAAAGTTTTAGCAAGCTTCCGATATAAGGATAATAACTCTGTCAGTGCATGTACTGTCTAAACAGGCACATCATTTTGACGGTAATATGTAGTTTGCAGTAAATTTGCCAAATGAAAATGAAATTAACAATATATAGTGAAAAATGAATTGCGTATTAAATTATATTTATAACTTTATGTACTTGTACACACAGGTAACTGTATCATTGATAATGAAAACGTGTTTTTTTTCTTTCTTTTTAGAAAAAAATTACAATAGTTTATTCGTTTTAGTCTTTGTAAATGATACAGTTACCTGTGCTCGTACATGCCCCATTATCTCATCAGAACCATTTAGCGACAAGGGCATTAACTCTTGTATGCTTTATAACATGACACGATAGACATGTGCTTCGTGTGTGTCCATCCTCGAAAACAGTGTGATGTGTTGAATTTGTGGAAACTCAAGAACTAATACAATGCTATGGTGATAGGGATAGTTTTAAAGAACCTAATTATTTCCGCAGATCATTGGTATTTTTAGAGTAAAACGAAAAAAAAAAAAGTTTTCATTTTCATTTCAATGAAACGGTTACATGTGGATAGTTCGCCTATAATTAATATGTTATTACATTAGATATCCTTCGCCCTAATGTAAAAGTCATACTGCCAAGGCTGTTTGGATTAAAAGTACATTAATACCAAACTTGAGTTGATACGTCTAAATTCATATCTGTGTATACATGTTGATATAAAGAAACCTAAACGATAAAAAGTAAAAGAACCTGGTAAGAGCACCGATACAACACATAGATAAGAACACATAGTTGAAGTACACATTACGACACTTTTAACAAATAGTTCCATACGACGTGCATTGATACACTATCTAAAGAAGTGTTATGGGACAGTTAGATCAATGACTACATAATTGTCCGTTCGGATCACCTCTGTTTTTACTAGACTGGTACCGGAGATAAACGGAAATGGCCGAGCGTTCACGATTGCATAATTGTCATTACTCAAAGTCCTAATTTTCTGAAGTACTTCCCGAGTATCACGATTTATAACAAATAATTCCATATAATGTGCAATGATTTCACTATCTAAAGAAGCGTTATGGGATATCGTAATTTTAATAAAATCAGGAACTTCATGAATGACATTACTCATAGTCCTAATTTTCTAAAGTAGTCTCCGAGTTTCATGATTTGTTCATTGCATACCTCACTCTTCACACGGTGATCATGTACACCAACAATGAGCAAAGACATAGTCTTACACACAGTACACCCTTCCACACCGTCCTTGGCGTAAATCCCTGTCTTACCGTCCGCAAGATGAACGTTATAATGATGATTCTGAACGCTGATACCCTTGTAAGCAATCTCTGGGTATTTCATTCCTTCTGATATGTTATAAAGTTCATTTTCGAGTAGATAAAATCTGTCACTAGCTACGATAAGTCTCCTTGTTCTTAGATCATAGATGGCTGCCTTACACGGTGTAGACTCGACTACATTGTCCTGGATATAATTATCCCATATCTTCATCAGATACTCCTCCCGCAATGTTACATCCGTTCTCATGGCAACCTCCATACTCATTGTCTTCTAATAAGGTTCCCAAACGTATTGATCCGCCGATTGCCTTATTCACAACTGATTCAGATAGTTCAGCGACACAACTAACAAACTCTACGTTGTTATGTGAATCTCCAATTGTAAATATACTTCCAAATCAAATTTCAATACATTTGTATATCTATTATAACGAGCGTTCACTACACAAGGAACGTTGAAAAGTTTTCTTTATATTCGTGGCTCCACCTAACACTTGTAGAGAACACGTATCCTGTATCATACACTGTAGAAAATATATACAATATACCCCAGCAAACACAACCTATTCAATTATGTATGAATCGTCCGGTAGATCATAATAATTCAATTTAATGCTATCTTTACAATGCTATCCTGCTTTGTTGACTCTATACCAATTGAATTTGTATAAAGAAACATTTAAATGGTTAAATATACCAGGGATAATCTAAAGCTAGATAATTTAATATTCTTCCAAACTACATTCAAACGTAGTTATATTTAATTCCATATTTAAGAAGGCTACAGTGACGGAGCTGAAGGGATTTGTATTAATGACTACAATAAAATACAGACTACGTTAATTTAATCTCATAGTACTGTCAATAAATGACTGCACACTGTACGAGTAAAAAGCATATACTTATACCGCGACCGTGTTAAAGTGGTTAGGGCGTCCGCCTTGGAACAGGGAGGTCTAAGGAAGCCGGGTTGGAGCTGACGAGACCGGTTGGTGAGCCACCAGCTAGTTAAATTATGGTAACCGTAGCCCATTTCATCAAGGCGCCCGGTAATACGAGAATGGGTTCGGGGGTACAGTACGCATGCAAGATAAGATTGACCCTTTTAATAGGGATGACACTATAATAAACAAACTTTACCTTTTTACAAATTACCTTTATTAGCTGCTATAGGCGCGTACTGAATATTAAATTGACAGCAATATGACTGCTACAAAATCGAACACAACAATTTCATATGTATTAGACTTGCTTTCTTTATTTGCTGATTAATTTAAGTTGCGTTCAATGTCCTCGCGAGCCCTGGTAAAGTTTGTAAAAACTCAATTGGTTTTATCAAACCAAATATAAAATGTATACACAATATCGCAATTCACAGAGCTTTTGTATAGCCGTCACCAGCTATTTAAGAACTAAAATGTTTTTTAATTGCAAACACAATTTAAATGCTCAAAAGTATGTCCTAATAAATCTGTAATTGGGAATTTGTTCAACAACAACACGTATTCTGTAGAATTATTATTTTTTTTTTTTCTAATAAATCTATATAATTTATGTAACAGTTTATTATAATACAGAATGTTTTACTTGACATTTTTGTCTCGCATGTCTTGTTGTATTTCAATAGCTTGGCTGAAACCCGTTTTTTGATTTTATCCAGTCTCACCATTTGGACGTCGCGTCACAAGTTGGAGCTATTTTCAATTTCGCGTAATTTATTTGCCAAATGGTGCAAATGTAATTATGTTTGTTTCAATAAATATCATATGTTATATATCAATCGAACGAAGAAAATCAGCACAATCGACCTGAATGTATATGTTTTGAGTTTTATTACAAAATCTCACACTTTCAGGGTTCGAAATAACCAGCACACGGTGAAAAATCACTGTAGAGATGTAACATCCAATCTCGTTGGGCTTGAGAAAAATGTGTGGAGAGCAAAAACCATACGCAAAATTTCTATATTTTTTGCGGAAAAATGATTCTTAAACGTAAACAGTTGATATCTTTAACGTAAAAGAAAGTGACATCATCATAAAGTCAAATATTTTTATTCTGTGTTGCGGAAACAGTTGTGTAGAGATTTCAAAATTACGGGAAAATAAGTTGTTATTACACTGATAAAAATTTTCTGCAAGATTTATTTTTAATAATTTCTCTTTGAAATTTCCTATTAAAAATACGTTTTTCATATATTATTAAATACGGTATTCATTTTAGATTTTGATTCAAGAGATCAAAAATAATTTCAAATTTTCTTTGTCTACCTAAAATGTCCCACCCTGTGCTTAAAACTAAAAACTGAATTGAACATGAAATTCGATTTGATCGAACGTGAACATTTCTGTAAAACATTATTCGTTACTGAAATGATAAAATACGTTTTTTCCACGCTGTTGAATAGTATATTGTTTATCAAAATCGTTCAATTTACGGCGAAGTTATTAGTATTTTTCAATGTCGACACAAAATGTCCCATCAGCAAAATTACGTACTAAGTAACGTCAAAATATCTTAGTGTTGAATGTTGTAGCTTCGATAATTCAATGCAAAATTTGAATTGAAATTTTAAAAAATGGTTTGAAAATGTTTTTTATGTACTCGGAAATGTATACAGTATTTTATTCATAAAGGGATTTTTGTTTTGCATTTTGTGTTCATTGGGGTTCCACCAAGCAGGTCTAAACTGTACAAAGAGCAAATGGATAATTCTAACACTGTCTATTTTTAGCTCCGTGTAAACGTATAGGACTGTACCGTGGTTAAATTTCCGGTATATCACAGTTTTTGCCGTACTACTTTTTGGCTGTTGAATTACCTCCCACGTATAAATAACGCTTTTTATGAATGGAATTTACGTCTTGTTTATCACGTGACGTCATGGGTTGTATGACGTTTATTTGGCGTCAACGTTAACGTGACGTTGTGCGAACTTTTATTTGCCTAGCGTTCTTTCTTTAATTATTTAATTATATCCGTAGTATTGCAACGTCAATTGCATTTATCGATTCATTTTAGTTTTTATGAAATACGTAGTTTGGAATGAGCTCTAGTTATGCATCTGTTTAAAGGAAATGAGCAAAAAACGATATTCCATGGGTGGAGGTTTTATACATTAAACAGCGGAAGTTGTCTATAGCAACACGACAAACAACGCACCACTCTGCAATAAAAATGAGTCCATATGAAATTGCGCATATTACGCGTGTTAGAATGCAAATAGATCTAAGTTTTCCGTGATATACCGGCCAATATATCACGGTTTGTCGTTCACATGCATAGTTATTAATCACTCAGGCCTACGGCCTTCGTGATTAATTCCTACGCATATGAACTCCAAACCGTGATATATTGGCCGGTATATCACGGAAAACTAAGATCTATTTCCTAATTCTAACACAGTCTATTTTTAGCACCGTGTAAACGTATAGGACTGTACCGTGGTTAAATTTCCGGTATATCACAGTTTTTTGCCGTACTACTTTTTGGCTGTTGAATTACCTCCCACGTATAAATAACGCTTTTTATGAATGGAATTTACGTCTTGTTTATCAAATGACGTCATGGATTTATGACGTTTATTTGGCGTCAACGTAAACGTGACGTTGTGCGAACTTTTATTTGCGTAGCGTTCTTTCTTAATTTATTGAATTATATCCGTATTATTGCAACAGCAATTGCATTTATCGATTCATTTTAGTTTTTATGAAATACATAGTTTGGAATGAGCTCTTGTTATGCCTCTGTTTAAATGAAATGAGCAAAAAACAATATTCCAGGGGTGGGGGTTTTATACTTTAAACAGCGGAAGTTGTCGATAGCAACACGACAAACAACGCATCACTCTGCAATAAAAATGAGTCCATATGAAATTGCGCATATTACACGTGTTAGAATGCAAATAGATCTTAGTTTTCCGTGATATACCGGCCAATATATCACGGTTTGTCGTTCACATGCATAGTTATTAATCACTCAGGCCTACGGCCTTCGTGATTAATTCCTACGCATATGAACTCCAAACCGTGATATATTGGCCGGTATATCACGGAAAACTAAGATCTATTTCCTAAATGTACACATTACAGCAATATCGTTAATTACAAGTTATTTTGCCTAAATCTAAGTTCTGTAATTCCTAAGGTTGCTGAATATACCCCCCTTTACACATAGTTACACAATTTATGTGTTTATGGTTGTTGTACGCCCATGATTTAGTTATTCTGTCAATTGTACGCCTTATGTCCGTCATATCTAGCTAAAATAACGGCGTTTTTGACGTTACACAAAATAGCTCCAACTTGTGACGCGACGTCTTGACAATTATATTACGTATGGCCTGGCGTTTTAACCCCCTGAATCCGTTTCGGTATGCTTATGGCAATTATGCTCTCGAAATAAAAGACAACAGCAACAAAAAATTGAGGGCTCGTCCGGGATTTGAACCCGGGACCTCTCGCACCCAAAGCGAGAATCATACCCCTAGACCAACGAGCCGCACATATTGGTTGGATAACGCGCCATCTTTAATAAGTTTTGAAAGTTTAATGCAACGTGGCAATTGTAGCAAGTTTGCTAAAACTTAGAATCTATTAACGATAATTCACATGCTTTATTATATCAAAAACGAGTGTTGAGCCGTGACAGCACTTTTAGCAGCAGTCTTGACATGCTTTATATTGCGAATACGCCTAGGTCTTGTCAGAATATGATAGATTGTAAAAGGTCACGTGGAAGAACTCTTATCTCGAAAGAATTTGAAATAACAGTAAAACTTTAGCCTACCAGGCATTATCCAGAGACAAAAAGCACCGTCCGAGGCAAATGGTTTCTAGGGTATATTATAGAGGTTTTCCTTTTATTCTTACCGAGACAAGTGTCTCGGTGTACTTCAATGTGGCTACGGGCCTGAGTTACACAATGTTGGTAACTATGAATGTCATTATTTAGAGCGCGCTGTGGCATTGAGTGATAATGCCGGGGATATTATCACTCAATGACACTGCGCGCCCAGGTATTGAACTGTTTAATACACTTGTTCCGGGGAATGAAAGCTATGAAAGCACATAATGTCAACTGGCCCAGTGATAATGAATATTGGAGTACATACTCCATTCTCCAACTTATACCCCATACTCCAATTGGAGCATTTCTTAGTTACAAAAATTGCTGTAACTTCTTTATTAATGAATGGAAACGTATGAAATGGGGGTTCATTTTCTTAGTTAGATCATTTGGTACAATTTGGTGTTGGTTTTGATGCACATTTCTCAAAAAAAATGTTTTTCAAGTTGGCGCGTCTACGTATTTCTAACGTAAAACCCGCGTAAATAACGTCACGTCGCGCGTGCGCTCGATTGCAGGGCGATTATCGGTCACGTGATCGATAATATCCTCGGCGTTTGTTGATAATATCCTCGGCGGACCGATAATACGGATTTTGTCAACGCAAATATGTTACTATATATAGTAACAGGTGTATTAATTAGAGATTAATAACTGGGTGCGCTGTGGCATTGAGTGATAATATCCCCGGCGCGTCGATAATGGCTCGAGGGCTTTAGCCCGAGTGCCATTATCAAGAGCCGAGGATATTATCACTCAATGACACAGCGAGCCCAGGTATTGAACTGTTTAATACACTTGTTCCGGGGAATGAAAGCTATGAAAGCACATAATGTCAACTGGCCCAGTGATTATGAATATTGGAGTACATACTCCATTCTCCAACTTCTACTCCATACTCCAATTGGAGTATTTCTTAGTTACAAAAACTGCTGTAACTTCTTTATTACTGAATGGAAACGTATGAAATGGGGGTCATTTTCTAAGTTAGATCATTTGCTACAAATTGGTGTTGGTTTTGATGAACATTTCTAAAAAACTGTTTTTCAAGTTGGAGCGTCTACGTATTTCTAACGTAAATCCCGCGTAAATAACGTCACGTCGCGCGTGCGCTCGATCGCAGGGCGATTATCGATCACGTGATCGATAATATCCTCCGCGTTTGTTGATAATATCCCCGGCGGACCGATAATACGGATTTTGTCAACGCAAAAATGTTACTATATATAGTAACAGGTGTATTAAGATTGGTTATTTCATGCCTGTCGGTGGTTTACGGTGTAATAACGGTGGATTGTTCCCCGATAATTTTACAGTCCATAATTTCACAGTTCATAATTCCTCGCAAACGGACTACTTTTTTTAAAACAAATTTCTCTGCTATGGCGTGTAAAGTGTTGCAATATTGTATGTTTAAAAATATGGTCTATTTTTATATATTCATTGTATACGGAACTTTTTTTTATAAAACAAGAAATAATTGTTGTAAAAGGCAAAATATTTATTCAATGTGAAAAATATTTATTTGATAGTTTCAAAATTTTTATTCTATAATTTAAAATATTTGTTCTATGTGATAAAAATATTTATTCTATACGTTTAATATTTTTGTGCAATCCTGCAAAATATTTGTTCCATGTTAAAAGTATTTATTCCATACTTTGAATTTTTTTGTGCTATATTAAATATTTATTGGATGTTGTACAAAATATTTATTCGATAATTTGAATGCTGGGAAGGACGACCAATTGTAACGCGTCATCTGATTGGATCAATGCAATGTAATGATCCATCCGCAGGTTCACCTACGGATACCTTGTTACGACTTTTACGACCTCTACCCCGGTCAATTTGCGCATCTTCTCGGCCACCGACGGCCCGCCGCGAAGCGGGCCCACGGGTCCAATCCGAAGAGCTCATTAACTGGAGCGATCGGTAGTAGCGACGGGCGGTGTGTACAAAGGGCAGGGACGTAATCGACGCGAGCTGATGACTCGCGCCTACTGGGAATTCCTCGTTCATGGGGAACAATTGCAAGCCCCAATCCCTAGTACGAATGGGGTTCAACGGGTTTCCCGATCCTTTCGGACCAGGCGAGACGCACGCTGATCCATTCATTGTAGTGCATGTGCGGCCCCGAACATTTAAGGGCATCACATACCTGTTACTGCTCAATCTCGTGTGGCTAAGCGCCACCTGTGCCTCTAAGAAGCTGACGGGGACTCGCGAAGGATCCCCGAGCTATTTAGCAGGCTAGAGTCTCGTTCATGAACCAACACCCACCGAATCAAGAAAGAGTTCTCAATCTGTCAATCCTAACGGTGTCCGGGCCGGGTGAGGTTCCCCGTGTTGAGTCAAATTAAGCCACAGGCTCCACTCCTGGTGGTGCCCTTCCGTCAATTCCTTTAAGTTTCAGCTTTGCAACCATACTCTCCCCGGAACCCAAACACTTTGGTTTCCCGGAGTCTGCCCGCCGAGTCATTGAAGCAACTCCGGCGGATCGACAGTTGGCATCGTTTATGGTCAGAACTACGACGATATCTGATCGTCTTCGAACCTCTGACTTTCGTTCTTGATTAATGAAAGCATGCTTGGCAAATGCTATCGCTGTAGTTCGTCTTGCGACGGTCCAAGAATTTCACCTCTAGCGCCGCAATACGAATGCCCCCGTCTGTCCCTATTAATCATTACCTCGAGCTCCGAAAACCAGCAAAATAGAACCGAGGTCCTATTCCATTATTCCATGCACCATTATTCAGGTTTCTTCAAAGTAAACGTCCCGGCCGGCCGAGACACTCAATCAAGAGCACCAAGGCGCGGACAACCGGCGTGGAGGTCAGGACGAGCAGTGATTGCCGCGAGGCGGACCGCAAGCCTGCACCCAAGATCCAACTACGAGCTTTTTAACTGCAGCAACTTTAATATACGCTATTGGTCGCGACCAATGAAGTCCGTCGTAACAAAACAGCAAATTTCCCAGCATTCAAATTATTGAACAATTATTTGTAACCGAAACAATAAAAAATTTCGATTTATCGAATAAATATATTTCACATTGAACAATTATTTTACAGGATTGCACAAAAATATTTGACGTATTGAATAAATATTTTATCACATAGAACAAATATTTTATAGGATAGAATAAAAATTTTGAAACTATCAAATAAATATTTTTCACATTGAATAAATATTTTACTTTTTACAACAATTACTTTTTGTTTTAGAATAAAATTTTACCGTATACAATGAATATATAAAAATAGACCATATTTTTTAAACATACAATAATGCAACACTTTACACGCCATACTCTGCCGCCAAAAATAAAATAATAAGCATTTTCATTTGTTCTCTTAATCTTTAAAAAATAGCAGAACATTATATGTACATAAATGTAAAACTATGGCGTGTAAAGTGTTGCAATATTGTATGTTTAAAAAATATGGTATATTTTTATATATTCATTGTATACGGAACTTTTTTTTATAAAACAAGAAATAATTGTTGTAAAAGGCAAAATATTTATTCAATGTGAAACATATTTATTTGATAGTTTCAAAATTTTTATTCTATCCTTTAAAATATTTGTTCTATGTGATAAAAATATTTATTCTATACGTTTAATATTTTTGTGCAATCCTGCAAAATATTTGTTCCATGTTAAAAGTATTTATTCCATACTTTGAATTTTTTTGTGCTATATTAAATATTTATTGGATGTTGTACAAAATATTTATTCGATAATTTGAATGCTGGGAAGGACGACCAATTGTAACGCGTCATCTGATTGGATCAATGCAATGTAATGATCCATCCGCAGGTTCACCTACGGATACCTTGTTACGACTTTTACGACCTCTACCCCGGTCAATTTGCGCATCTTCTCGGCCACCGACGGCCCGCCGCGAAGCGGGCCCACGGGTCCAATCCGAAGAGCTCATTAACTGGAGCGATCGGTAGTAGCGACGGGCGGTGTGTACAAAGGGCAGGGACGTAATCGACGCGAGCTGATGACTCGCGCCTACTGGGAATTCCTCGTTCATGGGGAACAATTGCAAGCCCCAATCCCTAGTACGGATGGGGTTCAACGGGTTTCCCGATCCTTTCGGACCAGGCGAGACGCACGCTGATCCATTCATTGTAGCGCATGTGCGGCCCCGAACATCTAAGGGCATCACAGACCTGTTATTGCTCAATCTCGTGTGGCTAAGCGCCACCTGTCCCTCTAAGAAGCTGACGGGGACTCGCGAAGGATCCCCGAGCTATTTAGCAGGCTAGAGTCTCGTTCGTTATCGGAATTAACCAGACAAATCGCTCCACCAACTAAGAACGGCCATGCACCACCACCCACCGAATCAAGAAAGAGCTCTCAATCTGTCAATCCTAACGGTGTCCGGGCCGGGTGAGGTTCCCCGTGTTAAGTCAAATTAAGCCACAGGCTCCACTCCTGGTGGTGCCCTTCCGTTAATTCCTTTAAGTTTCAGCTTTGCAACCAAACTCCCCCCGGAACCCAAACACTTTGGTTTCCCGGAGTCTGTCCGCCGAGTCATTGAAGCAACTCCGGCGGATCGACAGTTGGCATCGTTTATGGTCAGAACTACAACGGTATCTGATCGTCTTCGAACCTCTGACTTTCGTTCTTGATTAATGAAAGCATGCTTGGCAAATGCTATCGCTGTAGTTCGTCTTGCGACGGTCCAAGAATTTCACCTCTAGCGACCCAATACGAATGCCCCCGTCTGTCCCTATTAATCATTACATCGAGCTCCTAAAACCAGCAAAATAGAACCGAGGTCCTATTCCATTATTCCATGCACCATTATTCAGGCGGTAGTAGCCTGCTTTGAGCACTCTAATTTCTTCAAAGTAAACGTTCCGGCCGGCCGAGACACTCAATCAAGAGCACCAAGGCGCGGACAACCGGCGTGGAGGTCAGGACGAGCAGTGACCGCCGCGAGGCGGACCGCAAGCCTGCACCCGAGATCCAACTACGAGCTTTTTAACTGCAGCAACTTTAATATACGCTATTGGTCGCGACCAATGAAGTCCGTCGTAACAAAACAGCAAATTTCCCAGCATTCAAATTATTGAACAATTATTTGTAACCGATACAATAAAAAATTTCGATTTATCGAATAAATATATTTCACATTGCACAAATATTTTACAGGATTGCACAAAAATATTTGACGTATTGAATAAATATTTTATCACATAGAACAAATATTTTATAGGATAGAATAAAAATTTTGAAAACTATCAAATAAATATTTTTCACATTGAATAAATATTTTACTTTTTACAACAATTACTTTTTGTTTTAGAATAAATTTTTACCGTATACAATGAATATATAAAAATAGACCATATTTTTTAAACATACAATAATGCAACACTTTACACGCCATATAAAACAAATTGACGAAATTGAAGCCATTGCAGAAGAACTACTTGATTGCAACTCGACGCGTGCATGGCGGAAAAAAGACGCCACGCAAAACATTTGAGGTATATAGTGGAGTATTTCCATCTTTTAAGCTATTTGAAGCATGAAATAAATAGAATATTAGTATTTTTCCGTGTGTGATCGTTTGATAATTCACCTCGTGTGCAGCTGACTTATATTTTCACTCGTGGCTACGTCACTTGTGAAAATATTACATCAGCTGCTCACTCGGTGAATTATCAGCCGATCATACACGGAAAATACAAATATCCTCTTTATCTTATTTCAACAGTTTATGACGGTCACAAGAATTGATCAGTAGGCCTATGTTGTAATTATGAACGCCACCGTCACAATATCCGAATAGAATCTATATAGATGGACTCGATCAACAAAAACAGCTGTAAAACTCAAGGTATTAACAAATTTATTTTGCATGTTACAGTCCCGTGCCAAATTAAAGTTCACAAAGCGCAAATATCACAAAATAAGTTGATGAATTTCTTCAGTTAGAAGAACATAACAATTGTAAAATAAGAACAATTAGACTATGTTTACTATCCTTTAGTAGGATAATCAATTTCTGATAAAACCGCCATGCACTTTACTCATTTCCACAGTTCATTTTCGGTTGCTAAGCATTCTAGAACACCACTAAAAATTGATGGTTAGTCCATTTGTTGTCATGGAAACACAGGCAAACAACTGAAATATGTAAAATATTGTTCACTTTTACCACAATAGATTTTACCTTTAAATAGTTCTTATTTGAAGAAAATCAGAGCTATAATATGAAAATAACAAACATTTGAATTTTGTTTTGATATATTTTTACGTGAAAATGACAAAATTTGCATGGGAGTCAATGGGAACTACATTTTTTGTTATTCAACTTCGAGATTTAATGACTTTACATTTTACAAACTTACATTTTAAGAACAAATGAAGTTGATTTTTAGAATGCCAAATACTCCTTTATATTTCTGTATGGTTGACATACAAAATACTAAAAGTATGTAACCATGACAACCAGGTTTATTCCATCAATGAAGAATTTTCACTGATGTTCTTAAATTGCCTAGTAACCAAAAACATGATAAATGTAAATTATTTTCTGAACAGAATCAAATCATGCTTGGACTATTCTATCATATGATACCAACTGATAGTATACAAGATTTATATGTATTGTGGCATAAAATTTCAAAGTGAAAAAATCTGTCAAATTTTTCATGCATTTTTTACTTTGTGAACTTTAATTTGGCACCTGACTGTAGATCTAGTTGAGATTGGGTTAGTTGAGAGTTTGAGATTTTTCAAAGTTTTAAAGAATATTATATGATTATAATATTATAGAACTATCATATGTAGATAATTTTTCTATACAAGACTGATATTGTTTTAATTGGTCATGCAGTTTTACTTTCTTCACTTTTTGAAAGATACAAAATTTCAGCTAGATCTAGATCAAAGAGGACCAAAATTTAAAGCGGGAATGTTTAATTCTCATTTAAAAAATAGTCTAGATCTACATATATATGGTCTAGATCTCAACTCGATGTAGCTAAATCTAGACATATTTCTTCAATTATTTAAATATTCTTAATATTATATTTATTAGAGCTAATATCTTCCCATTTGATTATTGAAATATGTAGAGTCTAATTAATTAAGTAGCGCCAAAAAAACTTAATTTGTACGGCGTGCTGAAAAAATCTTAATGTTATTCGGTGTGCCTTTGATAAATTCGTTACAAAGTGCAGTCCGTGATATTGCGAAAATCAGCAAATCACTTCCGGGTCAATGGTGAGCGCTAATCGTTCAAAATGCCAAAAAAGCGGTTCCAAAGATTGGCCTCAAATAAAGAACAGAAAGAAAATAGAATATCAATGTCGAGGTAAATAAATAAAATAAGTGTTTCTCTTTCGTACAGTGCAGTAAATAAGCCCGATCCCGACAGCATTCTGTTTAAAATGCCCGCCGCTGTTTCGAGATGGATGGCGGGCTGACTCTGTGTCACAGGGAAAGGCTTATCTGGAGTGCCTTTTCTATTTAAAAGGGGCGTAGTTTACGTTCGTCGAGTTTTTAATGTCAATCTGCTTAACGACGTCAATATTTCTTGTTAACAAAGTATAGCATCACGCTCTAGACGAGTCGACACGATGACCACGAACTTGGAGAACTTCCGAGAAGCCAAATAACAGTTCTGCGCTTCTCTGATGTAACCTGTACAGCTGCTCGACATACATTTAGGCTAACAAATACAAAACTACTGTGTGACCAACCCTGGAGTTTGCCTCAACAATATGCATCCCGCTGCAAAATGATTAAAAAATCTTGGTCCAAGTCCGGTGGTAGCCATCCAGGATCAGGCAACCCGCTTTGGCATGGGAGACAATGTGTAGCGAACAGTTCCCAATGACTATCAGTATCCGACATTTGATATTTTTTCATATATAGCGTAGCTCTAAAATTAAGATATTTGGTATAATCAAAGAACTAAAGCAAAGCAACAATTGTGTGTCAAAAAATTTACAATTCACAGAAATAAAAAGAAAATATCAAGAAATACACGCAATCTTCTTCTTCTTCTTCCAATTAAAGAGCAGGAGTCCTACCGGACTGTATAAAGCTCAGCGAATACTGTATTAACACATGCGTGAACAACTGTCTCTGATTCACTCTTATAAAAACAGGGTTGGGACAAGTATTGTCCGGCCGGTAAATTCCAGTGGTAAATGCCGGCATGGCAAATACCCCCAAATTTGCAAAAGTGGCAAATACTGGCATTTATGAATAAAATAATGTTAAAAACACACCAAATAAAAAAAATATCTTCTTTATTTTGCTGGGAGTGACACTGGAATAAATCACGAAGATACTGAAAACCCACTATCTTGTTAAAAACCCTACCCAAATGGGTTCTAATGGTTTTTAAACGGCAATAAGGGGGTTTAAAGGGTTTATTAAAAATAATTTTGGGTTTTAATTCTTTTGATTAATAATTTCATAAAATTAAATGAAAAAGTGGTTTGAATAGCACCTTTGAAGGTGTCAGACAATGTTTAACACTGCATACCACACTTAGCAAGAATTTCAAAGGCAATTATCTACTTTAAAATGGTCTAAATGGGTTAACCTACATCCTACTTTCAAGATCAGTTAACCCAATAATAGGGTTATTATAGACTTACATGTGATTTTTTCAGAAATAATTTTATTGAACCCCCAAAATATGGAAAAACATGCTTAAAATCCAAATTTAAGGATAAAACCCTACCCTTTAAAGGGCGGGTTTTATGTGCCAACCCTATATATATGATGCATGATAAACATACATGTAAATGAACTTAAGTGTATTGAATATTTATAAGTATGTCAAAGCATGATTGAAGACTGTTTTAACTTAAAAAAAGTGTAATTTTGGAAAAATGCCAGTAAATTCCAGTAAAAGCCGGTTAATTCCGGAAAATGCCAGTAAATGCCAGTGGCGTGGACTTTACTCTTAAATGCCGGCATTTTCCCAACCCTGTATAAAAACTGTTACTGTAAACCTAGAAACTTTCGCGGCTACAAATTTTCGCGTTTTGCTTATTGTCGGCATATTCGCGGCTACAAACTTTCGCGTTTTTTTAGTCTCCCGCGAACTCCGCGAACACTTAGTCGCATAGTGACAAAATTATTGATATTATAACCTGTCACATACATTGCTCGGTTCGTATATAATTGCTTCTTAATTATAGTTCTCACCTTCGTTAAACCCCCTCAAACTCTTTTTGATGTAGATAACTACCTATTGTATTTGTTTACACAAATTGAAACTACGCTGGTAATGTTTTCACAGTTTTATTGACACTGTCAGTCATTTTGTATTATGACATATACCCGGTAATAAACAGAGCTATTTACACGCATGTTCATATATTGAGTGTATTGTTAAACACGTTTACAAGAATGTTTTTTAAAGTGTTTTCATTATTGTACCGTGATCATAAAAGGCTTTATTCAGAAAAAGTACATACACTTAATATTCCATATAACAAAAAAACACTTATAATACGGTCTTATAAACGTCGTACCAAAATGATGAATTTCATTCAAAAACGAGAAACTTTCGCGTTTTTCTTGTCCTGGACATGTTTGCGGCTATTTACTTTCGCGGATTTTTACTAACCGCGAACACCGCGAACTTAAATCGCGCGAAATAATTTCTAGGTTTACAGTAAAACTATGTACAGAATATTGTCTCAGGCCTTGATCATTCTCTGGAAACTCTCCAGGTTGTCGGTAGCTGTCACCTTTGATTGAAGACGGTTCCAGTCTTTGGCGGTTCGGTGGAAGAACGAGGTTTCTAATGTCTTGTGATGGTGGCGCTCCTGGAAAAACTTCAGGCCTTCTCTGGTACGCGAGTCCCCAGGCTTCAGAAACTGGCTTGTCTCGATGTCCACTAGTTTGTGGTGTATCATGAACAGCATCTGAAGCCTGGCTTGTCTCCGACGGCTTTCCAGGGATACCCACTGGAGGTCCTCAATCATCTTCGTGACGCATCCAGGGGTTTTTGACGAATAGTCGTTGGTGACAAACCTAGCAGCCCTTCTTTGTACCTGTTCCAGGGCTTTGATGTTGTTCTGGGTCGTGGGGTCCCACACTGCAGCAGCATACTCCATTGTTGGCCTAGCTATGGTCTTGTAAGCGGCTGCTTTGACTTCTGGAGTGCATTCCCGCAGGTTTCGACGCAAGAATCCCACCGTCTGGTTGCCCTTGTTTACCACGTTGCGGACATGGGTGTCCCAGCTCCATGTGTCTGATAGGGTCACCCCTAGGCATTTGCTGGCTTCGACAGTCTCCAGGGTATGGCCATGGAGTTGGTAGCTGGTTTCGATGAGTTTGGCCTTCTTCGTAGTAATTCTGAGCACTACACATTTTGCTGGATGGAAGCTCATCTGCCATCTACTTTCCCACGATTCCAGGGCTGTAAGGTCCTCTTGAAGAAGTTTACTATCTTCCTGGCTGTGGATGGTCTTGTATAGCAGACTGTCATCAGCGAACAGTTTGGAGGTGGATGACTTTATCGACTGTGGTAGGTCGTTTATGTACGCCAGGAATAGTAGTGGGCCTAACACAGATCCCTGTGGTACACCAGACTTCACCCTCGCCTTGTCTGACTGCGCTCCGTCCAATACCACGAGCTGGTTCCTGTCTAGTAGGAATGACTGTATCCAGGATAGGGTCTTGTTCTTGATGCCATAGTGACTCATCTTGAGGAGAAGACGCTGATGTGGCACTTTGTCAAAAGCTTTGGCAAAGTCCAGCAGAATGGCATCAACCTGGTTTCCGGATGCCATCCCAGAGGCAATCTCATGGGCGGTGGTGATCAGGTGAGTTTCACAGCTCCTTTTCCGTCGAAAACCATGTTGATTGTCCGATAGTATGCCATTCTGGTCAAAGTGCTTCATGATACTGCTATGTATGATGTGCTCCAGTAGTTTGCAGACTATCGATGTAAGCGAGACTGGGCGTTAGTTGGATGCTTGGTGCCTATCTCCCTTCTTGAAGATCGGTACAACGACTGCTTCTCTCCATTCTCTAGGTATTTCGCCAAGGTTGAGAGATAGCTGGAACAGCTTGGCTAGTGCTGGAGCAAGTTCTGTTGCAGCCGTCTTCAAGATGAAAGATGGGACTGAGTCCGGTCCTGCTGCTGTGAAGGGACGAAGATTGACTAGTAGCTTGTGCACACCTTTCCAGTTGACTGCTATGTCGGGCATCGTTGGTACTTGGCTGGTACCAAGGTCAGGCATGTCTGAGAGATCTTCTTCTGTGAAGACCGACTGAAACTGATCGTTCAGTATGTTTGCTCGTGCTGTTGGGTCACTTTGTAGATATCCATTGGTATTCTTTAGTGGTGCAACTCCAACGGCTTCCTGTCTCCGGCTCTTCACATACGTCCAGAAGCGCTTGTTTTTTTTTTTTATTGTAGTCACCGCTAACAGTAGGTACTTCTTGTGTGCCTTTCTAGTCATGTACTGCACCTCTTTCTGTAACCTCCTATATCTGTCTCTGTCCCTCTTAATTTTTGTTCTTCTGGCTTTCTTAAATGCTCTTTGTTTCCTCTTGATCGTCCTCTTTATATCGGTGTTCATCCAGGGGTTTGTGTATTTACTGGTAGTCATCTTAGAAGGAACTCTCCTTTTTATAGTTTCTAATATTGTAGATTTAACAAGGGTCCAGGCTTCATTGATGTCCATTAGGTTATTAAGTTGATCTTGTAGAGTGGATAAGTCTGTCTTAATTCCTTTGATGTCTGCCTTTTTCCACAAGTTGATTTCCCTTTTGACTGGTTTAGGGCGTTTGGCTATGATGTTGGTATCCAGTAGCACTATGTCATGGTCAGAGTTACCTATGGAAGGCATGGGTTTGCAGCGATTTATGAAAGTTGGATGAGTGGTCATGATCAGATCTAAAGTGTTGTCTAGACGGGTCGGGAAGTTCACAATCTGCTCGAAGTTGTTGTCAGCAATAACATCAAGGAAGGTTTTGTTGACGCGAGATGGGTACTTGGAGCTGGTGATTGTTAGCGAGTCCCACTTGATATCTGGCAGATTGAAGTCGCCAGCCACTAAAACGATGTTCTTCTTGGCTTTTCTACGGATTCCTCCAATTTCTTTCTTGACGGTGTTCAGGTAGTCCGTATCAGTCTGATTTGGTGGCCTGTAGAAAGCAGAGATGAAGACTTTCTTGTTATCCGCCTTGATGGAACAAGATATCAGTTCCAGTTCAGTGCTGACTGTCACTTCACCAAGCTGTAGGTGGGATTTCGCAGCAATCAGTACACCACCATGTGGGTAATTTGGCCTGTCTATGCGTTGTATGTCATATCCAAGTAGAGATGGGAGTATTTCCGATGTCTTGATGCTACTCTCCAACCATGTCTCTGTTCCTACGATGACGTCTGGGTTACAGTCCTCAATGATGCTTTCTAACAGCTTTCCTTTTTTGCACAGACTTTGGAAGTTGATATTTATGAGTCGTAGAGAGACAGCTGATCAGTTCACGCATGAAATGATGATGATAGCCACCTCTTTCCCTTGGGGATCATCTGTTTACGAAAAATATGCATGCATGATGAAACATAGGGATTATTCTAGACAGTAAAAAGTGCAGGGTGCTAGCAGAAAAGGGGCACTTTTGAACGCGCTAAATCGTATTTGAAAGAACATTTTTATGAGACAAAACATTCAAAAATATAGTTTTGAAAGAAAAGGCAGTTGAAAAGTAGCTTTATATTGGTCAAATGGCTATAACTTTCTTAATTTTTGGTATTTTTTCACCAAATAACTTTTATTTTCTTCAGAAAAGCCTCTTCTTTCCTATAGATACATTAGCAGGGCGCACAGAAAAAGGGCAGGGTGCCGCGCCCTGCTATAACTCCCTAGAAAAATCCCTAAAACAAACAAGTTCATCTATTAATAGCCACGTACGGGCTTGCCAGAGTCTTTGATAAATCTAGGTGAAGCTCAACAACAGGTATGATTTGTATTGGCAATCCATCCGCAACTCGGTGTAAGATAAATATTGACGAAAACGTCACATTGACGTCATTGTAAATGACGTCAGAGATTTTTACTAATTTAAAAACGCACCGACTATTATGTCTCAATTATGTCCCCAGTGAGTATCCAAACAAAGAGAGACAACTCTAAGAATTTTTGTTTATTCAACGGGAGATAATAGTTGATATCCGGAACTCTGTGCAAGGTGGTTTTCCCTTAATTTACATGTAGGTACAAACAAATTTGGTCTAGTTAGACTGGTTTTGTATTCATATGCAAATACAACTGACCCCACTCTATTGTCCAGATATGAATATTCAAGCGTCACAAGGATTATAACGGTAAAACTTGATTTGTACCTACATATTAGTGGAGATCCGGAGCAGGTATATTCCCTTTGAGTTGAGAGGGTCAAAGCGGGAAAATATTGTATAATATATTATCAAATGTGAAAAGTCGGCTACTGGTGCTCTTCATCTAATTTATGCACTAAAATAGTGTTCCCTTTTTTGCCCCGAATTCCACTCGCTGTGTGACATCACAAATGTCAAATTGTTACTATGATTTCGACCTTGAGCTCAGGATTACGAAAATGTAAGTTTTTTGGTTTAAAACCATCTGGTTTTTCGAGAAATTACGAAAAAACATGCAAAAAATATCGGAAACTGGTCGCCAACCAGCAGCACCTCCCAAATGTTAAAGAAGTTAGAATGGAATCCCTTGAACAGCGACGATAGGATGCTAGAGCTGCGATGGCCTACACTACAGTACAGGATCATTAACAAAAATGTTGCCATCTCGCTACCTGCGCATATCCACCGCACCACAGTTGGTTACTGTGAGAGGAAACAGGGAGAAATACATCATCACATGGTAAGGTACTGAATTCCTAAAGCTGTCCTTCTAGAGCGCCTTGCAAATCTGGAACGCACTGCTCAACAGAGTCGCCTCAGTTTCCAGCCTTAAAGCCTTCTAGGACATTTCTCTGTGTATTTAGATACCTTCTTAATACACAGAAATGTTGAACCTGTGACTTTCAGTATGTTTATAGAAAGTTCAGGAAAGAAGACCTTCTTTTTAAGTTTAATAGTTCATTAGTTACATTCCTTAATATAGGCAAATTATCTTTCTTACAGGAAACGGAAAGCAACCAGTCCATTGGAGTCCTCCTATGGCCCTCCACAATCAAGAACCATTCTAGTCAATATCGGTCAACGATCAAAGGATATACTCCTTGATATGGGACTTGATTATTTGTCACAGACTAGCACAGACAGTTGCAGCAGCAATGAAAACTTTACACCTGCAATGCATGGAAAAGATGAAAACAGCCTGAGCAGTTCTTCAAGTTTCCACTTACCTCCAATACCTGGGGTTAGTATAAACTGTAATTTTTAATGTCTTTTTATTTTGTCATTTGTTAGGTCTCAGACGTTAAGGCCAAATTAGTGCATTAGCTTGTGATTCCTCGTCAATGTTTTCCCCACGGGAAATGCATTTTATAAGAGCTTTTTTAATTCAGCAGCTGACTAAATGATTTTTCATTTTTTGCAAAAATATGTTTTCCATCTGTTGCATTTAGATAATGTACAGTAGACTGTGGTTTGTTGACAAATATTAATTTATAATTAATATAATTATGGGTACTAAACGCAATATATGGCTATTGAGTCTATTGTAGTTTGTACTATATAGTGAGCAATTTATAGTCGTTCGTTCAAGTTCTTGTCATATGTCATATGTTACTGGTATATTTTCCTTGCAGGCTCCAAGGATATTGTTAGATAGTCATCGTGATAATATAACATCATGTAGTGATGAATCATCTGAAAGTTCACTGGACCCTAATATGACCCCATGTTTAAAATCTGTACAAAAACATCAAACATTACAACTCAGCATTAAGAGACAGGCGAAAAGGCAAAGGACAGGAACTGGTGCATTTGGTATGTTAATGGTGTTAATATTAATAACATTACATAAATATGAGGAAGTCTCAATACTTCCTTATTCTAGATTCCTTAGATCTCCTGTTCCTGGCTATTATCTTTCCGATGGGGTTATATTAAAATAAATGGTATTAAAGATAGCGTTTGCTAGCTTTAAACATTGAAAATCCACACTGTCTGAAGTGAGTAACCTTCTAAATTCCCATTTGATTTTGAATTCTGAATGCTCCACAGCTTTAAGTTTTTGTAAAAAAATGTTCTAAGACCTGTATTTTGCTTATATATAAGTGAAGTATTACATGCTGTCGAGATGATGTTGATTTGAGATCTATAGGGTAATTTATACCTCAATATGAGTTACACTACTAGCTTGTGGAGTTATACATACTCTCATTGCCTTTTTCTTCATTACAGACTACTTCAGCCTGCTGTCAGATGAGATCATTCTTGCCATATTTTCCTGGTTACCAAAGTTTGTGCTATCAAAATGTGCCGGTGTTTGTAAGAAATGGAGCAGATTAGTGTAAGTTCCTTATGTTGATTTAAGATGTTATCTACATGCTCTCTTAGCTCGCTTACTCTTTGTGTTGGCTGAATGTCGTCCATTTGATGACTCTAAATGCCCACCAACATAAGAATGCACAGTTTTGACTAGGGATTAAAAATCGTTGCAAAAGTATGACTGATTTTTCAATAAAAATAAGATGGAAAATAGAAATTGATTACAGATTTATCTAAATTGAGACAATTTTTACTACATCTACATAGTTCATAATGGAGATAATATCATAGTCTATCAAAAATGATATTTAGGTTGAAGCTTCATTATAAATAATTAAATTATGCTAAGATTAAATTACATTGACAAGGTCGGATGCAAAGTGCAGTCTATATAAGTTACTATAGGTGAAAAAAAAACCCATTAGTTTTGACATAACTGGTCTGGTTATAAAATATAATTTGTATGTTGTTCTGCGGTTTAATGCAGCCATGGTAATTTCCATCTTCAATCTAAATTTCTTTGTAGGCTTGATGAATCGTTATGGAGAAGAATTGATTTGTCATCAAAAACCTTGCATCCTGGCATGTTAGGTCATGTTATAAATAGAGGAGTCTGGGCATTAAGGTTGGCAAAGTCAGAGGTGAGTTCACTAACATTGAGATAGATTTACTGTTAACTTAATATTTTATACATTTATTAAATATACACACATTGATAGCCTAGTGATAGGGCGTACACTTAGAGTGTGAAAGCAAAGGCTAAATACTAGGTCTAGACATAACAAATTCTTTAAGTGTGAAACTGTTTTATTTCCCTTGCATGTGTTCATTATAATGTGTGAAACTGTTTTATTTCCCTTGCATGTGTTCATTATAATATTGACTGGGGAGCGGTTGCCTAGAGGTAGAGCGCGAGCTTCGGGATCGAGAGGTCAGGCCCGGATCCAGAAATTTCTGAGTGGGGGGGCACGAGGTATGTTCGGGATTCCGGGGGGGGGTACATTTGTAGATGTGGGGGAGTCCATAGTACTTTTTATGTTATAAGCGTCAACGTGTATGTTCGTGCATATTAGTAAGTGTTCACATACAGTATTTGTATATACCAGCTTTCATCCTTTTGGCCATTGGAATATTATAACATAAGTAGGGGGTCCGGGGGCATACTACCCCGGGAAAATTTTCAAAGCAATGGATGAATCTAGTGCATTCTAAGCCTATCTGGGAGCCCTGAAATACCTTTTTTCTTTATTTTGAGAGTTAACCTTAATGGTTTAGTTATGATTATTTAACAGTCAAAAGGTAATATAATGAGCTAGGGTAAAAATTCTCGTTTAATAGAATTCTGTGATGCAACAGCTACGTATAAATATATACATGTATATTAAAAATATTCTGCAAGCGAAGCGAGCACGAAAAATGCCCATCTTACAAATACTTTTTGATCTAGAACATAAAAAAGATAACCATATTATTTAGAGATGTCTGTTCAATACCTGTTTTACTATTTATTCAAAGTTTTTAAACAAAAATCTCAGCCAACTGGGGGGGGGGGGCACGGGCCCTCGTGCCCACTGCCTGGATCCGTGCCTGGAGGTCCCGGTTTCGATCCCCCCCTGGACCACTGGTTAATTTCTCTGAGCAAGACCCACAGCTCCACTCCACCATGGTGTAAAATGGTACCTGTGAGGGCAGTGTCTACTCCTGTGCGCCGCAGATGGATGTTGGCTGCCACACCACAGGAGAGAAATAGTCTCCCCAGGGAGACACGAGTGTAGGTTTCCATATGTAGCCCAATGACCAGGGGAAGTTGAAATGTCAAAGGGTTCTTGAGCGGCCTATCAGCTGAAAAGAGTCCTAGACAATTGGTAACTTTTTTTTTTAACTTATAATAACAGCTTTATTTTAAGAGGCAACACAGTTTGGCAAGCTCAGTCTTCCCTTTAAACCTCATTTATGGGCTTATGTGGTTTTCATATTGTCATATTTATTGATGCATTTATACCTTTCAGATTGAAGGACCATTATTTATTGGGCCTACAAGTCCTATGAAGTCTACAAGGTTTGTTAATATTAAAAAATAGACGCTTGTTTTTTATTCTAATTATCAAATTTTCATATGCATGTACAGTGATTTTTTTACAATTTAGTATGTGTGAGTCCTAGGACTCACTGGCCTAAAAATCTATGAGTCCCAAACCAAAAGTGTGAGTCCTAAGTATTCCGACTGCGAGTTGACAGTACTTAGTAAAGTTTGTTCTGTAAATAATTCTAGTATGTCAGTGTTCTGATGTTGCAATTATGCACTGAGCTGTGTTTGTACTAAATACTAAGGGGCTAATCACACTGTGTTTGATTAGCTGTTTGAATAAGTAAAATACCAAGTTTGACAGGTTGTCTATCTACCCAATTAAAAGCAAGATATTGCAGAGTTCGAGCAGTAAAACAACTCAGAACATGAACTTCCATGTGACATGACAATGAAAGGGAAAAATAATTCAGTATTTTGGTGCAGTCAATTACTAAATGATCCTTTAACATGTTGAATCATATGTTTGACAGCTGCCACACTTTACTACAGAACTAAAATAACAATGGAAACTGATTTTAATTTATCGTTGATAGCTATTGTCGCTTCAAAGATGTTTGTCAAAACTGCCATAATGTTCTATTTCTGAATAGCTAATTGCAGCAAGTATAACCACTACGCTGTAGGACCATTAGCTTTTCAATCACTTAAGTGTATTATTGATGGTAGACTTTAATCCTGACACACCTGTAATAATCGACCGGGGTGAATGTTTGTTTACGCAGTTGTGACAGAGATCTTTGAATCAACTATAGTAGCCAATAATACTAAAGAAACATATAAATAATGAACCAAAAACAAACTTATCCGAAAATGCGTACGTAAACGAAATCGGGTCACTCACGTGTATCTCGTCGTCTGATTTTGGATCATTTGTGATTTGTACTAGTTAATTAATTAGTCTTTACTCGTCAAGATATATTAATTATGATGTGAAATAGAAAGAATTTTGCCGTACCGTCATCGGCAAACCAGTTTTATGCCTCACGAATATTCAACAAGTTCTAAGTCCAAAAGTTCCAATTAAATATACAGTAAATTACTCTCGGCAACCCGCGACAAATAACTCGCTGATTTTCAATAATATCGTATCAATTACTCAAATTTAATACCCACAAATATCTAATACATTACGACATCTGCACATCAAAGATGCCGCTCTTTTACTGAGTTGCCGCGCGGTGCGTTTTGAAGTCGTAAGATCTTAGAGCGGCGCCGACTACTTAAAAAAACCTTGACCGAGATTTTCGCTGGTGCTGTCGATTGCTTGCTTATTTCAAAGAAATTCTTTGTTATTTTTTTGCTTTGAGTTGTAAGTTTGTTGGCTTACTGTTATATTTCTATGTTGGAATAATTTTTGCGGAATATTACAGGTATCTGATGATTTTCATTATTGATACGTCTTTTAGTGACAGATTTTAATTTATTACTCATCAATATTGTGCACGTGCACGGTTGCATACATACTGTCACGGTACCGAATTTCATCCAATTAAATTCGAGAAGGCGGAGTTTCAACGCGAGTTTGTAGTTACTGTTGTTTGTTGATTCAAGCATGTCAGTAGACCTCCCGTGGTGCTTGATTATCGGTAATTGACACGGATTATCTGACTATCGATTGTTTATTGCAATGTCCGGAAGGCCACATGGGGTCGTAATATTTTGTCACCAAGAGTCAAATATCGGACTTAGATTTGATTATACGCATTTTTGGACAGTTGTCCGATCTTATTGTTCTTTGAAATTAGAGTTGTCCGGGACTAAATTTTTGCACAAAGTCAGTTGCGTCTAGGACGCAGGGGTAAAAAAATCACTGCATGTAGTATGCTGCGATACACAATTTGTAGTCACAGTTCAACCTGCAGCTACGTTTATTTCTCCAAAACACCTATAGTTGTGTGCGTAGGCCAAGTTGTGCATGACTAGGTCAAAGGGGCTAAGTACAGATTTAGATTTGTAACTCCTTTAAAACTTGACCAAGGAATGTTTTGTGATAAGTAGTAGTATCCAATTGTATACTGTTGAATATTACATATATTGTACAAGCTATATATATGATATATTACAGATTATGTAAAGTGCAATATCTAGATCTGAGTATGTCAGGAACATCACCATCTGTGTTAGAGGAAATCTTCTCTGTGTGTAGAGATCTGAAAAAAGTTAGTCTCGAAAATCTGGAGGTCAACGACAATATGTGCAGGTATTCTAGATTTTTTATTCAGGTTTAATGCTGTTTCTCATTTTTTCAGTGATATAGGACGATTGATTCACCTTATCAGTTTTCTTGGACTGTATTTTGTGTATTTTTTTCAAGAACCAAAAAACTTTTCCACAAGGAACCAGCAACCTCTTGATGTTGAGAAATTCAGTATTTTCATGGGAGGGTACGACATGTCATTACAGGTAAACAAACCCTAAGTGTTGGGTTACAAAACATGAATGCAGCAAACTAACCATTGGGACATGGATTTTATGTTTTTTAGTCCCAATAGACAGGGGTATCAGTTTAAATAATATCCTGAAAGAGGCATGATTTTTGACTGAAATTAAATTGATGAAACTATCTTGAGAATTTATTGTAAATTTATTCTGTTTTGAAGGAACTTCTTAATAAAAACTGAAATAAACAGGAATAATTGAAATATGGAAACAATGTGGTTGAAGGCCTCTCATCTGTCAAGAATGGTTGACTGCATCTGATTTTCCTGATTAAAAATTTTGCTCCGTTGACGCCCCTGAATAGTGTGCTGTTGGGATCATGGAATGCCAGTCTGTCTGGAATCTCTGGATGTCACTATTGTGTGTAAGGAATACCTAATTTAAGACTCTCTAATTATTCCGTTTTGTTTTTCAGTCACCTAGGTGAGAATAAAGATCTGTCTGTACTTAACATGGCCATGTGTCAGGGACTCACAGCTAATGGATTGATGCCAATATTGTCTAACTGTAGAAAGTAAGTAAATCATGTCTTTATATATCATCATAATGATGACCAGTGAGCTTAAACGTAAACACAAATATTTAAAAAATAAGCTAATAAGCATTTTGTAAGGACTAGTTTTAAACAATACGAGATTGTTTCTCACTGTTGAAGATGGCAATACTCATACTCATGCCCTGAAACATCTCAAGTTGAAATCTCAACGCAAATTGAGATTTTGCTAAATTCAGCGTCGCAATTAGGAATAAATCATGATGAATATTGGTTTACCAGTTATGTCATCCTCAGAAAGTAAAGACGTTATTATTATTATTATAAGTCTCGCATGGAAATAAACATTAAGACAGATACCAATATTTGAGATGAGATTTTACTCAGATTGAGAGCAACAGGCCCCGATCTCCTGAAACATCTCAAATTTGAGATAAATCTCATCTCAGATATTATCATGTGTCATTTTGGACAATTTCCAAGTGATGATGGACTCAAAATTAGCATCAAAAGCAGCACTTGCTATTATTTGTTTATTTCAGTAAGTTTTAATGAGTTCTAACTTCAGATTGATTAGAAATTCATACTCTGATTTAGAAAAAAATCTAAATTTGGGGTGAGATTTTTGCTCGAGATGCTTTGGGAGATCAGGGCCTGATGCTTTAGGAGATTGTGGCCAGGTTGCTTAGTTGAGTTCTCCGATGTGATTTGTTCATAAAGAATGCATCCAGTTCACTTACGCGTAGGAAGTATGTGTGACTCTCATCTTGATTGCTGTCTATTTTCAGACTTGAAGCTCTGCATGTTGGTTGGACACACCTTCATAGACACAGTGTTGTGTATTTGTGCTTGTGTTTACCGTCGGGATTAAGGAAGCTCAACTTGAGTGGATGTCGTGATAATATAACTGATGAAGGTTTGTTTTTTCTCTTAAGTAAAAAAAGTTGTATCATTTGTAAATAGAGGAATTGTATGACTGCTTATGTAGTTTTCAATTATCAATACATCTGGAAAGAATTACTTGTAAGATGAAACGAAATGAGCCTTGGCTATATATTACATTGTTCGTCTTGAACCCTTATTGGAATTTAATGTCCTGTGATTGAAATTGACATTTCCCTGTGGTCGTTTGTTAAAACATTTAATAGCTATTTATTTAGATCAACCCTATGAACAAATAAGTAGGGATCATTAAATTATTTAAAAAATGAATCCTTCATACACTTGGAGACTTTTCTAACGCAACACCTCTTCAAACCGATATAGCTCCATTATTGGTGTATGGATTTTGTTGAAATTTGGACTAAGAATAATTAAACAAATATCTAACACTTCCTGTAAATTTGATAGGAATTGATCAACAAAATATATGAAACGTAACAAATAAAAAACATCACTGCAAAAGTCATATTCGCAAAATCTTACAACGTAAAATATTAACAATGTGAAACGTCACTGAGTATCACAAATTCGAGTGGCTGATACCTCATTGAAACCACGTAGTTTAGAATGAAACGTTGAGGGATGTTTCGCCACTCTTGCACAATGGCATGTTCCAATTCACGCAGCGTAAGAGGGCTATGGATGATACATGTCTGCCATGGACATGTGCTACCTAAAAACCAACTCAACTTTCTAAATTAATCATACATACGTTCTTAATAAGTTGCATGTATATCTAGTACAGTTATGATGATATAATGATATTTAATTTAAATTTATATTTTATAAAGTATTAATAAAAATGCATAAACTTACACGTCTTAATGACTCACTGGCCTGCAACATGCCAATTGCGCGGTTGCGCTCGAGAATATTCATATGAGCCACGTTGTTTTTTATTTAATTTTATGTTTTCTTGGAGTAAGATCCCATCTAGAATGATGCAATAGAAATACAATTTGAATCATATCGCGTTTCTCGATTTCCTCGTGCTAAAAATGAAACCATACCTACACCACGTGCTAAAGCGTCCTATTGTCACGGATGAACGATTTTATCATTAGTTTGCGCAGAATGTAGTCAAATGACCACATGTGCAATTTCAAATCAATATCTTTACTCATAACTGAGATATTCGAATTGTAAAAGTGTTGCGTTAGAAAAGTCTCCAAGTGTATGTTTATATGCAAATTATACTAGTATATTTTATATTACAGAAGTACTACAGCTATGTAAGACGTGTCCAAATCTAGAAGAATTAGATCTCAGTGATTCAACCTCTTTAACAAGTGCCACAATATCTCATATTGTATTACATTTAAACTACCTCAAACATCTAGCAATTAGTCGATGTTACCATGTACCGCCAGGCTGCATTACGTAAGTATCGTTATTCTTATCAAACATGTTGTTTTTCTGAGGCAGTTCTAAGTATGTGGTCATTCAGTTCTTTTCCTACCAGTTTTGTCAATGACTGCTGATTGAAGAGATAATTTTATCACATAACCTGCGGTCTAGGTGTGCTGTAAAGCTGTGCAGGAAATATCGTTCTGCACTCCCAGATTGTTAGATACATATTGAAAATAAGCTTGACATAAGGTAAGCCAATTAATGCCTTGATCGGCCCATGACGTCGGGGAAAATACAAACGTCGCGCTCATTGTATCGCTAAAGTTTGAATGAAAATGTTACGTAAATCATCGCTGTAATGAGCACTTGTGCAAGATCATCTATGTGCAATATTGGGAATTATGGAGCACCACCGTAGCGCTTTCAGAAAAGACTATTGTCTTCAAAATGCCCATTGTACATCAATGATACATGCTAGACTACCACTTTGTTAACAGCAAGTTCACCTTGAGTTAGGTGTGAATCACTAAAAAGGTTCACAGAAATGACCCATGTACCCCAGCTGAGAATCAAACCAGGGTCCTCTCAAAATTGCTGACCATAGTTATCAGTAATCACCTTAATTATGCTGCCTATCATAACCTATGTATTAAATTGACATTTTACAGTTGGGACTCAGTATTTTATACTATGTCCAGTTTTTCTTTGAATTTAGTTTTTGTTGATTGTAAGATAGATAATTATATCTTTCAGGGATTTGAATGAAATGCCTTCATTGATAGCAGTTGAAGTGTATGGTATATTACGTGAGGGACCACTGACTGTTCTGAAAACAAATATGCCAAGAATTGAACTTAACCAATTCCCATTTTCGAACATTTCTCGGCCTACTACTGGGATTCATAGGACAAGCATATGGGGTATAAGAGTTCGCGATACAGCAGTGTGACCTGCAGATCTGTATGGGCGTTGTATATTCTTGGATTAAGATTGAATGTGCTGTTCCCTGGGCTTAACAACGGTATCATTGATAAATGATTAAAAGAAATATATGACAATTTTTATTTACATTTTTTTTTTTTTTAAGAGTTAATTAAGATCTATGATACCGTTACCTGTGGTGATCTACTGTGTATATTTTTAAAAGGCTGTATCAATTGAACCAGAGGGGGTCAGTATAACCCAGGGTCAATATTCACAAACCATGTATCTATTGGAGGTTTTAATTTCTAAACAGTATCATGATATTTTTACTGTAGTTTTAATTTAGGTTTGTTATTTAATTATTATTATTATATGCTTTCGATGGATTATGGCGATTTTCAGTGTAAATAACAATGACAAATAACAGTGAAAATAACATTTTGATAATTTCACTGTTTTTGACGGAACTACTTTCTTCAATGAAAAAATAAATTACCTCCCTGTATTGTTTGTTTAATCACATATTTACCTCCTTGATTATGTCTGCTTCTTGACAGCTGTCAAAAAATGGAGTATTTTGCTGAATTTGATACCAATGGCTTTGAATTTGAAGCCTTTTTTGGCATTTATTCGAGCCTCATTCACAGGTAACTGTATCATTGAAAACGAAAAACAATTTTTTTTTAAATTTATATTTTTGTAAACAGTACCTAAAGAAAAAGAAAAATATAAAATTTCAAAAAAAAATATTTCCCCGAAAAAAATTTTCTGTTGGCATACAGTACTGCACCTGTGTGACCTCATTATTGTGAGGAATAAAATGAACCTAGATCGATCTACTGCAAATCGAGAACCTCAACAAGTGACAGTCAGGTGAAAGAACCACTATTTTATAAGTGCTTTCCTAGAAGGGCCTTTAGAAAGAGAATAGATCCTTCTTATAAACTTCAATTCATTGGAGAGTTGGAAGGCTTCTTCTGTTCTGACATGCCAAGGTCTCAGAATGAAATCTATTGTTCCGTATTTAAAAGGCGAATCTGAAAATCTGAACAAGCTTTGAACAATTCAAATAAAAGCAATAAACACAAACCTACAATTTATCGAAGCATATAGAATCCACTACCTGTAAATGATCATACTAAATGCATTTTGAGATTCAAAATCGCATCTTGTCAAAAAATCAACATGTCGTCCTCGTAGTTCGATGTTGTGATGACGTCAAAACACATGATAAAGTCACTCTGTACGTCGATTCCCGTTTTTAACTGTCAGTACGAGTATTTCCCCTTACTAATCAAACTGGCGACATAGAAAAAAATAAGTCTGTGTCGTGATAATGATTAAAAATTCCCGGCATCGTGACTTGAATTCACAATGGTGGATGACAAAACTGTTTGTTGACAGTTAAATTACTCCGCGATCAAATTTAATAAATGCCAGTTATTTCGCTTTCAATAAAACATTAAAATAATTTTGTGTTCGTCAAATATTATATTTGTTTTATTTATAAACTTTACACATATCTTGTTTTATGTTTTGCAGAAAAATACTTCTGCAAATAGTAGCACTACTTTCAGTGGAACTTCCGTCAAAAAAGGTGAATAGGTTGAAATGAATTTGGGGCGCCCCACGGGGTGAGGTTCCAAGAGGGAATTGATAAATATTAATAATATGATTAATTACGCATATAATAAACAGAAAATTTGTTGATTTTTGGTGTAAGATATAGAGGATATTTGTATTTTTCCGTGTATGATCGGCTGATAATTCACCGAGTGAGCAACTGATGTAATATTTTCACGAGTGGCGTAGCCACGAGTGAAAATATAAGTCAGCTGCTCACGAGGTGAATTATCAAACGATCATACACGGTAAAATACTAATATTCTATTTATTTCATGCTTCAAATAGCTTAAATGATGGAAATACTCCACTATATACCTAAAATGTTTTGCGTGACGTCGTTTTCCCGCCATGCACGCGTCGAGTTGCAATCAAATAGTTCTTCTGCAATGGCTTCAATTTCGTCCATTTGTTTTACATTTATGTATATATAATGTTGTGTTATTTGTTAAAGATTAAGATACCAAGTGAAAATGCTTTTATTTTATTTTTGACGGCGAGGAAATTTGATTTTTAAAAGAAAGCCCGTTTGCCGTGAAATTATGAACTGTGAAATTATGAACAGTGAAATTATCGGGGAATAATCCACCTTTATTCCGCCGTAAACCACCGGTAAGCATGAAATAATGAATTTTATTTCACTCGTGATCACATAAATCTATATTTTCACTCGTGGCTACGCCACTCGTGAAAATATTGATTTCTGTGATCACTCGGTGAAATACAATTCGATCTTACACCAAAATCAACAAATATCCTCTATTTAAAAAGTTGTTTTAAAAAGCGTCAATTTGTTTTGTGTAATTATATAATCTTGGTTTCTTTCAATAAAATAATATCTAATATTTTAAAATAATGTCTGCTTGATATCATAGTTTTTATGCCTAAGCCATTCCAAGAATGATGAATAAGCATTAAATAATGTGGTCCTGTCTCGTATGCAGTCCTACTGGGGCATTTATCACAGGTGTTATTCTATACCGTAACTAATATGGTTTAATATTATTATCATTATACTTTTTCGTACGTATAACTGTAAATATCCTAGTAAATAGTATAGAACTACTTTTGATGTAGATACAGTGATTTTAAGGCTTTTTATTTTCCTTATTTTTTCTAGTTCATTTTACGAGTGCTCTGTAAGTTTGTAGGGCATTTTAATCTATAGAGTATTTTAATGTATGGAACAAGGGTTTTAATTTTCTGGCTATGGAACTTTAATGTACAGAAAAAAGGCTTCCCTGAGCAATATTGTTTTGTTTGTGTACATATTTGTACAAAGGTGTAGTTAATATTTTATGTCCCCCATCTTTGATGAGCGGGAAATATTGCTTTGCACATGTCGGTTGGTCAGTAGACCTAATGGTTTACATTCAATAACTTGCGCTTTGCCTTAGGATCTTCAAAACTTTCATGGATATTGACCAGCAACAGTAGATGACTCTTATTATACCACCACACTACGGAAGTTGTAAGGGGTATACGTTTTTCTGCTTGTCTGTCTGTCTGTCTGCCCGTAGACACATTCTTGTCGATGCAACTCCTCATACAGTTTTTGCAGGATTTCCATCAAACTTTCATACATGAAAAGCCCTAACATGTAGATGTGCATGAAGGAAAGAATTAGTGCCGAAATTATTTTTTGTCAGAATTATGGCCCTTTGCCAACTGGGGAATATTAGTTTGCCAAATGTCTAGTTTTTGTTGACTATGCGGTCAGTAGGTCATTGTGACCTTTAGCATTTCTAACTATTGGGCTGCCATGGGGTCATTCATGTTTTACAAGCCTTTCTTGTTAATATATTGATGTTTTCTGTTGGGTTATGTTGATAGCATGATCATTGAAATATAATGTTTGGGTGTATGTGGGTCGATAACACTTTAATGATTGAATGGTTGTATACATGTGTAACTTGAATGAGAGGTACCACTAAATAATGTGTTCATATTTTCACTGCCAAATGCCATATCCAGATTGTGTTCAACTGATTATTATATTGTTGTAATTGTTATGTTTGTATCGCTGCTATGTACAATGTACAACTCAGATTATTCATATGCAATTAATTTATAAATGTCTGATTTTAATTGACATTATGTGTATTAAATCGAAGTACTTAAAGTGTCTTATTGAATGAGGAACTGGTTTTTGAAAATATTTAAATCAATAAATCGCTGGCTTAGAATGAGAAGGTTGTAACTACAAAATCAATATTTTGTGAAGACAAGAAAAAACGGTCTGAACTTTACTCTTTGCATATGGTAAAGCTTTTACAACTTCATTTTTGGTCTACTTGACAAGTTCTGATTTTAATGAAAATAGGCGTATAAGAAGGGCCTTGTGAATCAGATTTCAAATATGCATCAGTCTTATAAGGTCGTAAGTAGTAGTTATGACCTTCTCATTCTAAGCCAGAGAAACATACAAAGTAATGCTATTACAATGTGTGCATGTAAATGGCAGACCTGACTAAAAAATCATTCCTTCAGGTATGCCACTTGCATACAAACAGTGTAATATCATAACCTAGTATTTTTATGGTTTCGAACATTAGAATAGGAGGAAAATACCATATCCATGTGGTCATATATGGTACATGCAATGTAATGTAAACAGATGACTGGCCTGAATAGACATGCTATATACCCCTGGGCACTGTTTTATCAAAACATTTACGGAAATCTTTAACTTACGCTCAAATTTAAATTCTTTATAATAATGTTACAACTGTAAAATGTGGATATTCGAGCTGTAATACTTATCAAGATCCAGTTAATGAAGTCTTACAGAAAATACCTGTCCCCAATATACAGCTGTTAAATCATTATAATGAATTTAAATTTGAACGCAAGTTTACGATTTCCGTAAGTACGTTGATAAAACGGTGCCCTGGTCCCTTATAATCTATCACATGTATGTGACATTAAACTTAATCTTGTTAAAATTAATTGCTCAGTCACATCGACAAGGTGGTCGAAATTATGATCATATTTATCATAGACAATGTACCGGTATTGTCGATTCAAAGATGTCTGTCAAAACCGCCAGAATGTTCCAATTCTAAATAGCTAAATGCAGTAAGTATTATCAATACGTTATAGGACCATAATAGTTTAAATCATATAAGTGTTATTATGATGGTATAATTTAATCCAGAGAAACCCGTAATAATCGACTGGGTTGAATGTTTGTTTACGCGGTTGTGACAGAGATCTTTGAATCAACTATAGTTAATTTCGTTTCCTTTATCATCATGATATAAATGTTGACATTAATGTTCGATAAATAAAGATAATTACCATGGGACAAAAAATAGTTCCCCCATTTGTGTATTTATTGGATAATACATATAGTCTTACACTCATAACCATGTGTATAAAAAGATTGAAAATTGGAACATTTCATATTTGGAGCAGATACAAATTTAAGAAATAACCTTTTTCAAACTCAATTTAATTTTCAGGTTGTTTTGTCTCATCTAAAACTGCTGCCGATTGTTTTTTTGTGAATGGTTACCATGAAATGTTTAAATATGTTTCTTGACCAATTTATCATGATGAACAAAGTTTGTCTAGATTGTTTGTTGGAAGTTAAAATTATGTTGGAAATGTTTTCAATTTATTTTTTAAAATAAATTATTGTACTAAACGACCTACCTAGTTGATTCACTGCATCCATCTTTGTAGCCTACTGGAACCATACACTTGCATGAAGGTATTTACCTAATGATATCACAGAATGAGTCTTTTACAGATCACAGGTGGCATTCAATATTGATCTTACTTAGGATAAGGACCACAAATCAGATCACGCCATATTGAACTCCTGGTCGGCAACAGGCGATATGATTGGCTATACTTATTCTCCAATTGAATAGGATAAAAATTGAATACTAATCCTGAGCAAGGGCTGTAAAACTTTTTCCAGCTCAACCCAACTCAACTTGCAATTAAATATCTTTAGTTTACTAGGAACATAACTTTGCTTTTGTATAGCCTATCCATCTAATGAATAATAAAACATGTTTCAATAAAACAAAGTTTGAGCAAGTATTTGAGTAGAGCTTGAATATTTTGATAATAACAGTGCCTTGACGCATAGCCCCATGGACAGTATGATCCTTGAAGAAAGTGCCTATCCTTGTGGTTTGATGTTAATACTCTGACACACTGACAATCCAAAGCCACAAATGGCTGAAACACCTAGCCAAAACAGTCTTAGTCTGACATAGAACAAACCATCCATATCCTCAACAAGATATCCATACCCTTGGACAGATTATGTAGACTGTGCACATGTGACAAGTTATACCTAGGCCTAAGAGTTACTTTCTTGTTACTTTGGAGTTAACACCCTGGAGATTGCACAAGACACTCCTTCTCATGGAGGTTAACATTCAGGCCAAATTAAGCAAGATTGGCCTTTGCCTTCGTTCTGGCAAGAATCAGACGGAATGATACAAGCATGCCTATAAACTGGCCCTGTAATGAATGGACTATGAATTCTGAGCATCATTAACCATAAATGGAGGTAATTATTATGAACGATGACTACACTGATACAACTGTCCAGAAAAGTAAGGATGTCCATGGATACAAAATTGGTATCCAGATAATTATTCAAATGGCTATCGAATGAATATTCTGACTTATGTACGAAAATGAACTGATTGTTGATTGTGGCATGCAACTTAATCTTTTTTTACATCCAGTGTCATCGTAATAAACCAAACCAGTGCGCCCAGGATAATGTGATGTTTATAAACATTGATCGGATTGGTCTACTGTTACAAAATTGGTTGCTTACATAAACATGTATGGTCGAATGTATAATAAAATAACACTGATGAATCGAGCACACATGCTTTTTCCACCTGTACGGGGATACCACTTTTTACCGCCTTTCTCGATATCCTGGGCGCACAATACTAGCTTCAAAAAGCCAGTGGTCATCAAACAGTTTCTCACAGTAAATATTATGGCACATGATAGCAAATTGATTATCTTGCAAAAAGATGCTGTCTGTTGAACATGTATTGAGATTCAAATATATCCAATGATATAACAAATATAGAGTTGGATACCAATGTGTAATCCAGATATCCTTGCCAGGATTTAGATAAATAGATATTCTTTGACAACCAGATTAACAAGACATACAGAAATAAAGATAACCTAATTAATAGGTATAAAGTTAAACATGAACTTATTTTTTTAAGCACAGTGATTGTCGAAAGCAGCATGCATTGTGCAATAGGCATTTTTTGCTAGACTGACATACCACAAAATAAATCCTAAAAAAACACACCTTAGTTCTTTATCTTGCACTGAAATCAACAAGTACTGTCCTCTCTATGATAAATTTATTTCATTTCAAAACAATGACATAACAATACAAATAGGCATAAACAACACAATTCAGTTTATGATGTAATAGGTGCTAGGTTATCCAACCCTGGTTATAATGGGAGCTTGGGAATAGTTAAGAGTGATTCTCTGTAACCACCAAAAAAACTTGGCCAGGCATAGTCATGGATTCTAATGATTTTTATTCCACACATACATGTCATCATCCTGTTCATGAAAATAAATTTTGAATTCCAAAATGTTGCTTGGTTGCTATGGAAATTGACTTTGAATTTCGAGAAAAATGCAATTTTGGTCAAATTAGGGTGGTTGCTTTAAATTTCCAATTTAATCTCTACAAACATTTCTGAGTGAGCAAACTGATATACCAAATTAAAGATGAATAAATTATCTTCCTAAAAAGTACAAATATCAACTGAATGGATACGTTGTAGAATATTTATACCAGTTTAAAGTTGAAGTTAATCCTAATTTTAGACTGAAAACAAGACTTATTTTACAGCCGTTTACGAGAAAAGCCGGGCACTTTGAATGTGATGCTTAACTGTATTAATTAACGAGATGTTAAATATCTAAAATGAATAAAAATTTGAGTGGGGCTACTCGATTTGACCGATTTATCAATCATCAATTTTTACCGAAATGTCTATTTTCGCATATTTTCACGGAATTGTACGGATTTACGAGGTTTTATAACTACGATCTCCATAACGACCATTCTGATCACCTCGGTTTTTATCCTATGGAAAATATTTAAGGGGGCAGGGGATATATTATTGGCCAATTTTGAGGTTCCGACAGGCCGCAAACAGTCAAGCAGATTTCTTGAAAACAGCAAATAAGACAAGAAAGTATTTATGTGTCAGTCTCAGGGCCTATGCAACATAAATAGAAAATAACATCAAATTGCAAGGCTAACCCCTAGGGTTGTGGAGTTATGGCCCTTTGTTTTTGCCCCTACCCCTCCAAATTTTAGTCAAAAAAATACAAAAGTGACCAATTTCACCCCATACACAGTATTTTTAAACCCAATGCAATCCTATTTTTGGTCCCATTTTACATAAATAACATGTCTGAGCTAGGTAAATTCAGCAAGAAAAGTGTCTCCCATAGCTGCCGATTTTTTGCTATTTGCTGTCAAAGTTTTTCGCGGTTTCTAACGACGCTAAATTTGAACTTCCGCCAGTGGTGGTAACCTCCATTTTGAAGAGCTACAAATCCTTCAGAGCCAACTGATATTTAGTTTCTATGATTTTTCAAAATATTAAACACCTTCTTTGTACAAAATAAATACAGAATTGGGTCTTTAAAATACCAATTTAATTTTTGGTGCCAATAAATAAGCCCTACACTAAAGATTTGATATTTTGAGGGACCCCCATCACCCCAATATATCCCCTGCCACCTTAAGTTTTCAGATCTATGTTTTGAAACCAAATTTTATATGCACATCTTGTTCTGGGATGAATTTTGAGTAAAACCTCACCCATGAATATGATCTCCATCATGAGTTTAGTGATTTACATGCAATTTACTTTTCCACATACATCCTAAAGATTTGCCAAATTTCAATTTCATTCTTCATTACAAGCTACCCATGGTAATAGCTAGTCCAAATTCCTGTTTTTAAGGGAAATGTTATATAAAATATGCACATAATGACTCTCTGATGTCACGCGCAGGCTTGTTTTCACCAAATCAAGCATTCGGAACACTTATCCGGGAATATTGGTCCACCCGGGCTGTATGAGCCACAAAATAGTTGAATAAAAAATGGTGACCATTGTTCCATAATCACAAAATAAAAGTAAAAATTTAGCTCTAAATGTGTTTCTGCAGAGTAAATGTACTCAATAAACATTATTTTACTATATTTTATCACACCAGTCAGCAAATATGACACAGGATGGACCAGAAATCACAAAAACAGTGATTATATGCAGCAAGGGAGGTAACTCAGTTCAGCCCATCAAATTTCCATGTGTTATATTGGTCTAATTTCAAGTTTTTCAACATTTTTACTCAATTATTTCACCTGAATTAAGCCGGTACATTCTTTTCAACACCAAATAACACTTTCTGTTCAATATCAGGCACACTTATGTACTCAAACTGTTACTGAACCCCCAGCGACAAGGCGGAAATCAAGAAAATACCCCAAACCGCCCCAAATATTCAAATTCCTAGACAATACAGCAATCTAAATGCACTTTTTGGATACATTTGGCAATTTTAATACATATTTAACAAAATCCATGCATATAGAATACAAATAAACAGCTTTTAGAGCTGAAAAAGGGTGGTGAGGGCAAATCTCAGATTTGGCATTTTCTCACATTTTGGATTACCTCCCTTGTTTCAAAGGAAATTGACAACACAATTTGCCAAAAAAATGCCTGAAATTGCCAGCACTGGATTTCTAAGACATGTACCTATCTAAATTAATGCAAAACTGTATGATCCAAGAACTTTGATAACAAGCCATTTTCTATTAAGGGGGCAGGGGATATATTATTGGCCAATTTTGAGGTTCCGACAGGCCGCAAACAGTCAAGCAGATTTCTTGAAAACAGCAAATAAGACAAGAAAGTATTTATGTGTCAGTCTCAGGGCCTATGCAACATAAATAGAAAATAACATCAAATTGCAAGGCTAACCCCTAGGGTTGTGGAGTTATGGCCCTTTGTTTTTGCCCCTACCCCTCCAAATTTTAGTCAAAAAAATACAAAAGTGACCAATTTCACCCCATACACAGTATTTTTAAACCCAATGCAATCCTATTTTTGGTCCCATTTTACATAAATAACATGTCTGAGCTAGGTAAATTCAGCAAGAAAAGTGTCTCCCATAGCTGCCGATTTTTTGCTATTTGCTGTCAAAGTTTTTCGCGGTTTCTAACGACGCTAAATTTGAACTTCCGCCAGTGGTGGTAACCTCCATTTTGAAGAGCTACAAATCCTTCAGA
The DNA here is from genome assembly GCA_963678985.1 of Spisula subtruncata. Classification (NCBI taxonomy): domain Eukaryota; kingdom Metazoa; phylum Mollusca; class Bivalvia; order Venerida; family Mactridae; genus Spisula; species Spisula subtruncata. Next base: position 23,840,744 of record OY787662.1, on the reverse strand, counting down.
GCCAACTGATATTTAGTTTCTATGATTTTTCAAAATATTAAACACCTTCTTTGTACAAAATAAATACAGAATTGGGTCTTTAAAATACCAATTTAATTTTTGGTGCCCATAAATAAGCCCTACACTAAAGATTTGATATTTTGAGGGACCCCCATCACCCCAATATATCCCCTGCCACCTTAACATTCGCGGAATATTGTAAATGCTTGCATTTTTACCCTGTTTCTGGTGTTAGAATGATACATGTATGCTTGAAAGGTGTTTAGATGAAGGGAACAAACCTCTGACCAAAGACATATGCTGTATAAACGAATTGGTGTAAGATATGGAGGATAATTTATCAGCTGATCTGTGTCGGGTCAGTTCATCATCACCGACGTAGACAGTCAGTTCAGAAACTTGAGAAAGTCATAGGCTGACATTAATTTGAACGTAAGTGAAGTGCTATCCAGCTTTGGTTTTTATTTACCTTTGAGTTCATAAACAGTAACACTTCTGCTAATTGACTAATATTCGTCTATGTTATGCAATTCGGACAGTCAGATTTCGTCTAGATAAGACTTAGCTGCATTCAGACAGTTGGCCCTAGATTCATGTAGGTGATGCTAATTTAGTAACATGACACACTGCATTAAAACAAAGATATACTTATTCTAGAATTTTTAAAGTTTTATTTATGATATCACTGTTGTAAAATAAAATCAGGTAAAAGAATCTGTAGATAAGAGTAGTGCTACAGAGCGGTCGCTTTGCTTAGGCAATGGGTCCTGTTTTAGTAACCCTGTGATGAAATGTCTTTTCCGGGTCACTGCAGGTTGAGGGCATGATATTCCAGCACTAGATATTCCATGAAAATTTTAAAGCAATATTGGTTTTTATCCACATGTGGAGAAGTAGTGAGGTCCTTGTGGAAGGGTTAATGTTTTTGAGAACCAGCATTTTACCAGACTATTTAGAAAGAATAAGGTTGATAAAGTCTGATCTGCTGACCTGTATTTGTAATCAGATGTCTTTTCTCTGTTGCGACAATTGATACCCTCAATCCGCAGTCTAATTACAAGGAGTCATTTTTAAAATTTTTTTTTAATAAATTCATTTTAATACACTTCATTATTTTATCTTTTCAGATTTCATTATGGATCAACATGATACCACAGCCTATGCTAATTAAATACAGTCATTCTTGATTCTGTTCATGGTGTCATGACTAGGTGACAAAGGGCCATCTACATCTACATTATACAATCGAACTAAATTATGATTGGGAGGCGCGTTGTCTGGAAAACAATGCATCAATCTCCAAGATATCAAGGTACTTTATTGCACACAATCATAAATGCACATTTTACTAAGATGGCAAGACTTGGCTATTCTGAGTTATAAACGTTAACTGTCAATCCATACTGACAGGCCTATTCAACATCTATTTATTTTTATTAAACACAGTATGTTGAATCATCAGCTTCTTTTGAAATTATCATCACTCAAAAAGTACTTCATCTACAGAGCAGCACTTTGTCAGAAAGTAACCTCTGTATAGCAACACTTAAAAATTGTCCTTTTAGAGTTGTAATTTATTTGTAAATTTAATCTATTGTACAGCAACAACCTATAAACAATGACCAATATAAAGGCTTGCTACAATTGCTGTTATTCTACAGAGTTTGTACTGCACATGTTGCATAATCAGTCATTCAGTGTATTTATATTTTCAGATTCTACAAATACAGCTGATTAAGAAACCAATGTACACATAGTGTTTAGTGAAGGTGCAATCAAACAGTGGACTCATAATGTGCAGTGTTGACAGCAAGATTCAACATAATCTGAACACAAATATACTTTTTTTCTAAGAACTCTTCTGTGCTTTTAATTGAAACTATAATTGTTTTAGCATTGAAACTATAGCCTTTCTTGCCTTAAAATATGAATCTAATATATCATATGTATCAGTCAATAGTGTTTAAAATAAATAGTTTCTGATCATAGTAAACATTGTGTTAATTAAAATTATAATATATAATATTTTATTATCCAGTGTGATCAATTAATATTAAACAATGAGCCAAAAAATAAATGCATACACTAGTTATTTTAAATTATTTATCTGAAATTCCAAAATGTATGCGTACAGTATTCACAAATATTTGAATGTATTGTCTCTATAATAAATTATTGTGTATGAATCTTTATATTTGGTTTAAATTATTCCATTTCATGTCTAGCCTAAAATGCATAATGCCATATTTCAGTCTGACTGGCTGTGATGTATCTGGTAATTTTGGATAATTTGCAGTTAAAATGTTAGGTCATCACTAGTCATTTTACATGACAGTCACATGCAAGATGGTAACTACCGGTTGTTTGTAAATTTATGTAAAAATACTTGAATTGCTTATTTTTGTAATAAGTAGGTAGTTATAACTTTGTTAGTATAGTCATTGAAAAAGCCACTGAGCTTGTATGTAGATATAAAAATGAGCTTTGTCAAATAAAAGTTACCAAAACCTCAATAAATTTATTTATTATTATCATTGTTAGCGAAACACAGTTTTTGCATGCAAACCAATATGCATGGAATGGCAAATTATTTCATAGTCTATATTTCTGTTGTGCTATGATCTACCAAACTAGAGAAAAGTCATTTGAAATGTGTATAAATGTATAAAAAGTTTAAAAGACTCAATTCTGAAAAAAATGTGTAAGTTATTGTTATAAATGTATCTAAGTTCAAGGGACCATTTCATTAAGTCTATTTAATGCAAGTCTTAACTCTTATGGCATTAACATGGAGTTTGATGATATTTGTCAATCATTAAAACTTCATGTATGTTTGTTGATCATGCACAATCAAAATTCAGGCTTATAATACATTCAAAACCCCGAGGCCCTTTTCTGCATGAAAATGTGCACACATCCTACTTCTCACATGAAAAATATCTTTATCTGGATTTCACCAGAGCCAAAATCATCCATGGAATAATTGTCTTGTCTGTTTATCCGGGTTAAATGCCATTTCACAACCATTTTCAGTTATACAGTATATAGTAGCTGATAAACTGTACAAGTTTTCCTGAACTGTATTCTAACCAGTACTGCTATACCAACCCTTCCAACAGGAAGAAGCATATCCACTGGTGGATAAACATCATCTTGTCCAATTTTCATGTACAGACTTTTATGACCTGCATCGATTGGGAAACAAACACGGAATGTCCTGTTACAAATCCAGTGCAGTCGCCCACTGAACCATATGGCCATGACACATCCCATCTGAAATCTACTGTATTCCTAAACTCCCCCCACCAACCCTGGAATTGGTATTGCTATGAACATGTTCCTCACAGAATTACACATTTTTATGTAGAGGGCGGTATAAGATACACATGTATCATGTTGATACCAGATAGCAGCAAAAGTATGAACTTTCTGTACTTTCTTTCAAATTAACTGGAAAGTTTGAGTTTTGTTGCCATGGCAACAAATGAAGATATGAGTGTATGTTGTATAATTGATGATCAAAACTATTTAATAGTGTGTTGTTTAGATAGTCTGACATATATTATCCCTCATGTACCTCATAATATTTAAGAAAAATGTGTATACTGATATCCCTGTTAACAAAGTGGGTGGGGTACTAATTAAATACCCACAAAATCCAAAAATATTGATTTTTGGACTTACTTTAGACAATTTAAGTGTTGTTTTGACAATATGTATTGTGAATAACTCCTGCTTTTACCTACCAAGACTTATTCTGAATGCAATTAAACTAAAAATAGCGAAAATAGGAAAATTAAAGAAATACGTAAGTCGCCATTTTCGACATTTTTAAACAAAATTTTCAAAAAAAATTCCCATAGCCCCACCGAGATTTTTCTTAATTGATTTGTACCAGTCTGTCGTCTTAGCTTGCATGGCAACAAGCATGTGGTATGTGCCCGGCTTTTTTAGCAAATTTAATTTGAAAAACACATGAAAAATATAAATTTGACAAAATATCAATATATGAAAACCATGGTCATCTAAAATGCATGCCATATACTTAGCATTTGTATATTTCCGTGGCTTTTAACGTTTATATAACCACCTATCCATGAACTTATCTAATTCAAAACTCAAAATCATGTAAGTGACTTAGTAAAGATTACAGGAGATGGTTAAATAACGCATTTTGGCTGTAAAATGAATGAGGAAAAGTGGCAAAATATGCCCAAATCACAAAAACCCGGTTTCCATGGCAACGGTACCCGATATCATTGATATGAACCCTGGGTTGTTGTTAGTGGGTGGTATGTTTAAAAGGGTGCAAGTTTCAGCAAAATCGGTGACTATGCCTGCCAGACCCCTTCTTTAATTTTTTGGTTTTTACAGAGAATTGCTCCTCCTACGAGTGCTGGACACTCCAATTTCTCATACTAGTTTTCAGTTTATGAGTAAAATTTGCAACTATTTCAATGTCAAAACAAGGACAGATAACTCCATAAATATAGGTCACATGGTAACCAGCAATGTCAGTATGGACTCCCATTGTAATTGTGAATAAATATGTTGATACCTTTGATAGTCTTTGAGAAAATGGTTCTGACAATCAACTTTACCAACACAGACACTAACGCACATGATCCACTACCAACAATATCATTCAAGTAGAAGAATGGGATGATAAGCTAAGTGTTGATTTAGTCTGGCCTGGTTCATGTTTCATGAGAACTGTTTGTTTTTCCGAGGTTTCACTTGAAACAATTCATCTTTCTTTATATATTTGTATCTTTTAGGATTGATACCGTATGCTTTAAGTCTTTCCTCGGACATGTCTGGCTTCTTATCACCCTTATTCTTCTTCTTGTTTTTCTTTTTTCTGGAATCTTTTTGGTTACCTTGGTTACTGCTATCTTTACTGACAGAATTTTGGTCTCCCGCATTCTTGTTAGAACTTGAAGCTTTTTCACCTTCTATAGAATCTGACTTGGCAGCATTGTCCGCTTTTAGTTCTGTAAAGTTATCTGACTTACGTTTTTTCTTTTTCTTGATTTTTCTTTCGTGTTCCTGATCCTCAGCATCAACACTCTCGTCTGTTATTTTCCTTTTCTTCCCATGATTAACATTAATACCAGTTTCATTTACTTGCTTATCTGACTGTTTAGGATCAGACTCTACAGCGTTGTCTAATTTCACACTTTTATTCTTAGATTCATAGTGCGTGTTATTAGTTGAAGCTGTATCTTCTGTTACAGTATTGGATGTCTCATCACCTTGTTTGCCCTCTTGACTGTCATTAGCATTGTTTGTTTGTTTCTTTTTCCCTTTCTTTCTTTTTCGTTTCTTCTTTCCTTGTTTTGTTTCTGATGATTGTGGTTGAAGATTGTTAACAACCTCTGGTTCTTCCTCATTTTTGTCACTGAAAGGGTGAACACATTGTGTGATATTGGGCTACTTGTACAAGGGGTGATTAATATATTAGAAACAAATCTTTCTAGAAATTTTGTTTTGTTAGCAAGGCTTGCAAGCAAATCAGCATTATTAATCTCGATGGCTGACTGCAAAGTCAGGTCTTGATACAATAAAGCTGTTTATTACAAAGCAAAATGTTGTAAGAAAGAATTATTTCAGTATACTGAATTGATAAACATTTAAACATTTCGCTGGATAAGAAAGAGGAGGTCGCAAGTACTACTTACAACCTTATGAGATTAGTGAAAAGTTTACCTTTTGAATAGACTGGTTAGAATATTCTCTTTCTTCCTCACATTTTTGCCTTTACTTTCATACACTCGTAAATCATGTTGTTCCTCCTCTTCAGTCCTATACAAATAACAAATACCTGATCAATTTCAAGTGCCCAGGGTATGTAAATTTTAAAGCTCACCAGATACTAAAGTCTTAAAATATCACATACATGAACGGATAAAATACTCAGCTAAATATTTTATGAAAGATGATATGCGCATACGGATGTTTCGAATTTTTTATTTATATAAGACATTGCCTTGATGGAATTTGATAAAAACTTCAACGACTTGAAAGTTTAAGTCAGAATGGACGAACAGACTTACACATTGTAAAGGCGAATCATTATATGCTGGAGGTATGAAAACATATTTTCACATAATTATCTCACCTGTACTGACTCATTTTCTTCACAGACACCCATGCATTTAATTCTTTGTCACGACTATTCAAAATCTGAAATCAAAAAGGGGTTTGCAAAATTTATTTTGTAGTGTATTGGGCTTTCTTGTGATTTTCCAACATACACCTAAAACAAATAAAAACTTCATTTCTGAGTTGTTTAATATCAAATTTGACGATTGAAAAACATGTATATCTCATCATGGCAGCCTAATTGTTGGAAATACTTAATAGTAAAGGTCTCAGTGACCTTTGATCTACTGACCTTAAAATCAATAGGAGTCATTATCTACTACTGCTGGCAAACAGTTTGAAGAACAAAGGCAAAGTGTTCTTGAGTTATTGAACAGAAACCATTTCATCTTCTGACAGACCGACATCAGGACAGTGCAAAGCTATATAACCCCTCAACAAAGATGGGTCACAGAAAAACAAACATTTGTGATTAAACCAAAAAAGTCCATAGACATTTCAATAAAGGGAAACTACTCAATTCTTGCTTGCTCAAACTATAGCTAGGACTGGTTCCCCATCGTTAATGAGAAATCACATTACATAGTGACTCATACAGCAACTATTAAAGTTGAGAAAGGCGCATGTGCTGCTTGTAGTAATAACAACATCAAACAGATCAAGGGGATAGCAAATGAAACTAGATGTTGGCATACAGCAACTAAAACTTAAAAGTGTTCTTTTTTACATAAAAACTTAAGTCATCAACAAAGGGCTAAAACTCTTCCGACATGAAATTCCTGATAGTATGAACAACTTGGCTTGGCACTAAGTATTTATGAGAAGTTTAATTGAAATCCAATCAATTGATAGGGATAAGCATGGAAAACTTTTTAAACATCCATCCTGGCAGAAAGAAATGTGACAGACATATCAAGTTGCCAGCATACTGTAACATTTTACCTCATCTGTTGTCAGACCAAAGCTGTTAGGTGTGACCTTCCTGTACTTAAATCTACACGGCATGTCATCAATGATGTCCTCATAGTCCAGTTTGTAATACTCATCAAAATATTCTTCAAACGTTTTCTCATCTGAAATGGATTTATACTTAATGATTTCTACTACAGGTAAACTGCCCCGATATTAACACAATCCCTTTACCATCTATTGCATAATATAACAGCTGATTTCTTGTCTATATAACTTACTGTTGTATGCTTTCATTAGAAGTATTACAAACATTGGGAGTAAGTATTTCATTCTCACGTGTGTTTTTTAAAAATGTTTTCCTGCAACTTGACTAAGAATAATAACAATAGTTAAAATATTAATTCATTATGTTGAAAAAGAAATAAACAAGAGAGCCAATACGATTCTAAATCATCCATCAAAGTACCATAGTCATTGGTAGTTATCACTTCAATTTCCTAGACTTTTACACAATGTATGAATTAAAACTTGTGACTTACTTGGATCAAATACTGGTTTCTTCATACGTAAAGCTTGAGCCAGCTTCTTTTTGCTCTTCTTTTCCTTCTTGGTTTTCTTTCTCTGTCGGTCTGCTTCAGGGTCATAGTCTGCATCCATCTATCATGTATATACAGTTTTAATGCTTAATTTTATCTAACCAGTGCAATAATGAAACTTCTATATTGTAGCAAGCTTATTTTTTGTTACAATTTTTATATTAATAACAAGCAAATTACATATTGCCTTTGTCATGATATAAGGTTTAGGATTTTGGACTCATTGCAGCTATTGAGTCAAATGTCACATGGGTTTGGTAGCAACACATAAATTGTGCAATTACTCCTCTCCAAACATTTAGCAATACCTATACAGTTACTGTACAATAACATACCTGCCAAGTTAGTTCAATCCAAAATAAGAGTGATAAAGCAAAACATGTCAAAGGATGCGCTTAAATGTGATTGAAACTAAAAATGGATTTAGATGCATAAACAAGGAATGTACTTATTGTAGTGGTTATTAATATGGGACAGAAGGTCTTAAAATGAATCAAATGTATCTTTCTCCAAAGTTAGGCGAACTTTGAAAACAGAAATTAACAATGAAAATAGGAGTAACTTCACTTTAATAAGAGTACTTGGCAGGTATGCAATATAAAAACTTACAATAAAATCTGGATCATCGACATCAGGTGCCTGGTTCCAGTCATCATCATAACCTTCAGCAGCAGCACCACCATCCTTACCATCCCCTGTCCAATTATCCCAGTCCTCTATACATGTGAAATAGATATAAGCCAGTTATAACACTGTCCAATTATCCCAGTCCTCTATACATGTGAAATAGATATAAGCCAGTTATAACATAGACATAACGCTAGATTCATAGCAAGGTCAATAGACAGTACATACAAAGTAAAGGACTAATACAAACATTTATTTACCAGTCTTTTTGGAAAATGACAGAATATGTACTGGTATATAGCACAAAATTAAAGCAATTAAATCATCCATTCGCTATGCAGGGTTCGAATTTAAGCATGCATACTCGCTAATAGCTTGTAGAAATTCAGAATAGCCACTCACATATCTTAGCATGTGTGAAAACAAGGAGAAAACACCAATAAATTTAAAGTCCTTCTTAACATGGTCAAATATAAATTTCAACAAAACAATGTGTTTTCCCCTGCTAACTGTTGTTGATTCAAAATTGCATGATCTGTCTGTCAACAAGTGAAACTGAAAGCTGAAATGCCTAATGTTACAATATTTTATTTGCACAGTCACATTTCCAACTGAAAAATCTAAGTCACTGAAAGAAGATGAAAGTGTGAAGAAAAATAGAAACTATTAAAACAAGACTGCGTTCAATAAACGCTTATGCCCCCGTGGAAGCCATGTCCATAAAAAGCTAAGTCAATCAGGGGCCATTATTCAGTTAAAATGTTTGATAGTGTTACATGACTTTGAACTATAAGGGGCTTATGATGGTAAACGAATAATGCCACATTTGAAAGCAGTGCCTTGATCGACTTTATGTGTGATCTGGTGATACAGATGTTATGGTTCTTTGTCACTGCACTTCTCCAAGTTGCCATCTATTCATATACCAAGTTTCAAGTCAATATCTTAAACACTTTTGAAGATACACTCCTGTCAAAATTTGATTCTGAAAATACTAAAGGGGAGATATTTCAAAATTTAAGACAGACAGAGTTATGGTTCTTGGTCATTGCACTTCTCCAAGTTGCCATCTATTTATATTCCAAGTTTCAAGTCAATATGTTTAATAGTTTTGAAGATATACTCAGAGCAAAATTTGACTATAAAAAAACACTAAAGGGGAGATAATTCAAAATTTAAGACAGACAGAGTTATGGTTCTTTGTCAATGCACTTCTCCAAGTTGCCATCTATTTATATTTCAAGTTTAAAGTCAATACGTTAAATAGTTTTGAAGATACGCTCCTGTCAAAATTTGATTCTAAAAATACTTAAGGGGAGATAATTCAAAATTTAAGACAGACAGAGTTATGGTTCTTGGTCATTGCACTTCTCCAAGTTGCCATCTATTTATATTCCAAGTTTCAAGTCAATATGTTTAATAGTTTTGAAGATATACTCAGAGCAAAATTTGACTATAAAAAAACACTAAAGGGGAGATAATTCAAAATTTAAGACAGACAGAGTTATGGTTCTTTGTCAATGCACTTCTCCAAGTTGCCATCTATTTATATTTCAAGTTTCAAGTCAATACGTTAAATAGTTTTGAAGATACGCTCCTGTCAAAATTTGATTCTGAAAATACTTAAGGGGAGATAATTCAAAATTTAAGACAGACAGAGTTATGGTTCTTGGTCATTGCACTTCTCCAAGTTGCCATCTATTTATATTCCAAGTTTCAAGTCAATATGTTTAATAGTTTTGAAGATATACTCAGAGCAAAATTTGACTATAAAAAAACACTAAAGGGGAGATAATTCAAAATTTAAGACAGACAGAGTTATGGTTCTTTGTCAATGCACTTCTCCAAGTTGCCATCTATTTATATTTCAAGTTTCAAGTCAATACGTTAAATAGTTTTGAAGATACGCTCCTGTCAAAATTTGATTCTGAAAATACTTAAGGGGAGATAATTCAAAATTTAAGACAGACAGAGTTATGGTTCTTGGTCATTGCACTTCTCCAAGTTGCCATCTATTTATATTCCAAGTTTCAAGTCAATATGTTTAATAGTTTTGAAGATATACTCAGAGCAAAATTTGACTATAAAAAAACACTAAAGGGGAGATAATTCAAAATTTAAGACAGACAGAGTTATGGTTCTTTGTCAATGCACTTCTCCAAGTAGCCATCTATTTATATTCCAAGTTTCAAGTCAATATGTTTAATAGTTTTGAAGATATACTCAGAGCAAAATTTGACTATAAAAAAACACTAAAGGGGAGATAATTCAAAATTTAAGACAGACAGAGTTATGGTTCTTTGTCAATGCACTTCTCCAAGTTGCCATCTATTTATATTTCAAGTTTCAAGTCAATACGTTAAATAGTTCTGAAGATACGCTCCAGACAAAATTTTATTGTAAAAATACTAAAGGGGAGATAAGTCTAAGTCCAAAATTAGGTCAAGGTGAAGGTCAAAATGGAGTCGGGTGATACAGGCGTGTGGAGAGTGGTCATATACAACATCCATGCAAGTATGAAAGCTTTGTAACAAGCCATTTTAATGCTAGAAGAAACGGTCAATTTGGGTTAACCAAGAATTTTACCTTTCAATAAGTCTAAGTCCAAAATTAGGTCAAGGTGAAGGTCAAAATGGAGTCAGGTGATACAGGCGCGTGGAGAGTGGTCATATACAACATCCATGCAAGTTTGAAAACTTTGTAGCAAGCCATTTTAATGCTAGACGAAACGGTCAATTTGGGTTAACCTGGCCGGACGGACGAACGGACGGAAGGACGGACGGACGGACAGACGGACGGACAGACGGACGGACGGACGGACGGACAGGTGAATTACTATATGCCTCCCGATCTATCGATACGGGGGCATAAAAACTATTTTCTTGTGATGAAAAAGTGGGGTAACACAGAAAAGATATGTGATTATAAAGATAATTCCTGTCAGAGTTAAATAATTTTGTTTTAAATGATTTAACATGTACATGGACTGCAGTTTGCTTTTTGATATATCTTCATTTTTTTATCTGTTTCATGCTTCAGACATAGTGATCAAGGCATAGCAGTTAATGTTCTATCTGTTTCATGCTTCAGACATAGTGATCAAGGCATAGCAGTTAATGTTCTATCTGTTTCATGCTTCAGACATAGTGATCAAGGCATAGCAGTTAATGTTCTATCTGTTTCATGCTTCAGACATAGTGATCAAGGCATAGCAGTTAATGTTCTATCTGTTTCATGCTTCAGACATAGTGATCAATGCATAGCAGTTAATGTTCTATCAATATCATAGGTTAATAAATTTTGATAAATTTGATAAAAGTAGCTTTTCCTTTTAGCTAAATGGCACAAGCTAATTTAAGCATGTAGTAAATATCGCTAAATTTGACCCCTGCTATTGCTGGTATAGTGTTGTTTATTTAAAGAGTCATCACTTTGTGTAACATCCGATAATCTGTACATACGATAATCGCTTAATTGAAAGGGTGTATACTGCAACATAATTCTGACCCATCTTACCTGTTTCATCATCTGACATGGCAAACACTGGCTTCACTTCTTCTGTGTCGCCAGTATCGTAGTACTCATTATCAAAACAATTCTGTAAATACACCAAAAGTATACCCTATTTATTTGTATAACATAGTTATTATTAGTTACATGGTCATCTAGTGACCTGGTACGGGATGATACCTGGTCAGTAAATATTGTACCTGGCGAGGCAAGGCTACCAGGCAGTGCTCGAAGAAGTGCATCAGAAGAGCTCTGTAGTACAAGAAAGCACTTGTCTAGCAAATTGTTGAGAAACAAATATGCTATATGTTAACACTACTTGCTGGCAGTGTGTCCTTGCAAAGACATATACGAAAGTGCTCGTTGGTGAGGTAGTGGTTTGGTCAGACAACAGGCCAGTTCAATTAGGCAATGGACTTACCTCCATCATTTCATCGTGTTTCTTTGGATCAAAATCTTCATCCAGGTCATCCTCATCAAACCCTAGTTTCTTATTTCCCGTGATCTGTTTTAACTTCTCTATCTTATCCATTATCTCCTGTCTCTTTAAATTCTTCAGTTGTTTTAACTCATCTTTCTTCTTCTCTTTCTCCTATAAACAACACAATAAAAAAAATTCAACTTCAATCATACAAACATTTGAACTGTAAGAACGATATGTTCGCCATGCTTTTATTTTCATTATTATTAATTTAAAGACAAACAGTTTCTTGCAAATTCATGAATTCATATATAAGAGTACCGGTACTTTCTTAACATGAAAAAGTATCATGGAAACATCAATCATGAGTTTATAAATCCGCTACCAAAATAGACCTACTCCGGATCTCCACTAATCTGTAGGTACAAATAAAGTTTTACCGTTATAATCCTTTTGAGGCTTGAATATTCATATATGTACAATAGAGTTGGGGTCAGTTGTGTTTGCATATGAATACAAAACCAGTCTAACCAGGCCAGATTTGTTTGTACCTACATGTAAATTAAGGGGAAAACCACCTAGCACAGAGTTCCGGATATCAACTATTAGCAAAGTAAAGATCATGTAAATATGAAGCAATTACATGATCTTGATTGATACTTTATTCAAACTGATTAAAAGATTATTAGACAAAGTTACATAGATTTCCATACGAAGAAATTGAATTTCCTAGTGTTCACATTTAAAATATTTAGCTTTTGTTACTTTGTAGTCTAGAGCAACTAGTCCGGACGAGGATTGGGGATTTTTCGCTTAACCTTGCTATATAGTATTAAGTTTTTTTTATTGTTGTTCCATGTTGTCAAGGTATTGAAGGTCCCAAAACCGTTTGATGACACTCTGCCATCATTGGGGAACTTTTTTTATTTGGGGTTAAAGATGGCCTCCAAAATGGCAATTTTAACAATTAAATATGGACTATAATTCCATATAACATTTGTACTACCGTCAAAATATCAGCACATCTATGTTTTAGTTGAAATGGAATTAACATGATTAATAAAGGAACTGCATACATTAGTTGGGTTTTAAAAAATACACATTTTCAACTGTTTATGTGTAATTTACGTGACCAAAATGATAAAATACAAGAATAATCGGTACTAATAACTGTTTAATGTAGTATGAAACATGAACATTACAATGAAGTAGGTTTAAAGGAGTGGTAAGTGATAAACAAAGTACACACCATCATTGCATGTAGAACAGTATGTGTAATATACGTTACCATTAAATTGTTTAAATGCTTTTTGCAAAGTATGTTCTACTATGTTTCTCTATTCATTCTGGGTTATCAAACTGATATAATCAATGTTTTCTTTTGACATGTAATTGAACTTCTCACACAAAATGTAATTTACGTGACCATATGTTACAACATAGAAAATACACAGTATAATGAAATATATGTTTCCGTCAAAGTGTTTAAGTAATTTAAGTCTGGAATATTATACTCTTACTCATTCTGAATTTGAGTGAGATGATCGATACTTTATTTCAATAGGTCTGTTTTAAACTATCGCATAGCAATACTGTAACTTGATTTCTTTTTAAAATACAAATATAGTGATTTACGTGACATCATGCAAAACTCTGATGTTCACTGAATAATCAATCAAGATTGTCAACGACATCATATCAATAGCAAACTTGATGTATATCGGAACTGCTTATAATTATCGTAAGTAATATTTGTAAAACGTAACCACATGTTTCATTTCCATATACATGCTTGACTATATATACTTGACACAAATCACCAAAGTTTGACTAGTTCTTTGAATCAATATATATCTGATTTAACGTTTTTTATAATCATAGTTTCGAGCGAAACTCACAGGAACATCACTACAGCGTGACAAGATAATTTTCAAGCTTGTAGCTGTTTAACTACACCTTAGGTTCGGGATTATTACAAGTGATAGACCCATACATGTACGACCTAATGTGCAGTACATTCGAGCACGGCAACATCTACAATGACCAGTTAGACATAACTGTACTGTCACAACCACACTTGATCAGTTCGAGTCTGGTAGTAACATAGTCACATTGTCTGTTGTCATCTTAAGTGCTTTCCTTCATAATTGCATCAAAATTACCTGTAGGGTAGCCTAACGTGGTTAACCTGACTGTAATACATTGAGAGAAGTAATTCTTACTGTACATTTACCAAGCTCTGAATTGGCGCTAGAAGCTAGATCTCTAAATATGACTGCATTCTGTAATGCTGTTTCTCTAATGTCAACTGAAGCGCGATCTCTGACTAGGGAGTTAGTTATTTGTGTATATAATACTTTAGAGGCAATGTAATATGTATTATCATATTTTAGTCAGTTTTCCCCTTATCTTCGTCAGAAACCATATATTGTTAAAAACGAGTGCCTCGTTGCTAAATGTTTTGAGATCTTGGTGTAGGATCCTGATGTTCTTGTCCAATTTAATTGGTCTATGGTTTTGTGCAGTTACACCAAAGTGCTTCATTTGACAGTGTTTGTACTTCTTACTCTTCCGCAATTGTTTCTTGATGCCATCAACAGTCATTGTTGGTTTTCGTTTGATAGTAGCATGGTTATTGACAACAGATGAATTTACCTATGTATTTGTTTCGCCCTATTACCACGCGTCGCTTCCAAGTCAAATATAGTGCTTCAGTCGACATAAGAGAAACAGCATTACAAAATGAAGTCATATTTTAAACTCCAGAGATTCTAACGCCACATGCTTTGTTAAGTTGGGACACCACCGCTTCCTATTATGGGTAGGTAAACCTACTACACTAAAATTATTACGGTCCTGGTCTGCTCCGTTACATTTTGAAACCACCCTTGGCAACCGTACAGTGTGTCGATTTTGATACCATGACAAGAGATATGGTAATGGTGGTGATACTTCAACTGTCCATCAGCGTGTTTGGGGAACAAAGGTAGGGAAGTCGTCTGCGAGCACGCCAAGAATTTCAAAATAACCCCACGTATGAGGCATTTGAACAGAATGTAAAGCGGGCACACATACAGGCAGGTATGTGGAAAAACTAATTAGAACCAAGTCCCAAAGGATCTAGAAATGCGTAAAGGTAGAATCAGAAAGGTCCTTCTGTCTAGTCATGATAGCTGACAATGTTACTATGGCCTTAATAAAAACACTTGAACTGCCTCCTCGATAGCCATTTCGTAGGGCGTTCGCCTATATACCAAAGACGAAACAAAAATGGTACCTACTGTAATTCCCTTGCTTGATGCAGAACATTAAAGGAAATCTGGCTTCTATTCTCTCATACCCTCATGGCGAAGGATAACACCAGTAATTGGTGTTGAGAATGATTGATGTAAGTTAGAGAACTTTTAACGCAAAATGTAGTTGTGACAATAATATTTAACCCGAATTTAGTGTACCTTTGTTTGTGCATGCATGTACTTGTAATCCTGATACGAAGATGTATGTAAACGGCTACATGTTTGTAAATTACTAGTATCTAATCAAACTGTGGAGATGTTTATGTGATTATTTCTTGAAAGCATAATAAATTTTAAACAATCTTGACAGGTATTGCATTAATTAGCTCGTCAAACCGTGGTGATTTGTGTCAAGTCTACAGTACACGCAAGGTGGGTTTTCTAAATTCCACCCGTCACGGTGGCGGCGACTCGAGGTGACAACGCAAAATTTGTCACCGTGATCCCACCCAAAAACACCCAGACTGTTAATTAAGGTGGACGGTCGCGGTGACAATTTCCACTGTGACATCACAGTGTAAACGCGGTGAATACACGGTGGATCGTGACAACACGATGTATTGTGGTGGTGTTAGTCTTTATAATTTGTATATATGCATTCTACGATTATTTTCATACTATTTGTACGCAATTTTCGTTTTGATTTTCAGAATTAATAGAAACGTGTTGTTTTTAATTATTAAAGCAGAACTTGTTATAAAATCAATCCTAAATACATCTGATTCACTAATAGTTATATTAAGTTATACCGTTGTATCGGCTTTTGATATACATGTGCGCATTCGTGTTAGTTCAAAACACATCAGTGCACACATGTACATTAAGTTGTGTAGATTCATTTGTCTCTGTTTACTAGTATTACTAGTATATGGTTAAACGCAACATTATTTCCTGCTCCGCGCGATGTAGAGTTACAAATATTCATACATTTTACTATAATTAATGCTACGGTCATAATGCTCGTACGGATTTACCAACTCGTAGTAGTCTAAAATATTTTAACCCTAACGTTATTTGTACGACGTACGTTCTTAGCATCTCCCACAGCTCGTACGGATCTTGCACATGTTGTACAGAATATATTGTGTCCACCAGATCGCCGAGTTCTCTACGAGTTCAGTTGTGAAAATCCGTACGATGCTCGTACGAGCCTGGATATCCTTACGGGCTCTGTACGGACTTTATGCGAGTTCAATAAAACCTACTCGTACGGAGCTCGTAGGGCAATTGTGACTAGGGTATTAGCAAAAAGCCAACGCCGGCGACTTAAAAAGACCGCTATTTTTGTTTTTGTGATATCGAACGATCTGACGTGACTGAACTATAATATATTGTCAAAGTCAAGAAAAGCAGTCGTTATTTGTTTTGTTTTTTGTATTCAATCTAATAAAATTAATGGCATTTAGAATGTCAAAGCACGTTGACATTTTATTTTTCAATGATATTGAAATCCAATATAAAGTGAGCGAACACCCGCGGCTTAAAAGATCGTAAATAATTATCATATACGTTTATACTAGCGACTCCACGAAAAATGTTACAAATTAATTATAATATATATATGTACTTCAAACATAAAGAATCAATAAGCTCCTCCCACATAATATACAGTCATAAAGCCCATTAGTGCATATCCAATTAGCTCCTCCCACAAGTGACATTATGCAATATTATCTTTGCCGTTCTTAATTAGCCCCTCCCTATTATGTAACATTACATAATCCTAGTAAGATCTATATTTTATAAGATATAGTACATTAATTTACTCTCCGAATTCCCGTGTAGTTAGCACAGTTTGACAACGCAATCAAGATAAGATCGGTCATTTTTCGCACTGATGTTAATACAGAAATGTCTAGTCTTACGAAATTTTACGCGCAATAGTCAGTATTTCGTACATATATAGTTATTATTCTGTTAGTTTTTGTAACGGACCATAAGCAAGGTATTCCGTTTAACGAAAATAAAAACATTGCGCAAGATAGGGCTTTAGCAGCATATTGGCAGTTCTTACGGAACGACTCGTAGTTGGTAGTTTATGCCGTTAATAGTAAAGGATTGATAAAGTTACCATAAGTTACTGAATTCCTAAACTGAGAAAGAAATATTCTAATTCTAACCAGGAAAATTTTATAAGGCAAATTTGAAAAAAAGGTTGTAGATCTGGTAACGATACGTTACAGACATTTTCCATAATTCTTGGATGCCGAGTTAATCCGATTTTATAATTTTCAATTATTGATCAAAATTCCAATGAGACAGAGTATTAACTAAATCTATTAGTACATTTTTTGCAACGTCACATAAGGAACCAGTCAGTTGCACACACAGCCACCACTGGGGATCCACGGGAAATAGACGGGGAGACGACCGCATTAAACCTTCCAGCTTCCCCGCAGGACCGGTGAAATGTTGGGGTTTTTTTCTGCGAACTAAAACCCCGGGGAATTTACACGAACCCTAGTCATTTTCAAAAAGGATCACAAAATGATAAACGATAACAACAACATGGCTTATTACGAAGATTCAATGAAAATCTTGCTGCTGCTGCTTTGAACTCTCATATAAGTATTATTTTGTGATTTGTAACAAGAACTTAGTAATCGTTAATATATTACGGAAGTAGTTTACCAACAGTGGAATTCGCTACATACATGTGCAGCATATAATCTTGCTAGTATTGTGAGAAAGGCACGATGCACGATGCTAGCACTGGGTAAGGACACGTTTCGATATATTTGTTAGAATACTGTATGCGACCATATGCGTTGTTCCATACGGTATTTTCAATTGAAGTGGACAGAACAACACTAACAAAGAATTTATTCGCTACAAAGCTCTACAAAGCTGTAGTTTTTTTATATATCAGGTGTATAGTATTTTTGCAATAATTACTCATAAAGCAAATCGATACACATTTAAAACACGAAATTATAAAATCTAAATAATTGGCATTGATTTCAACTTTGCGTAATTATTTTTATTTGCCGTAATGATCTTCTTGTTAGGGTACATAGCGGGAGATGGATACGTGTATCTAGGTTCGTACTAGGAAGAATTATGCATACATACCGATTTAGAATTATTCTCACATTTTAATACACAATAATACGTACAGCAACAATTAAATTAAACATCAAATGGGCCAGATAAATTTATACTATATCAGATTGTAACTGATTGTAATCCCACTTTTGGCATGTTACAACCCCCGGTATGTGCATACTGTACACAAGAATGTATGACACTTCTGAAGATCAACGCTGTCAGGAACAATGTAATTCTAACCGGGCATGATTTCAAAATGAACGATCGAAAATTATCTTATACTAATTTGTACTGTTACATAAAACTAACATGTGCGTGAAATGCACACTTTTATTCACTATTTAATTATTTTAAGTAAAAAATGACATTTTCCACTTTTGTATGAGCCTTTTTTATCTTATTATTTATAGCAAATTCTGTTATGTTTGTCCACCATAAACAATTAAAATGGGGAATAATTTATACATTGGTGAAAATATCAATTCGCATCAATTCATCCATGGTGACTGTCTAATTGTACATAATTAACAGGAAACTCCCCGCTGAGATGACAATATGCGATTTTTATCTAGATAATGTACCGATCAGAAGTTCAATATCAATATACAGCCCTCCCGTTGTGTAATCTACATGTGTTTGTGATATTTATATAGATCAGGAACAATGTAATTCAAACCAGACTGTTCCTGACGCTGTATATAAACCCCGTGGAGATTTCTTTTATGATTGTGCTTTATATTTGACCCACTGTTAAAAAATAGCGCATGCATTTCATGGGTGTAGGAGCAGGGGGGCCAGGGGGGGGCATGCCCCCCATGTCTGGACAGGGGGGGGCAACGTATCTTTTGCCCCCCCAATAATTCAGACGAAAAGTATAATTTACGACCTAATATATCTCGTTATAGGCAAATTGCCTTCAGTTCTTGGAGAAAACGTATGAAATTTTGTTTTGCTCGCTTTGCTCGCTCACTAAAGAAATTCCTAATATAAAAATATGTCAACACCTACTGTTTGCAAAAATACACTCCTGACAAAAATTGTACTCTAAACGTCACCCAACCCTCCTATACGACTTTGGGAGGTTGTCAATTATATATAAAGCCTTTAAAACAAAGTTTTCACATTAAGCTTCAATCTCAAAATCGAACAAAATTAAATTTTGTGCGAGCACTTTTATTGAAGAACTAAAATTCCCTGTATTATGTTCCGTTTATTATACCTAATAAGGTATCTCGGAACGCCTAGAATACACCAAATTGATCCATTGTTTATAAAAAATTCCCGGGGCAATGCCCCCGCACCCCCGTACGTATACTTGAACTGATTTACTTCCAGTTACCACGTTATTACAAAACCAAATTCCCATAGAACCATAAACTCACAGTTAATTTATAGATATAGGATGATTGTGGACGTTTAAGAGCACCATTTATGTACGAGTGTATTTTTGTACAAACAATGGGTATTGAACACGGCTTCTGTGATGTATAGACTGATTATACAAAATGACACGTGTTACAATAAGGGGTACAATATGGGGTTACTGTTATAACGCTTGATATATATCTTAATCAAATATGTTCGGTCTGTGTTATTGTGAAACATGTATAAAACCCCGTCTGGTCCCATCATTCGATGCGTATTTTGCGTTTTCAGTGTCAAAAGATATAAAGAATCTCTGTAAAAAAGAATCACATTGCCATAACCCTGAAAACTGATACTGAGGTAGTGACAAAAATATACATACTTTATTCATTACAGATACACCCAATACTAGTATACATTTTCAGTATGATATTAAAAAGGAGAAATTGATGTCCAATTAAACGGACTTACAAACTATCTAAAACATAAAATCAATTATTACTATTAGTACGGAGAATTTGACTTGATCTCGACCTCTATGCATGCATACATATTACAAAAACCAGGCACGGAATATTTGTATAGGTTATAGATGATATATTAGAATTCATAATTGTGCTCCACTGGATTTAATGT
The DNA here is from genome assembly GCA_963678985.1 of Spisula subtruncata. NCBI lineage: Eukaryota > Metazoa > Mollusca > Bivalvia > Venerida > Mactridae > Spisula > Spisula subtruncata. Next base: position 23,820,228 of record OY787662.1, on the reverse strand, counting down.
GTTCATAATTATAATATGTGATATATAACTGGCTTATGCTGCGGTCACATTTCCCTACGAGCTCCGTACGAGTTGATTTTGCTGAACTCGCACTTTACTATTGAAATTAGATAGAACAGTTTTCGATGTAACTATCAGCGAACAGTTTTAACGTGATTTGCCCTTGACAATTTAAAAACTATTCGAACGCGGCTAATTAGAGATCCGCGAGGTGCGATCTCATTAGCTAACAGCGGATGCAAAGCGACATAATTAAGCTCCGCCCCCAACTTCTTGATTTGAGAGTGTTTTACGGGTGATTGACATATCTCACGATAGTATTTTATTAATAGTACATAGTGCATTGAACATTTCAAATAGATTAACAAGATTATTTGTCATTTAAAGCAGTCATGCATGTGCATCAGTATTTATGGCCATTGGGAATCAAAATATATGAACCTGACATAAAACAGGAGATGTATACATGTAGGCATATATACTTATTATATGTACATTTGTACATGCGCAACGAATTATGAGTCATGTATTAAACAATGTCAATAGGTACATATCCAAAAACTCCATATCCAAATATCCAGAAATTTTAAATGACGCTTTTTGTATCAGACGATATGTACATACAATTCGGTTTAGGAAGGTTATAATGTTTAACAGAAAAAAGTGTTTATATCCGCAATGAAATAATGCCACAGAAATAAACATGTATCTTTCCAAGTGCACAATGAAATGAAATGATTTTGAATTCAATATGTTTACAATCCGCGGCAAGTTATTATTTACAGTAGAGCAAGTTAATTTTCTCTTACTTTTGCGGCATAATTGCCTAATTTTGCGTTATTCACGTAAACTGTATTCAAGACAATTATATCTTGTGTGTTGGACAAAATTCTCGATACAAAAAAATCTATAAAAGCTTTATGTCATCAGAACGAGTAACTGCATGCTTTACATGACTGTTCTACAATTATGTTAACTCACCTGTCACCACTTGTACATTATGTACGTGTATACATGTACATAAAAAGCACGAGAACAGTTGCAGCGCTTTTGACAAATCTGTAAAACACATTCACGACACAGCACACTTTCATTCTGGATAAATTTATTGAGACAAATCCTGCAAACCTCAGTCGATAATAAACGTGTGCATGAAATATCGGCCGACTAAATATATCTAATCTATTCATCTGATTTAAATCTGACCATATTTCAAAGTATTAAACATATAGATCGGCAAATATAAAATATATTTCCGAAATCAATCACAATTGCACTGTAATGTCAATTTGCCACCGCAAATCCACCGCGCCCGCTAACTTGGTCACGGTGTATCCACCGTGACAAGAATCATCGCAGACCTGCGAGATAACGGGATATTGACGCGGTGACATTTAGGGTGACAAAAGTCTGTCCACGGTGGGTCCGCCACGGTGACATGTCACCTCAATTTTATTTTTGACGCGGTGGCTGGGTGGGTTTGGGAAAACCCACCTTGCGTGTACTGTATATGTTAACATGTACCGGTATGGGGAATAGAAACATGTGGTAATTGATAACAAATATTACTTACTGTAATAATAAGTTCAGACAAACATCTAGTTTGTCATTAACATGATGTCATTGTAAATTTTAAAATATTGACAAACTTGATGGATACATCTTCATTATACAGTGAACTGTGGAGTTTGCATTATGTCACGTAAATCAGTATTACAATCAGAAATCAATTTACCACAATGCTTTGTGATAGTTTAAAACAGATTTAGCGAAAGAAAACTTATAACACAGAATGAGTAAGGGTAGAAAATTCCATACTTAAATTGCTTAAATACTTCGATGGTAACGTATATTACATTATAATATGCATTTTTCTATTTTGTAACATATGGTCACGTAAATCACAGTTTGATTAAGAAGTTAAATTACATATCCAATTTAAAAAGATGTGTTCCAAGAGATAACATCAATCTAATCAATTTGATAACCCAGAACAAGCAGGAAACATAATAGTTCATACTTTGCATAAAAATAATTTAATGGTAACGTATATTACACATTTCTGCATGCAATGATGTCTTGCACATTGTTTTAGGTTAAATATAACTTAAAACTCCTTAAAACCTACTTCATTGTAAGGTTAAGGTTTGATATCACATTAAACAGTTATTAGTACGGATTGTTCTTTTTTTGTCATTTTGGTCACGTAAATTACACATAAACAGTTGAAAATGTGTATTTTATTGAAACCCAGCTAATGTATGTAGTTCCTTTATTAATCATGTATAAACTCTTTCAATACAAACACGCAAGTGCTGATATTTTGACAGTAGTACTAATGTTATATGGAATTATAGTCCGTATTTAATTGTAAAAGTTGCCATTTTGGAGGCCATCTTTAACCCCAAATAAAAAAAGTTCCCCAATGATGACAGAGTGTCATCAAACGGTTTTGAGACATTCAATATCTGGACAACTCAGAACGACAATAAAAAAAACTTAATACTATATAACAAGGTTTAGGTGACTCTCGTCTGGACTAAACCAGTTGTATAGAGGTTTAAAAGGAGTACCAATTGATAACTCCTGTGAAGTTTTATTGCTTTAGGAGAAAATTTGGTTTGACTTCGTATATTTTCCACTACTAATATGATATACAGAATTGTTTCTTTAATTTGCAATACCCTAGGGGTGCTGACAACAATGTCAAATACAGTAAAGTTCCGCTATTAAGACCACCACTGGGACCGACATAAAGCGGTCTTATTAGCGAGACCGACCAAAATAACTGAGTTATTGAACTCCTATACATGTAACGTTACATGTATATATACCGACAACACTCTTGTTGACGTGCTTTAAATATTCATTTGTACATGTACCTTAGTGCATAGTGTATTTCATTAATAATTGAGGATTATTAACTGATAACTATTCATGTAAAAATGAAAACGGCATGTGATTCATATACATTAATTAAATGACAAATATAATTATGTAACAGTTGTTTTCATTTCTCCTGACCTATGACCTCTACGTACATGTACAATGCATATTGTAAAACAATAGGCATTTATTCACAGGCCCATTAAAAGCTGCAATACTTTTTTTAATTATTCTAAAATTTATTAAGTTGCACTGTTCAACCAATACAGCACAAATTTGACCGTTATATAACAAACTAGTTGATCTGTATAAAGACCACGTACGAACGTGGTCTTTATACTGGGTCTTTATGCAGATAAAGACCACGTACGAACGTGGTCTTTATACTGGGTCTTTATGCAGATCAAATGGTTTGTGAAATTTTGTCTTATTTATTAGAATAACATTAAGTTATGATTTTGTAGCTGTGTAATTTGATGTACAAACGCGCTAGGGTAATTAACAGTTACAAAAATTATTTACATGAATTAACAACGACGTCCAAAATTACGCATCATCCGAAAACGTGCGATTACCAGCCATTGGTCCTTTATTCTCCACAAATCTTTAATTATGGTTGAGTTAATTGTCGCCAATAGTTTCAATCGATCTATTGTCATTGATAAACAATAGAATATCGTTTTAATCGCTGCGTATACACCAATAAGTGTCAATTTATCAGTTTACATGTTTATTGTTTACACCTCGGTGATTGCCGTAAACGAGTCTCCGTGTCGTAAAATTAATTATACAAAATGACACGCGCGGTATGTGGTCTGTTTATCGAGACCTAAAACTGCAATAAATTGGTCGTTGGGACCAAAAATACTGGTCGTATTACGTAATATCGAGTCGGTCGCATTATCGGGACCGGCGACCATTGGAATATAGAGCAAAATATTCGGGACCACGAAAAAGTGGTCGTATTACGCGAATGGTCGGATTATCGGACCGGTCGTTAGACGGAACTTTACTGTACATGTATTTAGATGAAACTTTACCTTTAACTTCCTTTCTTTCGTCTCCTTCCTTTTATCTGCTCTCTTTGTGTCCTTTCTTCGTACTGTCTCCTCAAAATTTCTAGGGTATGTTTTCATATCGGCAGCATCTGGTTCTTCAAATCTGAAATTGTACTTCCTCTCAAAACTATCTTGTTTCACCAGCAATTCTTCTTCATCAGAGAAATTCTCTTCTTCATCATTCACAATGTCATCATAAGTTGGTAGGCTAAAATACAGTTTTACTGGAATATTAATCATATTTATTATTTGCTTTGAATGGATTACGGTGATTTTCAGTGAATATAACAGTGACATTTAACAGTTACATTATCATTTTGTTATTTTCACTGTTTTGGAGCTGGTTCCAGTTTTGTTAAGAAAAAGAAATGCAACATTAACAGCATGGGGCTTCAAAATATGTGTTATGTCATTGTGACGTCATTTTAATAATTGTCACGTCATGACATTCTAATTTCAACATAATAATTCCAATTTAGCCAATAATTTATTACTGCACCTTTTTACAAAAAAATGAAGCAAATAATAAACAGAACATTGTTGATTTTTATTTTATTTCACTTGTGATTTCAGAAAATTATATTTTCACGAGTAGCGTAGATACTAGTTATTTCTGTGATCACTTGGTGAAATCCTGTAATAAACAGTGTGAATATAACGTCCTTGAACAATCACAATAAACATACTTTTTGCACACTGTACAGTACCACTAAGCATAAACATGTTTATCACATAAATCACGGTGTTGGAGTGTAGTAAAGCCCATTACATAAAAGTGATATTACACTACTCAGCAATAGAATAACTATGCAAATGAGGGGGGGGCTAATCACTATTTTCATGTATTCATACGCGCTGTCAAAAACAATTAAACAAACATGGCCGACCGTGATTTTATCGTCAGCGGTACAGGTCAGATCGATAGACAAGGTGAACGGGAATTTACAAAGGCACTTCAATTCAAATATGACAAATAAACACAAACCTACATTGAGTAAAGCACAGACTAACACTTCCTGCAAAATTTTAATGCAATTTGAGTTTCAAAATCACATCGCTTTAAAATTCATCAATCACATTCCGGAAATTCTAAGCAGTGATGACGTCAAGACATAAACATGATGTCACAATGTATGTGACGTTTCCCCTTTTTTTAGTACGAGTATGTTCCCCTTATCAAACTAATTTTAAGACGGGATAGGGCCTACTAAAATGGTCCGTGACGTTATTACTCTTCAAATATACCCTCTCGACTCATATTTGTTTTAAACATTGAATTAAATGTAATTGAAATACAGTCACTGTGTTGCACTATGTTTAGATGCTCATTTATTCTTAAACGCATTACTCACCTCAATCTTATTCTCTCTTTAGTGGAAGCAGGTCTACTATTTTTATTTAAATAGCTTATTTTGTTTAGTGATAAAAAGAATCTTACATTCGTGTCTTTCCATATTAAATTTATTAAACTCGTTAGATAAAAGTAATAAAATACTCGACAGAGCCTCATATTTTATCACTTTTTTCCAACTCGTTTAATAAATTCAATATGAAAAGTCACTCATGTAAGATTATCTATTTATGGCATTGTAGAATTGTGCATGGATGTGGAAGAAACAGGTCAGTACCTACCAATCATCATCATCGTTGTCAATATACTGTCGGTTCAAAATGTAGTTCTTCAAGAATTTTTCACCAGCGTCCAAATCTTTCTTTTCCCAGTAGTTCTTCAATGGAGCCTATAGTCAATGGAACACATATATTACAAAATGTAATCTTCCAGTATGGAAAGAGTACATTACAAGTCTTGTTATTAATAACAACATTATTTTGACATCCATTTGAAATTTGGCAGCCATTTTTATTCTCAAAGTTTGGGAAAATGTTATTAAGAGTTCTGGTGACCTAAATGCTGCAATATTCTCTAAATCTGAATTGAAATTTTCCAGTTGGGATTGAGATAAATCTTAAATGTCTTTAAATGCCAAAAACTTATTGCATTTGGACATATTAATATGGCATAAGAATATGAGTTCAAACTTTTATCAGTATCAACAAAACAAAATTTTACCAAGTCTTTCCCAACGTGTTTATCTTTCTCCAATGCTGGCTTTTGTCCTTTTAACCATTCCAAATATTCAAAGTCCTCTTTCTGTTTTTCATCTGTTGTCTTTTCTCGTTTTTTCAATAAACCAGTATCATCATTATCACTTCTTCCATCATCATCATCATCATCTTCATCATCACTACTGTCATCGTCACCAGCAGCAGCGACCAGACTGGTAGGAATAACAACATATTGATGATGAATTATGTTGATGAAATAATGCAACTAGAATCATGATGAAAAACATAAACTAAAAGGGTTTTCAGCCCATTTACGAAAACCTGAAAATGTATGCATTCCACAAGGGGTGGTAACTATGACAGAAATTGTCTGACCTAAAATTCCTGACAGTTAGGTACAAAGTATTCATATGTCTTTTCAATGAAACCCAACCCATGGTAAAGGAGAATAAACCTTACGGACAAACTTTGTGAAATTCATTCAGACTTTCTGAAGAGAGCAATGTAATCATGTAACACACTTTCACCTAATTCAACAGGAAATGTAGAGCAGTATTTCAACCAGATTTGATAAACATGAATCTACCGTTTTCTCAGTTCTTCTTGTTCTTGATGATATGTTACTGATGTTTTATATGATGTCTCTCCATGGTTACCTTCGTCTTCATTCACAATACTGAAATATTCACATTACAATAGAAGATCATTAGTTCAATGATATTTTATTGCATTTTATATACACAAACGGATTGGGCACAAGTTATTATATTTCAACCTTAATAAAGTCCTCTAAAAGAATATTAACTGTTGGTTGAAGCAGCGGATATTGATTAGTTTTACATTTAAGTATAAAAACCGCTGTCTGAAATATCTGAATACTCCATAATACCTTTCCATAATCTTATCACATCATATAAAGATTCTAATTTTTTTAACCTCATAATGTTTTTTCTTCAGCAATTGTAAATAATTATTATGTTCAAAGATTCAAACACAGCCATCCGGTATGTAAATGATTTACAAAATGACTTTGCCAATTATTGCCAATAATAATGTATAATGAATCAATCCGGGTAAATACTTTCCATAACAACATACCCATCTTTCTCCAATATAACCTTTCTTTCATAGTCTTTCAAAAACATTGGTTTATCTTTCGACTTCTTGTTGCTTTTGGAGGACACCTCATTGTCATCTGAAAGTGAAAACAATAAAACACTACCAGTAACTTTAACAATCATGTAAATCATTAATATACTTTGTATGAACACTGATTCTACACAATGGTCTACAGACTGGACAATCACATGGACTTTGAAGATTTAAAGAATTGATCATTGAATCAAAGCATACATTGCTCAACAATTTCTTTGAACAATATTTCCTATTTAAACCATTGAATGGGTTTTTAATCAAATTCTGTCAAATTATTTCTTTTCAATATCAATGCAACTCTTGCATCAGCACTCTAGTTAAGCTCAAGTAAACTAATAAAATGGAATTATGAGTTATATTAATTTATTTACTTATCTCTAGAATGACTAGAACACAAACATTTTAGTCTTTGGAGTTTTTAACATACCATCATGATAAAATGTAACATCTTTCTGGTAAATTTTGGGATCTTTGCTTTTAAGAGCAGATAATGTCCTCAGCCAATCTTTGTCTAGTTGTTCTGTCAGACACTGCAAAATGATATATCTAAGACAATGTATATATACAAACATAAACAAGTAAACAAAGAGTAAAATATGACACTTAAAAACTTGACAATTATAAACGTTTCAAAAATAATATAATTAAATATCTCTAAGAAAACTTTTACGGATTAATATACAAAGTAATATACTATAGCTTTTGTTTAAGTTTCATGTCAAATAAATCTATTCTAAATGAACTTGGTGAATTAATCTTTTGACAGTGATTGTGCCACATTGCATGTTGAGAACTCTACAGATTGTACATACCTCAGCATCTTCATCTTCACTTTCTGATGAACTAGAATCACCACTTTCCTCCTGCTCACCATACCTGTCTTTCACTGAAACAACAAGTTGTTATCAGTGATTTTTCTTGAAAAAATTAAACTGCCTGTGCCTATAAATTTGGGAAAATTTATCGCTTAAAATGGCCAAAGTGGCAATTATTAAAAATATTGTTTTGAGTATTAATTTGTTTTTATTTGACTTTTTCTACTGATTAACTCAACTGCAGTCGAAGGTGCTTTGGCGATGATGCATGGATTACATTGCAGTTCATCGTCAAAGCCACTTGTTCTTTAAAAGCTAACAGATAAGTGACTCAGATGGAGTCGCTTTCGATCTATTACAAAACGCTTTTCAACAAAATAAACATCGTCGCCCTATGAATTGAACCATACTGTATAAGTAGTTAAGTTAGCAACGTGGAAATGTTAGCGAATTTCGCGAATGGACAAAAATCGCTAATATTATTCCAGTTGGAAATTTGCTAACATTTCTGCACGCGAAACGTCCTGAATTTCAAAATCGCCAACTTTTCGACACGCGAAAATAGCAGCGTATACAGTATTCTACCAACGTACACCAAAAAACAAAAACTATTGTAAGAAAAACAAACAATTCGGCGATAGTTTCAACCCTATGGAATTCACAGTTTTTGTTGTATTGCCATTATTTGAAAAGCAATAATAACAAAAGTGTTCCGGAACAAACCACATGATTCATGATCCACGTGTTACCACCAATAGTCATCTGCGATAATAGCATTATTTTTTAACTTGCGAATTTAAGTTTAAACTTTGTTTTTCAAAATAACGTGTTTATTATTATGTACATGTCTATTTAGAGGTTTGTTTCAATTTAGATACATTTTCAACCATATTTCATAAAAATCGTATTTTCGAAACCACACATTGAGCGCACCTGCACGACATTAAATATTTACAATGGCGGCGCTGTTTGCGTAAACACAGAAGTGAATTGAAACATCAGGTGTGGGATGGTTATAAGCAGGTGATATATTGATACCTTTTTGACAAAACATTTGATTGATATTACTTTTATACACCTGTGCTATTTTTTGGGCGAATTTCAAACAGTGAACTTGTATTCAGAGTGTTTATCTTAAACAGTTCACTTTTAAAGAGGACAATTCCATAACTAAAGATCCACGTCAGTATCAATAAAAGATCATTTAGTTATGGTATCCAGAACTAACTCAACTGATGTAGCAAAGACCTTATCAAGTTTAAAAATCTACGATTTTGACTTAAAAACGGCCATACCAATAAGTTACTTTACAAATATGGGAACCACAGATACATGTATGCCTTATTTTTGAGAAAAAATTATGACTTTTTGGTTATTTTGCTAGGGGAAAGTAGTTCAAAGTACATTAATCTTATAAGGCTGTAAAACTAGCCAAGAAAAATCACTGGATATAGACTATTGTTTTGTCAAACTAGTCTGCCACTCATGCAAAAGACATATAGATCCCCGATTAATTAGATAAGGTAAGTCAGTTAAAAGCTATATACGGGTAACCTGTTTTACCGGAATCCACGTAAATTACCGGAATAGACCGGAATCCAGATAAATTACCGGAATAGGCCTATATTTCGTTAATAAACAGTAGTTTTACATAGTTTTTGGTTTAAATCAATCTTATTTAACATAAGCAACATATATGCGAAACTAAAATAAAATATGTTCACGAAAAAATTTTTTATTCGAGATTCAAAATTTGTTCATTTTACGATGTCATTACCATATTGGATCAGAATTAGCGTGTCCGGAATAGACTTGTTTCTCTTTATTTAATGGTAGTTGTGTTTAATTTCTTCTATAATTCATTAATATTTACTATTATAATATTGTTTCCAAAGGAAAATTAAGATATTGTGTTGAATAATGATTTGATACAAGTTTTAAAATCGCTCATTTCCCGCATTGACCGCGTGTATTGAATGAGAATTAAAATAACCGGAATAGGTTTGTATCAAGTTTTTTATTGGTAATTGAGTTTAGTTTCTGATATAATTCAATAAAATATACTATTATTTTATTGTTTCCAAAAGGAAATTAAAATAATTCGGTGAATAATGATTTTATACAAGTTTTAAAATCGCTCATTTCCTGCATTGACCGCACGTATTGAATGCGAACTAACATTACCGGAATAGGTTTGTATCAAGTTATTTATTGTTAATTGAGTTTAGTTTCTGATATAATTCAATAATATATACTATTATTATATAGTTTCCAAAAGGAAATTAAAATATTTTGGTGAATAATGATTTTATACAAGTTTTAAAATCGCTAATTTTCCCGCATTGACGTTACCGAAATAGGCTTGTATCTTGCTATAAAATGGTAATTTTGCTTAGTTTCTGCAATAATTTGTTCATATATACTATTAATAAGTTATTTCCAAAAGAAAATCAAACTATTTTAGTAAAACAAGATTTTGTGCAATTTTTAAAATCGTTCAAAACTACTGTTTATTAACGAAATATAGGCCTATTCCGGTAATTTATCTGGATTCCGGTCTATTCCAGTAATTTATGTGGATTCCGGTAAAACGGGTGACCGCTATATACATGTATCCCCGTACTGCTTATATTCGATCAATTTACTAAAATCGCCCGCCGCATATTTTTATACAAGAGCAAAAATTATTGCAAACGATAAAATAGTAAAAAGTAATCATTTTTACAATAATTCTGTGAAATAAAGTTCTATTTCATCTAAACATTGTTTTTAAATCGGCAAAAGTTTATCGGGCGGCCATTTTGTTTAAATTCCAGGTACACCACCTATATTCGATCAAAGGGAAGCAACTCATATAATCATGTCAGTTTCATTACACCGCACAAATAAAATAGCGCTGCACACTAATTTCAACTATTTATTACTCGTATACTGGCACAACTTTTAAAAATAAGTATACACTCTGAATAGTAATCAAACAGTGTTAAACATAGTTACCAATCGTAGTGTCTTTAGTTTTCTAAATATTCCAGAGATTTCACAGTTGGGTCAATAAATGGTTCCCAGCGAGTCAAAACTCATGCATAAATGAGGGCAGAAAACAACGTGCATCTGTTCATTATGATTGTCACAACACAATGGCTTCATAAAATTGTAATAGGTAAAATAGTTTTGATAAGATCAAGAGATGACTTCTTGTAAATAAAGCATTTCTGTAATTAAATTCCAATAAGGAAATTCAAGGATAGTCACAGCCATGTATGTTCGCGTTATATTTTTCGGCAAGTATGCATTGCCGCTCTTTTACGACAACATTTGGGCCCTGGAAAATAACCATTTCAAGCAGACGGAATGTAAACAAAGCGGATTTTCGATGTTTTCCAGGTAAATAGCGGGTGTTCATCTCTCGCATTTTTGGCTTAGTAAATTCCCGCCATTTTTAGTAGGTTTCTGTAATTTGGTCATCTTTTTTATTTGGAAACTTATTTTTGACGAAAAAAACTGTTTTGACAGATGTGAGTCGTCCAAACGATGTGCCCGCAATCGGAATCGAGGTCAAATAAGTAAAATTCGCAAATTTCCGTAGCTGATCGAATTTAGGTTGTGATCGAATATTGGCAGTAAGAGGATACTAGAAAACAATCCGAAATCTCAAATATCCGAATATACCTCAACATTGAAAAACTTTAGATCGACACAAATACGTACACTTTTGTAACTCTTCTTTCTGCCTCCAAATATTGTACTTATCTGCGTACGATTTGTTGATTTTAAAACCGTCTGCCATTGTCGCAACAGATGAAAATCACGATTTAAAATTTTTAGATTTCACGTGTTGACATTTTTTGTTTTGAGTCGCTTACATCATCAACATTTCCTCGACTTTCTCTACGATTATTCCTATTTTGGTTACAACTTTATAATATTTTGCACGTTTTTTATAGGTTTATTGCAATTAAAAGCATTCTTTGCATAAATATTATCTTTTTACAGCGACACGTGTTTTTTATTTATATTATTTTTGTTAGTTACGTAAGCGATCCTTCAAAATCTCCAAAAACTTTGGTTTTGTAAACATGCTTACAAATACTAATTTATAGGTCTTCGATAATGGATTTTTAAAGAAATGACTACATTATCCCGTAGAAAATTCCTTTACCTTATAATATGTCTGCAATTTTTGTACTATGCGCTTTTCCTAGTTGGATTTTTTCCTATGAAGAAATCTGTTCCAGGATTTGCTACTCTTCAAAATTACAGTTTGGACCAACATCAGATTGTTCAACCAGAAAGACAATTTGAAAAAGTTGTTGTCGTATTGATTGATGCTTTACGGACTGATTTCATTTATGAGAAACAACGCATGCCGTATGTCAGTCAGCTTTTGAAGCAAGGTTTGGCAAATGGTTACACAGTCAAAGCTCACCCTCCAACTGTCACACTTCCTAGAATAAAGGCATGCAACTCAGTAACTCTCTTCATTATAATGTTACATAGTATCCTATTTGCTGTGATACCTTAAATGCATCTTGACTCATTATTCCATGTTTAAACATTCTGAATGACATTGCTTAGTCATCCTGCTCTTTTGTAGTCAAACCAGCTCTACTCAATACTTGCCAGTACAAATGTACCTGATCGGAGCTAATTCAGAAATTCAAAAGAAGCTTCTCCTTTTTTCTTCTTATTCTTTCAACGAGAATGGAATCCATCAACTGGATTGAATTAAGTCCAAGGTGGGGTATCGAGCAAGGCAGCCACCGCTTGAAAGCTATGTACATCTAAAAAATGTTCCGGTTTTTACAGATAAAACTATGTACACCATATGTGCTGTCTACTCTTGGGACTGAGGCTGGACTGCTGTGGTGCTGTGGATTGCAGTCTTGAAGGCCTCTAGATTTAAGATGTCTGTGATGGTCGTTGGCAGTTTATTCCAGTCCTGTATGGTTCTCGGGAAGAAGGAGTGCTTGTATATTGAAGCATTGGCTGTTGGAACATATAAAGCCTATGGATCCCTCTGGTCCTGCTGTCACTAGGTCTGATGATGTCGGACGCCGCTGGGATTTCCACCAGGGAGTGCTTGATCTTAAACAGCATGGTCAGTCGTATGGCACGTCGACGGTCAGCAAGAGCCTCCCAGCCAAGTGAACTAACCATGCCTTTGACACCCCTGGTGTTCTGTCTGTAAAGTTGTTGCACACGTAACGGGCTGCCCGGCACTGTGCTTTATCAAGGCAATTGATATCATCCGCTCTATGGGGATCCCAAGATGTTGAGGCATACTCTATAGTAGGACGAACCAGTGTCGTTTAGGTATTGTCCCTCACTGCCTTGCTGCAGTCCCTTAGGTTTCTTCTGAGGAAGCCTAGTTGCTTGGAGGCCTTAGCAGCTGTTGCCTGTGTGTGCTTTTCCCAATGCAGGTTGTCGCTGAGTGTCACACCAAGGTACTTGGCACTGTCCACTACTTGGAGTTGTTGACCATGAAGGTAGTAGTTGGTCTCATAGACTGGTATCTTGCTAGTTGTGATTCTCAGCACCGTACACTTGTCCGGGTGAAGGGTCATCTGCCATCTCGATTCCCATTCTTCGAGGGCTGAGAGATCTTCCTGGAGTCTAGCAGAGTCTTGGTCACTCTTGATGGGTTTGTCCAGCATAGTGTCATCAGTGAAGGGGTTTGCAGTGGAAGATTTGCAGACTGAGGGCAGGTCGTTTATGTAAAAGAGAAAGAGGCTCAGTCTTTTAGAAGACAGCTAGCCCCTAGATCTTCTAGCTCGTTTACGGTGCAGCAGCGACTTGGGGATTAATTCAGGTCTTTGAGCTGCATTTCATTCTGTCAATTGGGATTGACCCAGTGGGATTTAGACATTTTCAATTTTTTATGTCTCGATCCCATCTCTGGAGACAATGCATACTTTCTAAAACTCCATGGTCAGGACACCTTATAATGTAGTTATTCTTGGGTCTTGGAACCAAACGAAAGTTTATTCTCTGGGACTTGGAGTCCATGAGGTTGTCAATTACCCACCTGTTTCCCCTCTCCCCTGAGTGGGCAATAATATTAACTGGTGCATAATGTAAGAGTATTGAGTATGATGAATGTATTCACATAATATAGTTACTGTTACTTACATAGATCTGCATTTGTTTCTATTTTAGGCTTTGACTTCAGGAACAATACCTGGCTTTGTTGATGTAGTTTTGAATTTTGATTCCAAAACATTGACTGAAGATAACATTGTGACACAAGCTTACAGGCATGGGAGGAAAACTGTGTTTTTTGGAGATGACACATGGATCAAGTTATTTCCTGATCAGTTTGCACGGAGTGATGGAACTACCTCATTCTTTGTTACTGATTATACCGAGGTATAGTATGAGTAACAGTTGAGTAACTGAAGTTAATGCCTGGATCATAGAGCCTTATAGCCGGGCAGGAGAATTGATGATTTTGTTGTTAGTTGTGAATATAAGAGAGTGAATTATAGAAGGCAGTGTCTGAAATAATGTTGCTTCAGTTATCTTGACTTTACATCTACGTAACCATGAAATGTTATCTATTCAGGTTTGTTGTTAAAGCTAATTTGCTGGTGTTTGAAGAATTGTGGTCAGTTTCACAACAGTTTTTTTTTAAAACTGTGGCTGGCAGCCTTACTTACTTTAGAATCTCCTGGACCCAAGTCAGATTGTAATGTTGCCACCAGACTTCTCCATCCAGCTCTGTTCTTGGCTTTCCTTTCTGCTTCTTAAAGATTAACTAATTGACATCTTGAATTTATTAATTTCTTTTGGTCGTATTGAAACTACTAGCACTGGTATAATTATGGTCAGCAACTTTCTGAATCTTGACTCCTTATTTTGTTCATTTCAGGTGGATGACAATGTCACTCGTCACTTAGATACTGAATTATCTAGTCCAGATTGGGATGTAATGATCTTACATTATCTAGGATTGGATCATATTGGTCATACAGTTGGTCCGCACAGTCCGTTAGTTGCACCAAAACTTAAAGAAATGGATGGAATCATACAGAAGATATATGAACAAATTTCAGCAAAAGTAATGGATGTTGTATATAAATTTCCGTTAAAGCAATTATCTGGAAAATATATCTCTTAAGTTTCTCTTAACAACTTTAATAGTATATTTTACAGCAGACCCACTAGGGGATGCTTTTGTTTTCTCAGGGAAGGATCTGACCTGCAATTTTACTTCGAAGGGTTGTTCTGATCGGTCATACACTCAGCAATGAAAAAATTGTGTAAATGATAACATAACCATACCCAATGTGGTCAAAACTATGAATGGGGGGGGGGTGAAAATTGTTTACTCTGCTCTGCAGTACAGCACCCTCACCGTATATGTTATTGATATCTGTAGCATTGTGTTTCAGGAGAACAAATTACTGATGTTGGTTTGTGGTGACCATGGTATGTCTGATCAAGGAAGTCATGGTGGTGCATCGGACAGAGAAACACTTGTACCTGCTGTATTTATAAGGACCACAAACAATCACTCAGGTAAATAATATAGCTGATCAGTCTATGTCCTTGATTTTCTGGTTCACCTGTTGTCACGGTTCTGTAATTGGGTAGTCTCCACTTAGCTACAAACTCTGTGAGCAGCAGCCTTGGTCAATTGATTAGTGTGCTGGAGTTGTAACTTGTCAATTCTTGGTTCTCTTTCTACTTCCATGAACATTTGATTGTAATTTTTTTTCCCTCCAATAATAATAAGGTTTTGTGGAAGAGCAACTTTGCAAAATATGTTTATGCACACATAAACAGATTCAATTAGCTGAATCATAGACATTAATAATATGGATTAGTCACTCTACCATGTGACCCAGTTAAAATCAGTAGAAATCGACTTTAAATATCGCGGATTCATGTTTGTCGCGATATTTTGCGAGATCACAGAGTTTTAGTGGCGAGATTCATCGATCCGCCATCTTTGTTATATGTATTGTTTTGCAAGAAATTTGCAGAAATAAATCTGCCAATCAAATCAACATTTCAAATTCAATCGAGAAAATGTTACTATTAGGTAGATAAAGAATAAACATACCTTGATTAGTGTGTATGCATATTACATCGATTATATTGGCTATATGTCCAGAAATGGAGTTTGAATACACAACGGTTTCTCGGGAATATCGAAGCAAGAAAACAATTCAGTTCAAACTATGACAAATTCCTATCATCAGATTGAAGAATATTAAAATTTTAATTGGTGTTTTACTTGAAACATCTTTCGTAAAATATTATAAAATTAGTCCTGATGGTTCTTTGAAAAGATATTTCGTTGACTAAATTGAAACGACGTAGCCTCCACCATTTTTCTCTCGTTTCTTGCTCCAAATCACACGAAACTGTAACTCTGATTTAAATTTCATTGTATGTTGCATGAAACACGCATTGTGCATCTTCTTAATATTTTTTTAATTTTGAAAATCAATAAATTATTAATCATAAGGCAAGTTTTTCAAGGTTGCCATAAAACTTTATGTTACCGATCATCGCCAGATTATCGACTCAAAGTGTACCGAATACCAAAAATACGATGATTAAAGGAAAAGGCCGAGTCGGCAGATAAAAATCTATTTATAGAGTTGCCTATCCGTTCTTATATATATCTGTGGCTGAATGCATAGAGGTAACACTCCTTATCTGATCATAATTAACATATTTATTTTATATTGATACTTTATACCTACGATGAAACGGTGAGTTCCAATACTGATAGTATGTTGATAGTCACTGAGTTGGGATAGGAGCATTTGAATATTGCTCTGATTTGACTTCATACTGACGATTGACCAGTTTTAGAATTTTGAAATCATCTCAATCCTAATAATGACACACTCCTGTTGTACTTTGTTTACTTGATTTAAATGTAACTCACAGTTTTTGTTCCACAGATAAAAGAAGAGAGGGTCAGAGATCTCTGTTACAAATTGATATAGCTCCTACATTATCTGTACTGATGGGTACACCAATACCTTCCAACAATCTCGGACAGATCCTGTTAGGGGCTCTAGATGGTATGAATGTAGAACAAATATTGAGCTGTTTGTATATCAACAGCCAACAAATACTCAAACTTATGATAGAAAATGTTCCAGATTATCAGAAAGGTAAACTAATTCTAGATTCCTGGAATCAATTAACTATAAATTCAATATTTAATTTGAGTGAGAATGAAAAGTAACTTTTGGAAGTTGAAGGTTTAAACGTTGTGCCAAAATTGTATCTAAGCTAATTTTTTTCATAATAATGATTGTGGAATAGACACATAGATACCACAGTTGACTTTAATGTGATACAGTGTAGGATTGTGGAATAGACACATAGATACCACAGTTGACTTTAATGTGATACAGTGTAGGATTGTGGAATAGACACATAGATACCACAGTTGACTTTAATGTGATACAGTGTAGGATTGTGGAATAGACACATAGATACCACAGTTGACTTTAATGTGATACAGTGTAGGATTGTGGAATAGACACATAGATACCACAGTTGACTTTAATGTGATACAGTGTAGGATTGTGGAATAGACACATAGATACCACAGTTGACTTTAATGTGATACAGTGTAGGATTGTGGAATAGACACATATATACCACAGTTGACTTTAATGTGATACAGTGTAGGATTGTGGAATAGACACATATATACCACAGTTGACTTTAATGTGATACAGTGTAGGATTGTGGAATAGACTCATAGATACCACAGTTGACTTTAATGTGATACAGTGTAGGATTGTGGAATAGACACATAGATACCACAGTTGACTTTAATGTGATACAGTGTAGGATTGTAGAATAGACACATAGATACCACAGTTGACTTTAATGTGATACAGTGTAGGATTGTGGAATAGACACATAGATACCACAGTTGACTTTAATGTGATACAGTGTAGGATTGTGGAATAGACACATAGATACCACAGTTGACTTTAATGTGATACAGTGTAGGATTGTGGAATAGACACATAGATACCACAGTTGACTTTAATGTGATACAGTGTAGGATTGTGGAATAGACACATAGATACCACAGTTGACTTTAATGTGATACAGTGTAGGATTGTGGAATAGACACATAGATACCACAGTTGACTTTAATGTGATACAGTGTAGGATTGTGGAATAGACACATAGATACCACAGTTGACTTTAATGTGATACAGTGTAGGATTGTGGAATAGACACATAGATACCACAGTTGACTTTAATGTGATACAGTGTAGGATTGTGGAATAGACACATAGATACCACAGTTGACTTTAATGTGATACAGTGTAGGATTGTAGAATAGACACATAGATACCACAGTTGACTTTAATGTGATACAGTGTAGGATTGTAGAATAGACACATAGATACCACAGTTGACTTTAATGTGATACAGTGTAGGATTGTGGAATAGACACATAGATACCACAGTTGACTTTAATGTGATACAGTGTAGGATTGTGGAATAGACACATAGATACCACAGTTGACTTTAATGTGATACTGTGTAGGATTGTGGAATAGACACATAGATACCACAGTTGACTTTAATGTGATACAGTGTAGGACCTTTTAGCATGATTATTATATTATGTATTACATTGTATGCTGTTGTCTCGTATCTCCGTGCTCCTTAACAGTTTCAGCGACGCATGCACAATAGCCCATACAAGTTTTAAAATTGTTTGCACCATTTTCGGAAGAAAAAATGTTAACTGAACTTATAAGAAAAAGAAAATTTAAAAATGATCACGAAAACTCGTAAAATCATAACTTTTTTATGTCTAGGTTGATGCTAAGAATCCTGGTGACTGTCTCCCATGAAATCCGTGCCTCCGTAAAAACGGGTCTGTATTGGAGCCCAAAGTGATGGAACTTCAAATTTGTAGTTAGATAAGATAAATTTGGAGTGGTGCTTATCAAAATGCGTGTTCAGTTTGAGTATTAAAGCCTTAGGTAATAAAAATAATGCGTTATGAAAATGGGATCCAAAAAAAAATAACAACAGTTGAAAAATATCAGTTGGAATAATTACTAGGTGTATCGTTCCTGGTTGTCAAGGTAACAGCTATGGCGTGTCGTCCAAAATAATGACCTCAATTGATGTAGGATACTTGTTGGATGATTTATCTGGCTAATTTCACCAAAATGACTATGTAGAATATATACAAGAGTTGAATTCAACTAAGCACGGTTTTCATGAGAAGGCACGCAATTATGAGACAGAGGTATATTATGTCATTTAGTAAAAAATATGATACTGCCACCTAGGATTTATGCATTTGTGTATATTGTGCTGTCATTCTGTGTTGTTATAACCATCCTTCAAACCAAGTTCCGATTTTTGCACATTTAATAATAAACGCCACACTGTACAAGAGAATCGCAAAATATTGTCAGTATAGTATTTGGATATCATCATTACATGGCAATATAGAAAATTTATTATCACTCCAAGAATGTACAAAATGACACTTTTACATACCGGTAGGTAAAACATATTCTTTACCCCAATGGTATAAAAAAAAATCTATAGAGTGGAAACAGGGCCCGCGCTGTCGAGGGCCAATCGGGCCAATGGCCCGAAAAAAACGAATTCGGCCCGAAATAAATCAAATTGGCCCGAACCATCAAAAAGTATGACTTTAAGAATATTGGAAAATCCTGTAACTAAAGTATGTGGCCTTCCGGGCATTGCAATAAACAATCGATAGTCAGATAATCCGTGTCAATTACCGATAATCAAGCATCACGGGAGGTCTACTGACATGCTTGAATCAACAAACAACTGCAAACTCGCGTCGAAGCTCCGCCTTCTCTAATTTGATTGGATAAAATTTGGTACCTTGACAGTCCATGTGTAACCCCGCACGAGCACAATATTGACGAGTAATTAATTAAAATCTGTCACCAAAAGACTATCAAAAACGAAAATCATCAGATACCTGTATATAACGCACGTATATTCCGTAGTCAAACAATGAATCTCGACTTGGTGACTATTCATCACTCGTGGAAGAAAACCATTGATCTTATATTCCGTATAAATTATTCTAACATAGAAATTAAACAGGAGTAATCCAACAAACATGCAACTCAGAGTAAAAAATTGGCAAGCAAACGACACCACCCGCGAAAATCTCGGTCAAGGTTTTTTTAAGTAGTCGGCGCCGCTCTAAGATCTAACGACTTCAAAACGCACCGCGCGGCGACTCAGTAAAAGAGCGGCGTCTGTGATGTGCAGATGTCGTAATGTATTCGATATTTGTTGGTATTAAATTTGAGTAATTGATACGATGTTACTGAAAATCAGCGAGTTATTTGTCACGAGAGTAATTTACTGTATATTTAATTGGAACTTTTGGACATAGAACTTGTTAAGAGATTAATTAACTTCAGGCGATTAACTTTTCACGGACAGTCGCTAAATTTCCAGTCGGCCTCGGCAATTAATTAAGTCTACAACAGTAATCCAATAGACGATTTTTTTATTGTAAATCGCATAAATGCATCTAGTTTACGCTTGAAAGTAATGGAAAGTAGCCTAAACACATTGAACATTTATCTTGCGAAAATTTGTGGAAATATGCCGACATACATGTCACGCGTGACGCGTTTGTTCTGCAAATATGTCGTATCGAGAATCATGAGTGTAAACAATTCTGCCGATGGCAACGCTTGTATTCTATGTAATTTTAAGACATACCAAGGGTATTTGACGAATCTATTACGATTTTAAACGCATTGATAACAACACTTAGTCGAATTTAAAAAGTCAGTGATACCGTGAGTAACACTAGTTCGGATATTCACGTATTTTCGGATACTTTTGTTTATGTTGAATATTGGCTACTTTCTGGCAAATAAGACTACATAATAGGGTTTAATCATGCCATTTATTGTTTAGTATGACATGCCAGCTACCAATTACAATATAGAATGCCTTCTTGGGACTTTTAATTAAGTTCAAGGGGCAATTTTGCATTGTCAGTCACATGAAATCACATGTCACTCATTTCTCATTTTGTATTGCAAAAGTACAGTGAACAATCTGTTTCTGTTTCATGGTTTTTATTAATGCCACATTTTATCATATTACACGATCAGTAACTACTGATTTGAAGGTCTATATCAACCAAAGGAACAACACAAAACTTAACACAATGAAAACAAAAATACATGAATAAAAAACAAATATTTGTCATATTGATGGAGTTTACTTCTCAATGATCACAAGATTCAGGATTGCTCAATACTGGAATATGAGATGAAATGGTATATCTCAGGGTTGATTTTACAGTTCTTTTATAGCAAAACACCAGGAGCTTCCGGGGGCCGCTGGCCCCCTGGTCCCCCAGCCAAGGCTTCGCCCTGGACCCACCGGGGGTCCTAGCGGCCCCCTGGCCCCCAGCCATTAATTCAATTTTTTAATTGGCCCAAGAGAATTTTGAGCCAGAGCTAGCCCTGGGAAATATATATTGAATAAGATGTGCATTGGTTTAAGCGTGTGTCAACCTATATGTTCCTAAACTGAACACATGACACGTCCATGGTGGCATATGATGTGTGTTTAAGTTTGTTATGTTTTCTTGCTTGTATTCTCAGAGAGCAGTTATCAGCTGTATGAACATGCTAGGAGTTTACATTTCTTGCTTGTACTCACAGAGAGCAGTTATCAGCTGTATGAACATGCTAGGAGTTTACATTTCTTGCTTGTATTCACAGAGAGCAGTTATCAGCTGTATGAACATGCTAGGAGTTTACATTTCTTGCTTGTATTCACAGAGAGCAGTTATCAGCTGTATGTACATGCTAGGAGTTTACATTTCTTGCTTGTACTCACAGAGAGCAGTTATCAGCTGTATGAACATGCTAGGAGTTTACATTTCTTGCTTGTATTCACAGAGAGCAGTTATCAGCTGTATGTACATGCTAGGAGTTTACATTTCTTGCTTGTATTCACAGAGAGCATTTATCAGCTGTATGAACATGCTAGGAGTTTACATTTCTTGCTTGTATTCACAGAGAGCAGTTATCAGCTGTATGAACATGCTAGGAGTTTACACCTCGACTATCTCAATCATAACGATCAAACTACAAACACTGCTCACACTATAATGAGATCATACGAGTCTGCAATGGAAACAATGTCTAGCAAGATATCTGGGTCATTGACAACCTATGATTTATATGCCATGTTACTAGCTATGTTCCTGCTATGTTTGGTAAGTGTTTGTTTTTCCAGTATACTGGTAATAAATCCCACTGACGAAAGAATTATCAGACACATTCTGTGATATAAACAAATTTCGAAAGTTTTAACCGATATTATTGTTGAATTTGTAAGTTTTTTAAATTATATGACTTGCTAATGATTTGGTCTGTCTGTTCCCTGTTTCCAATGTTGATAAAGTGTGTTCTTACTGAATAGTGTAAAGCCAGTGATGGTCAACCCAACTGAACCAAATGAAACCCCACAATATACTTACCGGGAGCGGTCTCAATCAGAAATTCTACAAAAAATAGAAACACTTGAGATAAGACTACAACACCATATTGAAACCAGCAACCTAAAACTGCAATTTGAGATACAAAAACTCAATCCTAACTGTGGAATGCAATTTGTTTCTACGCACTGTAATTCAACAATACAGCCAAACCAAATATATGAAGCCCAACGAATGATACCTAAACATGGTCCTATGATGCTTTATCACCAGCAGCCTGCCTCATTCAATGGACCTCAGAACTATGTTCATACAGTCCCAGCACACCTCAATGTGGCTAATCCTGTCATTGTCCCATTACGAACAGAAATCCCGGAAACCAGCACATACATGCCTTATATAGCACCCACCATAGCAGGTGTAAACCAAGTACCTACGGCCATGCGAACTCAATTTGTAGGTATGAACACTACTGCACCTAACAGATCTGCTGTACCAAAAATGATGAACCAGCATAGCACATACATGATGCATGCCAACCACCCGCAAAACACCAAAATATCAAATCATAACCCCCAAGAACAAATAGATGTAAATCCAAGTGGAATGAAGGAAAACCCCTTCCTACATGACAGGAAAAAGCCAAATATACCTCCTCCACCGTACAGTAGTGCACAAGCAAAAAGTCAAAGGAATGACGAAGACAGCACACTTGATGATCCCCAGCAAGCCAATGTACCAGCTAGTAGTGATATACCCTGTTCATCACACACAAGCTCAGACAGAACTAATTGTGCTAGCACTAATACTACAGCAATTCCAGTTATCAATGAACAACACAAGTGTATTACCAAGCATACTACCAGTACTTGGTCTGATATGATTGCAGATAAGCAGGCTTTGACAAGATATGAGAGAATTCAAACAGTCTCAAACACAGACCAGACACATGAAAACCAAGCTGACGGAAATCAACTGAAGACTGTTGACAGATGTAACGAGTTACCACAAGATGTATCACAAAATGACAAGTTGACACATACTGTCAATAATACTCATGGTGGCGTAATACTGAAAAGACATAGAACAAATTCAAAGCTAATTGATTCAGAAAACAAAGATAGAAAGATGATAGCAGCTCCAACAGTATGTCTTGACAAAGTGACACCCGCATCGAATCCTTTTTTGTACCAGGGCCAGGCCGCAACATCAGCTTGGATACCCTCAATGTAGGTAGCCTGAACACACAATACATAAAGGGGAATGTCAACTACATGAAGTACACGTTAAACACTGTTGACATTCTCTGCATCCAGGAACACTGGTTGCTGTCTTTCGACAAAGGCTTTCTTTACGACATAGATCCAAACTTCTTAGTAACAGCTAAATCCATAGATGACGAATTTCCAAGGTATGACCTTAAAGGCAGAAGAGGATATGGTGGAACCTGCATCTTCTATAGGGCAAGTATCGCCACAAGCATACAGATAATTGATATCTCCAATAGTAGGTTACAGGCTATGAAAATAAACACACACAATGGAACTCTATTGCTCCTGAATGTATACATGCCATCTAGTAATTCAGACATTGATGAATACAAGGAAATGCTGGCACAACTAGAAGAGCTTTTGAACAAGTATGAACCTACCTGTAAAATCCTGATAGCTGGTGACATGAATGCATCAATTGTCAGAAATAATACACGAGACATCTTGTTTCAGACATTTCTAAAAGATCATTGTCTTGAAACCAGACTCAAGCAAAACAGAAATACCTTCTTTAACCACAATGGGAAATCCAGATCCCAAATTGATTACTTCATAGTCAAGTCAAACTCACCCAAATTCTACTATGAAACGTACATTGATGAGATGCACCCCATGAACACCTCTGATCACACACTGATTAGAACTTCACTCAAGCTCAACATCAAGAGAAACACATCAAAGCGATACAAGCAAATCAGAATCAAGCCCAACTGGGAAAAATGTGATAAAGATGAATACAGGGCAACAGTGAGAAGTAAACTAAACACCACTGATATACAGACTACCAAACAAAAGCTGAGTCACCTAACTAAGACACTCCATGAAGCAGGTGCTAACTCCATCCCAAATTACAGAAAAATAAAGACACTGAAACCTGTAGGAAGGAAAATATGGAACAGAGACATATCTGAAGCCATGAGAAAATCGAAAGACCTTTTCTGGAAATGGAAAAGGACTGATCGAAAGTGTGAAGATACAAGAGTGTTGTTGAAACAAGAGAAAAGAAGACTTAGAAGCCTACAGAATCAGGCTTGTGCTAATTCAAAGAAGCATTACATACAAAATATCATGATGTCCTCAGGGTCTGATGACAAAACCTTTCACAAACTCCTTAAAGCACAGAGAGAAGGACGACAACATGGTGAAAATGGTATCACACTTAAGTGGGAAGAAAAAGAGTATTGTAATACTGATGACATATTGAAAGTCTGGAAGAGTCACTTTGAGAAACTAGCCACGCCTACCACGGATGAGAATGAGAGCATGAAACTCATCAAACTCCAAAATAATCTAATAGAGGAAAGAGAACTAGAACAGGCAAAGCCATTAGAGGAGGCCACAAGTGAAGAAGTTAGACAGGCTATCAGAGACTTGAATACCGGTAAAGCAGCAGACATGAACGGTGTGTCCTCAGAACATTTGAAGACAGCCGAGAAAGAACTCACGCCAGCCATCACAGAGATAATAAACTCAATATTCGCTGAATGTGATGTCCCTGAAGAAATGAAAGGAGGAGTTCTCACACCCGTGTTGAAGAAAAACAAAGACAGCACTCTGCCTGGCAACTATAGAGGTATTGTTGTTACAGACACTGTCATGAAAATTCTAGAAACCATACTGAAAAATAGAATAGACACGCTATTCAATCCTGTACAAAATCCACTTCAAAGGGGCTTCACTACAAAAAGCTCGTCGATAAATGCGGCTTACATCATCTCGGAGGCCATCTCTCAGACAACAACAAAAGAACCACTGATCATGGCAAGTCTTGATGCCCAAAAGGCGTTTGATACAGTAGATCATGAAGTTCTTTTTAATAAACTATTTCATCTTGGCGTCACTGGGAACCTTTGGATCCTACTACGGAACCTTTACAGAAGCACCACAGTCAGTGTGAAGTGGGCTGGAGAACTTTCTGGGCATTTTGTCCTAGGACAAGGAACGAAACAGGGAGCCAAGCTGTCTACTACTCTATACAAATGCTATAACAACAGCACCATAGACTGCTTAGTTAACAGTGACCTAGGTGCGTATATTGGTGACATCCCTATTGCCGCTCCCACATGTGCTGACGATGTGGCACTACTTGCAAACTCCCACGAGAATCTGCAAGCCATGATGAACATTGTGGAATTTTGCTCAAACCGTGACAAAGTGACAATTCACCCTGGGAAATCAGAAATCTTACCTATCAAGACAAAGATGTATAGTCCTGTGTATCTTAATGACAATGAGGTTAGACAGACTGATCAGTTGAAACATTTGGGCATAGTTAGGACGGCAAGAAATCGACCAAATGCTGAGGATCGTGTGAAGACTGCCTTGAGAACCTCATATGCCCTTCTAGGTGCAGGCCTCCATGCTCGACGTGGCTTTTCACCAAAAGTTGCAAAGAAGATATGGAAGACATATGTGCTACCAAGGTCTCTCTATGGCATGGAGGTACACACAGTCATGCAAGAGGACATAAATAAGTTAGATAAACAACAGAGAAGATTTCTGAGACATATACAAGGTCTACCTGACAGAACATCAAACCTTGGCACCTATGTCCTTCTTGGTACTGAACCAATAACCTCACTTCTGGAGAAAAACAAGCTCTCTCTATTCATTAACATATGCAGACAACCTAAATCTACAGAAAATAGAATCCTAGATAGACAGATGGCATTTACTTCAAGGGAAGAAAAAGGATTCTCATCTGATATCATCGCCATAACAGAAAAATATGGTCTTCCCAGTGCAAGGTCCCTGATGAAGCACCCACCGAAAAAGGCTATGTGGAAATCCATGGTTGATCGGGCTGTTTCAGAGTACTGGTTTCAAGAATGGTCGAGTCAACTCCCTGTGCTTTCCAGCTTACAATACCTGCAGCTACCGAGGGATCCTATAAAAGGAGTACATAACCTCTGGGCTGCAGTGAATCCAGCCGAACATGAAGTTAAGCGGGGCGAAGTCAAGGCCAGACTATTGACAGGAACATACATGCTTCAAACTAAATTGCAGAAGTTTAGTAAAGTCGGCATCACAGGAATTTGCCAGTTGTGCAAAGTTGAGGATGAAACCCTAGAACATTTCCTCCTGACTTGTTCAAGCCTAGAAGAAACCAGGCAGCGAGGTATGTGTACCATAGAAAAGACAATGAGCCAGATACATCCAAGCGGATTGAACCACATTCTGAAAGCAGGAAAAATAATTCAACTATTAATGGATTGCACACATACAGAGGTGCAGGATTTAGTAAAGATGACTGCAGACCAAATGAAAGCTGTAGAACGAGCCTCACAATGCTATTGTTTCCACCTTCATACAGAACGAGTGCTCAAACTTACAATATAAAGCTCACTAGTTCTCCTAATAAATAATAAACTATACTGCAGTAAATAAAATTAAGTCACACTTGTAAACCCTGCTATATTATAATGAATAAGAAACGGACCATATTTTTAGTGCCGAAGTGTATAGTACGGACCATACTAACATGTACATAGTGATTAAGACTTAATTTATATATATTGATCAATACGAATGAATGAATTAACTTGTTATACCGTTATTGTGTTCGAACGTTCAGTGTTTAAACTGTTTATTATTCATCGGATTCTACAAGAATCAACTCTACTGTCTAAAGACAGGTGCCACTATTAATAGAGTGGGGAACTACCCAAGCGAAGCGAAGCGAAGCGAAGCGAAGCGAAGTTCTTATAGATTCTTTTTGCACAAATTTAGAGATATCCCCTTAGTATCATTACATCCCATTGGAATTTATTATATATTTTTTTTAGACATTTGTGTAAAAGTTTTTGCCTTTTGTTAATTTTGGGTCTAAATATTTCAACAAATTTGGATTGTTCCGAGGTCTGTGGTGTTGTTATCACCTCTCTGTTATTGATCCCACTTTTTTTGAAAAATTGTTCTTCATTTTTCATTTCAGTGTATCACTGCACTTAGTATTGTCACTCTGGGTGGACCAAAGCAAGTTAATATTGAGCTTCCTCTGCATATAGTGGTGGCTCTTACCCTATTGGTCATTTTTGTTCACATGACCATCTGTACCAGCCAATCATATGACAGTGTAACATTATGTGGGAGGACCTACATATCTGTTAAATTGAAATTGGTTATATTGTGTGGCCTTCTTATTTGCATTGGAGCAATAGTAAATAATATCCAGATAGCAAAACAGAAGCTGGTGGTGAGTAACTATACACTAGATCCTTTAATCTTTCTGTAAGTACTGTATAGCGGGTATATTTCGCGGGGGTTTAATTTTCGCTATATTCGCGGTCAATAACGAATGCGCGAAATCTAAACCCCGCGAAATAATCACCAAATATATACAAAGGGAGACAATGCATAAAGTAACCCTAAGAAATAATCCAACATTACTTAGCAAGATGTAAAAAACGACGCATTGTGTCGCTTCAGTAAAATACGGTAATAATAAATAGACAGCGACATTTATAAAATATGATTAGAAATTGGATATTTGTTAAGAACGTGTTTAAATCTCTATGCATGCATATCAATTTCGTGTGAAGGTTTGAATTGTAAGCCGTTTCGTCACACTTGTTCAATTTTAATAACAGTTTTGTTTGGGGAACGTCTAAATGTTTGCCGAAATAATTATTTGTTTGTAAATAGATCTACATATTTTTCTTGTGTTCGCAGTTAATGATCAGTATGTTTGGTTTATTGCGTTTCTTTATCTTCGCCACCGGATAATCCTTATGGGCGAGGCCTCCAGAAGACTTTTAATACTTTTAGTGTTTGGAATATAGTGCATGATACAGAAAATGCCCTAGTTCCAGAAGTATTCCTGGTTCTTTTTGCATGCCATATGTATAGCACCTATACATGGTACATGTACCTCAGTTTAAATCTCATCCGAAAGTCTATCAGTAATTTTAGTTGGCCAGCCCGGGATTCGAAACCACAGCCCCGAGATCAGTAGTGACTATCATACTCGCACTCTAACGTTTACCGCCCCTTCCATGTTTACCAATGAGGTTTTAATTTCGCGGTCAATGCCGTTAGCGCGAAATCAAGACACCGTGAATTCAAAAGGATCCAATTAACGAGAAAATTGGACACTGTGAAATATACCCGCTATACAGTATTCATTCAACATGATTCATTTCTTGTTAACTTTGAAATATACACAGTTTATAATGTGGAGGAAAGCTTAACATCATATGTAGCAGTACCGAATGTACTTATATACCATTGTCAGTCATTAAAATATATATACTATAAGAGAGTGGTACAGCTGCTGTTTATAAAAATGCACATTAAAAGTTTCATGTTTGTGTTTGATTTGATGCCAGAGAAAGTACAAACCACTAACGGGTATGCTTTTGATGAAAGGATGATGGCCCAAAAGACAGCCAGACTATGACCTTAATGCCTTTTTTAGAGATTGCCATTATAATAAGGATATAAGAATTGAGTGTTTCTGAGATTTGTTAATGGATTAATATATAACATTGGCATAACCTGTGCATGGTATATATATTTTTAGTGGCTGCCTAAAGAAATTATTCCAAAGCTTCTGTTGATAGGAACCTTGCTTCACACGTTAAGTTTTGGATCCAGTAGTTTCGTAGAAGAAGAACATCAGACTTGGAATTTTCTGTGTATGACATTTTATTTTGTTGCCATGGTGACCCAGGTCAAAGGTGAAATTCAATCCTCACTGACAGGAGAAAATACATCAAACTCTGAATCAGGTCAGCCAAAGTTCATCCTCACCTCGGAAACAAACTGTGACTTATTTAAAGAGGATACAAAAAACAAAAAATTTCAACAGAGAACATTTCAACAGATAATGAAATTATATCACATACATTTGAACAAATATTCTTTTTCTGAATGTATTCATTTAGTGCCATTGAAACAAATATTTGGAATTCTATCAATGATGTTATTGTGTAGATGTATGCGTATGATCAATCAGACAGGGAACAAATGGATAGATACACCTGATATAGGAGACTGGTTGATGAGGTATACATATTTTCTTCTATGTTCATTTGTAAATTACACCATTGCTCAATTTTCGGTTACCGGTATATTCAGCAGCAGATTCACAAAACTAGTTTTGCTAGATTGTATACTAGAATTCATAACCAGTACTAACTTAAATTTTCACTCGGAATCAGAAACTTTGTCACATGTTTAAGAAAGTAGTTGTCGAATTTACATGAGGGGTATTATCTGCCACAACCCAGAATGGATACCTAGATCACTGGTTTACAATCTAGCTGGCTAACCTCTAGACCAAAGCAGCAGATGTTTCTTCTTCTCCATATTTCTGTGTATGCATGCACATTAACGAGATATCAGTATGCTTTGAAATGTTTGATGATTGGTTGTTGTGCATGTTGTAACAAGATAAAACACATACATGTATAACTGGAATATTAGTGCAGTTATTTCGCCACTCATCAGTCAAGTAGTCTATTAACAAGAAATATATTTATTGCACATGTAGTATAAGTCAGTTGATTCTACTTAATGTGAGACCACAAGGCATAGTGATGTGATATTTGTATCGAGAACCGCATAGCAAACCTGAAGTAATGTAGTCACATATTGACCTCACATAATTGCATGTTGTGTTGCCTTGTGAACCTTTATCAATGTGTTCAGGTCTAGCCATCTCTGCTAAAATGTATACCTCAGCTTTTAATCGCTCTGTATTAAGTGTGTCATCTGCAATGATAGTGAGATGTGTGTTTGTTCCATCACTTTTGTGTGTTGAGTTGACGTTTTAATTAAGACATTTCTTTTTTTTACAGACCAGACAACAAGAACATTCTATCCTTTGCTGTAGTTCTCTCTTTCTGTTTGGCTATCCTTGTAAGGACGGGATCATGTTATCTACATAACAGTATTTTTATTGCTGGAATTATTGGTTGCTATGGCTACAGGGTGGTTGTTGGTGCTATCAATAACTTCATTCCATACTTTGCCTTAACAGTACAAAGGTAAGGGAGACCAATACTTCTTATTCCCCGGTATCTACTGACGGAGGAGTCAGCGATTGTCCTGTCCGTCCGTCTGTCTGTTCGTCCGTTCTTCTGTAAGCCTGACCGGAAAGTAAACCAACTATTTCAAGATGCTGAAACTCAATGAGTTTTCAAGTCCGTCAACACATTGCTTTCAAACTTGGCATACTTATTTACCATCATAAGCATCTTAATTTCCATAAACATTTAACACCATCCATTTTAACAGAATTGTGGTCCCCCATATTTACTTTGCTTGTTTAATGCACAATAGTTCCACTGGCACATACATGTAAGCGTTTCTTGTACTCAGTCTTGTTTAAAAATTGTTTTTAATCTCATGGTCTTTAACATAGGTTTGACTGTACTTAGTGTATAATGACATATTGTATGGTAATTTCACATTCTTCTGGGATATAAATTGTCTTTATTCCAGTCATACCCTCCGTATATGACTCTATCGATCATTGAAATAGTTTGAAATTACAAGTCTACTGTGGCAAATTTGAGAAATAATGAGACATAGTTAAGAATTTAACTAGGTTAGTCCAAGGTAATATTGTCAATTGAAAAGTCAGTAATTTGAATTTGTAGACATGTTCTACTGACTTTCTTTTTTATATAGTATGAGAGAATTATTGATTTTGTGCTGGACATCTGAATGTCACAAGGTTTGTCAGCACTTGTTCTATCTAAAAGAACTTCACATAAATGCTTGGTACCAAACCTAGTTGTGCCTATGTACCAAACCTAGTTGTGCCTATGTACGATACTACATAAATGCTTGGTACCAAACCTAGTTGTGCCTATGTACGATACTTCACATAAATGCTTGGTACCAAACCTAGTTGTGCCTATGTACGATACTACATAAATCTTTGGTACCAAACCTAGTTGTGCCTATGTACGATACTTCACATAAATGCTTGGTACCAAACCTAGTTGTGCCTATGTACGATACTTCACATAAATGCTTGGTACCAAACCTAGTTGTGCCTATGTACGATACTACATAAATGCTTGGTACCAAACCTAGTTGTGCCTATGTACGATACTACAGCTTTTGAATATTTTATTTATGATTTCAGCACGCAATTATAAAGCCAGTGTAATTTTGGGCATATTTTGTTTACCTTACTTGTATACGGTGCCTGATGTCATAAAAAAAAAGACCTTTCTTTCATTAGTATATCGACTAGGACTAATATACAACGTTACAATTTTTTCTTGGTATATATCGGCAAAATTGACGGTTACGTAAGACTATTGTTTTTATGTACTAGGTGATGTACTGACTATTATTTATATGTTATATATTACAGCCCTCAGGGATCATATGAAGCTCAGCTTATCTACTGTGTGATTCTACTACTTGCCATATCAGATTGTATCAAACATTGGTGGTTTATGAGAGAAACACATCATCAGATTGCAGTTTATAAACAGATATTACATTTTGTTGAATCTCTACAGAATTCCTGGGTTCTAATTATGTTTTTGTTACTTAGGACTCATAATATTATATTGGTTGCCATGACAATTGTACAAGAAAGGCTTCTATTTAAATTTGTGATAAAGAAGTTGGATATATCGTCTCAATATTTGGCACTTCTGTGTTGGTGGATTGGTCAAGCAACATTCTTTCATCAGGTTTGTATAGTAATTGTAAACCAAGAAATCACTTCATACAATTTAATTTCGTGGAGTTCATGAATGATAGAAGTTCACAAAATGAACTAGCTGCAAAAGTGTTCAAAACATTTATTTTCAATATTTTTGGCAAGTTACTAATATACCGACGATTGAAGATTCGTAAAAGTTAGTATTTGCGAAAATGAATTGGTTTACAGTATGTCACCATCGTTAATTAGGGTGAATATTGCTTTGCAACTATCCATTGATCTTTTGATAAATGGTCTGTAGGATAGTCAGTAGACTGAAACTAATAATTCCTGATCTGTAACTAAAAAACTGTAGGAACTTTATAAAGGGACTGGGCATCATTAAAAGATGACCCCTGATGATAATGTCGGTCAAAGGTCAAGGTAGCCATGGTTCTCATATAAAGGACTGTTTAGTTTCATCTATATGGCATTCATTTTTACAGACATCCCTTAGGCTAGTTATCTTTGAATAGTACAAAATTGAAACTTCAGTTTGTGATATATATTTGTTCTAAAATATTTGCTAAGTGAAAACAATAACACTAGCATTTGTAATTTCCTATATAGTGGAAGCATATTTATGTTGTTTTAATTAGACTGTTGGTGTTTATTTTACAGGGAAATTCCAACAGTATATCAACAGTAGATGTATCAGCAGGTTATGTTGGACTACATGACTATCAACCAGTATTTGTCTGTATATTATTGTTCTGTTCAACATATGCTGGACTTATATACTGGCTTATATCGCTAGTCAAGTTCATTATTCAGCAGCAGCATACTAAATGGTAATTGTTATTTATACCCTCGCAAACAAAGTTTGAAGGGGGTATACTGGAGTCGCCATGTTGGTCTGTTGGTATGTCGGTCTGTCGTTACGTTAGCATCGTGTCCGCTCTCTAACTTTGTCATTTCTTACTGGATTTTAAAATTGCTTGGTACAAATGTTCACCACATCAAGACGGTGTGTCATGCGTAAGACCCAGGTCCCTATCTCAAAGGTCAAGGTCACACTTAGAGGTCAAAGGTTATATAGTCATGCAAATCGTGTCCGCTTTCTAACTTTGTCATTTCTTACTGGATTTTAAAATTGCTTGGTACAAATGTTCACCACATCAAGACGGTGTGTCATGCGCAAGACCTAGGTCCCTATCTCAAAGGTCAAGGTCACACTTAGAGGTCAAAGGTTATATAGTCATGCAAATCGTGTCCGCTCTGTAACTTTGTCATTTCTTACTGTATAGCAGCAGATTTCCATCAAATGTGTTGTTTAGACTATGATTTTAAATGATATTCCTGTGTCAAGGCGGTGCTGCGGGGGTATGGTGATAGCTTTAGTTTTGCTTTACTAATAGTCAGATGTTTTATATAGACCCTTTGTTTCTTAATACTCCTGAGGCCATAGTTTTGACATAAACCTTTGTAAAATAAATTTAATTGTCACAATGTTGGCTCTATAATATCAACATCAAGTTAAAACTTGACCATCCGAGGTAAAAAACTAGATCAGTTTGCCTATTTAAAAAAATTATATTAATGCTTTATAGTAGATTAAAAGAGCTAATTTTAAATAGATGTAAAAATTGGAAAAAAACTTGATAGTTTCTTGACTTCCATAAAACCCAACACTCGGACCAGGGCTTTATGTTTAACAAGATGCACAGAATAGATGTCGTTTATCAGATTCAAATAATATGCCATTAATTGTATTTATTAAAACTTGGACATGAAAGTGTAAGTCATTGGGACTGATAATAGGGTTTTGTATGTGTTACCCCTGTCCTTGCTTGTTTCTAATGTTCTTCAAAGTTTTGTTTTCTTCTTGCAGGGTGGATGAACAAGATGCACATGGGAAGAGTTCTGCCATAATGTCAAGGCCATTTGTTGAGTGTGTTCAGTTTTTAACATTGGAGAGAATGTTTACATTATTATTTTATTGTATAGTTGTAACATCACAGAGGTATCATCTGTTTGTATGGACTGTGTTTTCACCCAAACTTCTGTATGAAGCCATGCTTACACTCACTGTATCTCTATTTTCCTGTATACTTCTGAGTGCTGTTATATGATCATGTTGTGTGTTTTGTATTTCTATTAGGTCTGCATAATGCCTATTAACAGCATAATAACATTCCAATTTCAGGTTGTACATTTAGGCATTTCAATATGAATGATGTTACAGGTACCAACCATGTGTTGACAACCTTTCATTGTTTTTATCAAGTTTGTTTTCAATATGTTTATTGACATCCAGCTCTCACATAGGTTGGTAATGAATTTACCAACCAATCTATGAGACTTGTCAGCAATTATATTAAGTAATACCTGAACATCTTTCACAATCTGTTTTAGTTTAAACAATATTTTATTTCATAACCTTTCATTGTTTTTATCAAGTTTGTTTTCAATGTGTTTATTGACATCCAGCTCTCACATAGGTTGGTAATGAATTTACCAACCAATCTATGAGACTTGTCAGCAATTATATTAAGTAATACCTGAACATCTTTCACAATCTGTTTTAGTTTAAACAATATTTTATTTCATAACCTTTCATTGTTTTTATCAAGTTTGTTTTCAATGTGTTTATTGACATCCAGCTCTCACATAGGTTGGTAATGAATTTACCAACCAATCTATGAGACTTGTCAGCAATTATATTAAGTAATACCTGAACATCTTTCACAATCTGTTTTAGTTTAAACAATATTTTATTTCATAACCTTTCATTGTTTTTATCAAGTTTGTTTTCAATGTGTTTATTGACATCCAGCTCTCACATAGGTTAGTAATGAATTTACCAACCAATCTATGAGACTTGTCAGCAATTATATTAAGTAATACCTGAACATCTTTCACAATCTGTTTTAGTTTAAACAATATTTTAAATCATAGCATGATAAACATACATATTTTACTTGAGTAGAATGCTAAGCTTATTTATAAACTTGTTACTTATAAATAGCTGGAATTGTTGGTAACTATAGGGAGTTGTAAACAGAGGGGACAAACAATGTCTGATATACAGTGCCCACCGAAAATAGTATCCAGACATTATTTCCCCATTCACCCGTCTGTATAACAGTATTTGCAGAGCAAAGAAGCAGCAATGTTTTCCAAGATTAGATTGTTTTTTGTTGATCAAATTTAAAAAAAAAACGTTGATTGCTACCCTATGTGTAAAATACTAAGTATTTTTGCCTTGCTTAAAAGGTAGCCTGGTCATAAAAAGGCAAAAAAGCAGTCCCTCTTGACCCCTTGGTTATTTGAATTCAGAACAATTTCTTCTTTATTTCTATCATATTTTGTACTTGTTTAGCAACTGTAGTTTCAGGAATAACTGTGATTGTGACAATCTGATGAACAGATATTGAGCAATTTAAATTTTTTTTTAATTATGCATCTGTCAAAAAGTGTGTACTTAGTTTTGGTGGGCACTGTATATTGTCCATGCCTTGTTCATCAAGTTCACTGTTTGTCAGTTTATGTAATTCAGCATCTCCTTCAATTAGAGTTTGATATGAAAACACATTTTAATCATTTGATTATACCTTGATTACAATACGAATAATACAAGTCATACAGTAATGCTATACAATCATCATACTTACCAATACTGTGATTAGTACATGGTAAATATACCTGAAAATGTATAAATAATCTGAGGGTGAGATCTGTAATTGTATGCACACAATCCAATACTGTCAATATTCAATGGGACCACAAAACTGTCATATTGTCTTTGCCATAAAATGGCAACACCTCCTTTACTGACTTGCTGCATGTTACTCATATTCGTCAAGTCATTGTCCATACTGCATGCAAATTATAACTACTAGAAATACACGGTGGGGGATCCAACATATCGATACCAAAATGGGTTACGCATAATTTCATATGTCGAACTTCCTGGTCTACATACGTGGGGTTATCCAAAAGTTCGTGGACTTTTGCTCTAAAACTTTTATTTTAAGTCAGATCAGTATGAAAATTACCATACAGTGACATTAATCTATTACAAACAATTGCCTCATAACATTTTTATAAGGTAACATGTGTATGAAGAGTAACATGTTGCCATAGTAACACAAAAATGCGTTAGCGGCGCACTGCTGATTTTTTACAGTAAAACGCGTTACGTTATTGTCGATTGTTACAGCGTTTCTTCATTTAAAAATACAAAAATGCGTCGTCTTGTCGAGTAATGTCATACCGATATTTTGATATAATTTAAAGGTTGTATCGTATATATTCGTCATTTTATGAGCATGAGGGTTAATGTTGGCATATAAAATTCAACGTAAAATATGACGTCACAAGTTATCATTTATAGTCGCAAAATAATTAAATTTTATATATACAGCTAGGGGAACCCGCAAGGAAGACACGAATTGTTTTGCAAATGAAGTATGAACCCTTCTGCATTGTATTCAATTCTTTTTAAATGGCATAAATAGTTAACAGAAAGTCAGGGTGGTGTGACAGACGATGTATGTTAATAGGTACAAAACTGACGTTCAACGAATGAGCGTTACGTTTGTTAGAATCGATCATCCTAGGTATTAGAGAAAAAAATATACTTGTAGTGATAGAAACGACACAATTCAGTACACATCGATTGAACGAGTGTGTTTGCATATTATAAGTATGCAGCTGGTTACGGGAAACAAAGAACAACTTATTTACAGCGTTTAAGAGCTTCATGAAATGATTAAGTCAAAAGGACGACGTCGTACGTCATTTCTGAGCAAGCGCCGGGTATGCCTACTACGCATGCTTACAAATGCTATATTTATGTTATTTGTAATTATATCCGTATGATATTTGGATTACGTGTTCAATATAAATCAATTTTACAGGGATCATAGATTCGTAGCTTTAAGTTAAATGTTTTTTTAATAAGAGCAAAAGTTCACGAACTTTTGGATAACCCCACGTATGTTGTACACATTTCGACGAAAAAAATGTAAGATTCTTATTTGTTATTGGTTTATGTTAAAATCAAATTGTTTTGCCCAAATATCTCAATGCAGTGTCACCCTTTATACATTTCCAAACATGTACGTGTGCTTATCTTATCTGTACGTGTAGCAATAACGGAGAAAAACTGATTCTCCGTCAGGCGGTGTGGCTGAAAATTCGCCGCAGTTTGATCACCACGAGAAACTCTTTTGTATTTTCACCTCATTTGTTTGATTATTGTTACAGAAATATAACATACCTTTCATTACACGCATGTTTAAAATTTAACAGCGATTTGATGGCTAGAAAAATATTTATTGTAAAAAAACAGCATGCTCTACATATGTTGTACTTGTTTTCCATATGTTGGATTGAAAATGTTTAATTTGCCGATTTTATTTTGAGTTTAAATGGATTTCCTGGAAAAAAATCGAAACTGAAATATGTTTAAGTTATCATGCCACCATCGATGAGTGGTATATTGCTTTTCTGGTGACTGTCCGTTTGTCTGTCTGTCTGTCGTTAGACCAAATGCTTTCCGTTCAATAACTCCAGAACACTTTGCTCTATGATCTTTAAACTTTGCATGAAGGTTGATCGGAAACAGTCGATGACTCCTAGATATTTTGAGGTCAGCAGATCAAAGGTCATGGTCACTGTGACCTTAACCATTTTTAGACCAAATGCTTCCGTTCAAAACCGAAGAACGCTTTGTCCTTGTATCGTCAAACTGTACGCGGAGGTTAGTCAGTAACAGTAAATGAGGTCAGGATTTGCAGAAATCAGTTTATTAATAGTACAGGGTGTCCAAAAACAAAGTATACAGTTTCGGGGTATTTTTATCAACTCTTAATGTTCTGCTATCGCAAAGAAATTTTGCACATGTTTAGACAAAAGATGTAAGTTTTTTCTGGTACCAGTTTGAAAATTGTAACTCGAATAATTTTTAAAAAATGTCAATTTCCAAAAAATACCTTATTTTGACCGAGACGTCATTTTGACGAAATTTACGACGTTTTCACAATTTCTGTTTGTCGCATGTTTCCCGTTTTACACCCATTCTTTGTGTTGATTACATTTACACAGATTTCTACAAACTGGTCTTCTTCAGTTGCATTTTGATATTGATAAGAAGAAAAGTTAAATAAAAGAAAAATAAAAGCATTTGATTGTACATAAGCAATCTCGGATAGCACAAAAAAAAAATCCACATGAATTAAAACCCGGTTTGTGGGCGGGCCATTCCACTCTGCAGTGGAATTTTCTAGAAATTATTTTGACACCAAATGTTTCTTGTAATTCACCGAAAACCGTGCATTGCCATGTGTGTTTTTGGCTCCACTTACACGAACCTTACATTATTCAAAACAAAGGATTCGCTGCGGCGTTCAGAAATAACTTGTTTAACAAATGCAAGTAACACAATGGGCACGGTTTACTTCTTTCTATTTTGTTGTCGAAATCGCAAGTGAATAGCCTATGAAAAGCTAACAAACATGTCCATGCTCGTGAGACACATCATATATAATACCAGTTTAGACATTTGTGAAATGCAATGCAAATTTTCCAAGAATGTGTGCAAGACGGGAAACACCAGAAATACAGAAATGGTGAAAACGTCGTAAATAACGTCAAAATGACGCTATGGACAGAATACGGTAAGTTTTAAACTGTTGACAGATAAAAATTTCATCTTTTGACTACCCATGTGCTAAATTTCTTTGCGATAGCAAAACGTTAAGATTTTATTAAAATGCACCGAAACTGTATACTTTCTTTTTGGACACCCTGTACTTGTCTGTTTGAGCGTCGATGAATTCTTGTTGAAATTAGTCGAAGAATCAAGATTACATATAACTGTTGGGTTTTTTTAAAAAAAAGATGAAGAACACTTGGTATCTACACATCCGTGTGGTGTAAATAAGGTCAAAATTTTACCTCGTTTTAATCACTGATTATCTCTTGTAAAAACTTCCTGACTGACGCTGTATCGACCAACGCCAGGTTATCTTACTCAGCGTCATGCATAATCAGATTGATATACAAAAACTTCAATTTCAATGCATTCCAGTAGATTCATACCAAATCGGACTATCACAATTACCTGTCTTTCTAAGAACTAATTTGTCATTTTTACTGCAAACACCTCCTGATATGTTGTGTTACCTTAATTGGCTCAAAGTTCAGAATAAAGTCAAGAAAGTAAACAAGTTTTCAGCAGCGTCAAAAATAATAGAAAAAAAGAGATTATAATTGCTAGAAGAAAACCAAAATATCGAGATAAGAACTAAATTGAAGCGCTTAAATCCCGCTGTACATACATGTAAGTTGAACCATTGAATTATGTGAAATGACAAAATGAATGAAGAAAATATTATTTCAACGACTTCCAGCTACGGCGATATGACTGAAAACAATGATGTACTTTTGGAAAATCGTTCCTATGCATTGAATAAGAATCGATCACTAGATAAGAAGATGGATGCTACTCTCAGAGATGAAATGACTATTACAGAAACTGGTGGCGGAATAAAAATTGAATTGAACGCAGGAGCGTATGAAATTTTGAAAAATTCTGCGCAAGTTTTCTACGGAGCAGAAACCGGAAAAGACAACTACCAGGTGATCAATGTTCGTGATAAAAAAGGGAATACAGTTGAGACAAAAGTGAAAGTTACTTCTGGTAAGACTTGTATTTATACCATTAACATGTATCATACCAAATCTTCATGTCTGATAAATGGAAAAAATGCAAACCAATTTATGAGCGCTGATCTGCCTGCAATCGCAAAAATCATGGAAAACTCGCTACTCCACGGAAACACATCGATTGACCAACTCAATAACAATATTAAGCATATTATTCAACAAATTCGTACAATATGTCCAATGTCTGGAAATGAGGGATCTCAACAGGACTCAGCAAGTTTGAAAATTTCGCCGAACACCAGTGAAAATAATTCCACAAATACCAGTTATGCTGAAAATATTATAATGTCAGATTTACTTGGAAAAATTCAGGAAAGTGTCACGTCTTTACATGATTCACTAAACAATCACATAAAAGAGACAACTAGAAACTTCGGTATCCTCAGAGACGAAATAATTAGCATTAAACGGCACCAATCGACATTAAATGAAAATACCAATGCATGTATTGATGATGTTAAATCGATGTCAACAATATTGAAACAGTCTGTCGAAAGTTCTAATTTAAAAATAACCAGTAAACTGCAAACGATCACGGACTTAGTAAAGAATGTCAATTCTTCATGTGACAGTGTTGAACCAGGTAAATCTACAAGAAAAGATGAAATAACGCCTACAGATAGACCCAGCAACAAACACAACTTGAAACCTCTACCAACTAAACCCGCCCAACCACTAAATCCAACTCCCCCTGGACCAAAGGACAGGAAATGTACCCCACCCCTGAATTCAACTCCGAGAAGACCAAGTTAGGACATCCGCCCCACCCCTGAATCCAACTCCGCCTAGACAAAAATGTAAGACGCTGATTATTGGAGATTCTATATTAAAGGGAATACAGCTACGAGGACTTAACAAGCAGGTCGATGTATACAGATGTCCTGGTGCTATAATCACAGACATAGCTGATAAATTATATGACTTAGACTTGAACCAATACAAAAGCGCGGTAATTTTTGTTGGCGGAAATGACGTCAGCAACGGAAAGCGTCCTGATGCGTCACGTGATGAGTTGCTGAAAGTTACGCGGTATCTTCAACGTCGGGAATGTAGTGTGCATCTATGCACTGTCACCCCGCGCGAGCGAGTAAATGTGTTAGAGTACAACGACAGAGTCCGAGAAATATGTGAAAAAACAGGAGCCTGTCTTATTGACGTATATAAATCATTTATATACGGTGACGGCAATATGGTTCGTCATTACTTTGTTCCTGATGGAGTTCATCTCAACATGTACGGTGCGAGAACGTTAGTAGCGGCCATTAACAGATGTATCCACATAATAAAGAACACTGCTGCAAACCTTCAGAATGGGACGACAATGAATGATGGAACTTCCGGTATGGGATTTGCCGGAAATCAACACAGATATCATCCGAGAGTGGTATCAACAAGACAATGTGATAGACTTATGTTTACTGATCATACGATGGCACATGATGGTAATCAAATGAGATCCAGAAATAATCACTAGGATATTTCAGACAGACATTTTGAAGATCTCAATATCTATCGATGTTTACTTAAAATATGCCATGACTGTAACGAGGTAACATGTATATGTAATTCTTTTGTAAAACAAGATTTTCAAACTATAGGGTCATCTTTTATAAATAACAAGGCATTAATAACAGACGCATGTATATTATTATGCACCAAATGTAATTCAAATGATTGCATTTGTAATTCAAATGATTCTAAAGATGAAACTCCATGCGATTCCGCGCAAATTGATCCCAATCTCTCCGCTCTTTGTGTACCAAATTCACATACAAAAACCCAAAACACCACTTCCGACAATGTGTTTGGGTTCACCGGAAATGGTGTCTTTATTTCCAATCTAAATATTAATCACTTATTGCCGAAAATTGATGAGCTTCGGTGTCATTTAAACCACTCTGCATCGCCGAATATACTAGGACTTTGTGAAACATTTTTGCATAATGATATTGAAGACCGCATGTTGAAAATCTCAAATTATGTATTTGAAAGGAAAGACCGTATAGGAAGAAAAGGTGGTGGTATAATTGTTTATATAGCTGAGCATATTTCATACAAACGGCGATATGATATTGAAATAAATGACATTGAGTCAATATGGCTGCAAGTATTTAGTGAAAATTCTAAACCATTTTTAGTAAATTTTGTTTACCGCCCACCAAATTCAAGTCAATCATGGATTGATTTTTATGATGCCCAATTAGAAATAGCAGATTGTTCAAACAAAGAGTACTATCTTCTAGGAGATTTTAATGTAAAATTCAGCAAAGCAAATAATTCGGAGCAATATAATAACACCAAATGGACAGAGTTGATTACAAAACTAGGTCTAGAACAACTTATAAAATCTCCAACTAGAGTTTCTACCCGGAGTTTCTCAATAATTGACCACATATATACAAACTGCCCTGAGTGTGTAAGCGAAGCATTTACCTCCCAGTTATCTATCAGTGATCATTATCCAGTTTGCTTTACACGTACTATGAATTTTAAAGATCTGAAGAAAAGTGTGCATAACGTCATTAAATACAGATCTTTTAAGAAATTCAATGAACTCAGTTTTCAAGCAGATCTTATGCATTCGAGCATAGGACAAGTCGAGACAGTTGCAGACCCTAACGAAGCACTTGCTATGCTTTATGACATATTAAATGCAACACTAACAATGCATGCACCTATTAAAGAAAAACGAGTAAAGTATGAGCGACAACCCGAGTGGTTTACAGAAGAAATTAAACTGATTTTACGCGAAAGAGACCAATGCAAGAGAAATGGCAACATTGACAAATATAAAATACTTAGAAATAAAACATCATCTCTAATTAAAAAGAGCAAACGTGATTTCTTTAATAAAGCTGTAAACGATAAAAGAGATCCAAAATATCTTTGGAATAGCTTAAGAAATATATCTCACCTAAATAAGGGAAACACTTTGATTTTACCACAAAGACTGATAAAATCTGGTGTGGAAATTGAGGGGAATTTAGAAATAATCAATGAATTAAACAAACATTTTGTAAAAATATCAAACATATTAACCAAAACTACATTTGTGAAGGAAAATTTTGACACGTTAAAAGATACTTTGGCTAAAAGTTTACACCAACATACATTTGATATAGCTTACATAACCCCGTTTGAAGTCCGCAAAATTATTGATAAGCTTGAAGTTAATAAATCCATTGGGTTGGACGGTATAGGTCCAAATATACTAAAGTACTGTGGTGATATTATTGTACCAAGCATTACGTCAATAATAAATAATAGTATATACTCTGGAATATTTCCAGATAAATTAAAAGAAGCCCGTGTAATTCCTATTTTCAAATCCGTAAAAAGAGAAGAAGCGGCTAACTATAGACCTATTTCAATATTACCAACAATATCTCAAATATATGAACGCCATATTGCTACTCAGATCCAATCTTATTTTGAGAAAACCAGCATTTTACACCAAACACAATCTTGTTTTTAGGAAACACCATTCGTGCAACACTGCATTAACAAGACTAATAGAATCGTGGATTAACGATATCGATTGCGGTAAGATTATTGGAACCGTCTTTCTAGATTTGAGAAAGGCTTTCGATTTGGTTGATCATCAAATATTATTATATAAATTGAAATTATATAATTTTTCAGAGAAATCCATCAAATTATTTAAATCGTATTTGTCAAACAGGCGACAAATTGTTCAGGTAAAGAATCTACAATCAGAAATGTTAACCGTTAAATCTGGTGTTCCACAAGGATCCATACTTGGTCCTTTGTTGTTTCT
Source organism: Spisula subtruncata (assembly GCA_963678985.1). Classification (NCBI taxonomy): domain Eukaryota; kingdom Metazoa; phylum Mollusca; class Bivalvia; order Venerida; family Mactridae; genus Spisula; species Spisula subtruncata. The sequence continues at coordinate 23,776,377 of OY787662.1, read as the reverse complement.
TCTTTATATTAATGACATTTCGTCAATGTGTAATGATAGCCTCAATGTAGACATGTATGCTGATGATACAACATTGTATGAATCTGGTTTCAATATTTCGAATATTGAAACTAAATTACAAGATAACATAAACGGCATTAATAGTTGGTGCAGAACAAACAATATGTCTTTACATCCAATTAAGACTAAATGCATGATTATTGGGTCCAGGAACAAATTAAAAAACACAGATCTCTTGCACTTATATATTAACGAAACCTCGTTAGAAAACGTTAACGTCCATAAAGTACTGGGTGTATACATCGACAATACATTGAGTTGGCATAGCCATATTGACTATGTCTGTAAAAATCTAAATAATAAAGTAGCTCTTCTAAAGAATATTATATATTTTCTCACCGATGAGGCGAAATTGTTGTTTTACAATGCTTACTTGTTGCCCATTTTTGATTACTGTTGTTCAATTTGGGGGAAAGACAATAAACGATATGTACATAAAATAAGTATAATCCAAAAACGAATAGCAAAAATAATACTCAACAAGCCTATTAGATCGCCAACAGCAGGATTATTTAAAGAGTTACATTGGCTTTCATTTAATGAAAGATGTAAATATCACACTGCAGTTTTGGTGTATAAAATATTAAATGATATGGCACCTGCATATATGTCAGACATACTTAGATTTTCGAACAACCCAAATCATAATCTTAGATCATCTGAACATAAAGATCTCGTTTTACAAAAGACACCTCGTACGAACTATCTTAAAGATTCTTTTGCATATTTCAGCTTAAAAACGTGGAATGATATTCCTATAACTATAAGAACATCTTTAACGTTGTTTTCATTTAAAAACACGTATAAAAACTACCTATTAAATTGATTGGAATTTATTCGAAATAAGTTTAAACCTTGATATAAATTTTATGCGTGTGTATGAGTTTTCATTTAACACATACTTTTAATGAGTATTTCTTCTTAGTGTCTGTCGACATATGTGTTTATTTATTGACGTGTTATATTGAGTTGTAGTTTTACTTTATTAAATCTAATTGTATGTTTCATGTAAATACTGGTTATGTCCATATGTGACAACATAGATTTCTTTTTGTTATTGCTTTATTATCATCATTACCAATTATACTGGTACCAGAAGGCCATATGAAAATAAGATGTATATTGTTTAAAACTCTGTATATTTTATATGTAACCTTCGTTAAATAAAGATATTATTATTATTATTATTATTATAAATGTATCAGTCAATGTATCGCACTAATGCATTGACCTTGAATTTGAGTTAAAACAATGAGTTACCTAACGGCAATCAACATTTTTATTCTTGGAAGAAACGTGAAAACAAATCAGAATTTTACATAGAAAATAACACCAATATTTAGCCGATTGTCTAATTAAGAAAATAAGTATCAAAATGATATGCTTCAGTTTTATAATAAAGAAGTTACGTACAATTCAGCGATCAATCTGCCGTCAGTAGATCCATTTAAAGTGTATAGAGCTATATCGGAAGATTTTTTTTTAAAGTTTCATAAACTGAAAAACAATTATGCTTTCATATCCATTAGATCATTTTTCGCTTCAGTTTTAACAGAATTTCTTTCTGTGATTTATTGGACATGCAAACTGTCCATTTTCATACGAAAGTGTTCTAGAACACCCTATGAAACTATAAGAATATTTTTCGACGATTGAATAAAAGTACACTGAACCCATCCAAAGTTTTAATTTGCAATTAAGGTAGTCTAGTATCATACTTAAAACGATGCAAGTACTTATTTTGACATTGAATGACTGTTAGAATATAGCTCTAATCACTTTAAGTTTGATGATAGGACTGCTCGAACTCTTCATTCTTATATTTCGGGCCACCGATTACTGAACATGTTTCGCTTAATTAGTGTATTCGTAAGTGTGTAGTTTTAACGAAAAAGGAACTGCATAAATATACATAACAGGTCTAGTCTGCAATAAGCAAACATTTTGATTAGTTAGATATGCAGACATTTGCTAAAATGAAAATACATGTAAGTGCGAAAATAAGTTGGTGTAACGAATACGAAATGATATGAAGATAACTAAAACAGATTTGAGTTTGTGTTTTTCCAGGAAATATATTTAAACTCAATATAAAAGCGACAAATTAAACATTTTCAATCCAACATATGGAAAACACGTACAACATATGAAGAGCATGCTGTTTTTTTACAATAAATATTTTTCTAGCCAACAAATCGCCGTTAAATTTGAAACATGTGTGTAATGAAAGGTATGTTATATTTCTATAGCAAAAGTCAAACAACTGAAGTGAAAATATAAAAGATTTTCTCGTGTTGGTCAAACTGTCGCGAATTTTTAGTCACACCTCCTGACGGAGAATCAGTTTTTCTTAGTCATTGCTACACGTACAGATAAAATAACTACATGTACATGTTTGGAAATGTATAAAGGGTGGCACTGCATTGAGATATTTGGGCAAATCAATTTGATTGTAACATAAATCGATAACAAATAAGACTTTCGTATTTTTTTCGTCAAAATGTGTACAACATATGTACACCATGAAGTTCGACATATGAAATTATGCATAACCCATTTTGGTATCGATATGTTGGACCCCCCACCGTGAAATAGTTCGTAGAAAGCATAAATTATTCGGATTATTAAGCCAATGCTCTGAAATTCCACATTTATCTATTTCTCCACCTGTTATTACATCACACAGGCAGAGACCGCTAGACATAATACCTGTCACATATGTATCATATTCAAACCTTTGTGATACATGAATAAAATCAGAATATATCACCCCTACAGTCAATCTGTATGAACATGTTGTTCCACGTCATCACTTAGACCATCATTCTGATTAGCAACGGCATAAGTCACATCCTTCGTGGTCCAATAAACAACTGTCTTCCTCCCAGCTGGTTGATGTCCTTTATCATTTGGTCTCATCCTCGGTGGTTGGTCACGTGTCTGTTGTCTCCATTGACATGGTCTACATGTAACGTAGTCTGACCATAAACCCTGATCGAGTACCCTATCTGCATTATCACCAGCCATAACGTTAAGTCTGATACGCACTTTGCTGGTACTATTATGTATAGGGAACACACTAATTGTACATCACTTAATATATCCGTGTTCACTTCGTCCGACATACCGAGAACACTATAACGCTTCGTACGTTTTCGTCCTTGACTCTGATATCCATTGTTTATTTGGCTAATAAAGTCCTCCTGATCGCTTATACGCACTGAACTACCCTCGCCATGGTTTACCGGCAATCGTTGAATAGAAGGTACATGGTTGCTTACAGTTTTGTTTTCATCGACCCTTCCACAATTATGGTTGTTGTCATTAACAAGATGTGAATATGGGTCCTGACTGGGACTACTTGTGGCGTCCGTTTTCACTGATGGCTGACTCATTAAATGTATGTGTATTCAAACTGGCTATTGTCACAATGTTTTTAGTTTCCAGGTAACTCTCGACCAATCTAATTCGATCTTCTAGTTGTAAGATGGTCTGAACAATGAACTAGTTATGTTATGAACATTATAACTGTAATGATGTTAACTCTGTGGGTTCGGACCTATAGAGGGAAATGTAACAAGACCCGACAAGGGATGGTTTATAATATATTTCTTTATTCCTAAGCTACAGCAATGCTTCTCTCTAAAACTCTCATACATTTACAACATGTATATAACCATCCCTTATCAAAAGGGGACGGAGCTTACACTGGTTTACTGACCAATAGGCTGACCACTACATCCCTCCTTTGTTTAGAGGGAAACATTGCATACATCAAAATAAAACATGATACATGTATATGGATAAAAATTAAAATGTTCCAAATGCTGCTCATTTAAGAAGATTATAAAATGTTCAAAATACTATAGATACAGTAGTTCATGTTTGAAATATATCAAATGTTTACTATGTCTTCCCTCCTTTATGTACATTTTGAGGTTAACTGGTCATAGATTTAATGTTAATGTCTGATAGTCATCATTAGTCGTCCTAGTACAAGAACTGTTTTGACAAGCATCTGACATCGATCTCTTCAAGACGGCTTAAATTCCTTTCCAACCTGATCCCTAAGATGGAATGGTATACTACGTGGCTGCTGTGCAATTGGTCGAAAACTTTCATCAATGTGAAATTGAACTTGTCGATCTTTGAGTTTGCCTAGACCTGTGAATACTGGTGTATACTTATCGCAGAGGTCCTTATATCTGTCACTGTCTACAACATTGATGACTGGGACACTTCCTAGATCAACAGAGGTCTGATGAATTATTATTGTGTCCGATGCATGGTCAACAACGTAGAAATCTACTAGAATCATCTTTGAACACGTTTCAACAATAAGTGTACATGTTATAGGCAGAGGTTTCTTTTGACCAAATGCGTACGCTTTCACATGTGCTTTCTCAAGTTTTACCTTTGGTGTCATACTGTCAACTTATGATTGATTAGTGATTTTAAGTGAGCTACCAATGTCAATCAGACCTTTTGATTTCAAGCCATTTATTGCAAGTGTTATTCGTGGCACTTTTTTATTTGTAACTGAGTGCAATGATTCCTTGATTCTTGAGGTTAATTCCTGATCCTCGCTTTTATGCTCAATTTCTTCCTGTTCTATTTCATGAACACACTGGCGCTGTGGTTGATTTGGATTTTTTCCTTTCCTACACACAGCAGTGGAATGGTTCTTCTTGTGACAGTAATTACACGTGGCACGATATGCAGAACACTTCCCATTCAGATGTGGGTAACCATTCCCACAATTTATGCATGTTTGTCTTGATGTCTGATTATAGGGTTTGTTCTGTGTTTGTGACTTATGTTGAAATTTCATCGGTCGCGAGATTTTGTTTACTTCACTATTTGGAGCTTTGTTCATAGCCTTGGATTGTTTTTCTGCTATTTCCATTGTTCTGACCATTGTCAACATATCGTTGAGCTGTTAATCCTTCTCAAAGCACTTCAAACGTAATATCTTAGATATGCACCCTTGAATAATTTGACTTTTTATTTCACCTTCTTTGTCTTGAAATTCACAATTTTCTGCCTTCTGTTGTAAACGCGTTACGAACTGATCAATCGTTTCATGTTGTAGCTGATTGATAGTTCTAAACTCATATCTATCAAATTCTCCGTTTTTCTTGGGATTGAAATATTTTGCTAGTCCTTATTTCACGTCATCATAGTTTGAATCATTGTCCCCAAGATTTAATGTTTCACATATCTCAAATACTTTATCTCCTGCATAATGCAATACTAATGCCTTCCGTCTTTTCTTTGACCTTATTCTCAGACCAGTGAACAAATTTTCTAATTTAGCCAAATATTTTGTCCATCTTATTTCAAGTGAGTTTTCTTCACTATATACATCAAATTTCTTAAAGGGAGTTAATCTAGTCATTTTGAATTCACATTAACTTCCGAATCTTCTTTTTTAAAATCCTCGTCGCCAATGTTATAATGTTAACTCTGTGAGTTCGGCCCTATAAAGGTATATGTAACAAGACCTTATTAATCTACTGTAGATAGGCTTATCAGCAATGCATGCAGGATGGTATCATACATAATTGTACACTGTCCCTGTCGTTCCATTACTCGCCTTTCCCACTCGTCACAATTATTTAAGAATCCCCTAGTCATCAAGTCTGGGATCGTTTGCGCTAGTGAATGGTTTCACAGTATCATTTCATTTTGCGTGTTCGGTGTATAAAACATTTGTCCATGCGTCTTATAAATTTAACAGTTTCTTCTGGTCTTGTTATTTCACGTGCATCTGCAACTCTATAGAGCTCAGAAGTTGAGCCGCCAAGTTAACATTCACGTGACTGAATGAAACCAAATTAATATGCTTCTTTGTAAGTGGCACCAGTCGATAAACAGAGCCAGGAGAGTTACATTAGTCATAGTATACATCCACAATGTGCATTCATAAAATATCCTCTCCGTTGATCCACAGCGTTTTAGTATTTTATGTGAATAGGAATTCATTTTCTGCCTGATACACCAATGTTACGTCTTATCCGTGAAGATGAATAAACTATCGATTGGGGAAGCATCACTAGTAATGAATATAACTGTCAATCCAACATCAATTTTTACGATCTCTAGAACCCGCCACACAATAGAAAACAATTCATCAGAAAGAACACCATTTTTCGCTAATGGGAATTCGAATTTTGTAGACAATCCTCTAACCATGACGATTATCCCATATCACAAGTGCTTATTTTTTTCAAGGACTGTTCAATATCTATAAGATCATTTCCTGTCAAACCAAGACCAACTAATCAAATTAAGTCACCGGAGTACTAGTATTTGTAATTTATATAACGTCACTTCTGATCCTGACTTCATCCTGAAGTATTCCCCCTATATTTTTTGTATTCTTTCATGACTTTCATAACACTCTACACATTCATCCCTCAACATGTATATCAATTACACCTTCGTTATATCCAGATCAGTATGTCACTGCGTCGATACAATCACAATGTGTCCATTTACTAGGTAAATCAATAAAGCCAGTTCTCCTCCAACTGGTTTTCTTGATTGTTGACTTATTACAAGTTATGACCATGGGATCCCACCTATCGGTTTTTTTGTTGGGTAGGCCGCATCGTACTTGTTTTGTTGTTTCCAAAATAGTCTCAAATAGAGGATTCCACAGGATACGTTTTTACCGCACTTATTGTTTATTACGTGCGCTTTAACAGTTCAACACTATCATTTTCTTGTAATTCAACTCCACTATCTTTAATTCTGTTTTAGACTCTTGCTTGTCAAGACGTGAATTTTGCGCAAGCATATTGGTATTTATGACATTCAGATACTTTCGAAGAGCCCATCTGAGACTTAGACGCCACATGTGTATGAACCTAAGTCTTTGCCGTCGAAGGCGATGACTTTTTGACATTTACCACCATTTTTCGTAAGCTAAACCTCTTGTTCCGTCATGTTGGACGGTATTGCCACCAAAACGCACGTGTGTCCAGGTTTTTAGTATCTTATAATACCGAGAGGGGGCAAATGTCGTAAAACTTTTTATGAAAAGGTGAAAATTCTGCGAACAGAATGTTTTAAATATTTATTATAATAAAAGAACATATTAAGCTACTCTTAACACTAAAACGATTTGTGAAATGTTTAATCCAATCGTCTGCTGATATCTTATCAGCAGGATCACTTGCTCGATCTTCCTTCACCAATTTCCAATATTCAGAGGGGTTATTTTTTAACATGTCATCTAATCTAGTTATAATAGCCGTTTTAAATACAACCATTTTTTCTCACAAGCACGTTTATATATTTTTCTGGCAAAGGTAGCGAGACAAGAATTGGTTTCTCACCAAAGGTGGAGTTAGTGGTTAGTTATAAAGTGGTTTACCATCATACACACATTTTCAGAGTCATGTAACTCTGTCAATCATTTAAACACAATTATTTCCCCTGAATTACGTAGCTGTTATTTATCGACAATGCTTCCATCGCGACATAAGCGTTTACAGTACGCTGTCTTGTTTTGAAGTTGTATTACGTCAAAATGGGCGAATTTATTATGACATGCTTCCTTATATTCTCTACATGATTATTTTATAATTACATTGCATTATTATGTTTTTGATATTCCAATATTTGATAAATGCCAAAAATAAAATAATATTTAACCAATTTTGCTGTGTAGGCTACTTTGTTTGTTTCTGTCATCATGGACGTGAAACACCATGACTTCACATGACGAATCCTCGGGTGGTTCGCTTTCTATGTAGTCTGTTTTGATTGTTTGTCCCTACAAACAATCGTTTGGTTAATACGACAAGATTATACTTGATAGGACAGTATTCCTAAAACAAGTTGTAGAAGACAGAACTTCTATATTCGTTTCTGTCAAAGTCATGAGCTCAACACTAAACAGCTTTGATAGGTATTGAAGAAAAAATACAGTAAGTATTTTCTTGATCTTTTACAGTGAAAGGTTCACATTTATTCAAACTTGCTTTCAGAATTATTGGTATAGTGTGTGTAGTTTAGATACAAGTACATGTATTACGGGGGAACAATTCTAGTATTTTGGGGTGATAAGTTAGATTAAAAAATAAATTGTGCATTAAAGGATTCTTCTACATGCAAGTGTTATAAACCTCCAGAAACAAAACCATAAAAGGTTACGCAAATAGCTGCATCAATGTGGCTGTATCAACAATCGGCATGAGGGGTTGAAAAATGGAAAAAAAATGTTCACGTATTTAAAAGTAATATTGTTGACACATTCTTTTTGTGAAGCATACCATGAATACTGTATACGTCAATTGCTATTTTGAATTCATAAAAGCATACAAGAAAACTACAGGCATTTATACAGGGGAACTAAATTTTTAAAAACTCAACTTCAGACTCTTGTAATTTGTTCCACGTCAACAGAAGTATGCATGATAGAAAAATCGAGAAAATGTTACAAAAATTGTCCACAAGGGAAAGTACTAATTTGGTGTTTCTCAGGTTTGAAATGATATATAGCAGTAATAGATTTAATGGATAGTAATTAAGTATTCCGGAAAGACCGTAACGGTGGTCTTTAGGAGAAGTTGACCCGATATAAGTGTGATGGTTATGATCGTAGTTTAAAATAACTTACTTAGATATCATGCGTTTAGAGTCAAGACAAAATGAAAAGAGATCAATATTTCTGAGGAAAAATATGAAATATAACACCACAAAAGTGTGTGTAATACATAATATTTCTTAAGTGTGGGCTTAATCAGGAGATATAATTTGATTTAAATCATTGAATAGGTATTTAAATACGGAATGATGTATCATTTATAGAGATGGATACATATCAAGTTTATGGTACTTATATATAGAATAATCCTTTGATCATGAAACTAATGACAACAAAACTACTGGAAATGTTTTTGCCACCTAGTAATTCGTTTATGCAATGGAAGCACACGTGGTAAGCATATTATCATACGACACAACGTCCTGAAATAACCTTGGTAACACCAACTATTCTAGCGAACGTTCATTGCAATAATACTACATACGACCAAACGGACAGGGACAACACACGCAGTCAAACAAATGTAAATACCAATTAGCGGGCCACCACTCAGTAAACGCCTGCAAAATTATCTCTTCCAATATGTTCTACTACACTTCGTTCAAAGAGTTTATACGAAATTTTGTTTAAATCTGACAAAATGTCAATTTTCGTCCTTTACAAGGCCACAACTGACAAACATCTTGATAGTGTGCACACATAGACTTAGTTCTGACTATTTATGCGAACTTTCATTGAAAATGGGCTTGGAGAACAAGCACAGAAAAAAATGTGGTTGGCAGGCCGACAGGCAGACCAGGACGCCCAACACAAATCAATAAAATTGTATGAATATTTAAAGAAAATGCTCTCAATACTATGCTAGACCAACATATTTATACATGGAAGTTAGAATTTATGTTAACCGTGAATCGAAACGTACACTGATTGACAGCAAAACATGTACACATGGTAACATACTCCAAATGAATACACTGTAATACTTACTATTGCATTACAGAGTTCCTCGTCTAAATGTATATTCTGTCCCGGTTAGACGAAAGACTAACACATGCAACAGTTTCATTCCAAATACGATGAAATTGCATTAGAATAATGAAGGATTTTACGTTAGGATTCAGTATATGTACCTCGGTATGTACCGCATTCTAAAACTTGTATTGCTAATAGGTTCCAGACAAAATGTTCTTACAATGTCTACTACAATATCCGGATTTTGTCAACAAACAAATTATTTTATGTAAATTGGACACTAACTATATGCAAACGAAGGGAAATTACATCAATGCGATTGGCACATTAGAACTGCTAGCAAGCTGTACGAATATTACAAGCTGGGACAGGTTTTGGTTGGTTTAATGTTTGTAGCTGTTCTTTGGTGTTTGTTTTCTCATTTTGACCTTAAATATTATTTTGAGTCGGTAAGTCTATTTACAATTAAAAAACACAATGCGTTCATATACCAGCTAAAGACTATTATATATTTTTTCTAGTTACATATTAATAAGACCTATAGTAAACACAAAATATAATCACATGCATAATAAATGTGCAGCATAAATTTCTGTTAATAAGTGGGTTCAAATAAGTTAACAATATTTACGGAAATTCACAAAGGTACAAACTCGTCGAAGTGACTGGTAATTGACAAATGACTATTTATAGCGTCCGACAGCTCGTCCCTGTACTTCTGGTGTCATTCTCAAGCTGTTCGATCCGTGTTTTTTAAGTAGATAATTCGTCAGTTATACCACAAGTTTCTACGAACCCTTATATGTTAAGAGTACATCTCCTGAAATGCAACATTGGACACATCTATACATCATGGGACTATAGACAAGTACGGTAAATTTGATCGCGAGTCGGCAAAAAAGAAATTGATAATACATTTAGCTTCATTACCTATTCTTAATATGGGTATGTGACATTTTGTGTGAATAAATCCATTGATAAGTAAACATCAATGCAAGGACAATAACCAATTTGCATGCGTCTAGAACGCAAACTATGGGCAATTAATGCAATGTCCCCTTCTAATTGGTATGTCGCTCATCAGCCGGTTAATTACATTGGAATGAAGCTCACAAACGCATAGACTAATTAATCAAGGGGGGCAAAATGCGACAGTACTGGATTTGTATTTGTATTAGGAACCTGTCATGTGTTTGTATATCCATATCAATCATTACATGTAATTAGTACGTAACTACGTATTGGATACTGAACTTATCGAAATTCACAGTTACAAAATAAATATAACATTCTTCAGTAAACAACAGAGCATGAACGGTACAAAATATCATACGGATTTCATACTTGTAACTATCGAAAGGACAAGCATAGAAATGAACAAAATTCATATTCTCCTGGACACAGTTTAAACCCATGTCGATACCCTCTCTGTACAAGAGGCTATTTCAGCAACCTCTCTGTGCTGACACGGGACTATTTGTGTGCAATATTATGAAGTTCGATAATTCTGGTCGACAGGAGAGGTGAGAAGTTCTTACTAAGAACATTCTTTGTTTGGCCAAAATACAAATTTGTAGTTAAAAACGATAGCCCACAAAACAGCGCAATGATTCAACACTGTCTTCCAGTTTTCCATGCGTTTTATCATTTGCCATACTAGTAAGTTCAATTGAATATTGACATGTGATACTTGTTCGAACGAACACGGAGTCACGTTTATGACACTAAAATGAGATTTTTCGTCGATATAGGAAATATCTTGAGCAAACATAGTACATATGACATTTGAATACGTCTAGCACGAAACTATCTTTAACCATAACTTCCAACCTGTCTTTACGGATTTGCATTTTCAAATAGATCATAGTCAAAGCGTGAAAAATACACAATCTGCTGGGGTTTCCGCGCACCAACGTTACTGGGAAATTATGTCTAGGGCATATTTTCTTAAAGGGACCCAACTCTTTTTGTTAAATTGCAAAATTTATCAACAAGCTCTCTTAAAATCGCATTTTTTGGCTAGACCTACCTAATACATTTATACATAATTTTACATACAAATCTGGACTTATTTATCTTGAAGAAAATAATCGCATAACGTCGGTTTATTAAATTTAAAATTAAAAAAAATGATGTGTAAATGCCGAGAAAAGCCGTTACCTAATTAAAAGACGTTTAAACAAGCTCGGTAGTTTTCACCAATAGCGCCTTTGATCGTAATAATAATTGTAAGAATACTTTATGTATTTGTTAAACAAAGTTTTGTGACTGAAACGTCTACAAAAATGAGTTTTTTTTATCTTGAAATAAAGTCCCTTTAACATCCCTTTCTGATGTTGCGCTGTAATCTAGGAGGGGTGTTATTTGTGTCTTCAAACATTTTAAGTTGTACAGCTGATGGTTGCTAGAAATTTCGTTGAGAGAATATATAAGTCGCCGCCTATGTATAAACACTAAAACATGTTATGTCTTTAAGTTAGACACGTGCACCTTTTTATGGAACGTACAACTAATTACCTGTAGTTAAACACTCCTTGTGTGTTGTAATAAATAAAATGTCATCTTACTTTGGACCTTAAATGTCAATTTTCGCTTTTTGTATTTTGTACTCAACCAACGCATTGGACGTATTTCATTGCTTAAATTGTTCATTTTGTTTGTCTGTAATTATGTCTTTTAGATAGAGAATTATTTTAGCAGAATATTTGCAGACTATGAATCACAATCACTTCCATAAATATTCGTCTGACGACAGCAGCCATTTGCACACTAGTTTGAATTGCTTAAGATTGAAGTGTTTACTAATGGTGCTGATCAGTTGATGTTGCGTCACATTTTCATACCCTGACTATCTGTTATAAACATATCTGTGTTCGTTACTGTTACCAAAGAACATATCTCTAAGCACTGTGTCTGATTGGCAAATTTCGTCAACTCTTGTAAACCAGGTTATACGTAGCTGTCATTTAGTGTTGCAGTTTGCCCCTTTTGCTGGTAGAGCAACTTTTTAAAAATTAGGTCACTATGTGGTTATGCATTGTTTGGTCGCTAGGATCACATCCTTGCCATATTCTGGAGCAATTTGCATTTAGAAATTTGTAATGTTAATTCCCGCACCGTTTCTTCCTTGTCATTTTTTTAAAACTAGGTAAAGTCGAAGTTGTGCCTCCTCTTTATGTCGCATTTACGTAAGGTCACTGTCCTTTGTGTTTTAACCTAGGTGACGGGGTGGTTGTGCCTCTTTTGGTCCCGGTTTTGGCGTTGGTTTGTGCAGTTGGGTAGCCTTGCAGGGGGGCATTGGGGAACTTGGTTAGGTATTGGCTGCGTTTCATTCGGTCTCATGCAATGACCGCTATTCTACAGGTTCTTTATAAAATTGGGTCATGCAGTTTTTTCGGGCGGGGACTTGGACTTTAATTTGCTCTGTGTAGTTGTGTTGTGGTGTTTCTGATTTCTTTGTTCGGCTGGTTAGGTTGAGTGCTACATTCCCTGTCTGATTTCCTCATACAGTTTTCGTTGTAAGTAGAAGACACTCTGGTTTGTAACATATGATAAAGTCTGCAAGGCACAGACAAAACACATGAGACAACACATTGAACGTACATTTTGTGTCCCCAAAGAATACTTAAAGTAATCCTATGTACTGACCCGACATGACAAAACACTGTATTGTCATTGAAACTTGTTTAATAAGTATCAGCATTAACAGGGGAACAATTGCAAACGATATCTGCGTTGAAGTAAAGCGCGACACTGACATACTCGACATCTCCATGAATCATTATGTCACCAGTAGCGGCAATATTTTGCTTTTGAAGGATGTAAGATAAAATGTCTGGAAATAAGTATTTCCTTAGTAATTATCAAAAATTGTAAAAACGCCATACTTCTGGAACAAACGACGTACATCGGAAATAAAGTCTCTCGACTGATTGTCTCCGTTCGTTAAAGATATATCGGAGACAATCAGTCTAGATACAGTATTCCCGATGTCTGTTCCTTAACAATCGTATGGAAACACACTTACGACTGTCTCATTACTCGTGACATGTCTTGCCTCTTACATAAAGTGCATGTATATCAAGAAGAAAATGAAACATTGGAGTGACTACATGAATCTGATTTATCAAGTACTAGACCTGTAGTTGAAACCTTCAACGATTGGGAATGATTACGTCTTGTCGGGTCGACACTTATAAACAAGTACATACGTTAGTAGAAATTTCAAAGTGCTTAAATTCGTGTATTGAAATTTATCTAGCTCCCCGAAAGCAATAAAAACAACTGCACCAAGCACTTCTTCACAAAGACGATACAAATATCTAGTATGTTGGTGAGACATCTTCTGCGAAATGTGACTTTAAAATTTCTAATAAATGAGATTTAGTGGCACTTCAAATTGTAAACGCCGTCGTTTTCCTGTCCAATAACAATATCAATCTTTCTCCCCACATAAATACTTCTATGGGATGGTAGAATAAGTTATTTATATAAAATCATTTTAAAGCTGATAGTCTGCGATGAGAGATAATTTTTGAAAAGTCACTTACAAAAGGGTATCCTACAGAATATTGTACATTAATTTACTGTCTATACACTTAAACGAATTTCTAATTGGCCACCCTAAAAAATATTATATCATCTGATAAATTATATCAATAAATCTTAGGCTGTGTTATTTGTTCATTCCACGCACTTACTAACCTATTTCTGGAAAGAAATGGCGTATTCATATACAAAATCATCCATGCGTAACTGTTGGTGCGAAAATGCTTTTTTGCACGTTGGCCTCGTGCATTGCTTGGAATAGTATCGTTTATGGTATAAATGTGTTCCCTGTAGATCGACTTTTCTTTAAACGCTATAATTTGTGAAAATGAGCCATGTGGAACGCGCTCATGACGTCAGATGCATTCATACATTGAACGAATTTCTGATTGGCCACGTGTTTTTTAAATTAGTTTAAAAAAAATGCTTTTAGAAGAATATAAATAATCGAAACCCCGAAACTGTCCAATTGTATTGATGGAAAATATGTTTTGCGCAGTAATTCGAGCTAAACCCCACGTTATTATAAATATCGCTTTTTACAAAAAGACGTTTTGACGTACATGTCTGGATTTTGGTGCTGGTACTCGTCATTCTAACGGCCTCAGCGCGCCCCGTATTACTTATTCTCGTCAGTATTAAGACCTTTCATTTAGCCAATCGACAGAGAATACATTTTGACTGATTTCAAAAATCAAACATGTCGGGCACGTGAGCCACGTGCACGTAAGCCATTTTGCACTAACTGTTCCGCATGGAGGATTTTATACATGCATGCGTAATTTATTTCTTAAAATCGCTAGATAATTGCATGTAATGATAATAACCACAATTTTAGAAATATTTACTGAATATATCGCATAATATAATATTTCTTTGGGTGGCCAATTAGAAATTCGTTTAAGTGTATATGATTATCTTATAAATGAAAGGCTGTACGGTAAATGGCTGTTTACGGCAACCACAAACAGACATGTACATTTTTAAATGGAGGGTTTGATACGTTACAGAGATTTAAAACACGTTACCGTACACACTTTCTCCTAAATCACTATTTGCGAAATATTATAAATCCGGGAGAGATTAATGTAAATCACACATCATCACAGGTTAATGTATTTCAAAATTGAAATGATCATTAATGCATATTATTCAACGCGATAAAATTAATCAATTTGTATTCTGCCGAATAAAATAGCAATACTCAAAAGATTTGTTCTTATTGCCGAGACATTTCCCATGTTACCTGGCATTTGCAAGTATGCTATTGATTTTTTTGTTTTTGCTTGAATGCATCAAAATCCGGAGTCGCGAGTTTCCCCGAGTACGAAGCAGATTAAGTAATATGAGGACAAGAATCAAATAAAGTTAGTAACATGGACGGAGTAAAACACTATCCGGCTAGGCTGCGGAAATATTCGAATTCGAAGTCAACATCAATCGCAATTTACATGCAATTTTGAAAGAAAAGGTGACAGCCTTATATGTAGGAATGAGCTCCGAAAGAGACAAACAGTAGGCTTCTTTCAAAATGTATTTCATAAAAACTAAAATGAATCGATAAATGAAATTGCTGTTGCAATAATACGGATATAATCAAATAAATTAAGAAAGAACGCTACGTAAATAAAAGTTCGCACAACGTCACATTTACGTTGACGCCAAATAAACATCATACAATCCATGACGTCACGTGATAAACAAGACGTAAATTCCATTCATAAAACGCGTTATTTATACGTGGGAGGTAATTCAACAGCCGAAAAGTAGCATGGCAAAATCTGTGATATACCGGAAATTTAACCAAGGTACAGTCCTATACGTTTACACGGAGCTAAAAATAGACAGTTTTAGAATCTTTCCTATTTATTAAGTGGACAATATGTACATGCATAAACAAGTTGAGTGTATGGCTTCCGCTAATGGTACAAATTCATTGAAGTGACCTGTAATTGACAAATGATTATTTGTAGTGATCCGACAGTTCCGTGTACTTCTCGTGTCATTCTTAATCTCTTTGAACAAACCGTGATTTGAAGTCGATAGTTCGTCAGTTATACCACAAGTTTCTACGAACACTTATATGTTAGAGTACTTGTCCTGAAATGCAACATTTTACCCTTCTATACATCATCGATCCATAGACAAAGTCTGGTAAATTTGATCGCGAGTTGGCCGACAATATGTATAATAGTTAGCTTCATTACCTATTCAAAATATGGGTATGAGACATTTTGTGTGAATACATTCATTGATAAGCAAACCATCAATGCAAGGACACTGACCATTTTGAATGAGTCTTACGGCAAATACAAGCAATACTGTAGACAAAATTATAACATCATATCGCATGTTAATACTATTTTAATTATTTTACATTTGCTCATGTCGTGAAGATGATTAGATTCACGGATGTATCAGCTGTGTCAATTATTCTCCAACTAAACGTTTTTATTTCTCTTTAATGCGTCTTTCACAAGTCTTAATAGGGAGCAAAAATAGTACAGATGACATTTGAATACTTCTAGCACGAAACTATATTCAACCCTCACTTCAAACCTGTCTGTACGGAATTGCATTTTCAAATTGACGATAGACGAAGCTTGAAAAATACCAAACTACCCAATCTGTCGGGATTTCCGCGCTCCAATGTTATTCGGAAATGTATTGGGCGTATTTTCCTAACATCAAATTAAGATGTTGCGCTGTAATCTAGAAGGGGTGTTATGTGTCTTCTAACAATTTTAATTATAGAGCTGAGGGTTGCTAGAAATGCACAAATGCGCTCAAATAAATTGAATATACACGTAATTGTGTTTAGCTATAAATTGCTTGAATGTGATGTATCCCATGCATAAAAAGGTATTTTTATTGAGGGAAATTATGTACTATACATGCTATAAAAGCACTGTAGTCAATTGATATTAGAAACGATTAACCCGCATTCTTTTTATGTCAAAATATAGATTTTTGAAGTAAGATAATTATTTAATTGGTAAACGCGTACTTGAATATGTGATACTTGGAAACTTTAATATGAATCGTGTTGTTTTAAACGGAGAATTATCAAACCGAATGCTGTGCATTAAACAAACATTTGCATTAAAACAACTTATGTCATTAAATTAAGTTAAGTTTAGTTACCAATTTTCTAGGGCTCTTTTCAGCTGTTAGGCCGCTCAAGCACCCTTTGACATTTTAACTCCCCTGGTCATTGGGCTACATATGGAAACCTACACTCGTGTCTCCCTGGGGAGACTATTTCTCATCTGTGTTGTGGCAGCCAACATCGATCTGCGGCGCCCAGGAATAGACACTGCCCTCACAGGTACCATTTTACACCATGGTGGAGTGGAGCTGTGGGTCTTGCTCAGAGATTTTAACCAGTGGTCCAGAGGGGGATCGAGCCCGGGACTTCTCGATCTCGAAGCGCGCGCCCTACCTCTAGGCCACCGCTCCCCATTACTTAAAATAACTTCAATATGCTTGCAATTAAGATATGTTTTCTTAATTGTCACCAGCGTCTTATTTACCAACTTCGTTAACTCTTGTTAAACAGGAATATCCGTATTTCGTTAATAGAAGACACATAGTCTGGGATGTGAAACATATCATAAACTCAGCAATTCAAAGACACAATACAAGATACACACACATCACGCACAATTCGTATACCTACAACGGTACTCCAAGTAACTGACCATGATAAAACACTATTTGCTTTGAAACTTGCTTAATAAGTATAAACATTAAAAGGGGAACAATTCAAAATGATGACTACGTTGAAGTTAAGCGCGACACTGACATACATGACATCTTCCATGACTTGCCATTGTATATTTTGAAAATTGTCCGATAAACTGTCTAGAAATAAGTTTATCTCACGTAATTGTCAAATATGGTAATAAGCCATATTTCTGGAACAAACGACATACATCGGGAATAAAGTCTTTCGACTAATTGTGCCCGTTCGTTAAAGCTAATAATGATAATTATCATAATTATAATGACTTTATATTACGAGATTAACACATGTGCATAAAAACACTATCTTCCATGCGGAGACAGTCAGTTCAGAGAATTTATTCCCGATGTATGTTCGTTCAAAGCCGGATGGCAACGAACTTACGACTGTCTCATCACTCGTGACCTGCTTTGTCCTTCATTTATTATGTTTCATCATTCACTAGATCTAGGCATTGCTTTATATCAAGAAAAAAATATGAAACATTAGCGTGACTACATAAAGTGCTAAACCCGTATTTATTGTCATTTGCAGATGACGTCGCGCACGATGTTGCGTCGTGGAAGCGTCACACGGAAAGCGTAAAATTTAACGTCAAAATATTCGAGCAGTCATTTTCATCGCGTTGTCTTGAAAAAACTGCTAAAGTGATTTGTATTAAATCCAATACATTGTTCAAGTATATATCAACGATAATAATACCGAAAAGAATACGAATATAGCTTGTAATTATATTAAATAATTGTTTATAAAGAACGTCGGAAAAGTATTTTGTTTTTTACAAAAAGAACGGGTTTAATAATGTTTTACGGTTCTTTCTTCAACAATAAGATCTTTAATTTAGTAGTAATCTTCATCTTTAATTTATTACTCGTAAATAACCTCTATATGTTTTATTACTCTATATAGAAAACAATGCGCTGTCTTAGAACGAGAAGGTCGTAACTACAAAATCGATATTTAGAGAAATCAGGAAAAAAACTCTTTACATATATGGTAAATTAAGCTGTTTTAACATCAGTTTGTTCAGCATGACAAATTCGTATTTTTACGAAAATAGGCACATAAGAATAGCCTTGTGAAGCATATTTCAAATATGGAACATTCTTATAAGGTCGTAAGTAATACACATTTAGTTACCATCTTCTCATTCTATAAGCTAGCGAATGTCATGCAACATGTTATTGATAACTAGATTGTTTTAATAAATCAATATTTCTTATATTTTTAATTAATGTGTTCGTATTTGCCCCCCCCCCCCCCGATAAGATTTCATTCACAAAACATAGGTAATGTTTTACATAAATTATGAATAAAATATATGTTTATCATACACGTGTGTTTTCATTGTGACATGTATTAAAATTATGTATCTGTGTGTCAGAACATGCGGACGTCAGTTATGTCCGACGTCATGTTTAGAGCGTAAATTAATAAAAGTTTACAAGCTACATTTGTATAATGCCGATGTAAAATATTTTATTATTTTAGCATTTATGCTGGGAAACTTATGAAATTTTACATGATAAATCTGTCATGAAAACGAAATATGAATATCATATTTTCGTTTCAGTATTCATTTAAATCTACTTACACCGTAGTTCAAATAATAATGAATAATTAGAGTCATGATTCGAATTTTAACATTTTAGAAAAAGTTTACAAAACGACTTACATCCGAATATAAGCTCACAAGGACAAAATTAAGTACCCTAGCTATTTGAAATTTTGGCAATTTGATGAAGGTATAACAATCAATGAAACAGTAACTTTCTTTTGTATGAAATTATGTTGCATCATCCAATATTAATGACATAATATAAGCTACTGGGACGCTAACTATGAAAAATACGTCATTTTCTATTTTGTGACACACCGTGTGGCAAACGAAAAATGCTTATAAAATCATAAAAATTATAGTTCAGTTATTTTTAATTATTGTACACTTTGCACGATGTCATAATTATAACATGTTATTACGGGAAAAAAGAAAAGTGACGATAATAAAGAAATATTTGTGTATGAAATCTTTTTTCGGATTTTACTGTCGCGTCAAAATAATTTGTGACACTTTGTTGTGTTTTTATAAAATTGTTGTATTTTCTAAAATTACGTTTTCTCAACCATTTTTTCACTACTAGTTTGATGTCATATTATTTCTCTTAAAGTGTACAAAATATCCATATTTTGCATGGAAAATGGAAATAACTGGAATAATTTTTATGTAGAAGTTTTATATATTTTACGCAAAAAATGGCAAAGTTACAGAATTTTTCAAACTATTTAACAATTACCAACCGCTATGTTTGACGTCTCACGTTCAAATGTAATATGCCATCTTGTTCGTTATTCATTTGCGAACACATATGGAATCTTCCCGTATAGGCCCGTAGAATAAGACCAAAAAGGGGTGATCTGGGGAAAAAAATTCAGATGTTATCAAACTCTCCGATTTTGTACTCTACATGGTCCCTAGTAACACAGAAAAATAGTCCCAACAAATCCCTTTTGGGGAAACTTTTTTATGAGGCTTTGAAGTTTGGCATGTATACCCCATTGCCGAG
This sequence comes from Spisula subtruncata, assembly GCA_963678985.1. NCBI lineage: Eukaryota > Metazoa > Mollusca > Bivalvia > Venerida > Mactridae > Spisula > Spisula subtruncata. The sequence goes on along the minus strand of OY787662.1, from coordinate 23,755,931 downwards.
AAATTTGGAAACTTTTTTGAAAATGATAAAATTTCATAAGGTATGGCATGTGGCATATCAAACTGACTGGAAAGATGTTAGCATGCCCAAATCAGATATAAATATTGTTGTTTATTACATACCGGGAGCGAAATGGACTATTTTTGGGTAAAATTTCACAAGATATAAGCTAAAATTGTGAATTGTTGGAATTGATGGACTACAGCACTATTAATAATTTGATTTGAAAATTAATAACTACAATATGTATATATTACTTCACAGGATTCCTAGAATCACAGACAAAAAGTCCCAACAAATCCCTTTCTGGGAAACTTTTTTATGATGCTTTGAAGTTTGGCGTGAATATCCATTGCCAAGAAATTTAGGATCTTTTTTGAAAATGATAAAATATTAATAAAATATGGCATGTGGCATATCAAACTGACCGGATGGATATCAGAAACACAAATCAGATATAAGTATTGCTTTTCATTGCATATCGAGGGCGACATAGGCCATTTTGGGGTAAAAAAACTCAAAATATAAGCCAAAAGTGTGAATTTTTGGAATTGATTGACTACAGTGCTTTTAATAATTTGATTTGGAAATAAATCACTACAATATGAATATGCAGTTTAATATATCAGAATCTAATATCAGAATGTTATGAAAAGAATGAGCTATATAAGGTAAAACATTACAATTGCTCCAAGAAAAATATGTTTTGGGGTTTGTGACAAAATACATCGCTAAATCAAGTGCTTAGCTATTGTGATTTTTTTTAGTGTTTTGCGTAAAACAATACACATTAAGATATACATGAACTAGAACCAAAGGTGCGTTTTAAAGTGTCCTACTATAAACTCAAAACCGTTATTATTGAGTTTGATATTCATTTAATGATGATGGAACATAATAATTTTCCTTGTTATATACTACTCATGTTATGAATAAGAGCTTCAAATATTTCGCAATAGATATTTCTAGCTGCGGTAGGTACTCCTACCTTAAATAATGCTGAACCTGGCTGTGGTAACACTTAAGAAATCCAGCAATTACTGTATCCCACTGAGGTCTGTACCCAAGAAAGCCAGAAATGGCTGTATCCCGCTGAGGTATGTACATCAGAAAGCCAAAAATGGCTGTATTCCGCTGAGGAATGTACCGAAGACAACCAGATATGGCTGTATCCCACTGAGATATGTACTTCTGAAATGGCTGTTTCTTGCTAAGATATGTACCTAAGTATCCCAGTAATGGATGTATCTCGCTAAGGTATGTACCGCATAAAAATTGACCTTAAATCGACTTCTTCAAGGTGAAATATCGCAAACTGCATCAAGACAAATGTGACGCAGTAACACGACGTTTTTCAACAGAAATGTTAAGAAAAATGCGTATTATAAATTTTCAGGAATGTGCTCATCTATTTTGAAATTATGGCCGAAAAGTAAATTTTAAAAGCTACTCCTAGTAAAAATTTGAAAGAAATCCCAAAAAAAAATAAGCTCTTTACCAATTTTCTTCCAGTGCGCATACCCTAAAAACGTAAAAAGACGGAACATCATGCGCGACGTCTATGCAGAACGTGACGTTAGTAGTGATTTGCAACGAGCAGGACGTATCCGGTCGCCGCTCTGTGCCATCGTTTTCCAAGTAAAAGGCGAGTAAGTCTATGATGCAAATACATAAGCACATAAGTGAGACTTTCAAAAGTGCTTGAATTCGTATATTAACTATTTATCTAGTATATCTCCCCAAACGCCGTACAAACAACTGCATCAAACATTTCACTACAAAAAATGTATGTCTCTTTTTAGTTATCTTCCACGCAATGGAATTATTGCTTAGATCACTACGATACAAATATCTATGTTGCGAAAACATCTGCTGTGTAATGTTACTTTAAACTTTCTAATAACTAAGATCTAGTAGCAGTTCGTCGTTTTCCGGTCCTGATAACAATCTATTTTATCTCTTTAATTGGCATTAATTTCGTATTCACGAGATTATTAGATCACTAAATTGGGATAGAACGGCATGTAAGTATGGTATGCTCGTATGCAAACAATATTTTATTTCGTTGAACTCTTAAGCCTGAGAAATGTTCTGCTATAAAGCTGATAGTCTGTGAAGAGCGATACGTTTGAAATGTCTAAATGTATATACGAATATTGTACATTAACCTACTGTCTCTATATGCATTATTTTATTTATGAAAGGTTGTACGGTTAATGGCTATTTACGGCAGACACGAACTGCAATATAAAGTTTCAAATGGAATTTCCGATACGTTACAGACATTTTAAACACGTTACCTAACACAATTTGTCCTAAATCACCATTTATGCAAATATTATAAATACGGTAATGAGTAATATAAATCACACATTAACACATGTTTATGTATTTCAAAACTGAAATTATCATTAATGCATATTATTCAACGTGATAAATTTATCAATTTGCATTCTGCCGGATGAAATAGCAATACTCAAAATATTTGTTCCTATTGCCGAGATATTTCCCATGTTTCCTGGCATTTTCAAGTAGCTATTAAATTTTTTGTTGTTGCTTGAATGCATCAAAATCCGGAGTCCTGAGTTTGATTACCATACTAAGCAGATTAAGTGACATGAGGATTTGAATCAAATAAAGTTCGTTAAATGGACGGAGTAAAGCACCATCCCACTAGGCTGCGGAAATATTTGGATTCGCCTTCGACTAACCATATTGCCAAATAAACTTATTCATTCAAAGCACTAACCTACGGAAGCCCTGGAGGGACATTTATTATTTAACAATTATAAACAATTATTATTTATCATTTAAAACTTATTATCTATAGTTTATTATTTATTACTGAACACTATTGTATCTGGCGGGAAATAAAATATACGACTCGTGTCGATTCGTCAGAAGGATATAACGTTACACAACGTAACACAAGTACAATTATGTGAAATGCGGTCTACTCATATACATTGCAAGGCGAACTAAGTCACTGGGGGTAAGTTATGTTTGTTGTCATTCGTCTTTAATGAAGCTTTAATTTAATGGTCCATCTCCAAGGTGTTTGAGTTAGACGGAGCTGTAAGTTCGCAACCGACAACTAGCTAACTGGGAACTTGGCATTGACCCGACATGTGACTATCGTTGGATATGATATGTCGCGACGTCGGAAACCAAAACCCAATGACGGTACGACATCCGACATCGAAATTCCGATGTTGAAGTGCACATACGTCGGCACGGTGAATCCTTGATATCACGACCTTCAATATATTATAACGATATATATGATGGTATGTTTAAATACTTGACAGGGCCATATCAATATGTGGACGATTTAAATGAGTATTCTATTAAAAAACTGATAGTAATGCCAATTACCAAATGATAAACTGATATATTATTATTAGATGTCTGTTGTTCAAAAGTATTTACACCAGAGTGATGATGACAGGCTTTATAAATGTGATTTTGTAAAATTATTATTATTAATTATAGGAAAGTTGAAAAGGTATTGGAGTTGAAGAACTGTACTTTTCTCAGAGGTGTTGATGTTGTGCATTATTCACACAGGAGATGTGGTGCCTCGATATCTGCCATCAGTGAATTTAATACACAATCCTGGACTCAACTTGGTGATGGAATACGTTAATGATGGTTCTAAGTTATGTGAAATTCTTCTTCTACTGATTTGTGAACATAATGTTGTTAAGAATGCGGCATTTGATGTAAATACTTTACATATTTGTGGATATTTACTCTTACATCGCAAGAAAATACCAGAGACTTGATAGAGAGAAAAAATACAACTCAGTAGAAAATGTATCTGTTTTAGAAGACTTTAGTATGTCGTATCGCTGAATGAAAGGCTGGAATGCCACATATACAAAGAAACTGTACAAAAGGTTAAAATGATATTTGGCACATTGGTTGATATGACAAAAGAAACAATTTGTTTTATGCATTCATGCAGAAATAGAGATTGGAAATAACCGGGCATAGTCGTATAATGATGTATGTTGTTAAAGGTTTAATGACCAATCCTAAATGTATTGTAATTTTGTTAATTATCGTATTGAATCAATAAAAGCTTTGAAGCGTGTTCCTTGTATTTTCTGAGCTGACTGTGGCACAAAAACACACATGTTAAGTTTTTTACAACCCTTATTTTGACAAAGCCTCTGCGAACTGCGAGTCAACAAATTCAAGCGTGGTGGATCTACCCCCAGTCATAATTTCTATAATAGGTTTTCATATTATCCATATATCAAAATTGTAATGGACTTCTTAATGAATTGCCCAAATTATGACTCCGAATATAGGTACATGTGTGGTGGTGTCAAAATGACCTGGTGCCATTATTTGAGCATTTTATATTAGAATGCCCAATGGTGCTATATAAAATCCAAGCTATGTAGGAGTATAGCCGTGGCAGCACGAAAACTTAGAATTCTTATCGCCTGGTGATAGGTGAGTCAGACATTCCTTTGTCACTCCATTATGGTCAAATGTGAGACAGTGAGACAGCCACTTGAAGATTCTTGACATGTATAACTGATGTATCTTCGAGACAAAATACAATAAAGCAATAGATGCTAACTATTTTATTTAAGTTTTAAAACAAAAACACCATACTTAGACACATAAACACTTTAACACAATATGTCATAAACACAAGTCATATGGTCAATGCTCTAAATATTAAACCTCCTTAAAGTATAATGTTTGTCCTTCTACAATACGTTCATTCACAACAATTTCCAATATTTTTCCTCCTCCATTCCTCAATACTTCTCCTGAAAGGCCGCTAGCGTATTTGCACCTTGTATTCTGATTTTCTCTCCATCCACGACCACGTCTTTTATATGAACCAACGCTCTAAAAAAACAGAATAATTTATTTAAAATATATAAGACTGTACTTATTTGTTATTATTATTTATCTAATATTTAAAAATTATAACTTAAAACTTATTATTTAAAAGTTATTATTTAAAACTTATAATTTAAAATGTATTACTTAATACTTATAATTTAAAATGTATTACTTAAAACTTATTATTCAAAATGTATTACTGTACTTAAAACTGATTTTTTTTGGTTGATTGGTTCAAATGGCAATTTCAAATGCTATGTCACTTAAGACAGATGTGCAGATTACCTAACTATCTTTCCTGTGAAGGCCCAGTACCAGACCCCTTTCTCCCTCATGAACTGCCAAATTATTCACATTAACAGTCATGGTTACTAACGTTAGTTGAGATGCAACATCTGACCGAGTTACACAAAGAATGAAGCCAAACTCAACTGATAAACCCTGCCAAATATTAACACATTGTTCTTTGGCCTGAAGCTTGATAAGGCCCATCCCGGTTGTGCAAACCAGGCTTAGAAACCTATATCTAGGCCCATGCACTTTACAGACCAATAGCACGTGTGTTTAGAAGACACGTTTGCTAATTAACTATTGCATCCTAAATAGTCTGAGAGTGCTCCAGAACCCACCAAGGACGTTTTAAAATAGAGCATGCATTGGATCTCATGCACTGCATTGGGTGCATTTGCATAAAGCTGTGAATGGCAGTGTAGTGTTAACGGTGGTACAAAATAGTTGCAAAACGCACCAACGATGTCGTAGAAGTAAAAACAAATCCAGTGGAGCATGCCAACGGACACCCTAAACAAGATTTTGTGTCCACCCCAATTTCGAGCCAGAAAATATAAATTCGATTCTATATCGAATACTATCAACAATACATGTAGTATGATTTAATATATAATAAAGATACAAATAACCAGAGTCTAATACCTTCTGCAACTCATGTCCGTCTTCAATATCATTTTGGCTCATCGTGTCTGTTTGCCGCAAAATACGGCGCATGTCAATAACTTATAAATAATAGGTTATACGTATTAGGTAATAAGCGACAAGTAATAGATAATAATTGTTTAATAATTGTTAAATTATAAATGTCCCTCCAGGGCTTCCGTACTAACCTAATATTCTTAATTTCTTTTTTGTTGTAAATTATTGCATTCTTTTGCATAATTTAACAGGTCACTTGTGTTTAATATTGTACGGCCATACCAGGCATTTTCAAGTAGCTATTAAATTTTTTGTTGTTGCTTGAATGCATCAAAATCCGGAGTCCCGAGTTTGATTACCATACTAAGCAGATTAAGTGACATGAGGATTTGAATCAAATAAAGTTCGTTAAATGGACGGAGTAAAGCACCATCCCACTAGGCTGCGGAAATATTTGGATTCGCCTTCGACTAACCATATTGCCAAATAAACTTATTCATTCAAAGCACTAACCTAATATTCTTAATTTCTTTTTTGTTGTAAATTATTGCATTCTTTTGCATAATTTAACAGGTCACTTGTGTTTAATATTGTACGGCCATACCAAAGTTGTACATTTTGAACCGTTTAAGCATTTCTACTGAAACCTTCGATACTATATTACATATTATGTAGGCGAAGTTAGATTAAAATCCTAGCAACAATGAGGTTGTAAGATTATCAGAAGACATACAACACATCTAATAAACCTTGAACATTGTGCTTAATTTTCTTCCTGATATGAGCAAATTACGAATGCGCAGTAGACGCGAGTAGTTTTACTATTTCTGTAACCATCTTATCGGGTTTTTGCCCAAAGAAAGAACGCGGTTTATCAATAATGACAATATGTCTAAAGTAAGTCCTCACATACATAGCGTCTACGACTAGGTTTTAATGAGACTCGTTGTACATCTGTCTACTGTGTCACTGCTGACCAACCTTTTTCAGCCAATGTCATAAACTATCGGGTACGATCAAGTCTACAAATGAGACCATATATGTTTTATGCTGTATTTGTATTACATATATACCCTCGAGGATTTTACAAACGTTCCATGATAATAACAGAATGGATGGGAAAATAAGCACTTAAAAGCAACCATCGAGCACGGCCATACAAGTCACAAGGACAACTGCACAACTATATAAGAAGAAATAGACAAGAGGAAATAATTCTGAACAGTTACAAGCCTACAAACACGACTTCCCACTACGACAACTTGCTGCATCAGTCAGTCTGACATGTCCGGAGGAAGACACATCAGACAAGAATGAACCTCAATGTAGGGTTAACGCATGCTTTTTCGTGCTATTACATCTGCAGAGTCCCGAGGGACGGTTGGTGCCCAAGCCCGTTAGGGCGAGGGCACCAACATTCCCGAGGGACTCTGCAGATGTAATAGCACGAAAAAGCATGCGTAAACGCTATTATAACATAAAAAGATCACTTTATTAGTATGTTTTTCAAAATTATGACATTTTGGCGGGACATTTTGGGCGACGTCGGGAAAACAAACGCGATGTCGCTTAGCAAACGTTACGTCACATACAAATTTTTGTTATGAGCGTCGACTCGATAAATACCAAGAAAACAGTGACATTAGGGTTTGTTTACGTTTATTATTTTACTATTATAGAAAATTGATTAGTAGTTACAATTAGAATGTGAATTACATTTCATATAGCGTTGTAAATCATTTATATTTGTCGGCTTGGTCTTGAAATGAGCATACTTAAAACTGAACGCCAACAGCGCGTGCGCGCGAGAATCTTTACAATAACTTTTCTTTTTCCCCCCGTTTAAGTATGAGGAATATCACCGTTTTATGCTATAATGACTAACACAACATACAAGGACATCACTCTACGTAACACCAATAACAATTTACAGTTTGTATACAATTTTGAAATAAACGATGACAACCCTACATGCAGGAATGATGAGCTCCGAAAGTTTCGAAGAGTGTCTTCAAAATGAACACACTTGAAAAATCTTACAGTATGAAGTATAGTTTCGTAATTGTTTTTATTCTTTCTTAGATATTAAGTGGACAATACGTGCATGCATAAAGAGGTTATGGCTTCCGCTAATGTTAGAACCATGGCAAGTGTCATAGGGAACATTTTACAGTGTTCCTAACCTCACGACCATGTGCCGCTGCTTACGGAACAGAAATAGACTGCCTTAACCATGCAGCGACCTCTGTATATCATTTAACTTACATAACGCATACATGTATTTGTCAGAGTAGGACATATTTGTTACATCAAGTTGACTCTAAAAAGGTTCGATGAATTGACCTTGTGACCTAGTTATAGCCTCAGTCGACCCATTATAGTAATGGTCCACAATTTTGTTGAGATGATGATTGTGACCAATGTTTTTATTAAAATTAGATCAAAATTGTGACAACTAATGACTACACAATGTTTTTCTATGACTTGATCTAATCACTTTGGTTATGATCACGGATGACACAATATCGAACTTGACCTCGATTGTGTTTTGAGATGTTAATTATGACAAAATTTTATAATAATTAGGCCAAAAATGTGACCAATAGTGACTAAAGCAATTGTGGACGGACAGACTGACGGACATACGACGGAAAAATATTTCATATTAGATAGATACGTTATGCCATCTACACTTTCTTTTTTAAATCTTTCAAGAATGTGTTAAAATATACTGGATAAAAAGAGTTAATGTCAAGAGATATGCCCAAGCGTTTCAAAGCGCTGTTCCTATATAATCATTAACGCCAGATGGAACTGATGTTTTGCAGAAAACTAACTTACACGAACGAACTGTGCATCAATCACTATTTATGCAAGGTGAAGTAATGGTGTTACGATCGTAATATTTTAACTCTTCCAATCAATGCTCATAGCGATGTAAAATACGATATCATCAAGTAACTGTTCCAATTAAAGGTTGCTTCAACACATTGTCACATGAGACTTGATCAATGATAATTTGAATTGTATCGACATCGTGCGATAACGAAATAGTGAAATATCCATTACAAAATAACGTTATAGTAATTTCCCGAATTCGGCTTACAGTGTATGTCCAATTTACATACAATAATTTGTTTCTTGTCAAACTAGAGATCGTAGCATATATTGCAAAGACATCAATTTTTGTTCTGGAATTGAAGGGATAAATCTTGTTACTTATTGTATTGAAATATATAAATAAACTATAAGTATATATATTAGGGGATTAAATAGCCAGCGAAGCTGGCTATTGTAAATACCCATACCAATAATGTCCACGTGCGTATCTTGGTCGAGTCTCTGCAGGTACTAATGCTTTCAGAACATATTATTTCCGGTCAAAAATTTCAGGCAGTTTTCCAAAGTAAATGGTCCTTTGAAAATAAAAAAAATAGTAATCTGTAAACGGTTGCCCCCTATCATTTTCTTTCGAATTATAACCATCTTTAAAAATATTCATTAAATAAAACAAACTATTTAAATAAGCAAAGGGAAGTAAGAAATACGCTACTGTACTGGATACACGGCGCCAATACAAGACGTGATGTCATGACGTCACAGATAACAGGAAATGACGTCATACCAAAAGTACGCCAAATAGACTCATGACTTTACGTTGCAATGTATAACACATCAGTATAATATAGGTGAAACTCAAGGTTAGGGATGCCTACACTTATTCCAAATATAAACCACAGATACATAGCCTATCTAAAATTTTGAATAATTATTATTTCTGGTCTTAAATTTAAAGAGGAAAAGAGATCAGTTGCTGATCAATAACTATCTTTGTATATGCCTATTGTATAACATCTAAATTCAACTCATATTTAGTCAGTTTCTATCTGAAACATAGCTTAGCAAATATCCAATGTGTATTTAATCCCTCATTTAGGCGGTGCCTTAGTTCATATTAATATTTGATATGTCGCTGGCATAGATTGAGAAGGTCGTAAGTACAAAATCGATCTTTTGAGATACATGACAAAAACTGTCCGAAAATTACTCTTTACTTAAGGTTAACTAGCAGTTTCAACATCAGTTTTATTTTGTCAACATGTCTCGCCTATTGACAAGCTCCGATGTTCACAAATATACTCAATAATAAGCGCCTCGTGATGCAGATGTTAAATATGTTTCAGTCTAGTAAGATCGTAAGTAGTACTTACACGGGGTGTTCAAAAAGAAATAAAACTTACTTTCTTACTTCGTATTGACATAATCTTTAGCAACAAAATTTACATGAAATTAAAAAAATGTCATTGACATTTCATATAGAATATCAATAGTCACTCCAGTGAAGAGCCTTGACATTTCATACGAAAATGTAAAATGACCTTTGCAAATCTTATTGAAACGAAGTATTAAGAATTTACTTCATTATCCAACTGGTACGCTTTGCTGTATTAGTGATTTGGAAAATTACCGTAAATATAAAAAGTTAAGCCGTGTTTTGCGAATATGTTATTCTGAAAGAGATTTTCTGTCTTTTAATGACGAAACATCGCTTGTGAAACGTCAAATTTTGCTTTCCCCAAACGAAATGGTTACGGCCAATACTAGTATGTATGTGATCTGTATGTAGGGCTAACGCAATGCTTTTTCGTGCTATTACCTCTGCAGAGTAACGAGGGACGGTTGGTACCTAAGCCCGCAAGGGCGAGGGCACCAACACTCCCGGGGGAATCTGCAGATGTATTTAAGCGGAAAGACTTGCGTAAACGCTATTATAGCATAAAAATAGCACTTTTTGAGTATGTTTTTCTAAATCATGATATTTTGGCGGGACATTTTGGGCGACGTCGGGAAAACAAACGCGACGTCGCTTAGCAAACGGTTACGTCACATAGTTTTTGTTATGTGCATCGACTTCAGGGCCCTTATTCACCAATATTTTTTATAGACTTAAGTCTATATTTGAGGCTTAGGCTAAGTCTCAAATTTAGACTTGGACTTATAGATCATAAGTTCAATTCACCAAACTCCTAAGTCTCAATTTTGGACTTAGACTTACACTGATAAGTCTAAAATCTTAAGTCTACTTTTTGTAGACTTAGAGTGAAATCCAACATGGCTGCCGCTGCACAACGCAGACGACAGATTCAACGAAATGTTGGAATACGGCCAGAACGGGTGATAATAGACAGGGCAAACCCCTTAGAGATTTTCACTGACATTGAGTTAGTCAAACGGTATAGGTTTTCTCATGAAAGTATTCTGTTTATAACAGATATATGTATTAATGTCAGTCGAGCCACCAGCCGGAGCCTCCCTATACCACCCGTTCTGGCTGTGTGTTCCTATCTAAGATTTTTGGCCACCGGCGACCTCCAGTTGACCGTCGGTGACAGCTCTGGTTTGTCGCAGGCCACAATTTCCAGGATATCACGGCAAATTAGTGGAATTTTGTGTTCAAAAGTACGGGAATATGTAGCTTTCCCTGGTGACAACATCGCAGATGTGAAGCAGGAGCTTGGTCGAGTGGCAGGTATGTATGATTAACTAGTAATAAAAAGAAAAACAAGTTTACCTTGTCATGCAGACGCCATATTTGTTTGTTTTAAATAATGTCGTAAGCGGCCGTCGTTATAGATAATGACTCCTACGTGAATTCGCATAATGTGCGACATGGACTGGAGCGGAATGGAAGCACTATTCGTTTCGTACACTGTAAATTTCGATTGCTTCGTGAGGTGCTTATAAATGTTTGTTTAAGAGTGTTAATCAATTTACATAGTTCTGAGGTAATCCAAATAGGAATGGATGTAGGCCTATGCACAGTCTGTTTGTACATCAATTAATCAGTAGGCCCTAGAACTTGTTTTTTTATCAATCGACTTGGAACAATCATTTTCATGCTGTTGACAATCAATATCAGCATAATAACAAAACCAATTATTCTTACTTCTTATTCTTCCAGTGAATGGTCAGGAGTCGTAAACCGACTGTATTATGACCAGTTACAAAAGGGCGCAACTCATTGATATTTATGATTGACAGTATACATGTATATTGTAGACCTACAGTTAATTAGATGCGACCCTCGACCTTCTCTTTAACTTTAATGGCACAATTTAACAACTGATACACCAAAAGGACATATTTTTTCAAGCTTTATAGCTTGATCGGAGTTGCGAACATGTGAATAATCAATGAAAATCATCTTTCACTCAGAAAAATATATAGTTCCTTATTTCATTTTAAAAATTTTGAGCCACCATGACTTGTGTGCAAGTAGTACTAAGTACATGGATAGTTTTATGCCATATGGTAATTATAGAAATTGACTGTCGGGTACCGTTATGGTTTCTATTGATATTCCCTGACAGGAGCAATTTACTCACTACTTACATTCTAGTATTTGGGCCTGATGTTGCAAGATTTTATATCACACAGAATTCCATGTATCTGGGTTATATAACCAGTATGTATAGCTTTATATGTAACGAGTGTAGTATCATGGGCGTAGGAGCGTCTTCAACGTTGGGGGGGGGGGGGGGCAAACATTTGGCAACGATTTACAACTACCATTACATAGGTTCCCACATTAAAATAAACATTACATAACAATCTCTGTAAATCAAGACCCTTTGGAATCTGCAAAAGTCTGCCCTTTATCAGAGACTGTTGCTCAACAGATGTTAAATTCAGAGTAATTAATACTGTAGAAAAGTGACTTCCTTACAAATATATACTTTACCTGGTATTGAATATAAGACTCAAATTTTCCAAACTCTTCTTAGTGCTAATACCTTTCATCATGCACATGTTCAAGCTATGATTGTTCATGTAGGAACATTTCAAAGAAATTCCACTGAAACAGTTGACAAAGTTGAATAAAACATAAAAGACTTCTTCACCATATATATTAAATAGTGTGTCTTGTAATAATGAACATTGCATTCAAGCAAGCCAGCCAACATGTATTTTAGTTTAGTAGAAAATGTGTTTGATATGCCTATTACCATATACTAAATCGTATTCTTAATAAGAATTAGTATAAAGACCAAGTTACAACAACAACAAGGTGCCTGTATCATTAAGTGTTTATTATCAAGTTTCAAATGTTGAAGACAATTAAGTGCAATCACGTGAACACAATAACTACTGTATTAACTGAAATGAAATATCTACATGCTAAATTGCATACATATGTAGGTACACACAACGAAACATGAACAATAAAATATTGACTTGGAAAATGAGATATAAATTGATAAGAACCCAGTCTATCTCAGTATTATGACTGCCACTTGTGTCTGAATAAGCATGACTTAAATAGTTTTGCTGTTATTCAACCAATTGTAACAGATCAATTGAGATGAAAGAAGTGATCCTGTTATGTTTACAGATGAATTTGCCTGATTTTTTTTTATTTATGAAACAAATAGTTTGATAAGAATGTTGCAAAATTCAATTTTGAATCATATAAAATTTAAATATTCTATTTATCAAATACTGGCCAAAAAAGGATACTTAAATAAGAATAAGGTGATTGTTGAAATATTCATTATTGACAGTACTTGATTTAATTATACCGACATATAGTATGTGGTATAATCAATGAATGTAAATTGTTGATTTGTATTGTTAATGCACATTTTGTTTTATCAATGGACATATATATTTGAAAGTACAATAGAAAGGTCAATGGGTGTGTGATACAGTAAAAATTGAAATCTGCTTTGTTACTACATAAGATGTCATATGGCATGGTCATAGTTTGACTATGACATTTGGTATAGCTAAGCGAATTAGACACAAACTACTTGACCTTTTGATAAGCATTAGTTAACAGTCAATATCTTGTCTGTATTTATAACCTCATGTGCTTGTTGAAATTGATATATTCAAAGCAATAACTTTGTAATATAGTCAGGTTCATGGCAAATTCGTCATGCTATGCTGAATCCAATATAAACCATGTAGACATTCTTTTTGGGGTGCTTAATAACATAACATTGTACTAACATTAACAATAAACATAGAGCCAAATAGGCAATTAACAAAAAACACTTCGAACTGTCCCGACTTTGACTACAAATCCAACATGAAATTAATGCCTGGTTTTGTTTTCGAATTAAAGAAAATTTCTTCTTGGGACTGTAGTCCAAATAGTGTCACGTGGTATTGCTACACAAGTGTTGAGGGCATACTTAATTCATCATAATGATTGATAAAAAACATTTGACAATGTTGAAATAACAGTATAAATTAGTTTTTATTTACATCTAAACAAGTATACACTTTTCCTTTCATTATTTGTTTCAGGTTTTCCTAATGCAGTCGGGTGCATTGACTGCACACATGTGGTTATATCTAAACCCAGTGAACACCCAGAGGATTACATTGGCAGGAAAGGAAAGGCCTCCATAAATGTGCAAGTAAGTAATTCAAATCACTGATTATAAAAATGTTCATTTTCAAAGTGAATGCATTTGTAGAATCATTTTCTCAAAATGACACACGGAATAGGAACTAACATACAGTTTCTAAAGTTTCTTCTATATTGTGATATATAGGATCTACCATGAGTTTTCTTTTAAGATCAACATTTCTTAAATGAATATAGAATAAACAGTTAATAAGCGAGACTCTGGCAAGGTTAATAACTTTCTTTTTCGGGATGAATTTAAGAAATGTTGATCTCAAAAAAAGAAAACTGGTGGTATATTCTTTTTATCACATTAAAAATAAGTTGGTTTTTTTACCAAACAAAAGCAACTGTATATAGACACTAAAACAATGCTTTAAAACTGCAAAGAATTACCATTTATTCACATTACAATATTTGAAATGTTTCAACATATCTTTTTCAATATATAAAGAACATAGTTCATAACTAAATTAGTAAAATATGCTTATGAATAAAGGATTATGTTTACAAATGCAAAATTTACATGTTGGAGAACATAGATATGATGACAGAAATTCAAAGACAGTAGATTTAATTTCTCAATGTCCATGGCTCAATGCTAAATCTCCACAATACACTTTCAAGCATAAATTATCATAAATGTATATAATTACAACATATTTGATTGTTCAAATTCTAAGACTGAATTACAAATTTCAGGCAATTTGTAATGCCAAATGTGTCATAACCAGCTTTAATGCTTCCTGGCCAGGACGAACACACGATTCCAGAATTTGGAGTAACAGTACTCTAAGGCAGAAGTTTGAAAATGGTAATATTTTTAAATACAGATCAACATATTACTGAATTACATGATTGGGTGTGTGCTTAAAAAGTAAATGTTCAACTCGAAGCAATCACATGTATTAAGTTGTTAATTCTCATTAAATTTATTAATACAGCCAAGTTTACCCATGTGGAAAAATTAGCAATTATTGTCAATTTATATAACAATTGAAAAACACCTACATCACTATCATGTATAAGCAGCTATATTTTGACATAAAAATTTAAGAACAACATGAAACTGCCAATGATTCACATTCCCTTATATTACAGTTTATAAATATATTCTTGATTGCAAATCACATTAATTTAATTACTTTCTCTGTCTTTCAAATACACAGGCACTCATTCAGGCTACTTGCTGGGTGATAGTGGTTACGGATGCTCAAGGTATCTCCTTACACCAATACTCAATCCAGCAAATGCAGCAGAGGATAGATATAACCGTGTTTTATGTAGAACACGCGTTCTGATTGAACAGACATTCGGTATGTTTAAAAACCGCTTCAGGATTCTCATTGGCAAAGTAAGGGCAAAGCCTTCCACATGTGTTCAGCACATAACAGCATGCATTGTGTTACACAATATTGCGATCCAGCGAAGGGAAATTATTCACATTCCAGACGTGGACTTTGATGCACCACTGGTACCAGTGAACATTGTAAATGATTATGTAGATGGTCGTGCTGTGAGAGCCTATATTATTCAGAATTATTTCCGATAAATTGTTACATGCTATGTTATATACGAGTATACTATTGCAAGTTGATATCTTTCACTCATCAAGGATGTTCTGGTATATAACTTTACAAACATTAGTCTGTGTTTCTTGTCCATCAACAGGGTTTCCACAAATATAATAATACCATATTCCCTGACCCTTCCCTTAACAGACATCCTTTTTCCCTGACTTTTTCTAGCTATTGTTATTGTTATAGCACAATGGCGCAATAGAAACATTGAAAAAGAGGTAGCAGTTTTAGGCCTGTTGATTGACATTCAAAAGTATCGCAAGCCAGCATAGTGATTGCGGATTCTGTTTGGATTTTGGTATTTTCATCTTTAATGAAGAAATCCATGAATTTAGCTTCATTTACAAACTTCACGGACTATTTCAAAATTCCATGACCTTGAAAAAATTATGTTATTCCCTGACTGTGGGAACCCTGATTAAGCTGTTTCTGAATAGGCTCATTGGTTATTAAAAGGTCTAGGGCATATCATCAATAAGAACAAGGCTATCAGATGTTTACCGAAGAGAACATTCATGTTTGCCTTGATATAGCACACAAATTATTTGGTTACCAGTGTGTTATTTAAGATAACAATAAAAAATAAAATATATTCCTGTTTTGAACAGTGCACAAAATTGAAGAGCTTAAGCAACTTCTTACATTGAAATCAACATAAAACCAGTACTGTAGAAAAACCAACATCATTTTTACGCAGAAAGGTTTGTATAGCTTGACTATTTTGACTTCAGCCTGACCTTTATGCAAGAACATATTACAAGGTTCTTGCATTGCATATATCAATTTTCGCAAGCAAATCATGCAATATTGGTATTTCAAATTTGTGTTTGTATTACATCTCGAGAGCGTCTTCATGATACTCACCGATTATGAAAACATACAATCGGTATTGTAAACGTAGGCAATATATCGACTGTTAAATTATGCTAATCAAAAGGTCAGGCTTTTGTCAAATTCGCCAAGCTATATTTGTACATCAAAGGCTGTTATTTGTATTTAAACGAAAAAAAGTGTGTCATTATATAACATAATACTACTCATGTTTGTTTATCAGAAAGGCCTGTGTATGTATTACCTAGCAGGGCTTGTGTATGTATTACCTAGCAGGGCTTGTGTATGTATTACCTAGCAGGGCCTGTGTATTCATTATCTAGCAGGGCTTGTGTATGTATTACCTAGAAAGGCTTGTGTATGTATTACCTAGCAGGGCTTGTGTATGTATTACGTAGCAGGGCTTGTGTATGTATTACCTAGAAAGGCTTGTGTATGTATTACCTAGAAAGGCTTGTGTATGTATTACCTAGCAGGGCTTGTGTATGTATTACTTAGCAGGGCTTGTGTATGTATTACCTAAAAAAGGTCATTACCTAGCAGGGCTTGTGTATGTATTACCTAGAAAGGCTTGTGTATGTATTACCTAGCAGGGCTTGTGTATGTATTACCTAGAAAGGCTTGTGTATGTATTACCTAGCAGGGCTTGTGTATGTATTACCTGGAAAGGTCATTACCTAGCAGGGCTTGTGTATGTATTACCTAGAAAGGCTTGTGTATGTATTACCTAGCAGGGCTTGTGTATGTATTACCTAGAAAGGCTTGTGTATGTATTACCTAGCAGGGCTTGTGTATGTATTACCTGGAAAGGTCATTACCTAGCAGGGCTTGTGTATGTATTACCTAGAAAGGCTTGTGTATGTATTACCTAGCAGGGCTTGTGTATGTATTACCTAGCAGGGCTTGTGTATGTATTACCTAGAAAGGCTTGTGTATGTATTACCTAGAAAGGCTTGTGTATGTATTACCTAGAAAGGCTTGTGTATGTATTACCTAGCAGGGCTTGTGTATGTATTACATATAAAGGAATGTGTATGTATTACATAGAAAGGCTTGTGTGGAAAGGTCATTATCTAGCAGGGCTTGTGTATGTATTACCTAGAAAGGCTTGTGTATGTATTACCTAGCAGGGCTTGTGTATGTATTACTTAGCAGGGCTTGTGTATGTATTACCTAAAAAAGGTCATTACCTAGCAGGGCTTGTGTATGTATTACCTAGAAAGGCTTGTGTATGTATTACCTAGCAGGGCTTGTGTATGTTTTACCTAGAAAGGCTTGTGTATGTATTACCTAGCAGGGCTTGTGTATGTATTACCTGGAAAGGTCATTACCTAGCAGGGCTTGTGTATGTATTACCTAGAAAGGCTTGTGTATGTATTACCTAGCAGGGCTTGTGTATGTATTACCTAGCAGGGCTTGTGTATGTATTACCTAGAAAGGCTTGTGTATGTATTACCTAGAAAGGCTTGTGTATGTATTACCTAGAAAGGCTTGTGTATGTATTACCTAGCAGGGCTTGTGTATGTATTACATATAAAGGAATGTGTATGTATTACCTAGAAAAGCTTGTGTGGAAAGGTCATTATCTAGCAGGGCTTGTGTATGTATTACCTAGAAAGGCTTGTGTATGTATTACCTAGCAGGGCTTGTGTATGTATTACCTAGAAAGGCTTGTGTATGTATTACCTAGAAAGGCTTGTGTATGTATTACCTAGCAGGGCTTGTGTATGTATTACCTGGAAAGGCTTGTGTATGTATTACCTAGTATCATATCTAAGACTCATGTTTGTATCATATCTAAGACTCATGTGTGTATCATATCTAAGACTCATGTGTGTATCATTTATAGGACTCATGTTTGTATCATATATAAGACTCATGTTTGTATCATTTATAGGACTCATGTTTGTATCATATATAAGACTTATGTTTGTATCATTTATAGGACTCATGTGTGTATCATATATAAGACTCATGTTTGTATCATTTATAGGACTCATGTTTGTATCATATATAAGACTCATGTGTGTATCATTTATAGGACTCATGTTTGTATCATATCTAAGACTCATGTGTGTATCATTTATAGGACTCATGTGTGTATCATATATAAGACTCATGTTTGTATCATTTATAGGACTCATGTTTGTATCATATATAAGACTTATGTTTGTATCATTTATAGGACTCATCTGGCTTATATACATTTCTTATCTCATGGCAATATTGTTTTTATGTATGAAAGGGAAGTTTATCATGTAATGCCTAAAAAATAAAAGCAAGGAAATCATTGTCATTACAAGTGTTATTAATGATTTCAGATAGATATGTGTCGGTCATAACCAGTTTATACTGCAATGTGAAAACTATTGCGCTATAAAGTTTCGATAGTGTATGACTTATGTTATGCATAAAAAATTGAAAAATTACAAAGGGGAATGATATCAAAAATATGCAAAAAACAGTTCATTACTTGGACATGGCATTACCATTCATTAATATTTATTAACCTAAAAAATAAGGTAAAACTGTGGAAACTGATATCTATGAATGAAAATTGTGGGCTGGCAGAGGAACAGACAAAGCCTTGTTACCAAAGCTCAATTTATAACAGATGACCTAAAATACACAGATGTATACACAGAAATATTTGATCTGATGACCTACATTTTTACTACAGAAAAACTCATATTCAAAATCATCATATCACTGGCTTAGAATGAGAAGGTCATAAATACAAAATCTATAATTTAAGAAAACAATAAAAAAACTGTCAGAAAACAACACTTTACTTTTGGTAAAAAACAACTTCTTTGACTTCATTTTGGTCCAAATGACAAGTTTCGATGTTCATAAAAATAGTCTCAAAAGAAGAAATTTGATCAGTAGTACTTACGACCTTCTGATTCTACGCCAGTGATATATTGACAAAGTTTAATAATGACTTAGTGTTACCACAAGCATTACTCCAATACTGCCCCATATACTTTGTATCTGGGTGTGTCATAATATCAAAAAATATATTTTATCACTAAAACACTATTATCTTTTGTGTCAAGCTTATAATGTTTTCTAAAGTAACCTGCAAAATATTGGTGAGAACAGTAATACCACTCATACTTTGATAAAGCTCAACAAAATAAAATCTATGTAGGGTAGGCACAAACTTTTAAAAGTTAATACATATGCATTGTATTGATGTATAGATGGTGCTAAGTACAAGCTATATTAAAACTAAACTGCTCAACAAAAAATGTATTGTTATATAAAGGTATTGTAGAATACTTACAAACTTGTTGCTAAGGAATGGCAATGATATTAATGTTCAAACTAAGCATTGAAAAATGACAATACTCCTATGTGAAAAAAGCTGCCAGTTATGCTTCTAGGGTGATGCAATTTAAGAAAATCTATTACACTAAGAAGTGTATGACTTATGTTATGCATAAAAGACTTAAATAATTAAACTATTTTGATCCAATATTCATGAAACTTGGTCAGAATGTTGTTCTCTATGAAATATAGAAACTGAGTCATGTGGGGTAAAAAATAGGTCTCTGGGTCAAATCTTAGAAAAACCTTGAGTTCACTCCAGAGGTTGTTGTTTTGATCCAATCATCATGAAACTTGATCAGAATGTTGTTCTCTATTATAAAATTACAAATCAATAAGACTAATTATACTATAAAATTTCTGTCTGGATGAAAATTATGTATTAAAACAGTATTTTTAAAGAGGCATTATACAGTCGGCTCTAATCTAAGTTTGAGTAGTACGAGAGGTGTTCAACTTATTTATGAACAGAAAATGAACATCCATATTTTGTTACTCTAACAATGACATTTAATAAAAATGTTTATATTGTGTAAAGTGGTATATAAATGAAATACAGAATTCATAATGATCATATGTTGAACTTAAAACATTTTCTCACATGGTGAAAATAGATATTTTAGTTGTTTTTATACAATATTGCAAAAACGGCGTTCATTTTTTGTTCTTAAATAAGTTGAACACCTCTCGTATATCAATATATAAATTTAAGATTCGTATAAAACTTTTTTGCTATAATACAACGAAGCCGATCTGTAATAGTCATCTTGTTGATCCATTGAAATCATTGATCGATGCATAAATTCCTTCTTGGTCTCAATTAATTCAAGTGACGATTCTAATTTTTGCAGTTCTAATTTCAGTCTGGCATTGTCAAGTTGGAGATTCTCAATAGTTAGAAGATCGCACTGTTCTTTCGTGGATTTTTTGTTTTTTACCTTTGATACCATTTTGTCTATGAAATAGAAAGTATAAAAATCAAGCATATATAATTACATAATGATATTAAAATGTACCATGTCATTAATCAGCAAGAGATACTGAAGACTTTACATCGAACATGTTCATAGTATTTTGTCAAATTGAAAATAAATAGCATTGACTGTAACAAAATATGGAACTTCCTTTAAAATATTTTTTTAACCAAACCGTCTTCAATTAAAAAGAACCAAGACTCCTTTCAAAATAGTTCCAGAGATATTCCTCTTGTCTTATAGGATTGGAAAATGACATTACATGTGTGTGTCAATAGCAATGATAGTTATTTTGAACCTCAATGTCCAGACAAAACAAACTGATTGACTGACAGATGGATGGTTCATTGTCAATACATGGCCAATTCAGGACATAAAACCTTTGGTATAAGTACAATTTGATAATTTGAACCAAGACGATCGCTGAAATCCATAATTACAAGTATCTTTTTATAACAATTTCAAACATTAATATTTCAAATATAACAGATATCTTGTGGGTCAGGACTTAACGTGCAACTCCCCATTATGCCACTCTCGAAAGAATTGTGTCAGCTTGCTGTTTACTCAGTGAAGTTAAATTAAGTTTAAGCACAGGAATATCCTCTATTAAGTACTGCAAGTTTCATTAAAATATTAAGTGAAATAAAAACAACAAACCATCTTTTCTAGCAGCTCTTCTTGACAATGAATTTATGTTCTCTTGGTTTGAATGATTTTGTCTTCCTTCAAATAAAATAACTTCTTTAGCATCTTAAAACAAAGCAATGTAAAAGTCAATTGTTAACATTAGGCAGACTAATATACCCCTAGATGATAAAGGGTAATAATTCAGACAAAAATAATCTCAGCACTATTTCTTTCCTTTGTGCACTTCTAAATGTAGAGATTGTTCATATTATTCAGTTTAAAGCAAATAGCCCCCACAATCGAGATACCACTTTCAACAGAAAAATTTGTATCCTCATTAAAAATTATGACAGAAGACAAAATTGGATAAATTGCAATGGTCAGTTAAAACAAAAAATTGAATATGGAGACAACATTAATCATTAATATTCTTACAATGCAAGAGTGAAAGTGAAATTCAACACATGAACTAGTTCAACACAACACACCTGTTATATCTACAGTTTCAGAACTTTGCATGACAACATCATCGGTACTGCAACCTGTAGTGTAAAAAGACTGCATAATAGCTGAAACACAATCAAATTATCAAGAAGTGCAGATGCTAATCTGTAGGCAGCTGATGTCAATTAATAGTAGGTCTATGAATCATTGGTGTATTAATTTTTGACATAACAAATGTATTATGCAAATGACATAATCTGACACAAGTGTTATTTCCGCTGCCTTTTGAAGGTTATGTTCTAAATTAAAATATCAGGTCATTTTTCAAACCATTTTCAAGAAATACAGTTTCAATCTCCTGACAAATAAGCAGAACAGTGACTTCATATGCCTTACACAAATAAACTTGTGCAATATTCTTAAAGCAGTGGGAAGGATTATGATTTTGACATTCTTTCTATTATACAGTATAATTGCATTGTTTGCCACGCTTTGCGCTTGGTAACAGTACTTTCCTCAGGCTGACATTTTTACTGTCACCCTCAAAGCTATGTGTTATTTATTTTATTACCCCGAACTTTTTCGTCCACAATCTATTTTTGTTAGACATATTTACAGGGTACGAATCGTTACGGGTACGAATAAACTTTCTTTCAATTCCAAGCTTTGAACTCTACAGCAGTCGATTTTATGGTATAATACCTGAATTATAAGAGTTAAAGACTATGTTCCTTGATACCAAGTACTGAAATCGTTAGTTAATTACCTGATTATTTAACGGATTGAACTTTCATCATCATACTAGTCTGGTTCCCGTCATAATGTGCGTCTCAACATTGATGACGTAGGAATCAATGGCAGGGAACTCCAGCTAGTCTGTCGACCAGAAAATAAACAACTCCAATTAACCCAAAATAAACTTTGTAGCAAAAGTACCATTGCATAAGATGTACCTCACTCTTGGAATATTTGTCGGCACCAAATACTAGCCTGGATATGGAGAACTCGAACTAAAACATGGTTATGCGGGTGGAATACGCCGCCATGTTTGTTTTTTCCATAAATAAACCACGTGACATGAAAAGTACTGTCAAAAAAGTACTATCACCCTGCTGTCAGTAAAAAAATGTTCAATCACGTGGTGTATTGATCCGCTTGGTCGTAACAGTAAGAATACTACTTGTTTGTCTATGGGAAATTAACATTACGAAAAAAGTGAGGGGTAATAATAATAAATCAACTACCTGCGACAGCTAAAGCTTCACTTCTAATTGTTGAAGTTGTTGATATAGAAGGAAGTAAAAATCCTGAACACATACTTGTAGAAGTTTGGGTTGTTGTTACTGTAGATGAAGGTGCTGAAAAAAAATTAGACATGCATAATCTCCTTTTTGGTCCCTTTCCTGATTGCACATACCAAGTTTCATAAACCTAGCTTGAAAACTGTTACTTGTTAAAGAACATACACAGCAGAATTCCAAGAGGACAATAACTTGCAATCTGGAAGCATATTTAATAACCTTTTTCAAGACAGACAAGCTCAATATAGTATACCACCCTTACAACATACATTGAAAAGATGTTAAAATTAACATGGCCAATTCTGTGTCATTTTGTCTTTGGTCTGAAGGTCATCTATTATCCATTAATAATTTTGATTGAAGCATCTTCTGACCTCCATGCGCCTTTGATAAACAAAACAGCCAATTTTTCACATATGGGCATCTGTATGACATAAATATTACAGATTCTATGTCTAAGGCATGTGTAAAGGACATTTCAGATTGGCCAATCAAACTAAATCCATCTATTAATCAATATTCATACATCATCGACATTTTCTACACCAAGCAAATTCATTCGTAATTCCATCATCAATCAACCCATCAGTTAATCAAACCTTCTATTCTTTGGTAGTATCAATGTCTACTTAGGTTTCGTGCTATGTATTATTGTCAATAAGATCAACATCAATTAATTGGTACCGAAATAAATGACTACCTGCAACAGCTAAAGTTTCACTTCTAATTGTTGAAGTTGTTGATATGGAAGGAAGTAAAAATCCTGAACACATATTTGTAGAAGTTGGGGTTGTTGTTACTGTAGATGAAGGAGCTGAAAAAAAATAGACATGCATAATCTCCTTATTGGTCCCTTTCCTGATTACACATACCAAGTTCCATAAACCTAGCTTAAAAACTGTTATTTGTTTTAGATCATACACATCATAACTCCAAGAGGACAATTATCTGCAGTCGGGAAGCATATCTACTTGCCCAGGAAAACACAAAAAGCAAAAAATATTCAGTTTCAATAATTCATTTATCTTGCCAAGCTTGATAGTACTTTGTACCTTATATTTAAATCATTTGCAGTCAGGATTAAGGGATCCATGTTTGTGTATAGGTAAAATAGGACATTTAACATTATTTTCTCATGTTCAATTTGCACTTGGAAAAATACACTTGCCAGCATATCAAAAAAACCAAGTTGGGCAAGTCAGACCACAGGAATTCCACACCCTTGAGTACTGTAATAAATGACTACCTGCCAAAGCTAAAGTTTCACTTCTAATTGTTGAAGTTGTTGATCTAGAAGAAGCTAAAGATCCTGAAAACATACTTGTAGAAGTTGGGGTTGTAGTAACTGTAGTTGAAGGAGCTGAAAAAAAAATACTCATCACTTGCCTACATGATCATCAAACTGATATATAAAGTTATTAACCTGCCTAAAAGTAATCAAAAACATGACTTTTTGGGAATTAGTGGATCACAAAGTCATTAAAAAGTAAATTTCAGGATATTTTACTGTGGTAGGTACATACACAGCAGAATTCCTAGAGGACAATTACTTGCATTATGTGAGCATATTTAATAACATTTTTCAAGACAGACAAGCTCAATATAGTATACCAACATTAAAACATACATTGAAAAGGGATTATAATTAACATGGCCTCTGCCCCCTACTGGTCAATGGTATTCATTGGAGAGTCAGAGAGAAAACTCCAAGTTCTTTGACTTGACTGAGGTAAAAATATTGGTGATGTTACTAAGATTGTACAATGTTATTACAAAGAGTTGAAACTCTAATTTATAACAGTATATCTTTTTTTCAACTTGTGAATATCAAAATATTACATGTGGGACATTCAAAAAGTGCTAGGATTATTGTCATAAAAACCGCACTGTTAAAAACTAAAAATTAAATTTTATATGATATGAAATTTCAATCCTTTTTCTACAAACAGTGCACTTATGAAGGTAAATAAATATGGGGTACAAGAGTTACATGTGTTTAAACACAGTCACTTACGCCGACTCTTTTGAATGTCCCTCGTATAGATATTGTCAAAAATAAGAAATACTTACCATCACTGTCTACTCCCCCAGCTATGCCTTCCAAGGCAGACCTCCCCTCATACATTTCAGCTATTACTTCTTCAGATGGGGTCAAGACTTCGTGTGACCCGCCACCAGTAGGGGGGTGCCGTTGCTTTTGTACTTTGGTCAAGCCTGTAAAAGATAGATAAACATAAATATTAACAAGTTGAACAAGTCATAGAAGACCTTAAATAATTGCATATTCCATTATGTATGACTGATAGGGGTGTAACGGTACGCTCACCTCACGATATGATACGAACCGTCAATTTTTGTAACGGTTCGGTATATTTGGTATGATACATTATTCTCTAACAGCTGCTTAAATACTTCAATTTTTTAGTAATAATGAATTTGTTGCTTCTATAACAGCAAATAGAATGTGCCTATCAACTATTTTAAGTGAATTTAGACAATATGAAGCATATCTCAATACAATTAAAACGAGTGATACATGGTAATTATACATTATCAGAAAGCTGTCCGGTGTTTTCGTTGTCTGAATATGATTTTGCTCATAAAAAAGCTTATACCGAACCGTACCGAAATTTAGAAGTCTTGTATCGTGAACCGTGTGGGATTGAAGTCCGCGGTATTTTGTATACCGCGGTATACCAGCACAGCCCTAATGACTGAACAAACTGATGGAAAACATGATTGGACAAAAGGCTCTGTCCTGAAAATTTTTTTCACCACTTAAATTTAAATTTTCATTTTGTTGTAAGGAATGATAGTTATAATGCACAACAAGTTATGACTCAAAGATGACGTCATGTTAACCAGGATAACCTAACATGCGTCCCTTCAACGGGTTGATTACGAATATGAGAATGCGGACCGCGCCGATAGGCGATAATCAATCACGTGATGGTCATAATCAGCCTAAAAATGGCTCATTTTTGTTACTATATTTAGTAACAAGTGTATTAATAGATATTTATATATGTATGTATTAAAATGACTTAGTCCTAGACAGTTACCTGAACTTTCCACCTAAAGAAGATGTAAAGTTACTTTACATACATTAAGCCATTTTAACAACAGACAATTACTCAAACCTCCTCCATATGGTAATCATCCCACCATTGACATCTAGTTTGCATTTAGTTATTTAATACAACACAATGCAGCTTGTATCATGTATATAAATGCTTATTCAAGAAGTTGATAAATTTAACATGTAGGTTGCAACTTCTAGGGCAATTTCCAAAAAAGTCACTATTTAATCAATGATTTAATACATAATGGTGTCATCCATTATATGGACCATAGGCTTCATAGGACACACTTTATTTGTTAGTGACATAATTTTTAACCAAAACTGAAGTTATATAACAATTCATTTGTCTACTTACATTTCGATTTAGAATTCTGATATTTTTTCCGGCACATCAACCAGGTCCTCGGTATGCCAAATTCCCTGAAAAATGAAAATACAACTGTACTTTTTTATGTATGGTGACTTTATACACCTCATTTGCTCAGCAATGCTAAAGTTTAAACTCCATTTCCCAAAGGAAACTCATATTACTGGATACCGTCAGCAGCATGTGGCATGTGATTTAGCAAAAGAGACTGTCATGTTATGAATCATGTGAAAGACCTTACATTTTTAAGATCATTATAAAATGCATGCAAATACTGATTCACAGGAACTCATAAAGATAGGTTGATCCTCAACCAGTGCATTGTTAAAGATGTATCCTACATCTAAATGTACAGTGTCGAGTGGATAACAAACTTAATTGAACTCCTGATCAAAAGGTGAATAGCTGTGAAAATGGCCATGCCCCGGAGAAATGTGGGGGATTTGTCTCTGAACCAATACCCTAGGGACAACAAAAAGTTGTCAGAAACCGGGGAAATAACGGAAATATTTAACATTAGCTGTCCAACGCAGTGCAGTTGAATGGTGGAGGGTATGACAACCAAAACGTAAAAATTCTCATGGTATCCAGTTCAATTAATATTTCTTTTCATTCTAGTTCTCGAAGTTCAACAGTTACTTAAACTGGTTAACCATGTTAGCTGATATATAGGCTTTTCCATTAAGTTTGTGTCAGTATGGTATGGACCTCTCTCTATCTCTCTGAGTCTCTCTCTCTCTCTCTGACTGGTGAAAAGTCTAACAGTAAACGTGTGAAAACATATTTTGGTCTCAAACGAGTGTTACCTTCATGAAACACAATTAAATTATCAAGAAATGCAGATGCCATTCTGTAAGCAGTATGCTTAAAATCCTTCATCTGCTTATGTTGCTCAGAAATTGAGAAAATGACAACTATAAAATATTTACTTACAATGTTAATGCACAGGCGATCTCGGCCCACCTTCGACGTCTCCGCACGCTAATCTTCACCTCGCCGATGCCGGAGATTTCGCCGAACAGCAGGGCGTATGTTTCCCTTACCATGCTTCTTTATAATATGGCTATGCAATTTGACTGTCTTAGACGCAAAGAAACATCAAATGACAAATGAGTTTAAAGTCCAAATTCTTTCAGATGACACACAATCTGGACCAAATGTAAATCATTGCTTTTTGCCGATGATATGGTGCTATTTGGTAAAACGGTTGTAGAACTACAAAACAGTTTAAATTTGTTGCATGTATATTGTAAAAAGTGGGGACTAGAAGTTAATACAGATAAAACAAAGGTAATGGTATTTAGGAGGAGGGGACCACTGAAAGAAGATGAGAAATGGTGGTATGATAACAAACAACTTGATATAGTCAGCGATTTTAATTATCTTGGCACCGTATTTAATTATACTGGATCTTTTGTTCTTAACCAAGAAACCCTGTCTGGAAAGGGCGTTAGGGCTCTAAATGTTTTAATTGCCAATACGAAACACTATAATTTTAAACCGAGTGTATTGTGCCATCTGTTCGATGCTTTTGTTGGTGCTACTCTTAACTATGGTTCCGAAATCTGGGGATTCAGTAAATAGAAAGAAATCGAACGCATTCATTTAAAATTTTGCAAATATATACTTGGGGTCAAAACAGCTACTTCTAACATGGCAACCTACGGGGAATTGGGTAGATATCCATTATATATCAACAGATATACAAGAATTATTAAATATTGGTATAAAGTACAAAATTCAGAAACATAATTATTCAAACTTTGTATAATAAAATGCTTGAAAACCTCGAAACCCGAAATAATTGGGCAAACAACGTAAAATCACTTTTAGATACATATGGTTTCTCTGAAGTATGGATGAACCCAAATTGTGTTAAGGGGAAAAAAATCCACAATACTTTAAAAAAAAGAGTTTTAGACGTTTTTAAACAAATATTAGAAATAGCAATACACTCTGTACATATAGATACTTTAAAGAAACCTTGTAAATTGAATATTATTTAGAGAATTTGCCGAAGAAATTTAGAATAGCTATATCACGTTTAAGATTGTCTTCCCATAAACTACGTATTGAAGAAGGCCGATATGGACAACATAGATAAGAGAGATTTGAGCGATACTGTACCTTGTGTAATTCAAATGATATTGAAGACGAATACCATTTTGTAATAATACGTCCTGTATATAATGAAATTAGAAACAACCTTATAAAACCATACTTATTTAGACACCCAAGTGTTTTTAAATTCATACAAATGTTAACATCCGTAAAACAAAAGACTACTAATAAACCTTGGTTAATTTATTTCACAAGCATTTGACATAAGAAATTCTGTTTTAAATAATATTGTTTAACTGATTAGGTTATCCAATCCAATGAATTTATGTTTCCTGTACATTGTACATTTACATGTTCTTGTATAATTATGTATATCAAAATTTATAAAGTGTTTACATATTAGTGTTTATATTTTATGATTTACTTCATTTATGTTTATTTAAATAAATACTTTAATTACTAAATAATGACTCATCATTAAAATATCCTCCCATCAAATCATAATGTATAACAATTATTACGACGAATTGTATATTTCGATTACCGGAAGTTAAAAAATATGTATGTACTTTTTTTTGTTATTGTGTTTTGTATGACGTAATATTATGTAATTATGCTTTGTAAATATGTTCATGCTCTTTGTCAAGAAACTCTTTTGTTTACGACAATTAAGTATTCTGTTCTGTTCTGTTCTGATGATACTGCGATACTGTCTGATATTACGAAAGTGTTCTTCTGATGAAAGGAACCGTTATGATGTTATATAGTCGTATCTTTTATAAACCTTTCTCATGCTATTTTAATTACAAGGGTCATTCAATGCATAATGCGAACTAACAAATATATGTTTATATATACTATTAATCATTAAAACATAGACATAATCATCTAAAGTAACCTTTCGTATGGTCAATGACCAACTTCGATAATTTCGACAGGCTTTCCATCCCCGTTGCTAGGCAACTTCGCACATACACTTTTAACGACTTGTTCACGGCCTATTCCTATGTTTTCATTCCAATGTAAATTAGCAAGTCGAATTTTCAGGTAATTGTAGTCTTGTTTCCCGCTGATAAGAACATATCTACGTCTTATCTGTAGATCACAATATGGATAGAATGTTTTGTTCGTCCACAATGAAGCGCCAAAGCAAGCCAGTGTCGAGTTTGAAGTGACGTTCCGAGCGAAACCCCTGAACATTTTTATTTCTCTCTAAAGCGTCTTCCACTAGTCTTAATAAAGTGCAGAAATAGTGATTATGACATTTGAATACGTCTTTCACAAAACTATATTCAACATTCACCTCCAACCTGTATACACAGTTATGCAAATAGATAATAGACCAAGCATGAAAATATCAAAATAAAAATCCGTCGGAATTTCCACGTTCCGTCGTTACCTCAGAAATATCACGAGCGTATTGCCTTGACAACACTTGTAGAGGTTGTGTTATTATATTGTATATAGTGGGGTATTGTGTCTTCTATTAAACTAAATTATACAGCTGATTGTTGCTATAAATTTAGTTCTAGAGAATATAAAGTCACCACCTACTTATAAATCCAGATAATTCATACTTTTGAATCAATATTGACACAATTCTATATTTTTTGAAGAAATATGTTGGACTTAACATACAAACGACCACACCTACATTTAAATAACACATTTTGATATGTTAAGACGCATGTGCACTGCCTAGGTCTGTAGAAAATAATCAAAAGCAATATCGCACATCCAAGTTTTAAAAGACCATCGCCTAGCCTACATTGCCTAGCAATCCACACATGAGAAACAAATACAAAGCGTACAATTCGTATCCCTCAAAAGGATACTCCAGTCTAGCCTATGTACTGACATGCTACATGGTTTTACCAGTGCACGCATAATCATAAAGGGGTGTAACTGCAAATAATAACTACGTTGAAGTAAGGTGCGATACTGTTAAATTTTACATACACTATAAATCACTATGTCACAAGTATAGTGACTATAAAGCTGTCTGATACATCATCTGGAAATAAGTATATCCTTTGTAATTATTGTCAAATATTGTAGTAAGCCGAACTTATACATCAAAAATGAGTCTTAAGACTCATCCATTCATTAATGATATGTCACGCCTCTGTTCGATGAAAACCGGTCGCAGTTGAAGTCGAAACAATCACGTCTGGAATGTTTTGTATTCCTTGTTATTGGAGGGGTTTTATCAATAACTTGATAGATCAAGGCATTTGTTTTTTATACACTTCATCAATAAAACAATTACATGGTACTTATTCAACATGTATACACTGTGCTATATAAATAATTGGGAATTTTGAGTGCTTTACTTCATATGGCAAAACATTGTATTAGACAATTCTTTGCTCACCGAAAGCAAACATTTTAACTGCATCAAATACTACTGGTACGAGAGATGTTCAATCAGTATTGGCGTAGAGGATGTTGTTATTTACGTTTTGAAGATCCCAAACTCGAAATAATTATGTTTACATTTTCCTTCTTTAAGGACATTCGTTCCATTTCAGTTGAGCGGAAGTTTAAAAATCGCAGTCCCTTAGACGTATCTCAAGCATCTAACTACCATGATCAAAACGTATGCAAATGTTTAAAATTAATGTGGTAGCACATTTTTATGTCTTATAATCGCGATAATTCTGCATTTTAAATACTAATTAACAGTATTGATAAAAAATCGAAGAAACTACTGATGAGGCCTTACGTATGATTTATTCCAAATGGTTTTAAATACCAAATCTCACGAGTTGGTTACAACGTTTGTAAAACGTAGAAATATGCGCTTGATCATATCAAAACTAGTTACTATTTT
The DNA here is from genome assembly GCA_963678985.1 of Spisula subtruncata. Taxonomy (NCBI): domain Eukaryota; kingdom Metazoa; phylum Mollusca; class Bivalvia; order Venerida; family Mactridae; genus Spisula; species Spisula subtruncata. Next base: position 23,724,280 of record OY787662.1, on the reverse strand, counting down.
ATAACCGCACACTAAGCTATCTAAAAGAAGGTTCTTTTTTGTTCATTCCTAAAGGGTATTGACAAGCAAATGCAGGAGAAACAATCCTTAAACTGATAATATATTGGATTATTAACATTTATTAAACGCGTATTATCGTGAAAACTATAGACAACGGATGCAAAACGTTGATTCGTTTTGTAACCTCCCCTGATTTCGGCATTTCTGAAATCACAATAAGTTCAATTTAAAAAAATCTAGCCGAGCAATGGTCATGAAATTTGCTATGAAACTTCTATAATTGTTACTGTACTTGTTGCATATACGAAAACCGTATGTTGTTCAACGATTTTTCACGTAAAACATATTTTAAAAAAATCCATATTTTAAAATATTATTTAAAAATACAAATAACTTACGAAGTGTATAATAAACTTTACTGCTTGATTCCTTACATGCGTAATTTCATGTATGCCAAGTTTTATGCTTTTCGAAACAAAACTTTTTCGGTAAAATACATTTTTAAGTTTTTAGGGGTTGTCCCCTAAATCTAAGAATATCTTAAAAACTAGCCGAGCAAAGCTGTTGGGAATTTTCTGAATGATTGGCATTGATCTGATCTTCATAAAAATGGCAGGTTTTATATACCTTGTACAGAAAATTTCAAAAGGAACGAATGTCCTTAATAGATGTTTTATTAGCAACCAGATAGAAAGTTATATTGTTAAAGCATGTAAAGACTTCGACGTCCATTGTTTGGTTATAATATAAATCAAAATTTTATTCTTAAGTTTTTTTTATTTGGCGTTGTATCTGGTGACTTGAAGCTGAATCTGGATGAAATACTATGATATTTATTATTTATTCGGTATAAGTAGCATATAACATGGCATATCATAAATATCACAGAATATAAATAAAATATTTATCTTTAAACACAATTACAAAAATAAATATCAATTTTAAGAATGTGGATATATTAAAAATGGACATGTCAAGGATAACGCAAAGGATAACGCAAAAAGAAGGGACCTCTAATTTCCATTGCGGTCCTTTAAGGTGAACCGACACAGAGATGCATTGAAAAGTATTGCACCTATGAATACAAATGTCTTTTATATTGTAAAATAAATAAAATAGATAATTCTCAAAAGATATTAACTAAAAATAAATAAAGTTGTAAAAATAAAGTTACACCACGCCAAGTAGATATTTTTTAATTCCTGTCTTAAACCTAATGCCACTGGTACTGTCCCTGATACCAGATGGAAGACTATTCCAAAGGCTGCATCCTACGTAAGAAAGTGTCTTCGTTCCGTAGGACCCAACCTTTGGCACAGCAAAGCAGCCATCTGCACTAAATCTAGTGTTGTATTTATGCATTGTATTTGAATATATTAACGCGTTATTTCATATAGTCTTGGGATAAATTATTTTTAATTTTAAAAACATGCGAAGGTATGATTTGTTCAACTCTCTTTTCAACTGGAAGCCAATTTAGTGTTTTAAAATGGTTATGAGACATGTGCGTTTTACAGTCAAGGTTGAGAACGAATCTTATTTTGAGTGACTTGCAGTTTACATAAGTTGTTTGGTCAAAGCATGATACCAGATGGAACAAGCATAATTAAAGTGACACTGAATTAGTGAAGGTGCCAGAAGTTTCTTTGCATGTTCTGTGAGAAATTTTCGTTTCCTGTAGAGAAATTTTAATCTTGCATTTTTCCTTTTTTATTACATCCACTGCCATAGATTCACATAAAAGAGTTTTATCCAGAGTAGCACCGAGGTATTTTACGGATGAAGTTGACTGAATAGATATATTATTACAAGATATATTTAACGCAGGATTGGATTTTAATTAAGGTTTTAAACAAAATAGTATAGATTCGGTCTTACCGAGATGAAGAGAAAGCTTATTGTCAACTAATCATTCACTAACTGAGTGCAAGTCCTCACTTAAATACTTCTCGACGATTGAACGGTCTTTGTTCTTGGACCAGTCATTAGGAACGATACGTAACTCTTATTTGTTGAAAACCTTATTTGAAACGGTTTGTACAAAGACCACAGCCTACAATTACGTCAATTTGATATTAATTTTGGCGTGCGTATTTCCATAATAATAAAACACAATGCCTTTCCATGAAAACGACCGCGAACACACAAAGCTGAACAAACACAAACTTCTCCCTATCCTTGTGACCTTTTCTAAAATATTATAATGTCTTGATACAGGTACTTCAGAAATTGAATGAGCTTACCTCAGAAAAGCAGTCACCTCAGAGTATACAGATCAGTCAAACCCCTCAGAAAAGAGTGATACGGTGCTATTCTTGCAACCAAGAAAACCACATAGCCAGGAACTGTCCCCTCAAGACTTAGATCTCAGCACCGTATGGTGAGATCAGTAACTATGACAACCACGTAAGAAGGGTCACAGTCAGTAAAGGGAATCCAGGATTGACACATACAGGTGCGTATCATGCAACACAATGTGAATCAACAGGGCTCGCCCAGAACCGCCCAGCAAGGGGTCATGTAGTGCGACTTCTGCCGAAAATGATGTTTAGAGGCAGATCAGGCATGAGCAGTCAAGATGTCACCACATACAAGAAAACGCCTGGGTCAGGAATGCTACATGAAGGAAATAAAGTCCCTCATTGGACCTTACAGCGAAAACTGAAGGAACGGCAATAACTGAATACCACAGATAACTGTGTTGTTATTGTTGTACTGTTGTTGTTGTTATATTATCCTTGTGTAGTAAGTATTTTTAGGAATTTTGATATTTAGATGCCGTGTTGTAGCTGTTGGAAAGTGATGCGATAGCTGACAACTGTAAATGGGAAGCAGTATTGATGGATATTACATGGTCAGCGGAGAATATTGTTCACACTTGTATGTTTTTTTCATTTTGAATATTATAGAAGTGTCTTCTATAATGAGCCACTGTATTGTATTTTGCTTCAACTGGTGATTGTTTCTATTTATTACAGGAAGTGATATCGAAGTTATATACAGATTTGGTCAAGTATTGGAATGAGTGGAGATTGGTAGACCTATACAGATTGATATGGTTGTGTTGTTATGTAGCAGAAGTGTCAAGTCCTGTGAAAAAGGTAGGAAGAAGATGGAAGTCAGTGAGCAGAAGTGAAAGGAAACAGAACGGATTATATTTTGTTTGACTTGATTTTGTTTTAGATAATGAGATGTGAAGGGTTGACCTAGAGTAGGGTCGGGTATGAGAGTAGATGACCAGTGAGGTGAAAGCTGAAGGTTGAGAATAGGAGAAAGAGTTGAGAAGGTTTGAGTTTAACAGCTGACAGGAAGAGTTGATCTGTTATAGAAGTCTGGTGACTGATGATGCAGAATTGTGGACTTGATGGAATCTTCTGTTGCTATACATTTTTGTGTATCTTTTTCTAGACATCAGAGTACAGAGCAAGTGCAGAACATGACAGTTGTTATCAGTAGTCGTCTGAGCAGTTATTGCTTCAACTTTTGTATATTTTGTTATGTTTTATGTACATTCAGTCTCGAGCAGCTGATGATGAGAAAACTGTTCGATATGTCTTCATTTTCTTTATGCTACGATCAGAGGCTGATGTTTATTGTCATAGAGATGAGATCCCTAAATGATAGAGAGACCACAGGAGTTGGGACAGGACAGATAGCAGAGTAAAATAAAAGTAGAATAACGGCAAAAGAGAGGAACTGTGAAGCAGCGATATGAACTGTGAAGCAGCGATATGAACTGTAAAGAAGCGAGAGGAGCCTTAAAGTTACTCTTAAGGAGAGAGGACAGATGTTGAGACAGAAAAGCAGTCAAGACTGATAAGAAAATGATGTCCTTCCCAATTGCTGTGTTAGTTGTTTTTGTTAAGTGGTTGACTATTTTGAACTTGTAGAAGTAAAGTTTTGTTTCTCCGACCTTGATATTACTGGTAAATTGTTTTGTCATGGCTCGTTATACATGGAATCTTGGATTTTAGAGCTTTAAGTGAAGTTTCTATTAAAGCAATTTTTTATTGTTAGACCAGCATGAGTTGTTAGCATTTTTTTTGTTTTGTCTTTTTTAAGTAATGATCTTTCTCTTATTGTCTGCCTTGTTAGGACAATTTTTAGTGTTTTAAGTACTGTTGAGTATTTTAATGCTTTTGAAGGATAATTTAGTACTTTCTGTGTTGACAGATGATTGTAGAAAATGTTGATATTATTTATTAATTCAGGGAATGTCTACTTGTCTATTGCATGATGTTTTTTGAAAGTAGGCTTGTGCTAGATATTGGTAATAATCCCTGTCTGTTGGTTGCTGAACCGTTTTGCTAACCTGAGTCTGATTTTCTTTAACATTAATTCTTTCAAATTAGGATCATTTATTTAATTATTTAAGATGCATTTGAATGATTTTAAGAGTTTTTATTAAGAGAAAGACTTGTTATTTAATTAACCGGAACGTTGGTGAAAATACTTAGATATTTCATGGTGATGTTTTGCATGTGAATTAATTGTATTTTCGACAGTATAGTTCTGACATTGGTGAATTATTACAGTAGAATCAAGAGTTTGTTCTCATATCAAATGGTAGAGACCGGAATTTATACTTTGTCTTCATTTTACTTTATTTGTTTTGAGTCCATTTGAGAGTCCATTTTATTTTATTGTATTTGTATTGTCCGTGCTGAAACGACACGCTACCACATCATCAGTAGACAACGCTGACAGATACAGTTAACCGCCAGCACGTGACAATATCATACCCTAATCTTAAATAACATTCTTTAAGATACAGCATTGCCTCGCCATAGTGAAACATTTTTTCCACATAATGTTGTCTATTTCGCATAGACTCCAATACTTTTGGCAGCGATGCATGATTTTTTTTATTTTCCGCGTAGGAACTTCGCATTTTCCCGGAACTACGCATTCAACTTTTTCAAAAAATATCACTGATAGTTTATGAACATTCCCATCAGTGGTACTACTCCGCGTTTTGCTAATGGATCCATCATAGACATCATACAACCAATTTAATTTTATAGTGTAGGTTTTGGAAATGTTGGGCAATTTTCAATTTTTGGTGCCATTTCACCATTACTGGAAACAATACTCTTATAATCCTTCTTACGACAAATATAACTTTCGGATTAAAAATGCAAAATAATAATTTACCAGCAATTTCTTGATGGTTATATAATGGTCATTTTGCCTTAAAAACAGAAAAAACATCATCCACTAAATTGTTGTTTCAAACTTTAACAAAAGGAAATATACAATATATAATGATCACATGTCGAACTTAAAACGTTTTCTCACATGGTTTAAAAGAGATATTTCAATTGTTTTTATTCGATATTGCAAAATCGGCGTTCATATTTTGTTCATAGATAAGTTTAACACCTCTCGTATATGTTTTAAAGCTTAATGCTTCCATTGTAGTATTATCGAAGCTACGTGACAATTGCTACGATTAAGACGATACAAATATCTATATTGCGACGACAGTTTATGTGAATTGTAGCTTTATCCTTTCTAATAGGCGAGGTTTATTGGCAATGCAAAGCGTTAACGCCATCGTTTTCGTTTCCTATAATATCTATTATCTCTCTTAATTTGGCATTTATTTCGTTTTAAAACAATGCTATAGATAAAAGAGTGATACGTCGCTATAACCTTCAGAATATAGTACATTGATTTTATTACTGGCTCGTTATATTTTCATAAATAAGCGACTAAATTGAAGTTCACCACCAATGGCAAAAAAGTCGATGTTTCATTTTGGACTTTAATACGTTCCACGCTATTTAATATACGTTACCATGTAAATATTCACTTAGAAATTATCATTTATGCTAATATGATATTATAAAACTGCAAATAGTTCATATAAATACGATTTTACACATGTTTATGTATTTCAAACGGGAATTATCCCGTAATGCACTATTATTTATGATAGGCGTCAAAGTTATCAATTTGCCTTCTGCAGAGTGAGGATAGCGTTACTTCACTGGAACATTTCCAAGCATTTGTGAACTTTGAATTGCTTGCATAGATTTCTATTTCAACACGCTTTTTATACACTCAATTGTCTTTATTTGTGTATGTAGGCGGCGAATGTATACTTATCCTGAACGATTAATTTCCTTGCGACAACGAGGCTGCGTAAATTATCAGAAGAAAAACAACACATCTAGTAAATCCGTGAACATTGTGCCTAATTATCTATCTAATTACCTAATTATCTTCTTGGTAGTAGCAAATAAGCAACGCGCAGTAAATGCGAGCAGTTTTATTATTTTTGTTACCATCTTATCGGGTTTTTGCCCATGGAAATAACGCGGTTTATCAATCTGTCTATAGTAAGCCTTCACATACATAGCGTCTACGACTAGATTTTTTTAATAAGACTCGTTGTATATGTGTCTAATGTGTCACTGCTGACAAACCCGTTCTCCGCAGAGGTCATTAGCTGTCGGATATAACCAATATATATTTAATGCTGTATTTTGATTACATATATACTCTCGAGGACTTTACAAAGACACCATTGTGCTTAAAAATAAAATAACATATAAGACAAGATAGGAAAAACTTAAAAGCAACCACCGAAACATAGGGAACAAAACGCTAAAAGAAACATACTAACATTAAAGGTCACAAGGACAACTTTACAAATGTATAAGGTGACATACAACAGAAGAAATGAAACTGAACAGCTATAAAAATGTACGAGGAAATCAGACAGGGAATCTAGCACTCACCCTAACTAGCTGAGCACAGAAATCAGAACACCACAACCCAACTACACTGAGCAATGCCCACAATAAGCCAAATACAAAATCCAAGTCCCCGACGAAAAATGCAGGATGACCCAATTCCACAAAGAAATTATAGAATAGCGGTACATTTGTAATTGCATGAAACCAAATGAAACACAGCCAAGACTTGACCAAGTTCGCCAATTCCCCGCTTCAAGGCGTCCCAACCGCACAAACGGATGACAAAACGGCGACGAATGAGGCACAACCATCCCGTGCAAGCCTACAAACACGACTTCCAACTACGACAGTGTGTCACATCAGCCAGTAAGACATGTCCGAAGGCAACACTGACGAACCACAATGACTACTATTCATCTCGAGGGACGTAAAATATACTGGATATATAGTGTAACAACTTTTCCAAGCATTAATCAACTAATACAAACTCAGCTCTATCATAGAATGATACCTCCCCATTGTGATAGGAGAACTGACCGAACAACAACGGGATATTGTTTCTATCATCATCGACTTCTTGCCTAGACAAATGTTTGGTCTAAGTGTTTGACAAATGCAGTACAACACATTCACATCAATAGTCATGTCCCAAGAGTATCAAGGATTTCCTGTATCTAATCATTAACGCTTATGTAATTGGCGCATTGCAGAAAAAACTAAATATTACGAACGAACCGTGCATCAATCGTCAGTGCCAAGTGAATTAATGGTGTAATAATGGCCCAAACCTCATTTCAATGTGGTTTCGACGCCTTGTCACATGAAACTTGAATAATGCTTCTGTGAGTTTTATCGTCATTGTGAAATAACGATTGGTGACTGACAGAGCAATTGCAAAATAACATTTCCCAAAACTTTACATACTGTTTGTGTCCAATTTACATACCATAAAACTAGAGATTGTAGCACTAATGGAAGAATGCAGACATCGGGACTGATCGTCTACATTCATTAATGATATGGTACGCCTTTGTTCGATGAAAACCGGATGAAAAACGACTGTCGCAGTTGAACGCAAAAATAGTAACTCCTGGAAAGTTTTTGTATTGCGTGTTATTGAGTTGGTTTTATCATCAACTTGATAGAGCAAGCAATTGCCTATACACTTCATTAGTGAAACAATTACAAGGTACTTATTCTACATGATAAGTAGTTTTTAAAGCATAATTTTTTATTATATTTGTTGAAAAGAAACTACATGTAATTGGATTAATTATCAGATTAATGAGGTTATAAAATTGTAGTTTGAATTGCAACCTATTAGACTGTTATGTGTCTTAATGGTACACAATGTGCTTTATAAATAGTTTGAAATTATACTTGCTTTACTTCTTATAACAAAACAAACATTGTATCAGACACATATTGCTCACCGAAAGATGTTTTTATTTAAATGCATCAAATACACCAAGTGTTAAATTTCATGTTTCCGTTGAAGTTCTCCGTGAAATGGGAAGATTGCTACGATAGCGGCGATACAAATATTTCTGTTCCGACGACAGTTTCTGTGAATTGTGGCTTTAACCTTTCTAATAGGTGAGATTTATTGGAAATGCTAAGCGTTTACGCCGTTTTTATTTCGGTTCCTATAACACCAAATTTATCTTTTACATTGGAATTTATTTTGTTGTTTCAAAACAATGCTATTGATAAAAGAAAGATACGTCACTATAACCTTCAGAATATTGTTCGTTTGTTCACAGACAAGGGCAAAAAAGAGTCGATGTTGTGGTTCGGACTTGAATGCGTTACACACGATTTACAATACGTTATCATGCAAATGTTCACCTAGAAATCATCATTTATGCAAATATGATATAAAAAAACTGAAAAACAAAATCCAATTTCAAATATGATATAACAAAACTGAAAAAAAATCCAATTTCAAAATTTTTCAAAACACTGCTATTGATAAAAGAAAGATAAGTCACTATAACCTTCAATCGAAAGATGTTATTTATCTAATTACGTGCAAACAATGCAGCATGCAATATGTTGGACAAACGATGCAGCCAGTATCACGCCGTATGAATACCCATAAATTTGATATATCCAACTTTTCTAACCCTGCATTTTCCACTTTGGTTGCCGGTCACTTTAATTTGCGTAACCACAGTATTAGTGATTTCTCATTCATGCCAATTGATGTAGTTAATAATCAAATTGACAGATTGTGTAAAGAAACATTTTGGATTCATAAATTACAAACACTACATCCAAACGGACTGAATTCAAAAGCATTATTTAATGTATAATTAGTGAATTTTATGTTCAATACTATACGTTTATTCCTATTAATGTTTTTTTTATATATATACTTCTATAGGAATTCATGTATTCTGATCCGTATATTATTGAACTCGAACTTTATTGATTTGTTACATTGTTTGTTTTTCCCGCAATTGTGCGACGTCATGTTACGTTAACGTCATGACGTCACACCCGTTGTTTTGTTATTGTTATTCTGAAGAAGGCCTCGGCCGAAACGTAAATATAATAATAATTCTACATAATACGTGTTGTTGTTGAACAAATTCCCAATTATTATAACAAAACTGACAAATAGACTAGTTCATATAAATTAGATTTTACACATGTTTATGTATTTCAAACGGGAATTATCCTGTAATGCACTAATATTTATGATAGGCGTCAAAGTTATAAATTTGTCTTCTGCAGAGTAAGAATAGCGATACTTCATTTTGTTCCTATTGTTGAAACATTTCCAAGAAGTTGTGAACTTTGAATTGTCAATGCATTTCTACATAAACACTCAATAGTACGTTTTTGTGTATGTAGGTGGCGAATGTGTGCTTTTCCTAAAGGATTAATTTGCTAACGACAACAAGGCTTAGTCAATTCACATCTAGTAAATCCATTAACAATTGTTCACAAGTGCCCGATTTTGAGATTGAATGTTTAATGTAAAGACGTGTGTATTAAGGGTTGTATAATGTTTTCCCAAACAATGTGTGTTGACAAATTTTTTATAGATTCCAGTTCCAAAAAAGTTGATGTAAGTTATCTACACTGAATAAGAGTTTTACAAAAACGCGCTTTACAAATTTAATGATATTTAGAATCTTATTGGAAAAGTTGGGGGTCCGGCGAGGCATGCTCTCACGGGAAAAGTTTCGAAACGAGGGATCAATCTGTTGCATTCTGGTGGTCAGAGATTTCTTATTTGCTAGTAAATAGGCCATGCTTTTCTACAAAACCAGGCTAATTTAAGTCTTCAAAGTCTGCAGTGTTTCATTCATTGCGTAGTAATCGAGTATATAGGCGTACTTGTAGCATCAATTTTTGGGGATGTAGATGTATAGTAATATGTCTTACTCTTGTGTGAGTGGCTAGGCACTGTCGGCATAGCTATGTTGCTTTGGATTGTCCTTATGCACCTAAATGTGAAGGGGTTTAATTTGTAAGGGGTATTCGACATGGAAATTAGTGTTTACTTTTTCTCAAATGCAAAACTCGCTCAATAGGTATGTGTCCCTTCTTAAATAGAATTAAAGGCAAATAACATATAACTAGACTATTTCATACAAGCAAAAATCGTTACTTTGGCGATTTTATGGGGGGGGGGGGGCGTACGCCGGGGCCGCTCCCGTGGGTCCGCCCCCATTGGTCCGCCTATGGACATCTACACAAAAGTATTAGATGACATAAATCAGAAGAAATGAAACTGAACAGCTACAAAAAGGTACGAGGAAATCATACGGGGAATGTAGCACTAATCCTCACCAGCCGAGCACAGAAATCAGAACACCACATCACAACTACACTGAACAATGCCCGCACATATGCCAAAGAAACAATAAAAAATCCAAGTCCCCGTCGAAACATGCAGGATGGCCCCATTTTACTAAGAATAATATAATAGCGGTAATTACACGAGACCGAATGAAACGCAGCCAATACTCGACCAAACACATGACAAAATGGCGATCAAGTAAAGTGAGGCACAACCATCCCGTACAAGCCTACAAACACGGCTACCAACTACGACGGTGTTTCACATCAGCCAGTAAGACATGTCCGGAGCAACCATCCCGTGCAAGCCTACAAACACGGCTACCAACTACGACGGTGTTTCACATCAGCCATTAAGACATGTCCGGAGCAACCATCCCGTGCAAGCCTACAAACACGGCTTCCAACTACGACGGTGTGTCACATCAGCCAGTAAGACAAGTTCGGAGCAAAACACAACAGGCAGAAACAAACCACAATGACTATCAAACATCTCGAGGGACGTAAAAATATACTGGATATAAAGTGTAACAACCTTTCCTAGTAATCATCAATTAATAGCTCTATCGTAGAATGAAACCTCTACCTAGTGCTTGGAGAACTGATCGAACAACGAGATGTTGTTTATATATTCATTGACTTCTTGCCTAGACATGCTCGGGCTATAAGTGCTTTTACGAATGTACGTGGGGTGTTCCACAATTAATAGGACTTTTTTCATAGCAGCACGGCAAATCAGAAATTAATCAAACTAGTTGTCTATAATTGAATTTTGATCTTTCACTGACACATATGCGAAATATCTAAGAAATTGGTTGAAAAATAATAAATTTATTAAACATTAGATATACTGTGTACCAGGGAGGCGGGTCGCACCATGACGTTATTATGACGTCGCATTTCAAGCGCAGTATTTCAATATACAGAAACATTAAATATTTTTGTTCATAGTCATCCTAACTTTTTAAATAGATCCGATATCACTGTTCCGATTGTTTAGGAGTGTTTCTGTACCCAAGTTCACAAATAATATGTTGCAGTGATCTTAGAAATTGCTCAAACATTGGAGCGACTACCAGTGTACGAACAGTGTTTATTAACTTCAACTTAATTTTCTTTAACCCACACTTGTGCTTATGATTAAGTAAATGAATCCGCGATCTGTAATCAAATTGAGCCAACAGAACACATGTGACTATATTATACGTGTTTCACCATTTCGTTGGTTAGCGCTGTTGGTTTTCCCAATGTACACCGTTGTTTGACAATCCCGTGGTTTCTGCTTATTGGCGTTGACGTCATTTTCATCCATGACGCGCTCGAATATATACACTTGATTACTGACTTACGATAACAAACATAGAGCGATTTATTCGAAATTTTGTATTCTCATGTCAAAGTCATCCACGTTATGCCATACAAATAGACGTTAATATATATCAAGTGGATATTGAGATATTCCCATTTTTTATTAGGATAGTAATGCCAAATAATAGTGTGACCCGCCTTAGTGTTGCATGGTTTCTATGACAACGCTTTGTTTGGGCATCATCAGTAACAATGAAATTCTGTTGCTATCAGTATATAGAGCATACATTGCTATGCATATGGGACACTTTTCATTCAATTGTAATTTTTAAGTAACTTATTATGAGAAAAGTCCTATTATTTCTGGAACGCCCCTCGTACAATAATTTGTTTCCCATCAAACATGATAATGCAGCACATACTGTAATGATATCTACTTTGGTAGCGGGAATGAAGGGATCAACCCGTGGTCATTTTGTCAGATTTGTTCTACTCACCTTGATTGCGTAAATCTGTTAAACCTCTATATATACCAAATGTTAGTATCAATTCCTTTATTCCGACTTTATAATATATAGTAATTCACATTATATTTCAATTGTCTATAATGTTTTAAAGAATAGCCACTGACAAAGGTTGAAGAGACGGTCATATGCTGTCATGAGGAGCAAATAAGTGCAGATGTTTTTCTGGCTTACAAAGTTATTGGTAATATTAATTATATATTACGTGTAATGTATGGCTGGCTATACCTGATACTTGTGGACAATTGATGCTATATACATTATACAGGGCCGATCAATAGTAATTACTCGGGCATTTCCGTAACTGATAAATACGCCTCGTACATGAGTGTATGGTAGCAAATTATGTTTATGCAGTTTACGGTAACGAGCAATCATCAGTTTTTCAATGCTTCAATAATACATTGAATATACCTTCCCAGAATCAAGTTATCCTTTAGTTCTCTTAGATTCCATTGTTATTTAACTAGGTCATCTGAAAGCTCCAATTCCACTTGAGGTATTTCATTTTTGCATTGATTTTGTGCCTCTATCCATTTGTCTTTAAGTTTATTAGGGGCAATAAAATATGTTTAAACTAACCATTGATTTTAGTGTGTAGGAAAAACAATGCACTTTATCATAACATGTTGTGTCGTGTTTTCTGTTCTGCTCTACAAATCCACACACATTCAAAAAGACACACACAAAGTATCTACCCTTTTGCAGGTGTGTCACTTTATTATTATAAGGAATTAAAGGATTATACTATTACTAGTACATAACTATGTATTATAGTGAACATTCCTAACTTAAACTAGAGCGGAAAACAGCTTACCAGAAATTACGATATGAGGATGTGAAAACTTTAAGGTGAAACCTACTATTTTCAAAAAGTTTTATACACTGCAACATTTTCTTTAAATGTTAAGATATGTGAACTTCTATGTTTTAGTTTCACCAACTATGGTGTGAAGTCGTTTCCATTGGTGTATCAGAATTTGTCTTGACAAGACAATTGTTAACGGCCACATTGCACAATAACTATCTATCTTGCTATAATTGTGACTTATTGGGATTTTTAACATCATTAAGAAGCTTTTATAGCGAACTTCATCCAATTGCCTTATTGGCCTTATATATAAGATACAGCTATTTTTGCATGATTTATTGGAATTTATTCACCCAATCGTTGATTAGTTTCCTCTCCGTCGAAATTACCGAGTATGCGATGAACATTGCTGGCATCCATTTAACAAAGGTGACAATGACAATGTGCTTTGAGGTAATAAAGGCAGTGAATGACGGATATAGAATCTTACTGATATAATTGTTTTGAAATTCTTACCACAACACTGGATGGATGTTGCATTTGTTGAGCATTCAAAAACTGAATTTATTTAAATATTGGATTACACTGTTTTGTTAAACGAACCTCAATAGCATTTTAATTACACCAATATAATAGCATTTATCTTTCTTAAGTATTTCATTAATGTCTTGAAATTGTGATATACAATGGCTACCGGATATTTGGATTCAAATATGTCAACAAATTTAACGGAGTCATTTCTGTTGAAAAATTCGACTCACCTTTTCTACGATATTTTAGACGCATCACATTCTCTAGTCTACACTTATGTAACATCTATTCTTCTAACAGTGCTTTATGTGCCGATATTTATTCTTTCACTATTTGGGAATGCCATGGCACTGGTTGTTCTCATTAAGATTTCACGCGAGAAGAGCCGTATGAAGACTGCATTTATCATCAACCTAATCATTGCGGATCTGTCAGGTAGGTTGATTAAAACGTATAAAAATATGCACGTGTACATGTTAATTAAAACATGACTATATTATTCACTTGTACCTGAACTTTCAGACGTATGATGTATACATGTATATTCCATTTGTCTTAGACAAAGGTGTGATAAAAATATAGATTGGATATTTTCTGTTGTGAGTACATGTACGTATATGGCATACAGTATATCCGTTGAATTGTGACAATGCCGTAGAAAACATCAAAACGCAACATTAATAACATAAATAACTTTATTTGACATAGAAACGGAAGCATATTTAGTCAAAACAATGGCGTAATAAGTTCAACACTTTGTACAACAGTAGTAGTTCAGGTGTTGGACATGTACTAGTGAGAACCATTTAGAAAAACTAACAGTTGTTTGCTATGTTGGACTGCATTTATCATCAAACTTATCATTGCGGATCTTTCATGTAGGTTAATCTAAAGATAAATATCTTATTCACGTACACCACAGAATTCAAATTGGTAGAGATGTGTGTTATGCAATTATTAAAACTCCGGGAGGTTTTTGGAGCCATTTTCCGCTTATTCATCTGTCAGTTCGTTGTTAAAATATTTCAACTTCTGTTGGTTCAGCTAGGTAACGTCACAACTGTTATTGGCCCATCTAAATTTGGGTATTAATTGTCTGATATTATAACATTAGTCTGGTTGTTACTCCACAGATTTATATATAGGTAGGTGAATCTACTTCATCAGAAATGATAAGAAAAGGGACATGACCAATGTGCCGCGCTATGACTTCTCATACGTCTAGTGTTGTAGTAAAGTGAACTTGGAATACATGTATCGTAATGCGTGGATGTCCACCACACGTTTTATCATCCATACACACAAAATCTAGTAAAGTTTGAAAGAAGCTCGGAAATATTTCGAATACAACATCTTGAACTGACTGCTCGAATGTGTTGTATAAGATCTAAAATCAGTAGAGGCTTAATGAATTTCGGTGCTGTCTTTATGGTATTAAAATTCTTAGTAATCAATCGCGGTATATCTTAGCGCTAACATATATGAAATGACGTACTGGTATATCAGCAAGTAAGATGACATTGACAGTTTTCTTCAAGATAAGTATTGCCTTCACAGTGGGTGTCAAAAGATATCTAGACAAGATAGAACGAATGGTTGGATGTACTAAATGTCAGAACAAAACCAACTCATTACCTTTGATCGATACTAGTGCAACCAGTGTGAATAAAAAACCAAACCAACTCACTACATATGATCGATACTAGTGCAACCAGATCGAATACATAACCAAACCAACTCACTACATATAATCGATACTAGTGCAACCAGATTGAATACAAAACCAAACCAACTCACTACATATAATCGATACTAGTGCAACCAGATCGAATACATAACCAAACCAACTCACTACATATAATCGATACTAGTGCAACCGGATCAAATACAAAACCAGACAAACTCACTACATATAATCGATACTAGTGCAACCAGATCGAATACATAACCAAACCAACTCACTACATATAATCGATACTAGTGCAACCGGATCAAATACAAAACCAGACAAACTCACTACATATGATCGATACTAGTGCAACCAGATCGAATATATAACCAAACCAACTCACTACATATAATCGATACTAGTGCAACCGGATCAAATACAAAACCAGACAAACTCACTACATATAATCGATACTAGTGCAACCAGATCAAATACAAAACCAAACCAAATCACTACATATAATCAATACTAGTGCAACCAGATCGAATACATAACCAAATCATTACCTATGATCGATGCTAGTGAAACACGACCGAACATTGCCTTTGATCAAAGCTATTTTTGGGCCTATATTTAGGTAAACGACAACGAAAGTCATGTAATAGTCATGTTTCTTATTACATTGTCGCTTAAAAACATACACGAGTTACAGAATTCGTGTTAAATACATTTCTGTCTGTTAAACACATGAGTAAAATTGGAACAGCCTTATTTGATGTAGATTTGAATAAGAAATTAGTCTGGCGTTACTGGCTGTGTGACGTGCAAAAGTATATTTGACTGATCTAGTGCGTGACTAGCTGTTGTTTAGATCACAAAACATCTTTTTAATTATTTGCACCAGCTAGGTTTTCTTTGAGCGAACGTTCCGCTGAGTTGTCACATTATTTATCAATTATTTAATAGGTCAACTGAAAGCTCAAATCCCTCTTAGAGTATTTCGTATTTGCATTGATTTTGTGCTTCGACCTTTTTGCCATTTGGATTAATAGGGGCAATAAAATGTGTTAAAACAAACCACTTAAATAAAAAATTGATTTGAGTGAATATAGGACAAGTTCTGTTCTTTATCATAACATTTTTGCTCCACAAATACAATAGTTTTCAAAGTCAAACACAAAGCAAATGGATTTTTGCAGGTGTGTCTTTTCATTCAGATATCATCATAAGGAATATTAAAGGATTATGTTATTGTAAACGTGACAGTAGAAAAGCTTTTTATTGAAAGTCTGAGAACTTGTAAAAGGGTATAATTATGTTAGTTTATGAATAAAGTTGCGTTAGATATACTGTAATATATTATATCATATATATCAAGATAGTGACCTTAAGTTGCTGTAAACTGTGTATCTGTAAATCGCCATTAAGTTGCCTGTGATATTATAAGTTAAATAACATTAAGTCTTTTGGTATCTATCTGTAAAGTGACATAACATTGGTTGGTATACGTATATGCCATTAAGTTGCTATTGATATACAAATGTATCAGTAAAGTGACAGTGGATTACTTGTGATATATATTTGTCAACTTGAAGTTAAATAAGGTTAAATTGGCCTGAATAATATCAGTAATGTGAATTTAAAATAACTGATAAAAATCATTAACGTAAAATTAAATTGACTAGTATATGTAAGTAAAGTGGAATTAAATTGAATGGTATATGCCAGTAAAGTGGAATTTAAGTAACTTGTAGACATGTAGATGCCAGTTAAGTTTAACTAAATTGGCTGACATATTTCAGCTAAGTGCGCTTGGTCGCTTTAATCAGATTTGTACTTGACCTATCCCAATGGTAAGATCCCAGATCTAGGAAATAAGTGTTTGTAGAGGAGGAATTAGCTTTATTTAATGTTAATTCGTGGCCATAAATGTCTTTCAACTTAATAAAAAAGTAACGATCTTCAATATTCAATATGTCACCAAGGCAACAGGGGAAGTACATTTTGTACTATTAAACGCCGTACTTTTATCCTTTTGATTTTCGAGAGACAATATGGCAGATATGCGACTAGTTGTGCACAAATAAATGACACTAATCTGTCTATAGATGGTTGTGCACAGCATGACCCAAACATTTATAAGAGGAAAACTGTTTGCTTCACAAACTTCGCCACAGGTCCACACAATTTATTTGTGTATTTGTCCACTCAATTATTCGTAAAAAGTCATAAGAATGGGTGCATGACAGAATTTCAGAACATGGGGCAGCGTAGTATATACCGCAGTGCTGGAAAATAATAAGTACTAAGAGGAGAAAGATATTGTTTTCTATACATTTTGACTATAACTAGTTAGCTTGTTTAGAATAAGAAGGTCGTAACTACATAAATGCAATTTTGTGATAGCAGGAAAACTGGCTGAACATTACTCTTTACATATGGAAAACAAGCTATTTCAACTTCAGTGTGGTCAATATGACAAGTTTTATTTTTTATGCAAAATAGGCTAAACTGCAGCGCCGTGTGGTGCAGATTTCAAATATGAATGAGTCTTCTCATTCTTAACCAGCGACCTGTTTTACAGACCACCATAAATTAATGTATAGCAGTTAAACAAGAAGCTAATAGTTTTGGATTATTACAACATGGGCAAGCACTAGAATTAGAAATAACATAAGCTTTATAAAGAACATTGAATATCAATTCCTTTTACCCAACCTTTTACTATATAATCATTCACATATTTTGATTGTCTATAATGATTTAAAGAATTGCCATAGAACCAGGTTGAAGAGAATGTCATTTGCTGTCACGGGGAGCAAATATGTACAGAAGTTTTCAGGCCCATTGGTAATATTAATGGTATATAATGATGTGCAGTGGACTATACCAAACACTTAGTGGACAATTGATGCTATAAACACTAAACAAGACCGATGTCATCGGCTTGGATAACTAATTTTGTGTGATTCTTAGCCTTTTTCTTGGAGGAATCAAATATTGTTAAAATACTATGCATTCCAATGAACGCAACCCTGTTTAAAATCATGATAAATTGTTCATCAATGCTAGACCACTATGGCATCATAGCCGACTCATTGTTGACATGTAATTGACTGCATCGATTTCTAATTCACTGATGAAACGCATTTATTAATTTGGAAAATATGACGTAATAAGTCTTCGTTGTTAATTTGTTCTATTCTGCTTTGTTCAAGTTACTGTTTAGATTAATTATTACATTTTATTACATTATAGTCTACCTGATTTGTCTGTATTTTACTTACTTCAACTATGTCGTCTATGAATGATTGCATTTATTGAATTTAAAAGAAAACAAACCCCTGTGAGAAATCATGGGTATACATGTATATTAATCTAGCATAATCGTATTGTTTCATGTAAAACGGTCTTCAATAATTGTTAAAATCAATCATGCAGTCTAACCTTTCGTATCAGCTAGGGAACACACGTCACAACTGTTATTAAACTATCTAAATTTAGATATTAATTGTCTGATATTGAAACATTCGTCTGATTGTTACTAAACAGATATCATCCAGAAACACATAAGCTCGAATATTTTAACTAAGATGTCTAATACAATTTCTTGAACTGACTGCTTGAATAGTTTGTCTAAGAGTTATAATACAATATCTTAAACTGACTGCCCTAATAGTTTGTCTAAGAGTTCTGATCAAATTTCTTGAACTGACTTCTCGAATAGTTTGTCTAAGAGTTATAATACAATATCTTAAACAGACTGCCCGAATAGTTTGTCGAAAAGTTTTAATACAATATCTTGAACTGGCTGCTCGAATATTTTGTTTGAGATTTCGAATGTAATATCTTGGTCTGACTGCTAGAATAGTTTATAGAGTAAAGGTAGTCTTTATGGCAACAGAAATTTTGGCGATATCGATTAACAAATACATCAAATGACGTTTTGGTATATCAGCAAGTAGGACGATAATCATTGACTTCACGGTGGGTTTCATAAGATATCTAGACAAGATAGAGCAAATGGTTGGATGCGCTTAGTACTATCTTAAAACCAGATCGAGTAATTGCCTTCAGTAGTTGATAAGACAACTAGACCGAACCGTGCTTTCGGCCATGGCTCTATTTGGCGCCTATATATTATCACACAAGAGGGAAGTTCACATGATTTGTGTTTGAGATTTTGAAATAGGGAACATTGCTATAAGAATTGAAATTCTCTCCGGTTTAGTATTTGATTTCTGTGATTCAGATTTTTTGCGAAACTATTCACAATAAGTGTCAGTATTCAATTTTTACATAGTTGAGCACGTGTCACAAGTAACGAAACAAGTGTAAAATGTGGTGCTTTCTGCGTATTACTGAGGTAAAATCCAAATATCAATGTTACATAAAAGTTATGTAGATTTTAACACAGCTTCTATTCCTATTTACTTACATGTAATAATTCGAATAATGACACATCAGATGTATTTGCAATATTTACGGTCTTCATCCTACATCCTACACACGGCGGCACGTATAAGGAATTAGTCTGGAGTTCCTGGTTTTCTGTGACGTCCGAAAGTATAATTGACTGATGCAGTGCGTGTCTAGCTGTACTTTAAATCACAGAACATACTAATAGCAATTAATCTACTTGCACCAGTTAGGCTTTCTGTGAGCGAAAGTCCTCCTGATTTATCGAACCTTCCATATAGTTATCATAATCACATTATTTTTCCATTAGTTAAATAGGTCAGCTAAAAGCTCCACTCCCACTTCAAATGTGTATTACGTCTTTGCATTGACTTTGTGCCTCTACCCATAAGTCATTAAATTTATTAGGGAGCAATAAAACATGTTTAAACTAAACATTGATTTAAGTGAAGGACAAACACTACATAATTATGTAGTGAAGATTCCTACACTGAAACCAGGGTGGAAAACAGCTTACCAGAAATTACGATATGGGGACGTGGAAAGGAAAAACAACAACCTCCCATTTAAAATTATTTTATGCACTGCAACATTTTCTCTAAATGTTAAGATATGTGAACTTCTATATTTTAGTTTCATCATCTATCGTGTGAAGTCGTTTCCATTGGCGTATCGGTATTCGTCTTGACAAGACAATTGTTAACGGCCACATTGCACAATAACTACTAGTATCTATCTTGCTATAATTGTGACTTATTGGGATTTTTAACATCATTAAGAAGCTTTTATAGCGAACAGCATCCAATTGCCTTATTGGCCTTTCATATAAGATACAGCTATTTTTGCATGATTTATTGGAATTTATTCGCCCAATCGTTATATAGTTTCCTCTCCGTAGAAATTACAGTGTATGTGATGAACATCGCTTGCATCCATTTAACAAAGGTGACAATGCCTATGTGCTTTGAGGTAATAAAGGCAGTGAAAGGCGAAATATAATTTCACTGATATAATTGTTTTGCTATTTAAACAAAGCACTGAATGGAAGTTGCATTCGTTCACCGTTCAAACAATGGATTTATATAAATATTGGATTACACTGTTGTGTTAAATGAACCTTAATATCGTTTTAATTACACCAATATAATTGCATGTATCTTTCGTAAGCATTTCATTAATTCCTTGAAATTGTGTTATAATGGCCACCGGATATTTGGATACAAACATGTCAACAAATTTAACTGAGACGTTTCTGTTGAAAAATTCGACTCACCTTTTCTACGATATTTTAGACGCATCACATTCACTAGTCTACACTTATATAACATCTATTCTTCTAACAGTGCTTTATGTGCCGATATTTATTCTTTCACTATTTGGGAATGCCATGGCACTGGTGGTTCTCATTAAGATTTCACGCGAGAAGAGCCGTATGAAGACTGCATTTATCATCAACCTAATCATTGCGGATCTCTCAGGTAGGTTAATTAAAACGCATTAAAATCTGCACGTGTACATTTTTGTACTACAGCTTTCAATCGTATAATGTATACCTGTATATTCCATTTGTATTAGAGTAAGGTATAATATTAATATGATACTAGTATATTGGATAGTTTCTTTTGTGAGTACATCTACGTACATATAGCATGCAGTATATCCGTTGAATTGTGACAATGCCATAGAACACAACACAACGCAACACAACAAGAACACATCACACCGCAACATTAATAACATAAATAACTTTATTTGACATAGAAACGGTTGCATATTTAGCCAGAACAATCGCGTAATAATTTTAATTTCTTTTGTAAAAGAGTAGTATTTCAGGTGTTGGACATGACACATGTACTAGCGAGTAACATTTAGAAAAACTAACAGTTGTTTGCTTCGTTTGACTCCGATCATACAAATCTCATTTATAAGTTTGTACATGCTGGGAGTCATAAATATAGCATTCATGATCACTAGTCCATTTTTCACCCATCATGTTATTTATTAACCACTGATCTAAGAGGATGAAATATAGCACTGTTATCAAAGACGGTACGCAGTCATGAAGTAGTTGTCACTCCTTTTCATTCTTAAAATAGGTTATGCTTATGGTTTCAGGCGGCATAATTGATAAAATACGTGACATTAGAAAAACTTTTCTTGAAAGTCTGAGTACATGTAGAAGATATATTAGTTTTCTGTTGTATTACATATTTATTTCCTCGTCACAAATCATCAAGAGGAATGTACGTATGTAAATAACCATACCAGTTTATTGACCTTTTTAAAATCAAATGACAATATCGCTGGCCTAGAATGAGAAGGAATGACGAAAGTAAAAAATCAGTATTTTAAGAAAACAAGGAAAACCAGTGCGAAAATTTCTCTTTACTTTTGGTAAAACAAGCTGTTTCAACTTTGGTCGACATGACAAGCTCTGATTTCATGAAAATAAGCTCATACGAAGCGCCTTGTGGTGTGGATTTTGAATACTTACCAGTTTCATAAAGTCGTACAAACGACCATCCCATTCTAAACCAGCGATATATTGATGCATATACATGTTATTTATAATTATTTCAGTCCAGTGGCATTGTTTTTACTCGTATAAAACACTAAAATAGCTTTACTGTGTTTATATATCAGAACAATTTGCTTGTGATGTAAATCAGTAAAATGAACTTAAATTGGGGTGGTTAATGACAGTAATTTGAAGTTAAAATTACAAGTATAAATTAGTAATGCAAAATGACTGGTACATGTCAGTAAAGTGAATGTAGATTTACTGGTACATGTCGGTAAAGTGAATTAAATAGTATATGTCAGTAAAATAAAATTGTCAATGACGTGAAATTAAACCATTTGGTATATGTTTGTAATGTTATATTGAATTGGCTGGTATATGTCAGTGCAGTGGAATTAAATTGACTGGTGTGATATTATGTCAGATAAGGACGTTTTAGTAGCTTGGCCGCTTTTATCAGATTTGTATTTGATATACTGCAGTTATAAGATCCAATGCAGTTACATTGCATAAGATCCAGATCTAAGAAAGAGGTCTGTGTATTGGATGTATTGGCTTTATTCATTCGTCAGGATACATTTCTTTAATCCTATTGGGAAATGTAGGAATATCAATATTCAAAAATGACATCAAGGTAACGGAAAGTATTAATAATCCCCATACTTTCATTCGCTTGGTTTGCGAGAGACAATTTAAGCATAAAGACGTGTTCGTAACAGTATAAAAACAGATTTGCAACAAGAAGTGCACAATAAGTTCACATGAGAATGCCAATAATCTGTCTATAAATGCTAGTACACAGCATGTCAAAAATATTATCAAGAAGACATTGATTTATAAACCTCGCTACAGGTCTACGTAGTCCATTTGTCCAATATATTAATCGTAAAAAGGTGACAAGAATGGTTGCATGTTAGAATTTCAGAAACGTAGTTTCCCCCAACTAAACGTGTTTTCTTCCAGTGCTATCAACTGATCTTTCATACGAGCATGAGGCAGCGTAGTATATAGAATTGAAAAATCATAAGTAGCAAAAGAAGAAGCATATTGTTTTCTATGAATACAGTCAAGACGTACTGCAGAATTCTTAAGGTTCATTTGAACAGAAAAAGTGTGTATTTTTCTTCAATGAATTATATACCTTTTTTTACAGAATAACCCCTAAGTACCATACACCATTTTGTTGCTTTAAGTTCACACTATCTATATGTCTGAATATTTTCCCTGTACCTCATTGTTATCAAAATATATTTGTAAAAGATAATTATATAATTGGTATACACTTTTCAAAATGTCAGTCACTGTTATTTGTTGATAAAATATTAGAAAAAATAGACAAATCAGTTGTCAGAGATTTGATCAAGGTCATGCCAGCCCTTTTTTAAAAATTGAAATGGTTTAAATGCATTTATTTTGAACAAATAAATACATCAACATAACTTGCAATCAATGATACATGTATGTGTGTAGAACTACTTTTAATAAATCTTAAATATTTTAGTGTATGGTGGGCCTGATGAACCAGATAGTTATTGGTTTGTAATAAATACGCCAAATATCTGATTAAATCGAGTAATATTGACTAATATTTTTTAGTTAATAATTGAAGAATACAACTTACAAACGGATTTGGGAAAGATTATTTCAAACATTAGTTTTTCTGTCTTAAATAAACATATTTTAATAAGAAACACATTGTTCATACAAAAGAAAAGGCGTTTTTATCTTTCGTCGTACTGGTCTATAACATACGTATTTTTTTGTGTCAGTTAGCCTTTTTTCTTTTAAGAATGGGACTTTACTATTGTTGATCTTTGTATGAGTTAAAAAGTTAATAAATCACGCAAAACACTACTAGCAGACGATAACTAAATATGGCAGTAAACTTACACCATATGTAAACTTACTTGTGTGTTGAAACTTTAGCACGTGAATTTCGTGGGGATTTGACAGGAGTGTACTGAATCGAATTTTACTATTTAAATACGATCACATAACGATATATACAATCGGATTACGAAACAATGGATGCAATTATTATACGTACATAATAAACACTTAGGATTGCTTTAAAAGACATATTCCGTTCGAAATTTAGATAAAATAAAGTTTGACAGTGACCGCATAACACAGTTCCGGTTATCCATTCGCTAACATGTGCTTAATTTGCCGATATACGAAAATGCGGATATTGACTTTCATATTGGACTTAAATTAACTGGTAAGGATTTTTATATTTAGCTATATCATCAATCATGAAGAACAACGCGTTATGAACAATGCTTCATAACGTTTTCGCAGATAAACTGTCGCACTATTTTAAACCACCTTTGGCGAAGTTTTGGCATCCAATACATAATTCAGTAGTTTGCTTGCCTTAACCTGTTAACGTAGACTAGTATTAATGATGAACGGATATCCACAATGTCGCTCTCGGAAAACTGTGTCTGTTTTTATTCGTATTGTTGGAGAAAGTTCTTTAACACAACTCATTCGCCAAATGATGGTATTCAGCAGGAAGCAAGAAAATCATTATGAATATTTTGTATGTAAAATCGACGTCAATAATTAAAATGATGATTTGATACTATAAGATCAATCTAGACAGTATTGATTAAAGTATTGGCGATTTAGCCCAGCCTTGTAACCAATTTATTTTGTACTGTAATATATCTATTTAAATCACCATTATATGCACTTCAGAAGAGTTTTGCATTTCTGCTAACTGTCTGATTGTTTATGATTTGCGTCATGCATATTAAGTAACACCATCATTCGTATTGTATTGTACCACTGTTTACATAACTTACAATTTTCAGGATAACTTGTTAAAATTGTCGTTTTTTCAATTTGCAATTTTCTTCGTTTTTCTTTTACAATCATGGCATGTCAGTGTCTAATTGTTCAACAAATTTATCGGCTTGAATTCTTAAGCAGCATTTGCATATGACTTTGATTTGAATGTTTTTCATGCAAATTGTTGAAACGTGTATTTCCAGGAAATAACACATTCAGCAATTTCTTACTAGAATTTTGGGCTGAAATGGCACAGTATATAAATTGGCTACCAAAACAACTTGTATGTCTTAACAATCAAAACACACCAAACTCATTGTTCATTATGACCTTTGAAGAAAGCTTTAGGCCAACATTTAACCATGCTGGAGACTATTCACATATACGTTTCCTTATGTGCTCAGTGTAGTACCTTACTG
Source organism: Spisula subtruncata (assembly GCA_963678985.1). Taxonomy (NCBI): domain Eukaryota; kingdom Metazoa; phylum Mollusca; class Bivalvia; order Venerida; family Mactridae; genus Spisula; species Spisula subtruncata. The sequence continues at coordinate 23,698,765 of OY787662.1, read as the reverse complement.
ATCATTTTATTAGTCATTCAAAGCATATGTCCACATTGTGCGATGACCGGACCATATGTTGACTCTATGACTATGCCTAACTTTAAGCCTTTTCGGACGGAAGATCTGTTATGTTATTTTGTCGTGCCAATGTTGCTCTGATTTCGGATACGTATAGGTCACTATGTTCTTTATGTGCTACTTTATGGGTGTTTAGACAACTAAAACTAAGAATTCCAGCCTTTTTACTTTGCAAGCTTGGTCATTCAACTGTTTTATTCGGCTTGTTGGGGCTCGATAATTCAGCTTTGACAATCAGTCAAGTTTTGGTTGCTGAAATTGAGTAATTCAACTGAAACTGCGACTCTCGTTTAGTTATATACTGGCCCGATAAATGGCTCTTCAATGTCACTGTGTTGCACGTTTACGTCTACGACAGTTTCTGATCGTTCAAAACACCATATACTATATGTACATGTTAGTTTGAAACGGAGCTATCGACGACGTCGCAGGTACTGTTACTGGCTGGTTTGTTATGCTGATCCTTCATTGTACTTATGAGTACGTACAATAAAGCAATCACTTTGACAAAGCACAATTTATCGTTAAGGTGAAATAATATGGATACAGTATAACGAATAGAAGTGTGCCAAATGCTTTCGTTTTGATACCTTTTTCTACATTTTTAGAATTATAAGTCGTGCCTGCATACTTAGAAACTAAAACCCTAAAATGATTAATTCAGATATTTATTTTAAAACCCCTTTATTTAAAGATGTGTATTTAAAGAATCCTTGTGTTAGTTACATTTTAAACGATCAACAACAAATTAAGATATTTTAACAGTAGATACAATACTTTATGTTTCTGTACTATGACGGAGCACTGATACTCGGTCCAGATACGCGCCCATGCTGGGAACATTGAACATAGTGATCCATACCTTAACATCAGTGATTGTTTTACCCCTGCGTCCTGCGTCCTAGACGCAAAAAAAATACAGAGGACGCAAAGTTAAAGAATATGTGCATTCCCGGGACGCATGCTATTTACAAGTAGCGAGTCCGCTCATTGTCGCATTGACCCCTCTTCCGGACTTAATTATGTCACTGATAGCCATCAATAAACAGATCCATTGATTGTCCTGGATTAATGACCAGTTTATTGCCCCATTCACACCTATGGATACACATGATAGTGTATACCAACTCAGCTGGAGACATAATTAGCAGACGAACTTTTGTTTTTCTTGATTGTCAATTTTTGAACGGTGTTGCGTGTAATTTTTACAAGCGTGAGAAACACTCTGTTAAACGTTCGCAACAATACGTAACGGCCTCCGTTGCTTTAGATCTTTAATTATTAAAGTCAATTATGTTTAAACTTTTGATATCTTGTTTGCAACGTCAATTACTGATGACATGACTGGCACGTGTGTGCTTGAATGGTCCAAGATGGCGTGAAAACAAAAAGAAGAAAAGAATGGGGGGGGGGGGGGGGCAGACAAACAATTGAAAAACTTTGAAAAAAAAATCAAACTTCAAAATCATTCACAAAATCTAAGAAATATGTAGGAGAAGTCTGACCATAGCCTTGAAGGTTATGCAACACAACCCCTAAATTTCAATAGAAATACCTCACATAAGAGAGAAGATTTCTGTGATTAATGACTCCCTACTGGCCTAGAGTAAATGCCAGCATTTTATAGCTTTTGTAACTGATATTTAAAAGATTAACCCAGGTCAGCAAGGTCAGTCTTCAAGTAGATACTCAGATAATGTACTAAAAGGCCTCCTTTGAACTTGTTAAATGTTAATTGACTCATCAATATAAATTAATAAAACACACAGTCACTGTATAGATTTGTTTTGTCCCTCCAAATAATTTATTTGAGCAAGTTTTCCATTAAAAATTAGAATGCTTCATTTTTTACTACGTATCTGTCTATAGCTATGGCTTGATGAATACCAGGTCTACAAATCCAAAATTTTCTAGGGGGAGGTCCCCCAAACACCCGTGGCAGGAGGGGGCCACTGTCACTGGGCGACTTGCTAGTGCCCTTATAGGGCCCAGCACCCTGCCCTTCTTCAATCCTAGCTGGAGCTCTGTTATGCTTTGATGCTAAGAAAGTCAATACTTTTCTCAATACTTAGGACTCACACTTTTGGTTTGGGACTCATAGATGTTTAGGCCAGCGAGTCCTAGGACTCACACATGTTAAATTGTAAAAAAATCACTGTAACATATACATGATACGTGATATACCTTACGATCTTATGAACAAAACTATTCAAGTATACATATTTCCTAGATTACTTGAGGATACCCAAGTATTGGGAAACCACATGTATAGCCGCTTTAAGAAATGCTTACATAAAGTTCTTGTTTACTGAAATTGTGTTCGTACATATCGTACGTCATTTACTGAAGCTAAATTATGTATTGTACAGAACATCCTAAAACATGTTATTGTGCGTTACCAAAACACGACCCATCTAGTATTTACAGTAGAGCATTAATCATGTTACAGATTACAATGTACAATAAAGCAGTTACTAATGCATGAACTTTAAACACATTAGTGTTTTCTCCAAGATGATAAATTGAACGACGAGAGAAAACAATTAACCAGCAAATTGAACTTTAAATCAATTTGCATGTAAAATTACATTATTTAATGAACACTCCTCGTGCATCTATTATTCTTGAAATACCAGCTTGAATACCTATTTTTATATTGGCATTTCCAAATTAATTTCCTTCACCGTAATATACTACTTGAAGTTATAATAGATGTGTAATCGATGCTTGTGGTATTTTAAACACTACGTAAACAGAATAATATGATACACACCAATACAACAGTCCTATTCAAAACAAATATACAATTGAAAGAAGTGTAAAGATATTCCGAATAGCAAATAAAACAAGAACCGTCATTGCAAAGGTTTATTTCTGAAACAAATGAATTTCAAGCAGGGACAAAACACCCATACTAAAAAACTTTGGACTTAATTTCATGGGAACAAGTGTGAACGATTTAAAAAGAATACTAACACGGAAATGTATGTAAAAACCTGTATGACCAAGACAGCATTAAGTTCGTGTATATTTACAATTCATTTACCTTTCCCCCTTTTTGTACTCACTGACAAGTTACATATTATTTGCGAATATATGTCTTACCTAATGTGCAACCACTTCACATTTTACTTCATTATCCTCTTTTGGAAAACATTAGCTTAAAACTACCCCTTAGCGAATTCCTAATTTACTCATGGTATACTCTTGCAAAACCATAGCTATTCGAGGCTTTAACGACGAGTTTTCAAGTTAGATAGGATATATTATTTTGTTTCATTAATACAATGTGTGCTCAAGATCTTAGTTGTTACGGCGGTGAAACAGTTCAAGGTCTATATAAAGTGATGAATATTCCAGTATTCATGACGTCAATATATGTAGTTAGATAAGGAGCAAGAAGTAAAAAAAAAACGTTCGCAATCACATTTTTTCTCGAAAGTATGCTTGAAATCTACGAACTTTTAATTATGTTTCGGGGCAAAAACTGTCACTTCTTTATTAGCTTTACTTCCGCCTATATCGAAGTCACGATATACTCGCATAAAAGAATGTGCCACATCTAGTTAATGCATCGCTATTTTTGGAGATGCTTAAATCAGTCACGTAATGATCCTATGACATTTTAGACATTAATTTACTACGGAATCGATTTATAAATATAGGCCTGCAGAAACAATTTAACCAAGCTACTGTGAAATTTCGAAAAAAATAGTCTGATCTGCTACTGTGGATTCATTATTGGCAATGATTATCGTGTCAAATACCTATAGTTGCCCTAATTCTCTAAATGCAGACACATTTAATTTGGAACTATAAAGGTTAAGCCAATCAGAGCGCAGAAAAAGCATGGTCTATATTCAATACCTAACAAATTGGCACTAAATATGAGTCTGAATAACTTTCAAGCTTAGGGGTTTACCGTTGATTGATTGAAAATATCTTTATTACGCTTTATATAACAAAAAGGTATGAGAAAATCTTACAGGGAAGGTAGCACTCAACCTAACCAGCCGAGCACAGAAAACAGAAACACCACAACACAACTACCCTGAGCAATAACCACACCAACCCATGCCAAAACGGCGACCAAAACTACTCTATAAAGCGCTTAAGCCTTAACACTCGAAAGTCAACTAGTTGACAATTCACCACAAGTCTAAAACATTTCACTTGATTATTACTGATATGCAATTTTAAACAGATGTGTTTTGAAAGTCTTTTTGAAGACTACCAGAGCGTCAATGTGCCTCATATCGTCAGGAAGACCGTTCCATAAGTTGGCAGCACATTTGTCGAACTGCCTTTCGTCGTTATTCTTGGACTTTACTCTAGAAATGTTTAATAGCATCACAGTGTCTGATCTTAAAGACTTGGTTGGCTTGTATTCACTAGTCACCTCGTTCATGTAGACAGGATCAAAGTTATATCTGATCTTAAATGCGTATAGAATGATCTTACTGTACTCTGTATTGAACAGGAAGCCAGTGTAGTGACTGGTGTATCGGAGTTATGTGTTAACGATTTTTGTTTTTGTGATCAAACGAGCAGCAGTATGCTGGATGCGCTGCAGTTTACTAATCACCTTGTTGTTGGCACCAGATAGCAAAACATTTGCATAGCCCAGTCGAGAAGTCACAGGAAAGTTCACAAGTGTTCTACATGCATTTTCTGTGATGAATGGTCTAATCCGACCGATGTTACGCAGATGAAAAAGTAAGATTTGGATTTTGCATTAGCTTGTTTGTCCATGGTTAGAGTTTTATCAAAGAAGGCACCTACATTTTTCACAAATGCTGATTCATGCACAATTGTTCCATCGAATTGTAGTTTGCATTCAGAAAGATCCTTGACGTGAAGTTTCTGTGCAACGATGAAGAGTTCTGTTTAATCCAGGTTGATGTTTGCATGTTCAAACGTATCCATGAACTGTGTCTGACAGACAGGCTTCAAGTTGAGGTACTACACTGGACAAACCGTCTTTCGACCTAATGACTAGGTAGCATTGAGTGTCGTCAGCATGCCCGTGGTGTATAAGTTATGGTTAGCACATAAATCACCTACTGGTTTGTAAAACATACAGTACTTTCTCAGTCCCAGGACCTAACCCTGTAGGACACCAAAATGTAGAGAGGTTTCGCCAGAGACGACAGAACGATCTGCAACACGTTGAGATCTATTACTCACGTAAGAGTGAAACCGCAGCAGGACAGAGCCAGATATTCTACATGCATGTTCCAAGCATTTCAGGAAAAGGCATGGTCTATAGTTGTATCCAATACCTACCAACTTGGCATTAAATATGTGTCTGAATAACTTTCATGCTTAGGGGTTTACCGTAGATTGATTGATTGAAAATATTTATATAGCTCTTTGTATAACAAGTCTATAAAGTACTTAACACGCGTGAGTCAACTAGTTGACAATTAACTGAAAGATTTAAACAATGCACTTGATTATCACTGTTATGCAATTTTAAACAGATGTGTTTTCTGAAGTCTACCAGAGAGTCAATGTGCTTCATATCGACAGGAAGACCGTTCTATAAGATGACAGAATATTTATCGAACCGCCTTTTACCGTAATTCTTGGTTCTTACCCTAGAGAAGTACGCAATATGTAGAACTTGTCCACGGGTAGATTTATAAGGTAACCAAAGGCAATAAATCTCGACAATATTCAGAAGACCATTAGTTTCTCATAGACAATAGGAATAAAAATGTGATACTTCGGGCGTCATAATGACAAACTTAAATGAAGGAGGAATGAAATGAAACTCGTTGTTTTTCTCATGTTTTGATATTCAACCTAATTCATAAATTGTATCATATGAATGTGTCGAGTTTGCCACAAGTCAAAGTATCTGTTTAATTCCTTTTCAAATTAAGACACTTTCCTTTTTGAGTGCAAAAAGCGTTCATGCTCATTTATTTGTTTATATTATTGTTATGGGCTGGTGGCCAATATCAAATAAAGAATTGTCACTGTCATATTTAGATTCATATGCTGATTTATCAGCAGGTCTTTTCATCAATATGTCTCACAATTTTCTCTCAAGCTGCATCTGTCATTATATAAATTTGTCGTCTAAATGCAGAGGATTGCCAGGTTTAATGGCATTGCTCTTGTGACATTTTCGCAAGATAATGCTATTTTTGTAAAATGATCAAATCCATTACTTGATAGACAGCTGTCCATTTTATTTACACAGATTGAAATACTTCCTATAACATTTTGTACTTTGGCCCGGTGAATATATCACTTTATGGCACTTTCATACGAGCTTTACGGGTAATTGCTAAATGTTTTGCTTTGCCGATAATGATTACCAAGACAGGTGAATTCAGTCAAAAAATCGTAATACTATTTACATTGGATTGTCGACATGCTATATAACGTTAGTTAAATTAATGCTCTGGTCAATTTGGTAATTGTGATATGTTCACATCTTCATCGGTATGCCGAGTTATCGTTGAAACTTCTTGAAGCATCTTCAGAAAAAAAACATTGCAGTGTATGATGAGCAATCCCAGAAAATAATACGATACTAAGTACACAATACTAGTATATAAAAATGGTAGCAAACTATTTTGACAAATAGTGGGTGTTATAAAAGATAATAGTGACCGACCCCTTTCAATGAGACAGAAACGATATACCATCATACATATGTAAAACATGATATTGTTGGCAATGGTACACAACTATTATATTTCTAAGACGAATATGTTTGCACCATGCGTTCTAACGTTTTTATACGTTCACTTGTCATTGAAGTAATCATTTTGGCATACGATTATGTAAATTATTGCTAGATAACACGTAATATAACGGCTATTATCGGTACAATGATACGCATAAATCTGTTAAACACAATGTGACAATTGACAATTATCGTTAACCAAAGCAATGGAATCACACACGATTACAATTGCATTACATTGATTTACCGTCGCACTTAACTCTGAGAATCGTTCGACAGTCGAGTGTGCTATGGTGTGAGTACATACACTTGTCATGTTGAGTCGCTCATTTGGAACTTATAGTCATTGGACGATAGTGTCAGATGTATATTGACTAACCTCTGTACTTTCCAATCATCTAAGAAATAACATAATATACACACCTTAAGTCTTGTTTTAAAGTTGTTGTTTAACGAATAGCTCTTAACACAAATCTCATGGTGTTAAATAATAAGTAAATTGTCAGTACTATGTCGCATGCATCTACCATCGTACCTCCCAGGAGAAAAATGATACCCGAAATTCATTCTGATATGGAATAACCACGCGAACTATACGTAATGTTGATACATAAAGCAGTTCTACAGTATTTGTATGAAACTATATCAGTGCTTTTGATCTTAATTTTGTTCGCCGTCGTTCATTGTTCCTCTCGTCTGATATACGTAAGAATTATGTTATTTAATGGACGTGCCAAGATCCTAATATGATGATATTTTAAAGTCATGGAAAAAATGTCGTCGACGAAGAATTTGTACTTTGCTGAAATCAATAACTGCACTGGAGCTTTAGAGAGCACGTACATTCATTAAATGGAATAGAGTAATATATTCAGTGTTTTTAAAAGACAAATTATCCAAGGGAATGACATCACATGTCTTCTACGAAGCTGTATCCAGTTATTTATTTCACGTAGCGTAACTAGGATTCTTTAATGGTAGAATAGTCAAGAAAAATGAAACACAGGAGAACAAAGGTAGAAAACCATATTTCGCTCACATTTGTTCATTGATTGACCCATATCTGTACGCTATCTAGGGTTCATCAAAACGATCATCTAAATACTATATGGTTGAAGCATATTCTTTGCACAATGATGCTCCTGTTGTTTCTCTTGAACTCAATGATAAAAACGATATGGTTTCGGTTGAAGATATTGCCTAACACTTTGAAGAGTGTTTCTATAACCACCACATACATAAGTTTTGGTTAAGATAACTAACATAAAATAGGATATAGTATGTATACATTTTGTATAGCACTGTATGAAACCAATGTTTCATCTTAATGTTAATGCAAATCATACTACTCCGTGTAAATAAGAAATCTTTAAGCGGGTATAACAAAAATGTCTGCTTCAACTAATCGAATCTGCGCTGCTTTATTACCTGCACAGTTGTTACTTTCCACACTCGAAAAATCACGATTTGGCATTTAAAGTAAATGCTACTCTACTCCCTGCTTAGATTTGTGTTTTTATTCTTCAATAAATCCATTAGACGATTAAATAGTTAACATGTAATGCATAAAATAAACAATTGTATTCCAAACTACCATCAAGTGTCACTCAGTGGAAATAGAATAGAAATACATCGATTATGCTATCAATTATGTGTTCGCGTTTGTGACAACTGCTTCATTTAAATAATTACCAATAAAACACTAAATTTAAAAACAGTTTTCATTATCGGAGAATTACTGACGATGAAATATCATTTTTGCTAATCATAAACCACATTATTAGCCACTTTGGAACACTAATGGCTTCTCTCATTATTTTCTCACCACAAGCTTCTCTGTTCTCGGCTGTAGTAAAATGCTGCCTTCCAAGTTCATTTTCAATATCGTTTTCTTGAAAGTTACATGGTTGTTTGTGTGCCCTTGTAAGTTATGATCTGTTGTTTCTGTTTAATATTGCATTCCAGTTTATTATAGAGAGGATCTTGCATTCGTGCTCATTACATATAATTAGTTTTATTAAACGAGTCGACAAAACAATATGACACGAGGCTTTGCCGAGACAGTGTCATTTTGTTTTTGTCAACGAGTGTAATCAAACTCGTATGTATTTAGCACTAATGTAAGATTCTATTTATCACATAACCTTTGCGAACGCTCATTTACGTTCAAAACGCTGATGTATGCTGCTTAAGTTTCATTCAAAACTAAACATTACAATGCGCGCGACGTCATAACAACGTTTGTATTATACTGACGTCACGGGACGATTCAAGGCACATATTGGCTTAAGTTACGTCACCCAGAATTAACCAACCAATCATCGTCAAGCTAATTTGAATGTTTATGAACATGTTACAGGCTGGGAGTGCATTTCGATATTTCCGGCACTGTTTTAATGCACTGAGTCTCCCACACCGCAGGTGATGTGATGAAATATGTGTATTTTTATTTAAAGCTATGGCTCTGTATTATACGTAGTTATGAAATGTCGCCTTTTACCGCTGTTTTCAATCTTTATAGTTGATTCATATTCATTGTCTTTGGGAAATAAATTTTAGCAACGGTACCTTGGGACACTAAAGTACTGAACATGGTAATTTGAGGTTTGTGTCAGCTCGTTCGTCATTAACGAGGAAACTGTAGCATAAATTGGTGTATTAAAAATCGATAGTTAATGCTGCATGCCACTTAAATTGATCATTACTTCATTTAACAAAGATTAATTAAAGTGCACGGATTTTTAACAACCAACTGAAACGTGTCATGATCAATGCCCGAAAATAGTACCATGCCAAGCACAAAATACATGTAAATATGAATGGTAGCTAAAGCATTTTGGCAAGTTGTGAGTGTTTTCTACGATAAGAGAGACAAAACACCTGGCCATGAGATAGTCATGTCCAGAAGTTATGAATCAATGTTCACATGAAGACAACGTTATATTGTTGGTAATAATACACCCTTTAACAGTTCCAAATAAGTTAAGATTATATATTTTTCTTCGAAGAATATGTTTGCATCATGAATTATGATTGTTGTCTTCTTACGTTTACATACACTCTCTTGTCTTAAACGTACGCATGCTGGTATACGTAAATAATTAATTCCTAAAACCTCACGTTACTTGTCCGACTATTAACGGTACAGTAAATACGCACCAATCTGTTAAACAAATTAATGGACATGAGAGTCTAAGGCAGAATTGACAGTCATTGGTTGATTCTCTGACCAATCTACCTGCAGTAATTAACGTTAACCAAATCAATGAAATCAAGCACGGTTGCAATTTCATTGATAACAAAGAGTAACACTGAATTATTTATAGTTGCACATTACTCAACTCTGAACATCTTTCGACAGGTAATGACGCTATATATAGTGTAAGTAAACATATTTTATTATGTCATTCATAGGATTAGTGTGCTAACATATAATGACATGGCTTCACTTCTTAGCCATTGGAAGAAATAATGCAGCGCTTCAGAACCAATAGACGCATCTTTTAAACTACTAGATACGTACATTAAGCGATTCGCCAGTATTTATTCACACCTTGGTTAATATATAACTGACGACTATTCAGCGTAAGAGTTATGTTATTTAAATGAAAGTGCCATGCTACAATATCCACATATTCAGATATTTTATTGGATTAATGAATACAGAGTATAGTCAACGTAGATGTAGAAATTTTGTTGGAACCATTAAATGTAAGGAAGCCTTGGAGTGTAAGGAAAATTCAAAGGAAACTCGAAACATATATTCAGTGCGTCTAAACATGGCAAATTAGCAAGGGAATGGCATTCTAAGTCTTCGTTGCATCCAATTATATATTTCGTGTACAAATCTATTCATCTTAAATGGTAGACTATACACGAATTATCTTCACACAAGTGTTGCTGGTGCTTGTTGCGTAGCTTTTCGTGCCAATATTCAACTTTTTATATCCTAATACTCAACAAGACAGACAAATATGTTCACTTTATTCTCTGACATTTAGATTTAGAAACGTCACCACACCATATACGCTGTCAGAAAAACAGCGGAATTATACGCGATGTCACAATAATCCTTCCACGGATTTATTGGGAATCCAAAGGTAATAAATTTCGACCGTAATCAGGAGATCAACAGTTTCTTATAGGCAATATCGTTAAAGATTCGACCTCTGTACGTCACAATGAAAACCCAATATGACAAAGCATGAAATGAAAACTCAGTAATTTTCATAATCTGGAATGTATCCTAATGTAGAAATGTACGTTAGGATTTGTCAAGGTTTTTGATACACCTAATTGAACACAATGACTGCATTATGTAGATGTCATCATCTAATTTAACACGGAGCACTCCTGGTATCCCAATACTAATAGAAAATGATTTACTTACAGTTTACCATAATATGATGTCCTTGTAAAGCGTGTTTGAAATATATGGCAAGTATATTTATTTAAATGCATATCGCTGACTTAGAATGAGAAGGTCTTATGTACAAAATCAATATTTTGAGAAAACGAGAAAAACTCCTGAAAACTACTCTTCACTTATGGAAAAAGCAACTTTTTGAACTTCAGTTCGTCCAACATGACAAGTTTCGATTTTCATGAAAATGCTCATTAGTAGCACATCGTGATGCTGATTTCAAATATACACGAGTCTTAGAAGTTCTTACGACCTTCTCATTCTAAGCCAGAGATATTTTGATTTATCAGCAAGTCTTTTCACCAGGAAGTCTCACAATGTTGTACCCAAGTTGTACATTTGTCATTTAATTATATATATAAATTGAGTCCGTTATTCATCGTCTAACTGTAGAGGATTGTCAGGGTCAATGACATAGCTCGTCTGCCATTCGCCCAAGATATTTCTTATTTTAAATTGAATAAATACCTTACCTGGTAGACAGCTGTTTACTCCATTTACACAGATTGATATTCTTCCTTGAAAATCTTTCAGGTACTTTGGACCGATGATTATATAACTGTAGGGACATTCATAAGAGGTTTATTGGAAATTGTTCTGCCTCGTATCGTCTATAAAAAATACAAACACATGGTAATTGTGTTGAATGTTTATGCTTATTGTGTTTTCGGTATTAATTATACTTTAATCTGGGAAGTTCTATGCAATATAGATAACATTTAATATTGTATTGTCAATTTAGTAAGTGCCGATTCGGTGTTAAAACAGTTCGCATCATTGGTTAAGCAGAATCAAGTATTCCATAAATTTAGATCAAAATGTGTAGCAAACCGTTTTGACAAACGTAAAACAATCGATATTTTGAGAGACACATTTTACCCATGACGCTTCAACATAATAGCCAGGCATTGGTGGATACTTTGATCAAACTCTCAGCTGGAATTGACGTTTATCAAAGCAATGGAATGAAGCAAGATTGCAATTGCATTGATTACACAGATACATATCGAATTGTTTACCGTTGAACATCTTTCTAGAGTCGATGGTGCAATAGTGTAAATGAATTTTTGCTCATATTTTAACCAAATATAAATGCTAGGTTATTATAGCACCGGTAAACGTGGCAAGAGTCTTATATTGTTGACTGATATTCATAACATAATAATGACATCACTTACATGTAGTACCTTCGTCAATCGAATAAATAATACAGTGTTCTAAAACAATGCATGTGTCTAGCTAAGTTGTTGTTAAAATGATCTATCCCTTCCTGAAGTTTTATGCCATTCGCAATTCTACCTGGAATTGAATATCTATTTGAAATAGTCGTATAATGTATACATTTTAAAAGCAGTTCTTTAGTGTTAGTCGGAACCTATATACTTATAATATTATGTAACTGATTTTCTTGTGACATGCAAATAATTTCCATGCACCAATATTGCCAGGGACAACACACGGACCAGCAAGATTAATGATGATGAAACGTCATTATTGCTAATTATTACCAACTGTGGAACATTGGTGGCTTCTCAAGTATTTTCTCACTCGAGGCTTTTCCAATTTTCGTTCGACAATCGTATCTTTTCATCTGATGTATTGTCTGCAGCCTTGGCTAACCACTGATTCATGAGAATCTACTATTTTATGTCGGCTACGTCAGATGTGTGATATCCTTCCTGATCGATATTTATCATTTCAGTTTTTCTTTACATGCATTATTTTTAGTTTAATGGCTGATTTTGTGGATTGTCTTTTGTGATATATGTTTTGTTCGTGATTCGTTCTGTTCAATGCTGTCTGTCATCGTTTGTTACAATATAAAGCTTCACCTGAATCTGCTGTACTCAAAATGTGTTCGAAATATGGTAGTATAAGTATTAATCTCTTTAGAAATAATATTCAGTAGCGGAACCTTGGGACAATATTACTAAAAATGATAATTTGGAGCTTACGACAGCTCGTTAATCATTTCAGCGGAAATGGTAGAACAAATTGGTGTATTTCAAGAAGCGATTGTCAATGCTGCATGTCAATTAAATTGTTCATGGCTTCATTGTAGAACAAATCTTTCTTAATCAAGTGCAGACGGGTTATTTTCATCTTGACATTCTCTGTTGATAATTGTATGGTTTTATTATATCATAAAATCAACATGAGAACAACACCACTCCTTATAACGTGAAAGAGCGCAGAACAGACATGGGTTTAATCCAATACCTAACAATTTAGCACTATATTACTGTCTGAATAACTTCCAAGCTTAGGGTTAACCGTTTGAAGTACAACACCAATCCTTACAACTTGTAATAGGTTGATCGAGTCCTGGCTATATGAACCTTCGTATGAAGATTCGCAAGTTATATTTTAATGTACGGAATCCATACCATATTATATACCATTAAGAACAAATGAATTCTAACGAACTAGTGTTGCCTACTTGTTCAATCAGTCGGGTCCTGTCAACTTACTGGATTGTGATAAGAAAGTTCCCGTATAGTATATCGAGTGTGATACATAATATTGTATTCCACGATTAATGAGCAATACAAGTACAGTACAACCCAACATAACATTTTACCACGAATACATGGTAGTGTTGTATTAAGAAGAACCATCAGCGTCAATTCGGGTTACCATAAATATTTCTTTTGAATATATATCCCCATGCCTCTATGATATTCTGCTTGATTGTTACGTATTCTCCGAATTAGCTTCGTGACTTTGAGCATCTAGCACTAAGTAATGCAGTCCAATTTCTCCACTTTATTATCCAACATGAAGATTGCGTTACGTCAACATATCGTTAACACTTGAGTGAGGAACATAGCGAAAATACTTACGATGTAGAACTTGTCCATGGTCAGATTTCTGAGGTAACAAAAGGCAATAAATCTCGACAATAATCAGGAGATCATTAATTTCTTATAGACAAGCAGAAGAAAAATGAAAAATGTATGAAATGAAATTCATATTGTTGTTCTCATGTTTTGATACTCAACCTAATGCAAAATCGTATCGTTGGAATTTTGTACGGATTTTAAACGATGACGTTTGGCTTAATATGTTTATTTAATTTCTATCCTAACCTGGTTGTCTAGTTTGCAAGAGTCAAAGTATCCGTTGTACTTCCTTTTCAGCTTAATATACTATCCTTTGGAGTGCAAAGAGTGTTCAGGTTCATATATTTAGATACACATGTTGATTTATCATCAGGTATGTTCATCAGAATGACTCACAATATCCTCTCCGAGTTCTGCATCTGCCATAAGATATAAATTGAGTCCGTAATTTGTCATCTAAATGCAGAGGATTGTCAGGTTTAATGCTATTGCTCTTGTGACATTTTCCCAAGAAAATGCTAATTCTAAAATGACAAAATCCATTACTTGATAGACAGCTGTCCATTTTATTTACACATATTGAAATACTTCCTATAACATTTTGTAATGTGGCCCGGTGAATATATCACTTTAAGGCACTCTCATAATAGGTTTACGGTGAACTGCTAGATGCTTAATTTTGCCGATAATGATTACCAAGGTAGGTGAATTCAGTTAGAAAAATCTTATTTACCGAGCATTTTCGACATGTGTATATATATATATAGTAAGTTAATTTAATGCTCTGGTCAATTTGGTAATTGTGATATGTTCACATCTTCATCGGTGTGCGTATTTATCACTCAACTTGTAAGCATCTTCAGAACAAAGCATTTCAGTGTCTGATGAGAAATCCAAGAAAATAGTACGATGCCAAGTACACAATACTTGTAAAAAAATAGTAGCAAACTATCATGAAATGTAGTGGGCGTTTAAAATGATAATAGTGACAGACCCGTGTCAATGAGACAGAAAAATACTTATCATTGTCAAGTTAAGATTTTATATTTCTAAGACGAATATGTTTGCACCATGTGTTATGTTTGTAGTATTTTACCGTTTCCAAACGTCCACTTCCGACTGACGTACACATGCTGGTATACGAGTATATATGTATAGTATTCCTAGATAGCACTCAATACGAGGATTACGGCTATTATCGATACAGTTGATACGCATCAATCTGATCAACATAATGTGACAATTCTGGGACACATTATTGGACACGTGATGCTACGACACAATTGACAGGCATTGGTGTATTCTCTGACCAAACTATCAGCAGTAATTAACCAAAGCAATGGAATCACACACAGTTAGAATTGGATTGGTAACAAAGAGTCGCATCATTTTTTTACAGTCGCACTTAACACTGATCAGTTTTCTTCAGTCGATTGTGCTATGGTGAGAATAATTATTTGTTAATGTTAAACATGTTAAACAAATATAAATGATAAATATCTTTTGCACTGGTTATGTTAAGTCGTATTTGAAACTTATAGTAATAGGACGATTGTGTCAGATGTAAACACCTAAGAACATGATATACACAACAAAAGTATAGTTTTAAAGATGATGTTTAACGGTTTAGTCAAAGGTGGCAGTATCAGTGTTTGGAAAAGAAAAAGAAAAAATCCGTCACTGAGCTAATACATTACATGGACCGTATATATATCGATTGTCTATCTAACTCCCTGTGCACTATCCAGGTATAAAGCGCAATATAGTATATGTCTATGTCCAAAGATTGTGGAACATTGCATCCTACAATAGCTTGTTCCCAACAATTATTACGATACTGTGAGCGCAGCGGGTAACCAGTGCATAATAAAATGACCTTGAGCGAAGTTAAATAACGAAAGTAACACTGTTTTGCTGTTTCGCCGTTATAATATACAATTGAACGAGTTTTTCGGTAAGAATGAATATCTTATAGTTTATTTGAATGACTTGTATAGCCATTTTTCATCAGCGCCCGTATTTTATGTTGAAACAACGAGATGCAATGTTCCACAATCTTTGGCATATAGACATACAGTACGCTTTATACCTTGATAACGTTAGTATATTAGTTCAGTACGGACATTTAAAAAAAATTTTTTTAATCGTTTGCGGACCAAACACTGATACTGCCACCTGTGGGTTTAGTCCGGCAGATAAACAGCCTATTTTGGGGTAACCGTGCAATGTCTTCTATACAAAATGTTTTTGCATTTTCTTGTTCTCTGGACCATACCATAACAGAATCCGAGTGATGCCACCTTGTCATCATTGAGCAATTCTCAGAATGAGGCACCAAAGGGGGTATTTGAATTTTCATCAATTAATCAGTATAAAAACATTATTATTTTATCATATATACAGAAAAACACACTAAATGCTGTGTATACTTTGCCAAATAATGTGTTTATTAAATTTATAAACATTTGTGACAGTAATTTGTGAAAATGAGGCCCCACTCGTGATTTACACATAAAACGAGGCCCGCTATTAGACAAACAAATGGTTTATATTAATTATGATGCATGTTAAACAAATGTTTCATTATATCTATTATTTAAATTGAATTCAGTGACATTGGTAAGTACAAACATTGAATTAATTTACTTGAGGCACCCATCATCATTTGTCAAATGAGGCCCCAAAGGTGGTATAAGAATACAGATACATAAGGACCTAACGCACGGTATTGCGTGCGTTTGTGTAACGTCAGGTTACGTCAGCATAACCTACTCTGCGTAATACTAGTCTTATGATCTAAACATTACTGTTTAATTCTGCAAATGTTTACAATGTCGAAAAGTACAATACATTTATCTGTCAATAACATCGTTTTTAATTAAAAATATTGGGTGTCTTTCGGTAGCAATTTCTCCCGCTTGTTCAGTTTAACGCTTATTCACTTGCATCACTCGTTGTCTATCTGACAAGTACCTTACTCACTCACGTATTCAACCCCTAATACACTTATCTATGTACTGTTTTATGAAAAACAAACACTACCTCGTTCTAGAATATACGGGTACAAAATGCATTGCATGCCTATGCATAATATCGCTCAAAAATATTGTTTTGGTCATGTACAGGGTGTTAAAAAAGTTCGTAGACACTTGATTTTGTTCAATAAATCCAAAACCATTCAACATACAGTTTTAAAACTAGGTAGGAATGTAGAACTATACATTATCTTCATGTTGTGTGAAATAAATGATATTGTCTGCAAGAATATTTGCACGTGACGTCATGACGTAATCCTCGGTAATTTTGTAAATCGCAATTAAACACGCAGTTTTATTGAAAGGTGGTGGTATTAAAAAAGTATGAATTTCTCCACAAGGGCTTAATGTTGTTTTATACTGTGTTGTGGGTTGGTTAATAAAATAATTATCAAGCATTCTCTGTGGTTCTTGTGGTTTGATTGATAAGGGAAAGGCTAAATTTAGGAAAGAGGATAGCGCTTCGGGAGGTACGCACTCTGGACGTCCTAACGGGACCTGAGCAAGGGGGTATACGATAACTAACAATATTAAATATAAGCGATGTAAATATATCAGAAATGTTGTAAAAGCACCGACAAATGCAGGAAACGAATTAAGTCATGTTATTTAATGGATTAACCTTCACAAAGAAACAGAAATGGTATTTTCACAAATACCCCACCCACTCGTATCTGACTGTGAGATAGTATAAGGAAAAACTGGGTTTTGTTCGAAGATAAAAGAACCTTTTCGAAAATGACTGGACGAAAATTGTCTTCTTAGGTAAGTGTATTGAATATTAGTTCCATGAGCTAAACAAACAAAATTATTTAGTATGGGAATCTTCGGAAGATAACGGTCCATAAGTGATCGACGCCAATTAAAGTTCAAAACGCTGGTTTTGGTGAGCAATTGTAATATGTGACCTCAAAAAGTTCAATATCATTTCTGTTGGTAAAATCGTTACATCGACTATAGTGAGGACTAAAACTTTCGAAATACCGCTAAAACTTCCCTGACCAGAAGAGGATACCATGGTGATATTAAAAACATGCGTCTCATCCGGTACCAAAATTGAACTGATTTTGTGCAGAATGTTGCCTGTTGCGTACCCCTGCCAGTATCCGGTAATGCATTTGTGATACTGTTTACCACCTTATGTCCAAAGAAGAAAGACCAGGCAACGCACTCGACCAAAATAAAATTAAAAACCTCTTGAGTATAATGGGCTATCACATTTGCAAAGATCGAGTACCTAAAACTGTGACGTCATTTTGACGTCTTCCACATTTTGCGTCGTCACGTGGGTCTATTAAACCCTTGCATATCTCGTGCATCACATGTCAGATCGACTTAAATAAGATTAAAATAAACAAAGGAGGTCATTGTAGTTACTAATGTGTCAGAAAAATGTGAAAATGTTATTTGAAAATCAAATGACAGATAAAATAGTAATGTCTACGAACTTTTTTAACACCCTGTAGTTCGTCCACTATAAAAACTCGCGTTGCATAAAACGTCCAAAACGTCGCAAAATTGCGCCGTAGGACATCTTCCTCCACACATTGAATCAAGTGTGTCGGACTTATTTTAAAAGCAATCGTAAAGAATTTTTAAAAGTAAAATTTTCACTCTGATAATATTTCAAATTTTATTTGTACGTTGTATGACTTATAATAAAATTATTAAGTTTCGAAAATGGTCTGTGCCACAATGTATCGCTAAAACGAGCGAGTAGGACAATTTTCCTCCAAATATTTCATTCTAATAATCTCGATAAGTATTGGCTAGAATGCATTGGAATTTTATTATGTATAATAAAACAAAAATAATATTTTTAAAACGAAATCATAATAATTTTATTGATAAAAATGAGAAAATTATTGCGTACTAGTCATGCGTCTTCGGAAAATTTTCAGCATTTTTTTGCAAATTTGCACTTTTTTCGTGTTACCAGTTTATTATTAAACTGTTTTATTTTTTGCACCCGTGATTTTTCACGATAGTATGCTAAAACACGTCACTTCTGGTGTCACTCAGTGAAGTATCCTACAAATTTAATGACATTTTGAATAAAACGGCTGTTATTTTATGCCGACGACCAATATTTTGTGTTACAAATTGCACACGGATTTTTGTACATCTGTCGGGCATTGTTTCCAATTCTACGGCTACATACAATTCTACATGAACTCAAATTAAAATGACAATGTAGACAATTTTATAATAAATAGTTTGGTATATGATATGTAATGTATCGAATGAAATAGAAAGACGTATCAACTACTGTTTTACAGCGAGTGTACGAAATTACGAACGTACTCAGTTGCGTGCGTTACGTCAAGGCTTTTATCGAAATAATCAGCTCAAACACATATAATTTATTATATTCATTCAAATTGAACGCAAAACACATGAAATGTAGTTCAGGTTGTGTGAAGTATTGCGTTACACAAATTATACCTTACCCATAGTAACTTGTTGAATTGAGGCCCCCTTGTGGTCGACACCTATTATGTGTCCCGACAGAAGACCTACACAGAATATTAATTAGATAGGTATACGTGTACGTGTAAAACAGATACTTCATGTGCGAATAACACAAACTTAACACAATATAGATGAATACATATGTACAACAACTTTGATTAGCAGATTTATTACTTTAAATAATGACATTAAGGCCATAACAAGGGTAAATCAAAATTTGAAAAGATATATTATCATTTTGGTCAATTGGTCATGAACCACTTTAGTATAGGAGATAACTTGAAGTTATGAAAGTTTGAATGAATTATACCGGTATTAAATGTTAAAATACCGGTAATAAATTGAGTAATTGAGGCCCTGCTTGAGTGAAACACTATAAATAAAGAATGTACTAGGAAATGGCGATTAGTTCATTACTCAGGTATGGAATATACTATTCAAATGAATTCAGTAGCGTCGATAAGTATTAATAACCTCAATTACACTTATAAATATGGCATTCCATAAAGCTGAGGCCTTTGTTATTGTAAATTCAACTGTGAATAACGTATAAACAATTTGAGATAAGACAAAGCACCACATTTGGAATTAGAAAAATGGGGACATGGATATCTGCTAGTTATTGCTGCATATGTAGTATTCGATCAAAGTGTTACTTAAATCAGACAGAGAAGGCAATCCTCAACTGAAACAGCAGAATACAATATGCCAAAAAGAACAACTACTAATTGCTTGTTGGAAGTTGCCAAAGCCAAAATGACGACTACGTTGTACTGAGTTCTGGTGATAGTTGACCATTTATCAAACCATTGCATTATATGAAATGTTGGACATAGTATAACACAATTTCTGTATATACTATTACTAATAGCGTTGTGTATGCATATTAGCAATCACATTAAATAACTTGATATTTGGTATGTAACATCATCTAGTCGTCCCCTACCAAGATTGCTCAAATTAAGCCCCTGTGGTCCCGCCACGGGGCTCATCGATTTACATTAGACTGCATAGCAAGCATAATTTTGTATGAACCGCTCTATAAATATTACTCTTACATCAATTCCAGTGGTTTTTATCTTCTTACCAGTATTTCTATCACCACCACATACAACCTTTTCATTCTGAAACTGGTATTCATATATGGCTACTGGTAAAGTGAGTACGTCATAATCATAGTGGACATGCCATAACTCGCTGATGGATGATCTAAATGACCAACCACCCTATTCAGTCTCGAATTACAGTAAATGGTGGTAGTGAGTAAACGTTTGGTCGTTGGATAGTTTTACTCTTTAATGAAGAGTTTCCCATGGCTCTACTATGTAGTTACATGTACCCATAAGGGACCGGGATGATCACAGTTGCTCCTGATATGTAACCAATAGAGCTTGACTATACCATACCGGGTATTACAACTTATATTGAGTAGAAATGGCTAAACCTGATGGTGGCGAATACTTCATAGGGATGTTCTACATTTTGTTGAGAACTCAATCAGTTTGAAATGTCCGTTCTTGATAGCGATGAGTACCCTTATGTAAAGAATGGCCGTCCTCTATCGTTATAAGGACATACCGGGTGCGAAATAAGAGTCACTGACTCTGATGCACCTTTCAATATTTTGACCAAGACCAAGGGTCATCATACATTGTATTTTTTTCTTTTTGTGGAGGTCTAATTCCACACCCTTAAGCCAATCATTTGGTCTGGATCGTCACATGGGAGATGCTCGTTTCATCAAATGGTCTGGATTGCATGCCGATCATCGTTAGTGGTGATTAATTCGAAAATTAGGCTAACGTCTATTTCCGGGGACCCAGGATCATTCTGCATCATTTCCCGTTCGGAAAACTCATAAACACATTGATAGGTGCATTACGAGTATCTCATAGTGTCTAGTTCTATGTGGTAATATCATATGATGTAAAAGAAAATATCAGAGTTTAACGATACATTACGGGCCTCAATTCATCATTTCATTTCCAATCTATGATTTCGTTGTTTATGTGAATATAGATAATTTACTGAAATTTGGTTATTAAGCAAGTCTCAATTTTCATATAATAAAATGTTGAATTGAACATGGTCTATGTATTATTTTCTCTTGTTCATTCTTTAACACGGACGCACACCCTCATTGCCTCATTTGTCTTTTTCAAAATGTAGTGCATGACTATTTAAATAACACTTTTCAAACAATAATAGTTATGGTTAAAGTTGTATTCCGTAAGGTTTAGTGAAATAACTTGACATAATTACGAATAGTCTGGACGAGTTCCATAATTTTCATAATTCAAACTTACCCCTAGCAGAGCCTCAATTGAATTAATGCAATTGTTAATTCATGTTTCCACTTGTAAATGCCACTAAATTCAATATAAAATATATTCAAATATAAACATGTGTGAGCATGCATCATTTACTAGTTTAACTCATTCGTTTGGCTAATAACCGGTCTCGTTTTAGGTGTAAACCACGAATGGGACCTCATATTCACAATTTACTATTACAAAAAGATGTTGATAAATTGAATAAACACATTATTTGGGAAACTATAAACATCATTTAGGATGTTTTGTAACGCAATACTTAACATAACAGCATCTACGTTTCAGGTGTTTTACGTTACATTTGATTGAACGTTATAAATTATATGAGTTGAAACCCTTTTATACATTTGCTAAATGATAATAATGCCTCAAGTAAATTAATTTTTATATTTAGCTATGTTCGTACTTACCAATGTCACTGAGTTTAATTCGAATAATATATATAATGTAACATTTGTTTAACATGCAACATTTACTAATTTAAACCATTTGTTTGTATAATAACGGGCCTCACTTTATATGTAAACCACGATTGTGGCCTCATTTGCACAATTTACTATTAACTGAATAAACACATTCTTTGGCATACTATAAACAACATTTAGTGTGTTCTTCTCTATGTTTGATAAAATAATAATGTATTTATACTGATTAATTCATGCACATTCATATACCCCCTTTGGGACCTCATTCTGAGAATTGCTCAATGATGACAAGGTGGCATCACTCGGATTCTGTTATGGTATGGTCAAGAGAACAAGAAAATGCAAAAACATTTTGTATAGAAGATATTGCACGGTCCCTTGCAAGTTCTGCCGGACTAGTTAGGGTTTAAGACAAATCCCATGTGGTTAAATGACAAGTAAAATGTCAGCACTAGCTCGCATATATTTCCTTCCGTGTCTCTTTTGAGAAAAATGATACTCAAAATCCGGTCTGACGTGGAATAACCATGCGAACTAGACGTAATGTTGATTCATAAACTAGTTCTACAGTATTTGTATGCAACTATATCAGTGCTTTTTATATTAATATTGCTCGCCGCCATTCTGATATACGTAAAAATCATGTTATTTGATGGACGTGCCATGCTAAAATATCCTGATATAAAGATAGTTTAGAGTCATTGAATAAAAAATGGTCCACTACGAAGGATTCGTACTTTACTGAATTCAATAACTGCACGGAAGGCATAGAGAGCACGAACATTCATTAAATGAAATCGAGCAATATATTCAGTGTTTTTAAATGACAAATTTTCCGAGGGTATGCCATCACATGTCTTCTACGAGGCTGTATCTAGTAATTTGTTTCATGTACGTAACTAGGGATCTTGCATGGTAGAATTGTCAATAAAACCGTTAAACAAGAGAACTAATGCGGGAGACACGTTTTCGCTCACCTATGTAAATGATTTAACCCGTATGTATATTCTAACTAGATTTCATCAAAACGGTCTTCTTAGTATTGTTGAACCATACCCTTTGCAAAATGTAGCCCCTTTCATACACACGCGTTTTCGTCTCTTGACGACATTGTTTCGATTGACGAAGTTGCTTAAAACTTTAGATAGTGTTTTTATGAAAACATATATTGGTTTTGGTTAAGATGGCTAACATAAAATATGATATCGTATTATAGTATTTTGTTTAGTAATGTATAAAACCCTAAAGTCATGTTTTCATCTTAATTTCAATGCAAATTGTACTACTCCGTGTCTTAAGGGACTGTTTTACATTTGTCCCATTGCTAGGATGAAATAAAATTGTAGACAAGCGCTCTGAAGTTTTATGATATGGACTAAGGCGCTGCCTATTTTGAGAATTTCATCTTAAACATATAAGAACTGTTCAGTTTACAGTTCCATCAGATAAATATAGGTAAATAACCACAAAATGCCTACGCGGACCGAATTCAGATACAGTCAAATAGTCCGTTAAAAAAATTTAAAGCGACTGGAAATGGGGGTATATCTTGACAAATCAGCATCAGAATCATGAAATTGGTGTTAAATGCTTTGTATGCATGTATGTGATGTAGTGAAATGGTTTTATTCAGAAATATTTTGTATTCTGGCTTAAATATAAAAGTGAACGTAAGGTTGGGGCTAACGGACAGTGAGTAAATCCGCACATGTGAGAAAATCTGTTCACCGCGTTTGACGAACCAAATTTTTCTTATATGATACATGACCCCCTACTTTTTTTCATTTTCTTCAAGCTGGATGCTATTTCTATTGATTAAAATATTTTGAGAGGGCCCAATGGAAAAAAAGTTGACATTTTTTTGGCTGACCTAGGTCACTTTACACTGAGTTAAAGAACAACTCTTAGACTATTTGGTGGTTTGTGACCTATACACTATATAATTCATGTATACTTAAGATCATAATTTGGCATTAAGAGTATATTATACTGTACTTTCTACTCGTAATTGTGTTTTTATTATTCAAAGAATTCATTAGGCGATTTAACGGTCAACATGTAATAAATTGAAATAAACAATGCAATTCCTAACTACCATTAAGTGCCACTCATTGGCAATAGAAAAAATCTTACATCCATTCGCTTTGAACGACTGTGCAATCAATAATGAGTTCGCGTGCGTAACAACTATTTTATTTGAATAATTGCGAAGAAAACACTTATTTCAACAATAGTTTCCATTATCGGAGAATTACTGAAGATGAAAAATCATTGTTGCTAATCATAAGTCACATTATAAGCCACTGTGGAACATTGATGGCTTCTTTCGTTATTTTCTCTCTTCTCTGTTCGCGACTGAGTCAGTTAAATACTGCCCTGTCACTTCGAGTTTCAAGGTATATTTCTAGCAGGTTACATGCTTGCTTACATTTGTCCTTGCAATATGTGTGCTCCTTTATACGCTGTTCTGGTTCTGCTGTTTCTGTTATATATCGCATGTCCGATTTATTATAACTCATGCATTTATAGTTAAAGCTATGTCATTTTATAACACATGAAATGTCGACTTCTCCCGCTGTTTTCAACATTTATAGTACTTTGATATTAGTTGTCTTTGATAAATATTATTAAATAACATTAAGTATCGCAACCTTGGGACGCTAAATTACTGAAAATGGTAATTTAGGGTTTTTGTCTGCTCGTTTGTCATTTACGAGGAAATTATAGAATGAATTGGTGTATTCCAAGAAGCGATAGTTAATGATGCACGCCAATTAAATTGGGCATAACTTCATAGAACAAAGATTCATTATAGTACACGGATTATTAGCAACTTGACATTTTCCGGCGAATGTGTTAAAAAGTAGACAAAAAATCATCTACGATAGGAATGATGCAGGAAGGATAGTTAACAAAATTAAAATAGCTGCGCACTTGTGAGACATTTGTTATATTTCGATGCCTACCCTATTTCGTTTATTATTTTGTCTCTTTCATGTGTTGTGGTTACTGCCGCTCGGGCTGTATGGGCGCTGCCTTCTGAATTTAGAGCCAAGTATATTCAAACGAACTAGTGCTGTCCATTGGTTTAATTATCTGCCTATCAAGAATTGTCATGAGCAATTTCCAGTATAGTTAATCGTATGTGCTAGATAGTCTTCGTGGTGTTCGGGGTATATACACTCATTTAATGTTATAAGTACACCATCACAGTACATAGCGTTACATGCAAATAGTCGGTCGGTCGGCATTCCGAATGGGATTCCAACAAAAACACCAAAACGGGTGGACCTATGGTTCTAAAGATAATAGTGGAGATTATTCATCCTCCATTGACGGCCCGACTCAATTTCAAGGTCATTTTGGGTCAATGGTCATACTCACCATGACCTTTGAACACACAGCAATCGCTGGTCTACATCATAAACAATATCTGAGATCGTAAAACTGTACAGAGAGGTTGCGAATCATCAGATGTAGGCTCCTATTAAATTTGAGGTCGATAGGTCAAAAGTCAAGGTCGTGGTGACCTTAGCTACTTTAGGATATTTACTGTCATGAGACGTGTATGTTTCACAAACCTCTCTTGTACGGTCTGTTATCGTATTACTTTCGGTTTTGTGTTTTCCTCGTGTGTATATTTATGGACAATGTGCATGTAACATTTGTTTTGCACGAGCATTTTGCATAATTTGAAAATATACGGTTCACTGCCCACGGTGGTCAAATTACAATTATCGACTGATCGGATATTGCTTTTATACTACTCGCATGAAGACATACAAAAAATGAACATGATATCATGCATAATCAAAGCACTGAAAGTACTGATGTGTGGCGAACTGATGTCATTTTGACCATTCAAATAAAGACTGCACCAACATGCTGTGTCAGAGTTCTGATAAGCCCAGACTCACTCGAATGTTTGTGCTGCTCTAAAAGACACCAAGTGTCAGTGTCAAGATGAGTGACTGGGTAGTCTCCATACAACTGATGAACTGGGAATTAAAACACAACAAACGAGATGCCCCCCCCCCCGCTATGGAAACAGGACTAGGTAGAAATATGTTGGGAAAATTAAATAAAGGGAGGTAATTAATAAGATAGAACCAGATTTCAATAGAAGGAAAATATAAGAAAATGATATCAATGGTAATATCATGACTTTTTTTTGGTTGAATGAAATAATTCAAGAACGGAACCAGATAGAATTATGGTTTCATGTCACATCACTTCTCTTAGATGCCATATACATATATATTTAAAGTCGATCAATTGAATTTAGGTGGACAAGTGGTCCAGTGGTAAGGGCTATTGACTACTGATATGATTATAATGAAGGTTGTCCGTACTCCCGCCGGATCAAGAGCAGAAATGTTTTTCGGAGTAACATAACTAAACTTACGAACAGACTTTCGGACCATACTCAGCGTAAATTCTATAGCATTCTGTCCGATATGTTAATAAAATCGTATTTAAAACAGGTCAATTATATATTTTGGAATATACTACAAGTTATTTTTTGAAAATCTGACGATTATTTATGTATTGGTTATTATTTAAATATTGCGTATTCTGTTCCGGAATATGAACTCGCGCTAATCAGCGGGTGATATATATTATAGCTATTATGTTGTATTTAGCATATTTTTATGCACCAGTCAGTGTGCGACCATGGTCCCATCCCAGGTGATGGGCAGTGGATAGCTGACAGTTTTCAAATACATTATTTCTTATTAAATCCATATCAAGAAGAATGTATTTAACTTCTAAATTCTGAGTATCAAAGTTGTAAACCCTTTTTTATACCAGTAAATTTTATGACCCTAAATTCCTAACTTCTGCAGCTGTCTCCAAATCAACTAACAAGAACCCGATATAGAACCCATTCAATTAAAAATAGTTTTAACGGTCTATTTCCTGTCTCATGGTGTGTTCAATCCCTTGTAAAAACATAGATCCCTGTGTTACATGACCCCCAACTGTCCCAAAACAAGTTACTAACGACCTACCAATATACAACCCCTTGAAGTTAACCAGATTGTATGGTCAATTTTCTGCCTCATGCAGCTTCAATAATTGATTACAAATTTCTTGTCAAAATATAGATCTAGCTAGGATTATGTAATGTTACATAATAAGGAGGGGCTAATTAAAAAATGCATAGACAATATTGCACAACGTGGTTTGTGGGAGTAGCTAATTAGATATGCATTAATGGGCTTTATAACTGCACATTAAGTGGGAGGAGCTTATTAATTATTTATAATTATTGAAGTATGTTTGCCCAAAGACCTGTAATTTAGGTCTTTGGTTAAGAATTTGGTTTGCCCAACGTGTATATACTAATTAACGGCCTTTTAATCCAATTACCGTTAACTTTTCAATTCGAAACCTTGTGAAAATATATAACCGCTTTAAAAGGCATATTAGTTCGCATGTTGCGCGTTTAAACTCGCCTAAGAGCGTTTATTAAATGAGATCTATATGAAAGTCGCACATCTTAATGAAACTGAACGTATCGTCTTTAAAATAGCTTTTAGTTGTTAATGTTACTTGGAAAGTAAAAATATAATTGGTGATTTACGACACCAGGTTGTTGCTAAAAATCGCGCAATTCATGAATAGAAAATGTAAGTGCTCGCTGTTTAACTCGTCAGCATTAGTTCATTTATTTTATAACAGCAAATTAAATTGGTATAAGTGATCTCTAATATGTCATAGTATTGACAATTTCTTTTAATCCGAAAATACTTTACTGAATTCTCGTTTATTGCTTAATTATTCTTTCTCAATTCAAATCCTAAATAGCGTTACGTGTTGAAAATAGCCGCTATGAATAGCACAATTAGTTCGCACGATGCGCGTTTAACTCGCTGTCATGTGCTTATTAATTGAGACCGATATAAATGTTGCACATTTTCTTGAAGTTGAAAGTTTCGTCTTTTTAGTGAGGTATTATTTGTTTATGTAAATTAGAAAACAAAATTGTTACTGACGATTCAAACCTCAGGTAGTTCCGAAAATTTGCGCAATTCGCGAATAGAAAATCTAGGGACTCGCTTTTTAACTCGCCAATGTGAATTCATATTATTTTATAATTTAAATTTAATTTGATATTAATAAATTGAAATATCTCATGGTATTGACAAAATTTATTTTGTCAAAATCCGATAGTAATTGACGGAACTGCAATTAATTGAATATTGCGTGACAGTACTGCTAAACCAGAGATCTATTAATATAGTAGATATCAAGTTAGTGTATCGATCGTCTGCTAGCGGTTAGATAGACTGTATATACTGTCCTTGTGCCACCAGTGAAAACATGTTGTTTCTATTCATAGCATCAATGTTTGTAAACAACATAATTAGGTCATCGTCTACAAATGTTCAGCGGCGGAGTGATTTTAATAGACACATTTCAGTTCACCCGTGTTCCACCAGAAATCTATTGGCTGAATAAACAATACAAACTAGTCACTGACCAATAGCTCGTTGTATATCAATTTGCATATAAATGCCCCGATATGTAAACATGAAACCGTGTGATTACTTTCTCAACCTTCTTGACGGTCCTTGGCGGTTCGCAGGCCTTTGGTAGTAGGAATATAGTCCATGCGGAATGATTTGCTATAAAATTAAAATATCCTCAAAAAATAAAAGTCTGATGTAATTGTTGGTCTTAATATTAATAAATGTTGGTAATGTAAACAAATCGGGTTCAATGATACGTGTAACCTGTGTAGCATGCTTGTAATATTGTTCAAATCATAGACCTATTTATTGGTGTAGGCATAAAGGCGTTAACTTCATAGTATATATAAATCAAATCAAATCTGAAAGATAGTTATTACATTGTGTGGCTTATCGCCACACAAAAACGATATACGCATTACATGTTGGTGTACTTATAACATTTAACAAGTGTATATAAAATTATTTTGAGAGAATACTCGGCAAGACACCCGCTGTCAGAAGGACAGCTGAAAAACATACGCTATTTAAACTGAACCATCGGCAGATTTTTAAAGAAACCTAAGGTAATTAATTGTGACTTTAATCTTATAGACACTAGCATTAAAGATTCCACCACATGCACGTCACAACGGCAAACCAATATGACGAAGAATGAAATGAAAACTCTTTACTCATATTGTAATTCTCCTTTTTTTGTAATTTATCCTAATGTAAAATATATTATGTATGTGTTTTCACGGTTTTGAAAGACAAAATGGGACTTAATGTTTATGTAGATATCATTTTCCAACTTTACCTCGAACACTCCTGGTTTAGGTTTGCCACAAATAAAGATAATTAAGTTTTATTTTAATATGAGGCACTGCCCATTTGAGTGATAAACATGTTCAAGTTGCATGCTTATTTATTTCGATATATGTTGATTTACGCGTAGGTGTTTTCACTGGAATGTCTCGCAATATTGTCTCCGAGGTGTGCATCTGTCATTAAATATAAAATGAGTCCATAATTTGTTGTCTAAATGCAGAAAAATGGTAGGTCCAATGACATTGCTCGTCTGACATTTACCCATGAAATAGTTATTTTTAAATGAACAAATCCATTATTTGGTAAACAGCTGTCCATTCTATTTACACAGCTTGAAATACGTCCTTTCAAATCTTTCTGGTACTTTGGACCGGTGATTATATAACTGTAGGGCAACTTTATTAGATGTTTACGGGAAATTGTTCTGCGTCTTATCGCCGATAAAATACCAACAAATGAGACTCATGTTGTTATGTAAATGCTTATTCCATTTTCGGTATTAAATATTCGGTAATCTGGGATTACGCGGGTCAGTCAAGAAAAACTGAGAGTTGGTGAATAATGATCAGGAGAATAAGTGTTTGTATATTGTCTATACATTATCGTGAAATATGGTATCTCATCGATGTTATGACGAATACCAATTTTGGGTATGGAAATTTGATTCTTGTTGCCAGGCAACCGAAGAAGACAACTCTTAGGCATGCGTTCGCGCTGCCTGTAGAACACAATTGAACGTTGCTATGGTAACATAAAGTTATATCGAACATTTTCAAACTTATTTTTTATTTTGTAATACGTTGACCTATCAGATATACTTAATTATGATTGATTTGTTCCTCCAAAATAGAAAATATACTTGATGGAACTATTAATTGTCACTTTATTTGTGGTTATTGAGACCACAATTTGACCCCACCCAAAAGAACGCATGATGTTTTTTTAAAAGAGAAGTTATATTTTTTATTCATATTACGGTCATTGGACTCCATTAGGTACATTCATAATCCTCCTGAGCAGAAATTGTGAACTCGGTGATTAGTTTTAGAATACCATGGCAACGCAAAGAATACATGCCGAGAAAATCGATAAAATGCGGGTAAAATTGTTGCTAGGCAACTAAACAATACAGCATTAGTGACTATTCTGTTACAAACGCTCATTATTATTTGATATGCATAATTCCACAATATTCACATGTTAGTTATACTAAATAACGCTACATAAAGATGAAATAAATGTTTGAATTGAAAACAAAATCAGTCTCTCAGTCGCTGGCGCGAACGCATACCCTTTAGTGATGTTCTGCGGTTGCTTGGCAACTTTATCTATCAGCCTATATCCGATCGCGGAATTCATCAGAATATCCGCAATGGATAATAGTTGACGATAATTGATAGAAAATATAATTGAAAATACATTTTGAAGGGTTAATTTAACAACTCTCAGTTTTTCTTGACTGACCCTCGTATATGCAATATACTCGTAGATACAATTTAATTGTCTTGTCAATTTAGTTATTGTATTTATAGATGTGCGAATCTTTATCTTTATACTGATTTATCGTGAAAACAGTTCGCCTCATTCAAACAAAAAATGCAATATCACAAGAGAGAAATACTTGTTTAAGCGGTGTCAAGTACAAATGTATGTAATAAAATAAAGTAAGATCAACATTGTGAAACCATTTTGGCTAACGCAAAAACAATCGATATTTATGAGAGCGATAGAAACGATGCAAATACACATTCATCTCTTAAAAAGATATGCAAACAATGATGCTGATAATGAATATATACGTATATATGATTTATCTGTCATCATTTCTAATTTAAACGTTTTAAGTTGTTTGCGTTGTATATTGATGCGAACTATATTTTAGCACCAATATATGTACTATTCCTGAATCGGTTAATATTCGCCATTAACGGTACAATTAAAACCCATCAATCTGTTAAACAAAATGTGACAATTCTATAACACATTAATGGACACACTAGTTACCAATTTACAAATTTCCACGTGAAGCTTCAACGTAATGGCCAAACATTAGTGGATCATCTGACCAAACTACCAACATTAATTAACGCTCATCAAAAGCAATTGCTTCGAGCATGATTGTAATTGAATTGATAGCTAGGCGACTCATGAACCTTTTACAGGTGCACTTAACTCTGAACGTAGTTCGACAATAGATTGTGATTAAGTGTAATTGAAGATTTGTTAACATAACACAAACATGAAATAAACATAAATGATATGTTATCAATTGCTCCAGTAATGTTGACAAGAATATTTTAACGCCTAGTCATATGTCAATTATTATGCCATACGTTATTGATATAGCTCATACAGGCGACCAGAAATAATACATAAGTCTATTTTTCAAAGTGGTTGTTAAACGGTGATGTCTAAATGTATATAACACAAATCCCACGCGGTTGACTGATTTGTAATATATCTGAATTATGGCACATGCATTTCCTATCTCAGTCTTCCTGGAGAAAAATGACACTCCTGTCTGACATTGGATATTTATGTGCAAAGGATACATGGATACATAGTCGCCGTTGCTAATCCATTTGACTAAATGTATATCATCTCGTCTGGTTAACGAGAATCTCACGCAAGAATTAGGTAATTTGAATGGACGTGTTTTGCTACAATATTCCCATATAAAGAAAGTTAAGTGTCATTGAAAACAGAGTGTCTAATATATTAGATTTCTTTTATAGAAATCCATAATAATGCGGAAGCCTTTGCAAGTAAGGAATGTCATTAAATGCAATGGAGACATATAATTAGTGTATCTTAACGACACTATAACCCAAGGAAAGACATTTCAAGTCTTCTTGGAAGATGGCATGTAGTTTATTCCATGTTTGAAACTAGGAAATTCAATCTTAAATGGTATAACAGACAATACGTACACGTTTTTAACAAGAGTGCCAAAGTATTGCCCAATATCGCACACCTGGTAACAGTGATCAGGTAGACATATATCAATAATATCTATATTTTATCAGAACAAACATTCTCATTGAAAACAAAATAGAGACAGGGAAGGCAGCAGTCAAATTAACAGCCGAGCACAGAAAATATAAAAAACAAAATAAATGGATTCACACTTCTTTATTATGTGCAAATGTGCAAGTTTGCTATTTATTGGTAAAAGACACTTCACAATCTGAAGAAGACTTGCCAGAAACGATTACAAGTGCAGTACCGTATGTGGGGTTCAATTTATTTTGAACAAATGCCGTGAAATAATACAGCCAAGACAACACACGTATTAGCAAGATCTTTCTCTGTTGGAGATTTAATGAGGATTAACTGTTTCTGTTGCTAACTATTGTCCAAATACATTACCATTGAATAGAGAAGGCTTCGCTTGTTGTTTTCTCACTCCTGGTCTTGCAGTTTCTCAATTACCATTCCTTCTCATTCATTTGCATTGTTACGCTCTGCTAAATGTATATTAGTCACACTTGGTACAATACTAAAGATACCTAAAATAGTGCAATAGTTTGCAATAAAAAGTGTGTTTGTTGATAGAGGGACTATTCCCATATCCTTTATGTAAATATCAGTACCTTGCAGATCAAAG
The DNA here is from genome assembly GCA_963678985.1 of Spisula subtruncata. Taxonomy (NCBI): domain Eukaryota; kingdom Metazoa; phylum Mollusca; class Bivalvia; order Venerida; family Mactridae; genus Spisula; species Spisula subtruncata. The sequence continues at coordinate 23,665,578 of OY787662.1, read as the reverse complement.
GATCTACTTTCAACACCATGTGTCTAGCATATTTACATTAAGTGCAAGATCCCCCCCTATGATATGACTCGATTCGAAAGGTATCGTTTTTATCACTTTGTTACGAAGAACTGTCTACGGACGTAGGCACAACATTAATATGCTTTTCTATAATTGAAATAAAATAGAAAAATGGTCTTCCACGCGAATATGTTATTATCATCTATCAAATATAACAAATTACAATAACTGCAGTTATATATGAATGATGCGTGTGGGAGGATAAAGATCTTGCGTTAGTAGGAAATACACTAAGCTATCAAGAGGTATATTTAGAAACACATTGAACCAATGCTATAGCGATGGTGAGAATATAGGTTAAATTTCCGATATTGCATACTTAATTCTGACTGTCATATTTCCTGTACAAATTCCTTGAGGTAGCTAGATATCTGCTTCTGAACAAATTATATGGTTATATTTTACTTATTCATATTGTGTTAGATATGTAGATCAGAATTATTTGATTGACCTGTAAGATATTCGTGACCACCACAGTTATTTCCACTACGTTACTAATTTGAAGGTAAAAGTTAATCTGGTTCCCGGTACTTAAATCGTTCATTTCATTACTGCTGAGGTCCGGCCTAATGTAAGTGGCATGGAAGATACAATGGATAAAACAAGAAGATGGCGATTGTACGTTAGTTTAGGGAATTTTGAATTTCCCAAAAGTGTGTGTTATATATGTGTCCTTTCGATGAAACATGGTATATTCATGGGAAAACGTGTGTTATTTTCAATTAAACATGTTTCATTAAAATGATACAACTAATTTGTACAAAAAAGCTAAAGTAAATTAAGAAACTTTCTGTACCAGCATGGATATGGTGCATCTAAATCGCACTAAAAAGCGTCAAGACAGTTTTTATTGTAACGTTATTCGGTCATTATACTTGAATAAAGAACCTAATAAGAAAATACGAAATTGAGTATAACGTAAATTAAGCACAATATTAATTATCAGTCGGTCTTCCGATTGAGCTAGTCGGACAAATGCAAAATTATAAATTTATGGACTATTAAAACCCTGTAACAAAAATATTATAATCATTTTATAAACGTCATTTTATAGATATGAGTGATGCTGTAGCGAATCAACTTCTACCATTGCAGAGATAACTATTTTTTACATTACTATGCAAAGTCTCATCAAAATTACACATACATAACATACACTTTAGGGGAATATTCTAAAATTCGATTGTGCTATGGTTTGAGTAGTTCTTTATTTATGTTAAACAAATATGAATGATAGGGTCCCTATTGCAATAGTAATGTTGAGTCGTACATTTGAAACTTATAGTCAGTGGACTTTGGTGTCATATGTCTCGTGACTACTCTCTGCACTTTCCGCTAATCTAAAATGAATTAATAGGAGTACATAATACACACGACACAAGTCTAGTTTTAAAGATGTTGTTCAACAAATAGCTCTCTACACAAATCTCATGCTCTAGGAAGTGAGTGAGTGAGTGAGTGAGTCAGACAGTCAGACAGTCAGACAGTCAGACAGTCAGTCAGACAGTTAGACAGTCAGACAGTCAGACAGTCCGTCTGTCCGTCCGTCCGTCCGTCCGTCCGTCAGTCAGTCAGTCAGTCAGTCAGTCAGTCAGTCAGTCAGTCAGTCAGTCAGTCAGTCAGTCAGTCAGTCAGTCAGTCAGTCAGTCAGTCAGTCAGTCAGTCAGTCAGTCAGTAAGTCAGTCAGTAAGTAAGTAAGTAAGTAAGTAAGTAAGTAAGTAAGTAAAATAATAAGTACAATGTCAGTACTATGTCGCATGTATTTTCTATGGTGTCTCCTGGAGAAAAATGATACACGAAATTCATTCTGACATGAAATAACCACGCGAACTAGACGTAATGTTGATACATAAAGCAGTTCTACAGCATTTTTATGAATTATATCAGTCCTTTTGATCTTTATAATGTTCACCGTCGTCCATTATTCATCTCATCTACTATACGTCAGAATTATGTTATTTGATGGACATGCCATGCTAAAATAGCCTAATATGAAGCTAGTATAGAGTCATTGAATAAAGAATGTCGTCTTCATATACTTCTTACTTTGCTGAAATCAATACTTGCACGGAAGCTTTAGAGAGCACGAAAATTTATTCAATGTTTTTTAAATGACAAATAATTCAAGGAAATGCAATCACATGTCTTCTACGAGGCTGTGTCCAGTTATTTGCTTCACGTACGTAACTAGGGATCTTGGTTGAATAGCAAAAAAAACCGTTAAACAAGAGAACCAAGGTGGGGAACCATAATTCGCTCACATGCGTAAATTGATTGACCCATATTTATACTCGACATAGATTTTATCAAAACTGTCTTCTGTATGGTAGAAGCATATCCTTTGCAAAATGCAACCCCTTATATACACACGAGAATTTGTCTCTTGAACTCAAAGATATAGACGAGATTGTTTGGGTTGAATATGTTGCTGAAAACCTTTGAAAGTGGTTTTACATACATAGGTTTTGGTTAAGATAGTTAACATTGAATGTGATAGCGTATGTATACATTTTTATAAGTACTGTATGAAACACTGAAGTTATGTTTTCGTCTTATTTTTAATGAAAATCGTACTACTCACTGTCTTAAAGGGGCTACCTCACATTTGTCCCATTACATAGATGAAATTAAATTGTATACAAACACTCTGAAGTTTAATAACATGGACTAAGGCGCTGACTATACTGCTCAGTTTACAGTCCCATCAAATCAATTTACACTTTATAATTCATGTGTACGCTTAGTCATGTAGAAATACTTTTATTCCGTGAATAAATGTAAACAATGAACTTACATAAATACTTGCTGAAGTAGGCAAATTACGGCATTCAAAAACTTAGGCTTCATCCTGTGATGCAAGCACCTACAAGTGGATATAACTAAAATGTTAAATGGTCGAATCTACACTGCTTTATTACGTGCACGGTTTTATATTCCACTCTCGAATGATCACAATTTGGCATTAAGAGTATATTATACTGTACTGTCTACTCGTAATGGTGTTTTTATTATTCAATGAAGTCATTAGAAGATTAAACGGTTAACATGTAATAAATAAATTAAAACAAACAATGCAATTCCTAACTATCATTAAGTGCCACTCATTGGTAATAAAAAAACCTTACATCGATTCGCTTTGAACGACTGTGCAATCAATTATGTGTTTGCGCGCGTAACAACTATTTTATTTAAATAATTGCGAAGTAAACACTAATTTCAACAATAGATCGAAAATCATTGTTGCTAATCATAAGTCACATTATAAGCCACTGTTGAACATTGATGGCTTTTCTCGTTATTTTCCCGCAACAATATTCTCGGTTCGCGACTGAGCCAGTTAAATACTGCCTTGCCACTTCGATGTTCAAGGTATATTTCTAGCAGGTTACATGCTTGTTCACATTTGTCCTTGCAATATGTGTGCTCCTTTATACGCTTTCCTCGTTCTGCTGTTTCTGTTTGATATTGCATGTCCGATTTTTTATAATTCATGGATTTATAGTCAAAGCTATGTCATTTTATAACACATGGAATGTCGCCTTCTCCCGCTGTTTTCAACATTATACATGTAGTAGTTTGATATTAATTGTCTTTGAGAAATAACATTAAGTATCGGAACATAGGGACGCTAAATTACTGAAACTGGTTTGTGGCTGCGCGTTCGAGGACGAGAAAACTATAGAATGAATTGGTGTATTCCAAGAAGCGATAGTTAATGATGCACGCCAATAAAATTGATCAAAACTTCATAGAACAAATATTCATTATAGTACACGGATTATTAGCAACTTGACATTTTCCGGCGAATGTGTTAAAAAGAAGCCAAAAATTCATCTACTATAGGAATGATGCAGGAAGGATAGTTAATAAAATTAAAATAGCTGCGCACTTGTGAGACATTTGTAATATTTCGATACCTACGCTATTTCGTTTATTAATTTGTCTCTTTCATGCGTTTTGGTTACTGCCGCTCGGGCTATATGAGCGCTGCCTTCTGAATGTAGAACCAAATATAATCAAACTAACTAGTGTTGTCCACTAGTTCCATTATTAAGGTCGTGGAAATGCGTTTCAATAATTGTCACGAGGAATTTTCCGTATAGTTGATCGTATGTGCTAGGTAGTCTTCGTAGTGTTTGGTGTCTATATATTAAATTATTTTGATAGATTACTCGGCAAGATATACTGTCAGAAGCACAACTGAAAAACAAACGATGTTTAAACTTATCCATCGGCAGATTTTTAACCATACCGAAGGTAGTCAATCCTGACCTTAATATGGAGATCATTTATTTCTTATAGACACTAACATTAAAGAGTCCATGCATCTGTTCATCACATAGGCAAACCAATACGACGAAGAATGAAATGGAAACTTTGAACTCATTTCGTAATTATCCTTTTTTGTAATTTAACCTAATGGAAAATATATTATATGTGTTTTTCACGGTTTTAAAAGACAAAATGGGACTTAATGTATAATTATGAAGATATCCTTTTCCAAATTTACCTCGAACACTGCTGGTTTTGGTTTGCCACAAATAAAGACATCCGATTAACTTACATTTCATCATGAGGCACTGCCCCTACGAGTGGTAAACATGTTCAAGTTGCATGCTTATTTATTTAGATATATGTTGATTTACCAGCAGGTGTTTTCACCGGAATGTCTCGCAATATTGTCCCCTAGTTCTGCATTTGCCATAAAATGAAAAATGAGTCGGTAATTAGTCGTCTAAATGCAGAAGATTGCTAGGTCCAATGACATTGCTCGTCTGAAATAGCTATTTGTTTAAATGAACCCATCCATTATTTGGTAAACAGCTGTCCATTTAATTTACACATCTTTAAATACTGCCTTTCAAATATTTCTGGTAACTGTAGGGCAACTTTATTAGATGTTTACTGGAAATTGTATCGCCGATGAAAATACTAACAAATGAGACTAGTGTTGTTAAGTTTTTGCCTTTTGCGTTTTCGGAATTAAATATTAACGTTCTATGCAAAATAGATACAATTGAATTGTCTTCTCAATTTAGTAAATGTATTTATAGATGTGTGAATCTGTATCGATATGCTGATTTAGCGTTAAAACAGTTCGCTAGAACATTGCAATATCACAAGAGGGACATTCTTGGTTAAGCGGTGTCAAGTATGTAATAAAGTAAGATAAAAACTGTTGTGAAACTATTTTGGCTAATGAAAACAATCGATATTTTTGAAAGAGATAGAAACGCTGCACATAGGCATTCATTTCTTAAATAGCTATGAACACAATGATGTTGTTAATGAAGATATAATATGTATATAATATTTATCTGTCACCATTTCTAATTGAAACGTTAAGTTATCTGCATTGTATATTTATACGAAATATATTTTAGCATCAATATGTATATTGACTATTAACGGTACAATTAATACGCATCAATCTGTAAAACACAATGTGACAATTCTATGACACATTAATGGACACGCAAGTTACCAATTTCCAAGTGAAGCTACAACATAATGGCCATACATTAATGGCCATTCGATTCAAACTTGCATTAACAACAGAATATACTTCAAGTTAGTAAATCGGTATCAAGTACGTAACACATTTAGATCGAAATTGTAGCAAAACCATTTTGGTAAATGCAAAACAATCGATTGTTTGAGAGAGACGCAATAGAATTTAGCACCACGTGTTCTATTTGTATCCTTTCAGTGTTGATATTTGTGCGCACATCCATTGTCATTGACGTACACATATTGTATATGTATACGTTTCCTAAATCGGTCAATCTTTGTCCACCTATTAACGGTACAATTAATACGCATCAATCTGGTAAACACAATGTGACAATTCTGGTACACATTAATGGACACACTAGTTACCAATTTCCACGAGATGCTACAGCATAATGGTCAGACATTAGTGAATCATTTGACCAAACTGTCAGCAATACTTAACGCTTACCAAAGCGATGGCTTCCAGCATGATTGCAATTGAATTGATAGCAAAGAGACGCATGTACTTTGTACAGTTGCATAAACTCTGAACATAGTTCGACAATATATATTGCTTAAGTGTAGTTGAAGATTTGTTTACATTAGACAAACATGAAAAAAAACATTAATGATTATGTAATCAATTGCTCCAGTGATGTTGACAAGAATATTGTAACTCCTAGTCATATAACAATTATTGTGCCATACAGTAATTGATATCGCTCATACAGTAGACCAGAAATAATACATAAGTCTATTTTAAAGTGGTTGATAACGGAAAGGTCTATATGGTGTATGTAACACAAATCCCATGCGATTGACTGATTTGTAAAATGTCTGCACTATGTCACATGTATTTCCTATCTCTGTCTCCCTGGAGAAAAATGACACTCCTGTCTGACATTGAATAACTATGTGAAATAGACGTACTATGGAAACATAGAGCGATTCTCCAGTCTATGCATGTCTTAAACTATGTCCGTGCATTGACTCTTGATAATGTTCGCCGTTGTTAATCCATTTGGTTAAGTGTATATCCTCTATTCTGGTTAACGAGCATATCATGCAAGAATTAGGTTATTTGAATGGACGTGTTTTGCTAAAATACCGCAATATAAAGTTAGTCAAGTTTAATTGAAAACCGAGTGTCTATTATACTAGTATTTTTTTTATAGAAATCCATAATAATGCGGAAGCCTTTGCGAGTAAGAAATGTCATTAAATAAAATCGAGAGATATAATTAGTATATCCTAATGACACTATATCCAAGGGAATGACATTACAAGTCTTCGTAGAAGATATATCAAGTCATTTATTCCATGGTAGAAACTAGGGATCTTAAATGGTATAACACACAAAACGTACATGTCTTTAAACAAGAGTGCCAAAAGTATGGCCCTATATCGCTCACATTTGTACACTGATAGAATAGACTTGCAGGACATTTATTCATATTGTATTAAATCAAACAGGCTTGCAATACAAAAGTGCAAGGTAACAACATACAGTGTTTTTTGTTTTGGATAAGTAAAGACAATAGAACATCGGACACTCTTTTGAAAGTGTATTCAGTTTGTCTTGTACTGTATCAAATCCTTATTTCATTATTTTACCGCGACATGTTATTTACTGACTCTTTAACTCGGTTAATTCTGAGGAAATGTAAACCATTGTCTCTGATTCATATCTAGATCTAGTAAAGAATTGTCAAAGTAAACAGTTCGGATTTACACTCCTTTATCATGTGCAAATCTTGTTGTCTTAAGTGCTACTTATTATAGGCAAAATGACACTTCACCCCCGAAGACGACGTGCTACAAACAAATGTGCTGTATACATGTAGTATGTATACGGTTCACTGCCCACAGCGGTCAAATTACAATTATCGAATGATCGGATATTGCTGCTATACTACTCCCATGAAGACATACAAAAAATGAACATGATATCATGCATAATAAAAACGATATACGCATTACATGTTGGTGTACTTATAACATTTAACAAGTGTATATAAATTTTCTTTGAGAAAATACTCGGCAAGACACACTCTGTCAGAAGGACAGCTGAAAAACATACGCTATTTAAACTGAACCACCGGCAGATTTTTCAAGAAACCTAAGGTAATCAATCCTGACCTTAATCTGGAGATCATTAATTTCTTATAGACACTAGCATTAAAGATTCCACCATCTGTACGTCACAGCGGCAAACCAATATGACGAAGAATGAGATGAAAACTCTTTACTCATATTGGAATTCTCCTTTTTTGTAATTTATCCTAATGTATAGTATATTATATATGTGTTTTTCACGGTTTTGAAAGACAAACATGAACTGAATGATTATGTAGATGTCCTTTTCCAGGTTTACCTCGAACACTCCTGGTTTAGGTTTGCCACAAATAAAGATAATAAAGTTTCATTTTAATATGAGGCACTGCCCCTTTGAGTGGTAAACATGTTCAAGTTGCATGCTTATTTATTTAGATATACGTTGATTACCAGCAAGTGTTTTCACCGGAATGTCTCGCAATTTTGTCTCCGAGGTGTGCATCTGTCATGAAATATAAAATGAGTCCATAATTTGTCGTCTAAATGCAGAAAATTGCTAGGTCCAATGACATTGCTCGTCTGACATTTACCAATGAAATAGCGATTTTTTAAATGAACAAATCCATTATTTGGTAAACAGCTGTCCATTTTATTTACACAGCTTGAAATATTGTCTTTCAAATCTTTCTGGTACTTTGGACCGGTGATTATATAACTGTAGGGTAACTTTATAAGATGTTTACGGGAAATTGTTCTGCGACTTATCGCCGATAAAATACCAACAAATGAGACTCATGTTGTTATGTTAATGCTTATTCCATTTTCGGTATTAAATATTCGGTAATCTGGGATTATATGCAATTTACTCGTAGATACAATTTAATTGTCTTGTCAATTTAGTTATTGTATTAATAGATGTGCGAATCTTTATCTTTATACTGATTTATCGTGAAAAACAGTCCGCCTCATTCAAACAAAAAATGCAATATCACAAGAGAGAAATACTTGGTTAAGCGATGTCAAGTACAAATGTATGTTATAAAGTAAGATCAATATGGTAAAACCATTTTGGCTAACCCAAAAACAATCGATATTTTTGAGAGCGATAGAAACGATACACATTAATGGACACGCAAGTTACCAATTTACCAATTTCCACGTGAAGCTACAACGTACACTGTAATGGCCAAACATTAGTGGATCATCTGACCAAACTTCCAACATTAATTAACGCTTACCAAAAGCAATTGCTTCGAGCATGATTGTAATTGAATTGATAGCAAGGCGACTCATGAACTTTTTACATGTGCACTTAACTCTGAACGTAGTTCGACAATAGATTGTGATTGAGTGTAATTGAAAATTTGTTAACATTACACAAACATGAAATAAACATAAATGATATGTTATCAATTGCTCCAGTGATGTTGACAAGAATATTTTAACTCCTAGTCATATGTCAATTATTATGGCATACGTTATTGATATAGCTCATACAGGCGACCAGAAATAATACAAATGTCTATTTTTCTAAGTGGTTGTTAAACGGTGATGTCTAAATGTATATAACACAAATCCCATGCGGTTGACTGATTTGTAAAATATCTGAATTATGGCTCATGCATTTCCTATCTCAGTCTCCCCGGAGCAAAATGACACTCCTGTCTGACATTGGATATTTATGTGCAAAGGATACATTGATACATATTCGCCGTTGCTAATCCATTTGACTAGATGTATATCATCTCGTCTGGTTAACGAGAATCTCACGCAAGAATTAGGTAATTTGAATGGACGTGTTTTGCTACAATATTCCCATATAAAGATAGTTAAGTGTCATTGAAAACAGAGTGTCTAATATATTAGATTTTTTTTATAGAAATCCATAATAATGCAGAAGCCTTTGCGAGTAAGGAATGCCATTAAATGAAATGGAGAAATATTATTAGTGAATCTTAACGACACTATAACCCAAGGAAATACATTACAGGTCTTCTTGGAAGATGACATGTAGTTTATCCCATGTTTGAAACTAGGAAATTCAATCTTAAATGGTATAACAGACAATACGTACACGTTTTTAACAAGAGTGCCAAAGTATTGACAAATATCGCTCACCTGGTTACAGTGACAGGTAGACATTTATCAATAATATCTATATTTTATCAGAACAAACATTCTCACTGAAAAAAATAATAGAGACAGGGAAGGCAGCAGTCAACTTAAACAGCCGAGCACAGAAAATATAAAAAAAATGGATTCACACTTCTCTATTATGTGCAAATTTGCTACTTATTGGTAAAAGACACTTCACAATCTGAACAAGACTTGCTAAAAACGATTACAAGTGCAGTACCGTATGTGGAATTCAATTTATTTTAAACAAATGCCGAGAAATTATACAGCCAGGACAACACACGTATCAGCAAGATCTTTCTCTGTAGGAGATTGATTTAAGGTGTTTTACCGCTTTTGAGTTGGACGGAAGTTTAAAAATCGCAGTCACTTGGGTGTATTTGTGAGCGTCTGACAATCGAGATCAAATAATTCAAAATGCTTAAAATTGATTTTTCTGCATCTTCCCATGTCTTAAAATCGCTATTGTGCTGACAAGTTATTACGATTATATATTTTTAATGAAAATACAGAAACATCCTTAGTTCAAACCCTATGGATGATTTATTCCAGATGATATCAAACCATTAATATAGCGAATTGGTTACAACGTATTCAAAACAAATTTCTATGCGCCCATTTCAACTTTATTCAAACGTTTCAAACAGTATCCCCAGTAATTTAGAGGACGGTTCGTTTGCATTTTTGCCTTAAGAATATAAACTAATACATGCAGAAGTACCCGACGTATACCTGTAAGCACCTTGAATTATGCACATTTTTTAAAAATAGAATGCTCGCGAAATCTGAATACAACGGATGTAAAACGTTGATTAATTTTGTTACCTCCCCTGTTTTCAGCGTTTCTTAAATCACTAAAAGTGCAAAAATATAAACTAACCGTGCAATCGTCATGAAACTTTGCATGAAACTTCAATATTTGTCACTCTACTTTTTACATGCATGAAAACAGTATGTTGTTCAACGATTTTTCACGTAAAACTCAAAAAATTTTTTTTACATATTTTAAAAAATCATTTAAAAAATCAAATAGCTTGCACAGTATAACATAAACTTTACTGTTTGATTCTTTATCTACGAAATTACGTGTATACCAAATTTTATGAAGATTGAAGCAAAACTTTTTTGGTAAATTACAATTATCAGTTTTTTCAGGGGCTGTCCCCACATTCCAAGAATATCTTAATAACTAGCCGAGCAAAACTGTTGGGATTTTCCAGAATGTTTGCCAAACATGTGTTCTTAATAAACATAACAGGTTTTATATACATTGTACAGACATATCCAACACCGTTGAAACACCTTAATGAGGATGAACTGTTACTGTTGCTAATTATTGTCCTAATAAATTACCGTGGAATAGAGGTGGCTTATCTAGTTATTTTCTCACTCCTGGACTTGTAGTTTCTCAGATACCATTCCTTCTCATTCATTTGCATTGTTACGCTCTGCTTAATGTATATTAGTCACACTTGGTACAATACTAAAGATACCTAAAATAGTGGAAATGTTGATTGAGGGACTATTTCCATATCCTTTATGTAAATATCAGTACCTTGCATATCAAAGTATCTTCTTTCAGTACCATGTGTCTAGCATATTTACATTAAGTGCAAGATCTACCCCTTTGATGTGACTCGATTCGAAAGGTATCGTTTTTGTCACTTTGCTACGAAGGACTGTCTACGGACATAGGCACAACATTAATATGCTTTTCTATAATGGAAAAAAAATTAAAAAATGAAAAATGGTCTTCGACGCGAATATGTTATTATCATTTATAAAATATAACAAATTACAATAACTGCAGTTACATATGAATGATGCGTGTGGGAGGATAGAGTTCTTGCGTTAGTAGGAAATACACTAAGCTATCAAGAGGTATATTTAGAAGCACATTGAACCAATGCTATAGCGATGGTGAGAATATAGGTTAAGCTGTCGATATTGCATAGTTAATGCTGACTGTCATATTTCCTGTACAAATTGCTGGAGGTAGCTAGATATCTGCTTCTGAACAAATGATATGGTTATATTTTACTTATTCATATTGTGTTAGATATGTAGATCAGAATTATTTGATTGACCTGTAAGATATTCGTGACCACCACAGTTATTTCCACTAAGTTACTAATTTTAAGGTAAAAGTTAGTCTGGTTCCCGGTACTTAAATCGTTCATTTCATTACTGCTTAGGTCCGGCCTAATGTAACTGTCATGGAAGATACAATGGAAAAAACAAGGTGGCTATTGTACGTTAGTTTAGGAAATTGAGAATTTCATAAAAGTGTGTATTACAAACGATGAAACCTTGTATATTCACGGGAAAATGTGTGTTAATTTCAAATAAACATGTTTTATTAAAATGATACAACTAATTTGTACAAAAAAAGCTAAAGTAAATTAAGAAATTTACTGTACCAGCATGGATATGGTGCATATAAATCGCTCTTGTTATAAAAAGGCCCGGTAAGCTCAGTTGGTAAAGCGTCAAGACAGTTTTTATTGTAACGTTATTCGGTCATTATACTTGAATAAAGAACCTGATAAGAAAATACAAAAATAAGTATAACGTAAATTAAGCACAATATTAATTATCAGTCGGTCTTCCGATTGAGCTAGTCGGACAAATGCAAAATTATAAATTTATGAACTATTAAAACCCTGTAACATAAATATTATAATCATTTTATAAACGTCATTTTATAGATATGAGTGATGCTGTAGCGAATCAACTTCTACCGTTGCAAAGATAATCATTTTTTTCCATTACTATGCAAAGTCTCATCAAAATGACACATACATAACATACACTTCAGGGGAATATTCTAAAATTAATTCGATTGTGCTATGGTTTGAGTAGTTCTTTATTGATGTTAAACACATATGAATGAATGGGTCCCTATTGCAATAGTTATGTTGAGTCGTACATTTGAAACTTATAGTCAGTGGACTATGGTGTCATATGTCTCTTGACTACTCTCTGCACTTTCCGCTAATCTAAAATGAGTTAATAGAGTACATAATACACACGGCACAAGTCTAGTTTTAAAGATGTTGTTCAACAGATAGTTCTTTACACAAATCTCATGTGATAAGATAGTAAGTAAGTAAGTAAAATAATAAGTACAATGTCAGTACTATGTCGCATGTATTTTCGCTGGTGTCTCCTGGAGAAAAAGGATACACGAAATTCATTCTGACATGGAATAACCACGCGAACTAGACGTAATGTTGATACATAAAGCAGTTCTACAGTATTTTTATGAATTATAATAGTCCTTTTGATCTTCATAATGTTCACCGTCGTCCATTATTCGTCTCGTCTACTATACGTCAGAATTATGTTATTTGATGGACATGCCATGCTAAAATATCCTAATATGAAGCTATTATAGAGTCATTGAATAAAGAATGTCGTCTTCATATACTTCTTACTTTGCTGAAATCAATACCTGCACGGAAGCTTTAGGGAGTACGAAAATTTATTAAATGTTTTTTAAATGACAAATAATCCAAGGAAATGCAATAACATGTCTTCTACCAGGCTGTGTCCAGTTATTTGTTTCACGTACGTAACTAGGGATCTTTAATGGTTGGATAGCAAAAAAACGTAAAACAAGAGAACCAAGGTGGGGTACCATAATACGCTCACATGCGTAAATTGATTGACCCATATTTAATCTCGACATAGATTTTATCAAAACTGTCTTCTGTATAGTAGAAGCATATCCTTTGCAAAATGCAACCCCTTATATACACACGAGATTTTGTCTCTTGAACTCAAAGATAAAGACGAGATTGTTTGGTTTGAATATGTTGCTGAAAACCTTTGAAAGTGGTTATACATACATCGGTTTTGGTTAAGATAGTTAACATTGAATGTGATATCGTATGTATACATTTTTATAAGTACTGTATGAAACACTGAAGTTATGTTTTCATCTTATTTTTAATGAAAATCGTACTACTCACTGTCTTAAAGGGGCTACCTCACATTTGTCCCATTACATAGATGAAATGAAATTGTATACAAACACTCTGAAGCATAATAACATGGACTAAGGCGCTGACTATACTGCTCAGTTTACAGTCCCATCAAATCAATTTACACTTTATAATTCATGTGTACGCTTAGTCCTGTAGAAATACTTTTATTCCGTGAATAAATGTAAGCAATGAACTTACATAAATACTTGCTGAAGTAGGCAAATTACGGCATTCAAAAACTTAGGCTTCATCCTGTGATGCAGCACCTATAAGTGGATATAACTAAAATGTTAAATGGTCGAATCTACACTGCTTTATAACGTGCACGGTTTTATATTCCACTCTCGAAATATCACAATTTGGCATTAATGGTATATTATACTGTACTTTCTACCCGTAATGGTGTTTTTATTATTCAATGAAGTCATAAGAAGATTAAACGGTTAACATGTAATAAATTAAAACAAACAATGCAATTCCTAACTATCATTAAGTGCCACTCATTGGCAATAAAAAACCTTACATCCATTCGCTTTGAACGACTGTGCAATCAATTATGTGTTCGCGTGAGTAAAAACTATTTTATTTAAATAATTGCAAAGTAAACACTCATTTCAATAATTGATGAAAAATCATTGTTGCTAATCATAAGTCACATTATAAGCATCGGAACCTAGGGACGCTAAATTACTGAAACTGGTTTGTGTCCGCGCGTTCGTCATCAACAAGGAAACTATAGAATGAATTGGTGTATTCCAAGAAGCGATAGTTAATGATGCACGCCAATTAAATTGGGCATAACTTCATAGAACAAATATTCATTATAGTACACGGATTATTAGCAACTTGACATTTTCCGGCGAATGTGTTAAAAAGAAGCCAAAAAATCATCTACGATAGGAATGATGCAGGAAGGATAGTTAACAAAATTAAAATAGCTGCGCACTTGTGAGACATTTGTTATATTTCGATACCTACGCTATTTCGTTTATTATTTTGTCTCTTTCATGCGTTGAGGTTACTGCCGCTCGGGCTATATGAGCGCTGCCTTCTGAATGTAGAACCAAATATAATCAAACTAACTAGTGTTGTCCACTGGTTCCATTATCAAGGTCGTGGAAATGCGTTTCAATAATTGTCATGAGGAATTTCACGTATAGTTGATCGTATGTGCTAGGTAGTCTTCGTGGTGTTCGGTGTCTATATATTAAATTATTTTGACAGATTACTCGGCAAGACATACTGTCAGAAGCACAGCTGAAAAAAATGCGATGTTTTAACTTATCCATCGGCAGATTTTTAACCATACCGAAGGTAATCAATCATGACCTTAATATGGAGATCATTTATTTCTTATAGACACTAACATTAAAGAGTCCATGCATCTGTTCGTCACATAGGCAAACCAATAAGACGAAAAATGAAATCAAAACTCAGAACTCATTTCGTTATTATCCTTTTTTGTACTTTAACCTAATGTAAAATATATTATATGTGTTTTTCACGGTTTTGGAAGACAAAATGGGACTTAATGTAAAATTATGAAGATATCCTTTTCCAAATTTACCTCGAACACTGCTGGTTTTGGTTTGCCACAAATAAAAATATCCGATTAACATACATTTCATCATGAGGCACTGCCCCTTCGAGTGGTAGTTGCATGTTTAGATATATGTTGATTTACCAGCAGGTGTTTTACCGGAATGTCTCGCAATATTGTCCCCTAGTTCTGCATTTGCCATAAAATGTAAAATGAATCGGTAATTCGTCGTCTAAATGCAGAAGATTGCTAGGTCCAATGACATTGCTCGTCTGATATTTACCCATGAAATAGCTTTTTTTTTTAAATGAACCCATCCATTATTTGGTAAACAGCTGTCCATTTAATTTACACTTCTTTAAATACTGCCTTTCAAATATTTCTGGTAACTGTAGGGCAACTTCATTAGATGTTTACTTGAAATTGTATCGCCGATGAAAATACTAACAAATGAGACTAGTGTTGTTAAGTTTATGCCTATTGCGTTTTTGCGGAATTAAATATTAACCAATCTAGTATGCTCTCTGCAATATAGATACGATTGAATTGTCCTTTCAATTTAGTAAATGTATTTATAGATGTGTGAATCTGTATTTTTATGCTGATTTAGCGTTAAAACAGTTCGCTTCAACATTGCAATATCACAAGAGGGACATACTTGGTTAAGTGGTGTCAAGTATGTTATAAAGTAAGATACAAATTGTGGTGACGAAAACAATCGATATTTTTAAAAGAGAAAGAAACGCTGCAAATAGGCATTCATTTCTTAAAAAGCTATGAACACAATGATGTTGTTAATGAAGATATTATATGTATATAATATTTATCTGTCACCATTTCTAATTGAAACGTTAAGTTATCTGCATTGTATATTTATACGAAATATATTTTAGCATCAATATGTATATTGACTATTAACGGTACAATTAATACGCATCAATCTGTAAAACATAATGTGACAATTCTATGACACATTATTGGACACGCAAGTTACCAATTTCCACGTGAAGCTACAACATAATGGCCATACATTAATGGCAATTCGATTCAAACTTGCAAAATAACAAGCAAATATACTTCAAGTTAGTAAATCGGTATCAAGTACGTAACACATTTAGATCGAAATTGTATCGAAACCATTTTGGTAAATGCAAAACAATCGAAAGTTTGAGAGAGACGCAATATAATTTAACACCACGTGTTCTATTTGTACCCTTTCAGTGTTGATATTTGTGCGCATTGCCATGTGCCATTGACGTACACAGTGGCATTGTATATGTATACTATTCCTAAATCGGTCAATCTTTGTCCGACTATTAACGGTACAATTAATACGCATCAATCTGTTAAACACAATGTGACAATTCTAGAACACATTAATGGATATGTTAGTTACCAATTTCCACATAATTGCCATACATTAGTGAATCATCTGACCAAACTATCAGCAATAATTAACGCTTACCAAACAGATGGCTTCCAGCATGATTGCAATTGACTTGATAGCAAAGAGACGCATGTTCTTTGTACAGTTGCATTAACTCTGAATATAGTTCGACAATATATATTGCTTAAGTGTAGTTGAAGATTTGTTTACATTAGACAAACATGAAACGAACATTAATGATTATGTAATCAATTACTTCAGTGATGTTGACAAGAATATTTTAACTAATAGTCAAATTGCAATTATTGTGCCATACAGTAATTGATATCGCTCATACAGTAGACCAGAAATAATACATAAGTCTATTTTAAAGTGGTTGTTAAACGGAGAGGTCTATATGGTGTATGTAACACAAATCCCATGCGATTGACTGATTTGTAAAATATCTGAATTATGTCACATGTATTTCCTATCTCTGTCTCCCTGGAGAAAAATGACACTCCTGTCTGACATTGAATAACAATGTGAAATAGACGTACTATGGAAACATAAAGCGATTCTCCAGTCTATGCATGTCTTAAACTATGTCCGTGCATTAACTCTTGATAATGTTCGCCGTTGTTAATCCATTTGGTTAAGTGTATATCCTCTCTTCTGGTTAACGAGCATATCATGCAAGAATTAGGTTATTTGAATGGACGTGTTTTGCTAAAATACCGCAATATAAAGTTAGTCAAGTTTAATTGAAAACCGAGTGTCTATTATACTAGTATTTTTTTATAGAAATCCATAATGATGCGGAAGCCTAGTAAGAAATGTCATTAAATGAAATCGAGAAATATAATTAGCGTATCTTAATGACACTATATCCCAGGGAATGACATTACAAGTCTTCGTGGAAGATAAATCAAGTCATTTATTCCATGGTAGAAACTAGGGATCTTAAATGGTATAACACACAATACGCACATGTCTTTAAACAAGAGTGCCAAAAGTATGACCCTATATCGCTCACATTTGTACAGTGATAGAATAGACTTGCAGGACATTTATTTATATTGTACCAAAACAAACAGGCTTGCAATACAAAAGTGCAAGGTAACAACATACAGTGTTTTTTGTTTTGGATAAGTAAAGACAATAGAATATCGGACACTCTTTTGAAAGTGTATTCAGTTTGTCTTGTACTGTATCAAATCCTTATTTTATTATTTTACCGCGACATGTTATTTACTGACCCTTTAACTTGGTTAATTCTGAGGAAATATAAACCATTGTCTCTGATTCATATCTAGATCTAGTAAAAAATTGTCAAAGTAAACGGTTCAGATTCACACTCCTTTATCATGTGCAAATATTGTTGTCTCAAGTGCTACTTATTATAGGCAAAATGACACTTCACCCCCGAAGATGACGTGCTACAAACAAGTTTGCTGTATAGTATGTGGAAATCATTTTATTAAAAAAATTCTATGAAATAATACAGAGAGGACAACACGCGGGTCAGCAAGATATTACTGTTGATAAGTATCGTCCAGGACCCGAAATTACAACCGATACTTACACTCTGCATTCAGCACTCAAATATTGAAATTTCTTCTTTTGAGGGTCAATGCGAAATTTTTTGAGAACGAGAAGTTCGAGTTATGTTGAATAGGTGCTAAATATTATCATTTGCTTGTTTCCAACTGAAATCTAGTGTATTTGTAAGCTCTTAGTGTAATTTACCAGTCTGAGTGCGCTCAAATACAGTACGTTTTTCCCAATAAATAGTACAAAATAGCAAAAATATGTTTCAAATGTTATTTTCAACATTCAAATAACAATTCTATACATTTCCCTACCTAGATTAGCAATCTAGAACAACTATAAAAGCTCATTAATATGATAAATTCAATATTGAGTGCTGAGTGCAGAGTGTAAGTATTGGTTGTAATTTCTGGTTATTTCCTCATTCCTGGTATTGTAGTTTCTCAGTTACCATTCCTTCTTACTCATTGTCATTGTTACGCTTTGCTAAATATATATTATTCACACTTGGTACAATACTAAAGATACCTAAAATAGTGGAATAGTTTGCAATAAAAAGTGTGTGTGTTGATAGAGGTACTATTTCCATATCATTTATGTAAATATCAGTATCTTGCATATCAAAGTTTCTACATGCAGCACCATATGTCATTTTATCTAGCTCATTTACATTTAGTTACATCTATTCCTTTGATATGACTCGATTCGAAAGGTATCGTTTTTGTCTACGGACGTGGGCACAACATTTATATGCCTTTCTATAATTGGACAAAAAGAAAAAAAGAAAAATGGTCTTCGACGCGAAAATGGTATTATCATTACAAATTACATTAACTGCAGTTATATATGGATGATGCGTGTGGGAGGATAGAGATCTTGCATTAGTAGAAAATACACTAAGCTATCAAGAGGTATATTTAGAAACACAGTTAACCAATGCTTTAGCGATGTTGAGAATATTATGTTAAATTTTCGATATTGCAAAGTTCATGCTGACTGTTCTATTTCCTGCACAAATTGCTGGAGTTAGCTAGACATCTATTTCTGAACCTATCCTACTATACGGTTATATCCCAGTTTAAACATACTGTATTTACTAGTAATATGTATTGAATTGGCGGTCTTTAAAAGTACGTAAACGCAGTGTGTACATTTTAAAAAAGTCGTATTCAGACAAACGAGGATTACTTTATTAAATCTAAATGTAAATCTCCGCATTACTTGGGGCGAACAGTCATTATTTATATTGCTACATATACCTTTATGACTTTTTGTAGCACCATGAAATAATGTGAGCACCTGGTCATCGTGGTTGAAAAATAATTTGATTTTCTTGTAATCTCAGAAGCAATGCTACAGAATTTGTCGGAAAATATGGGCTTTTGATCTTAATAATGCTCGCCGTCGTGCATTGTTCCTCTCGTCTGATTAACGTTCGGACTATGTTGTAAGATGGACATGCCATGCTAAAATATCCTAATACGAAGATAGTTTAAAGTCATTGAAAATAGAATGTCGTCTACATAGTATTCATACTTTGCTGAAATCAATAACCGCTTTGAAGCTTTAGAGAGCACGAACATTCAATAAATGGAATCCAGCTATATATTCAGTGTATTTAAATAACAAATTATTCAAGGGAATGCCATCACATGTCTTCTACGGGGTTGTATCGAGTAATTTGTTTCACGTACGTAACTCGTGATCTTAAATGGTAAAATAGTCAAGAAAAAACGCAACATAGGAGGATCAAGGTAGAAGACCATATTTCGCTCACATTTGTCCATTGATTGACCCATATTTATACTCCTAAATATCATCAAAACGGTCATCTAAATACTATATGGTTGAAGCATATCCTTTGCACAACGCTGCTCCTTTTATTTCTCTTGAACTCAAAGATAAAGACGACATTATTTCATGATAGGTCGCTAAAAACCTTTGAAAGTGGTTTTACATACATAGGTTTTGGTTAAGATAACTACCACAAAATATGATATCGTATGTGTACATTTTGTATAGCACTGTATGAAACCCTAAAGTCATGTTTTCATCTAAATTTTAATGCAAAACGTAATACTCGTTGTCTTAAAGGGACTATCTCACATTTTGTCCCATTGCTAGGATGAAATGAAATTGTAGGCAAGCACTCTGACGTTTTATGATATTGACTAAGGCGCTGCCTTTTTTTAGAACAGTCCCAGTTTACAGTACCAGCTTAGTCATGTAGACATACATTAATTCCGTGAATAAATGTAAACAAAAAACTTACATCAGTACGTGGTTCCGTAAGCAAAACCGGCATTCAAAAAAACCTTAAGCTTCCACTGTGATGCAGCACCTATAAGTGGGTATAACTAAGATGTCTTGTTAAATGGATCGAATCTACAATGCTTTATTACGTGCACAGTTTTATTTTCCATTCTCGAAAGATCACGATTTGGCGTTAAGAGTATATTATACTGTGCTTTCTACTCGTAATGGAGTTTTTATTATTCAATGAATTCATTAGACGATGAAACGGTTAACATGTAATAAATTAAAATAAACAATGCAATTCCTAACTATCATTAAGTGCCACTCATTGGCAATAGAAATTCTTACATCGATTCGCTTTGAACAAGTGTGCAATCAATTATGTGTTTGCGTGCCTAACAACTATTGCAAAAAAAACCACTCGTTTCAACAATAGTTTTCATTATCAGAGAATTACTGACGATGAAAAATCATTTTTGCTAATCATAAAACACATTATAAGCCACTGTGGAACATTGATGGCTTCTCTCGTTATTTTCTCGCAACAATATTCCCTGTTCGCGACTGAGTCAGTTAAATACTGCCCAGCCACTTCGATTTTTATCGTATTTTTCTAACAGGTTACATGCTTGGTTACGTTTGTCGTTTGTCCTTTATACGCTTTTCTCGTTCTTCTGTTTCGGTTTAATATTGCATGTCCGATTTATTATAATTCCAGCGTTTATATTTAAAGCTATGTCATTTAATAACACATGGAATGTCGCCTTCTCCCGCTGTTTTCAACATTATACGACATGTAGTAGTTTGATATTAATTGTCTTTGAGAAATAACATTAAGTATCGGAACCTTGGGACGCTAAATTACTGAAAATGGTAATTTCGGGTTTTTGTCTGCTCGTTTGTCATTTACGAGGAAACTATAGAATAAATTGGTGTATTCCAAGAAGCGATAGTTAATGATGCACGCCAATTAAATTGATCATTACTTCATAGAACAAATATTCATTATAGTACACGGATTATTAGCAACTTGACATTTTCCGACGAAAACAATACATTCATCTACGATAGGAATGATGCAAGAAGGAAAGTTAATACAATTAAAATAGCTGCGCACTTGTGAGAAATTTGTACTGTTTCGATATCTACCCTATTTCGTTAATTATTTTTTCTCTTTCTTGGTGGTGGTTACTGTCGCTCGGGTTGTATGGGCGCTGCCTTCTGAATGTAGAACCAAATATAATTAAACAAACTAGTATTGTCCGCTGGCTGAAGTATTAAGGTCGTGGAAATGCGTTGCAGGAATTGTCATGAGGAATTTCCCGTAAAGTTGATCGTATGTGCTTATAGTCTTCGTGGTGTTCGGTGTCTATATGTTAACTTATTTTGACAGAAAACTCGGCAAGACATACGCTGTCAGAAGGACAGCTGAAAAACATACGCTGATTAAACTTATCCACCGGCAGATTTTTAAAGAAACCGAAGGTAATCAATCCTGACCTTAATCTGGAGATCATTAATTTCTTATTTAGACACTAGCATTCAAGATTCCACCATCTGTACGTCACAGCCGCAAACCAATATGACGAAGAATGAAATAAAAACTCTGAACTCATTTCGTAATTCTCTTTTTTTGTAATTTAACCTAATGTAAAATATATTACATGTGTTTTTCACGGTTTTGAAAGACAAAATTGGACTTAATGATTATGTAGATATCCTTTTCCATTTTTACCTCGAACACTCCTGGTTTTGGTTTGCAACAAACAAAGATTTCCAATTAACTTACGTTTCACTATGAGGCACTGCCTTTTAGAGTGGTAGATATGTTCAGGTTGCATGCTTATTTGTTTAGATATATGTTGATTTACCAGCAGGTATTTTCACCGGAATGTCTCGCAATAATGTCTCCGAGTTATGCATTTGTCGTAAAATGGGTCGGTAATTCGTCGTCTAAATGCAGAAAATTGCTAGGTCCAATGACATTGCTCGTCTGATATTTACCCATGAAATAGCTATTTTTTAAATGAACCAATCCATTATTTGGTAAACAGCTGTCCATTTAATTTACACAGCTTCAAATACTGCCTTTCAAATCTTTTTGGTACTTGAGACCGGTGATTATATAATTGTAGAGCAACTTTATTTGATGTTAACGGGAAATTGTATTGCCGATGAAAATATTAACAAATAAGAATAATGTATTGTTATGGTTATGCCTATTGCGTTTTCGGAATTATCTATAAACCAATCTAGGACGTTCTATGCAATATAGATACAATTGAATTGTCTTCTCAATAAAGTAAGTGTATTTATAGATGTGTGAATCTTTATCTTTGTTAAAACAGTTCGCTAGAACATTGCAATATCACAAGAGAAACATACATGGTTAATCGGTATCAAGTATGTAACACATTTGAATCGGAATTGTAACAAAACTATTTTGGTAAATGCAAAACAATCGATATTTTGAGAGAGACGCAATAAATTGAGCACCACGTGTTCTATTTGTTCCCTTTCAGTGTTGATATTTGTGCGCATAGCCATGTGCCATTGACGTACACAGTGGCATTGTATATGTATACGTTTCCTAAATCGGTCAATCTTTGTCCGACTATTAACGGTACAATTAATACGCATCAATCTGTTAAACACAATGTGACAATTCTAGAACACATTAATGGACACACAAGTTGCCAATTTTCACGTGAAGCTACAACGTAATGGTCATACATTAGTGATTCATCGGACCAAACTATCCGCTCTAATTAATGCGCTTACAAAAGCAATGGCTTCGAGCTTGATTGAATTTAATTGATAGCAAATAGACTCGTGATCTTGGTACAGTTTCACTTAACACAAAACGTAGTTCGACAATATATCAATAAACATGAAACAAACATAAATGATATGTGCTCCAATGATGTTGACAAGAATATTTTAACTCGTAGTCATATCACAATTATTATGGTATACGATTTTGACATAGCTCAAACAGTATACCAGAAATAATATATATGTCTATTTTAAAAAGTGGTGGTTGAACAGAGATGTCGACATGTTGTACGAGGGTCATTCAATATATAATGCAAACTAACAATTATCTCTAAATCCAGTCAAGATAGTAAAATGAAACTTTGCATGATTATAATATATGACAATTCCTATTTGATAGAACATTTTAAGGACATCTGACGTCGATGGCGTCACCAGCGCACGACATCATACGATATAACTTGGAACGTCATGGACGCGGTAACGTCACACTAAAAAGTAGTAAACATTTAATCAAGTGATCATGCAACAAAAACTCAATTGATATTGTATTACCTTACAAGAGACATGTTTCAAAATGTCAGCAACAATAATTATCCTAAAATGGCGCTACTGTTGAATGAAAATACAAACGACAAATATAGAGTTAAGGGCTACTAGTGTGTGAAACTGAAAATGTGTGTCATGGCCCCCAAGTCTTATCGAAACATTGAGAGAACAATTGAAACTAGACAAAATATCAACATACGTAGAGATAGCACAGGGACTTGACAGTAGTTTTGGCTAATTTAATTTGAAATTGCAGAACAGAGTACACATGTAACCGGGTTCCGCTCACTGAATGTCGTATATTTTTGACGTCAGAGCCGTCCGAACGTCGCACCGAACTCATCGCAAGCTTAATTTAGAGCTTAAATATAGAAGAAAAAAACTTTATACGCAAACTTGTAGTGATATGTGGCATGTAGATAACATATTACCAGTCGAAAATGATACCACGATTACCTGGGAATTCGACATGCCACTTCACATTAGGTTGACTAGACCGTGTCCGTGCAGTTATGAGTGTATGTACGTAGTTGCCTAGCAACGGGAATAGAATAATGACCGAAAGGATGAACGTTGGTCATTGAACTCAAGGAAAGTTACTTTGGATGATTATGACATTATTTAAAAGATAAATATTGTATCAAAGAATTTATATGATAGTTTGCATTATATATTGAAGACCCTCGTATGTAACAAAATCCCATGCGATTGACTGATTTGTAACATGTCTGAATTATGTCATATGTATTTCCTATCTCTGTCTCCCTGGAAAAAAATGACACTCCTGTCTGACATATGTGCCTCCGTAGCGCTTGCCGTCTAATCTGGCGAACCGGGTTCAAATCCGGGTGGAGCTACATATATATGCCTGCAATGTTTCAGTAGAAATAAAGCAAATAAAGGCTATGCTCGGCATAATTCATAATTCAGTAGACATTAAATTACTATGTGCTAAGGCGTTATATGGATACATCAAACGATTCTCCAACCTATATATGCCTTAAACTATGTCCGTGCATTAAATCTTCATAATGTTCGCCGTTGCTAATCCATTTGGTTAAATGTATATCCTCTCGTCTGGTTAACGAGAATTTCACGCAAGAATTAGGTAATTTGAATGGACGTATTTTGCTAAAATACCGCAATATAAAGATAGTTACGTGTCATTAAAAACAAAGTGTCTAATATATATATTAGTATTTATTATATAATCCATAATAATGCGGAAGCCTTTGCGAGAAAGGAACGTCATTAAATGAAATCTAGAGATGTAATTAGTGTCTTAATGACACTATATCTCAGGGAATGACATTACAGGTCTTCGTGGAAGATATAACAAATAATTTATTCCATGGTAGAACTAGGGATTTTAAATGGTATAATTCACAATACGTACATGTCTTTAAACAAGATTGCCAAAATTATCGCCCTATATCGCTTACATCTGTACAGTGACAGAATAGACTTACATGACTTTTATTCATATTGTATCAAAACAAACATGCTTGCAAAACAAAAGTGCAAGGTTACAACATACAGTGATGAACTGTTACTGTTGATAAGAATCGTCCTGATAAATTACTAAGGCTTCTCTGGTTATTTCCTCATTCCTTGTATTGTAGTTTCTCAGTTACCATTCCTTCTTGCTCATTTTCATTGTAACGCTTTGCTAAATATGTTTGTCACACTTGGTTGAATACTAAATATACATGAAACAATGCAATAGTTTGCTATATAAGTTGTATATGGTTATAGAAGAATCATTTCCATACCCTTCATGTAAATATCAGTGTCTTGTATATCAAAGCATCTATATTCAGCATCATGAGTCATTATATCTAGGATATTTACATTAAGTGCAATATCTTCCCCTATGATGTGACTCGATTCGAAAGGTATCTGTTTACGGACGTGGGCACAACCTTAAATTGCCTTTCTATAATTGGAAAACAATCAAAACTGAAAAAATGGTCTTCGACGTGAATATGTTATAATCATCTATCAAATATAACAAATTACATTAACTGCAGTTATACATGGATGATGCGTGTGGGAGGATAGAGATCTTGCGCTAGTAGGAAATACACTTAGTTACCAAGAAGTATATTTAGAAACACAGTTAATAACCAATGCTTGAGCCATATTGAGAATGTAAGTAAATTTCCGATATTGCACAGTTCATGGTGACTGTTCCATTTCCTGTACAAATTGCTGGAGGTAGCTAGACATCTATTTCTGAACCTATCCTACTTTACGGTTATATGCCAGTTATTTCATACTGTATTAAATATGTATTGAATTGGTCAGTAAAAGTGCGTAACCACAGTGTGCACATTTTAGAAAAGTCATCTTTAGAAAATTATAGTTGATCTCAGCTATTTAAGTCCATTCTATGGTAATGTTAAAGTGTCAAGTGATGTTTCTTTCTGTTTTCTGTACTCGGCTGGTTAAGTTCAGTGTTGCCTTTCCTGTCCGATGTTCTCATATCATTTTGTCACATGATGCGCATACATCCATAGAACATGCTACACAAACAGCAAATTGTCATTTGACAAATTAAATGCTACACATGCATATCACTTTCATTTCCTGGATCATATCCATATCACGAAGACAGATGTTCTGTTAGACATTATTGACCTTGAAATTGCATTTTGTCTTACGAGAACGTACATTTGTAGATCTACTAACACGTCGTCAGCGTATCGAACTAATGTTTGCAGCATATAGAAGAACATCACCGTTTTGTTCCACCACATGATGAGTCAAATGATATTCAAATATTTAAACAATATGCAAGAAAAGAGACTACGACAAAACAAGGCAGATAAATCGTCTAGGAATTGCTTGAATATGATACTTGCTTACATTCCTTTGATTATCGTTATCGCTGGAAGAGAAGATTTCCTTGTGCAGAATTTCCTGATATCTTGTTACAAAAAGCATCAAATCACAATGAATTCCGAGAGCAATGTGTGTTCGTGGCAATGACGTTAATTTGTCTGGGTGTCAAGATTAATACGAACAACAATAGATTGACATGAAATTCCTCTCACGCACTTCATTTCATTCAGATTGAGATTAATGGTAGTTTTAGGACCAAGACCTGACAGACACAACATTGTTCATTTTCCAGTTGATTAGACATGAGTATTCATCTTACAGTGTGAACCTTAATATCTCAAACAGTATGTGGATTCAGTTTTTGTAATTTCATTTGTTGATTAAGTTTTGTTTTATGTCAAGTGTGTACTTGTAGTTATGTCAATTCAACACTGCATTGCATTTATCGGTGGAGTTCCCATGCTCTCAAATGGTAATGACGATTAACAAATGTACTGGTATTGGCTGATGTAAGGCTAAAGAACATATTGTAGTGCACAGACAGTCAAAAGCTGCCCAGAAATGGCACATACACGGCGGCATCGTCTATTTACCAATGCAAGAATCAGACCGAGAACGAACCATAATGGACATTTCAAATAAGACTATATATGCACTCCACAATGATTGACACAAAATAAACCGCAAAGGAAGGCAATCATATTCTTAGATATACGTATACTACTAACACTCTGGTTATGCAGCCTCACAGCCATACACAATACCGACAAACCTTAGTGAAAATATTATTACGAACAAAGGCAAGATAATCAAATACACAAATATCAGAATCTTTTCATCCAGTGAACAAACAAAATAAAAGGAAATCGGAGAGGGGGCAGCAGTCAAGTTAACCAGCCGATCACAGAAAACAACACAACACAAGTACATGGAACAATGCCAACACATAGCCTAACGAAAAATTGAAGTCCACACTGTAAAAGAGCAGGATGACCTACAAAGAAGTATTAACTGGTTGAATATAGCACCATAGCAATCGCATTCCAATCGAAATGAATGCAAATATATTACTATCCCCCTTTATAAAATATAACAATCAATATTTTATGGATGTAGTAGACAACAACTAAAGTGTGTGCATACTGCATGCAATGGTTTGTTTTGTTAAGGCCATATTATAAAATAAATTCCTCGAAGTGAATGATTTTCCTGAATGCTTTAGGGTTGAAATTTAATTCGCCTTAGGATCTGCAGCGTCGCGTCTAAAGTTAAAAGGCACTAATAGCTTGCTATAACTGCAACACAGAGAAGAAAATTGACAGAAGAAAGTGTATAAATTTTATCCAATCTATCACCCAGCGAGAAAAGTCAACCTGCAAATTTACTTTGTGTGAGAAAACATCAACATAAATAAAACAATAGCTTACTTCACGTCTGTTAACTTTTCATCCGTCATCGATCCAACTCTATTATACGCTTGGCAAAACACTAAGATTAAAATCATTCGCTTTCGTTGAGCAAAAGTCGTATATTTTCTGAGACAAAACATCTCAGAAAATTTATACATACGGGCCCTGATTACATGGGCATGTTTTGTTAATGCTTTTCTCGATTTATTCAAATAGTACGGCTGCAACAAGCTTTTTTGCACTTAATACATACCATTAGAATATGCATCATTACTTCAATACAATTATTCACTAATGGTATTACCAAAAACATTCAATGGTTAAAAGTTAATGCCGCGCCTAACTTTTCTCTAGGTCTCTAAAGGTTGTGCCCCTGTTTCAACCTGTGTGTTTCAGCTTGTGTGAAGGTATACTAGAACTCGACTACCCTACTACTATGCCTCTTTAAATACAAGTGATGTTTACATTGGCTGGGTTGTAGCGGAGGTGTTGGTCGAATAACATTGTCAAATCTGAATTCTGTAGATGCAAAGTCTCAATTTTGTGTTATTAGTTTCAGGATGTCGTAGCTAGACTAAACTTGTCGACTAAATGCGACCAAGTATTGTTTCAGGTCGTTAGTGCAAATCGATATGTTGAGAGACAAGAATAAACACGATGCTTCATCATCAGTTTGGTCAACATGATAAGTTCCGATTTTCATGTCATTAGGCTCTAAAGAAGCGCATTTTGATATTCATTTTAAGTATTTAACAGTCTTTCTCATTCTAAGCCAGCCAGTTGTTTAATCACTTAGAGATTTCGTAGTACATATTTGAGTTATGATAACCACGGTAACTGCCAAGGCCTAGCCATCATTAAACCAGTGCAATTTCCAACCGGTGCACTTTGGTGAAACTGATGGACACATCTGTTATGCTAGGAAACGTTTAGGTTAAAAGCGGGATTGAAAGCAAAATTGATTATCTTTTCGTCTAGGAATGTTGACAAATGGTGACGTTTAGGCATGCATCAAAATATATTGTGCACTTATAATGGCGATCACAAAATAAATTAGTCTCACGGTTATCGGATGATATAGCCGAAAAGTGTTTTGAAATGCGGCATTCTCTGTCCGGTGGGAAATCCAATACCATTATAAGCTTAGCAAGCATATACGCATTGTTGTGACAGGTAATAAAATATGAGGAAAAATGCTTGAAAGAAACAATAAAATGTATTCATAAGATTGTATCAGGTAAAAGATATGAGGAAATCGGACAGGGCAGGAATCATTAAACTTAACTAGCCGAACACAGAAAACAGTGACAACACAACATTACACAATTACACGAAGTAATGTCCACATATAACCAAACGAACACATTAAAAGCCCAAGTAGCCACTGCAAAAAAGCAGGATGCTAAAGTTTATACCAAAAACGGTGACCCAAACTGACCGAAAGAAATGCAGCTTAGACCCAACTTATTTCCCTAAGTTCCCGCTGTAAAAAAAGCTGGATGATCTAGTTTCATAAATATATACCAAAACGGTGACACACAAGTGACCTGATGAGGCATTACTGCGACTTGACCTAGTTACCAAACACCATACCCGAAGACGCAAAATCTAACGAACAAACAATTATATCACAAACACATGACATACTCCCACCTACAGTGACCTAACAAGACCAAAACTTTACCATAACGTCCACGTGAAAACCGTACAAAACAGCTGTAACAGAATTGACATCGCCATAGATAACCATTAACATGATATGTGTTAGGTTGGTATATCTCACCAAACCAAACCCCAGTAAGAACCATTATAAGTGTGGTAGACGAGGACGACATAAACATTCTATTCATTTTAAATGAGGCATTTTTGTTAATAGGCATAGACATACTATCGACATCATTTGGAATGAACTTTGGTTCGTTTATCAGCATATTAATGTCATACACTGTCTGCACTGTGGCGTGATGGAGAAACATCATCATATATATTGCTAATACAGTACTCAGCACGATGAACGAATTAGAGTTTACATTGTCTGAGTCATTTCATGTTTGTATACCGTTGTATTGCACTTAGTATTGTTAATGGATTTAATAAAGCTAAGTTTAAGCTTTTTAAACACAAAAATAAAGACATGTAGAAAGTTAGTTGTAAGTCGTTGTAAGAAGTAAAATTATACATTATCTTTGCAGTACAATAAACAGTACAATGACCTTTACATCAAATTTACCTGAACATTGTTTAGATATGATTAGATAGACAATTTCCTCATCATTATGCCTCTGTTGTCAAGACAGTGGAAACCCGTCGGTCATTAGATGAATTATCCGCTATATCATTAAATCTGATTCGAATCAAAGAAGTGTCATTATTATTGTTTATCTGTTTTGATTTTCAATTTCCTATCACTTTTAAATTACAAAATCTTAAACAAATATTTATGACCAGTTATGAACAGCATAATAGAACAGCATAATATTATTCTAATGCAAAAATATAGATATATCCATTAAAAAATGATTTTAATCCGAACTCGGGCGGAATGAAAATATATTTGTTGCAATGGCGACCTTCCAGTCTACCTACTGAGCTAATGTCTCATCAACTTCTGTGATCATTTCATTTCAATAAATTGGTTAACATCAGGTGAAAATGTTAAAAAGAATGTTTATATTCTGTTACTATTTATAGCCTGGTCAATTTATCAGTGTCCGATTATCATTACAGGATTTGCTCACATATCAGGTCATGAAAAGTATCTTATAAACAATATGAAACAATGGTAACAGTCATAGTCTTACGAAACATCCATTCATTCACGAGCATTAAGTTGGTTTTAAATTGATCATTCATAAACAATTTGCTTTCAAAAAAGACATGAGGATATCGGACAGGGAAAGCAGCACTCAACTCAACTTAACCAGCCGAGCACAATAAACAGTAACATTACAACATTACACAACTAGCCTAATTTTAGTACCTGTAGCTTTTATATGTTAAATTATCGTCGAACTCATTTGATCAGTTTTTATACTTTCTGTTTAGTCATTAGAGCAACCGTTACACATCACAGTATTTATTACACTATTTTAGAAATCCAAGCACGAGATGATTGTTGAAAGAAGTGTCAGTAAAAAGTCATTTATGATAAATAAATGAATGCATTTTCCAAATTGTATCAAATAGTACTCCATAATGACAAGGCACGTTACATCCCTGTCTTACGCTGGCACAAAAACTGTTCAGTGACGATACAAATAATCTTAATGTTGCATTCACGGCGCTTTGATATATTTTGTGAACTGTGGAAAAATAGAGATCGGTTTGATATATTTTGCTACGTTAAAATTGTAACGAATTGCCTTCCTTGTACTAGACAACTGTCAATACTAAGTTGAACCTTCAAATAAATTGCTAACTGTTAACGTGTACAAATGTAGCTAAATCAAATCTAAATGCAATTCTCGCATTTCGGTATTCATTGTTGCTGGGGAAAGTCGGCAATATTAATGTAGCCAACAGCAATATATGAGACGAAATTGAAGACAAGCCTCAGCAAATAATTGCCACTATCAGGTGATAGAACACGTTTATAGGTGAAATTTTTGTATTTTGTGTAAATAATCCTCTGTTCCTGTCAGAACGATGGGGTATTGAACTATTTCTAGTGGTAACTCGTTGCAATTGTGTGCAACAGATGTTTACTGATGATTTTTCGGCACGATTAAAAAAAACACAGATATTAATCACTCACAAGAATCAGCATAACGCACAGAAACAAAAAAAAACATGGAAGGCACAAAACACCCACCCATAAACAGACATCAATCGTCGCAATTGAACAATACAAATGAAACTGCGCAGCGAGAAAGCTACACTCTAATCAAATAGCCTGTCGTCGCAATCATTAGAACACAACTAAAGAAAGAACCAATCTTATTTAAGGACGACACAATAACATCATGAACGCAGAAACCGACAGAGGGGCTCAAAACGTCTTGTACTTTTAACAAATCCCGCACCAACCTTCAGAGTTGCGATAAAAGCACTTCCACAACAAACACTAAATAGCTGTTGACAACCATTAGTTAAGGAATGGGTACTTTAATTAGTTTTCGTAATTTCCTATTATCTTAATTATGTGGAAAATACATACACAAGACGCGTTTGGCTTTGGTTTGGACTGTGACAAATGCCCCAGGTTGCTTGAACGCTACAGCGCCTCTCAAGTATATAACGGTACTATGGTGGTGTTATTAATGTTGTAGCAGTATCCCATTGGTAGGTTTCTTATCCTCTTAACATATGGTTTTGGTTCGGACAAATGCCACTAGAGCCTCCCAAGTATATAACGAGACTACGGTGGGGTTATTATTGTAGAAGCAGTCAATTTTGTGTAGGTTTCTTATCCTCTTAACATATGTACCTATAGTGAATATAGATCATCGTTACATACTCCAATTGCAAAGTAACCATCGGTAGTTTATTGAGGGGGGGGGGGGCTGCATTAACAATACGCACTAAGTCTAGTGAATGAACATATATCGCTGGTTGTCACAGGTCTTGAACATTGAAGATAGATTACAGTTCAAGCAACAAGCTTCGGCTAGATTGACATCTAGGCTGTCCAAAATCGGTTGATGGAATGCCAGTGACCTTTAAAAACAGATGGTCGCCTTTTATAAGCTTTTTGGATATAGCATCATATTGTCGATGTACATTGTACACCATCCAATAAAAATCGCTACTTCTGTAAATCTTAAAGTGCAGGTAATGTCTCTATTGAACGACCTTGTTTAAAATTTACTTACTTTTTAGTACAAACACAGGTGATTAACCATACTATTAAAACATGAACATGCCCTCTTATTATATGAAGTGTAGTCAGACCTAACTATCACCGTTAGTGTTGTTCTGAAACTGTGTGTGCCACGCCTTAATAAATCCTGTTCTATAGTAGTTTCAGTCAGTTTGCCATTGATGATTATGTAACGATAAGATTAACCCCGTTGTAAGAAATGTACTTTTCTAAAATTACAATATGACAAAGCAAGATCCTAGCAATCTGTCAACATAATTATTGATGTAGTATTTTAGTATGTTATCTTGAAGATGTTTATCGACATTCTTAGGCTGGCGACGAGCGAGAATTGTAAGGAAATGGTTATTATCTTTACAAGGCAGCGCTTGCCCACCATTTATGTCCGTGTATTGGAAATTAATGACCGTATAACGAATAAACTCGAGATTAGCTTGTCCTTGTTCTTGATTGTCTGTTTAAAGGCTGGCGATTGCTGGTTTGTATATCATTCCTTAAACATTCCTAGTTATGTTATATCAACTTCCTTCTTTATTTTTTTATGTTCATACGGATCGTTCATGTAACGGACTAAATATGTATCTATTTGGGTTCTGTTTCCTGACATCGTGTATCTACGTTTGATCGCAATATATGTCAAAGTGGCACACCACTAGTATATTATTATAAAGGGCTATATTTGCAAATCATCTTTCGAACACGTGGCATATCTGTATTATGGTTTATATAACCGCTATTATATAATTTCCTTGTGAATGTGGGTCATCCTGCATTTTATAGGCGGGGACTTGGATCTTTGGTTGTTTCTTCGGCTTATGTGTGGGCATTGCTCATTGTAGTTGCTAGGAATATGTAAAATTATTTCCCACCCCACTCCTACCTTGCCCATTTTTTAACTAGGTCAAGTAGTAGTTGTGCCTCTTTAGGTCGCATAACGTTAGGCCACTGTCCTTAGTGTTTTAACATTGGTCACGTCCCGGGGTGGTTGTGCTTCATTTGGTCGCCGTTTTGGCATGGGTTTTTGTGGGCACTGCTCAGGGTGGTTGTGTCGTGGTGTTTATGGTTTCTGTGCTCGGCTGGTTGTGATGAGTGCTACCTTCCCTGTCGGATTTTCTCGTACCGTTTTTCATTATTATACTTAACTTTCACTAAGAGTATTTCCCTATTGATATAGTATCAGATTCTAGTTTCTAGTACCTGGTTCGTTCTATTGGTCTACATAAACTGTAGACCAATTAACTCTAAAAGCTTAACACATGGTTATCAAAAAAGGCATTTAATCTCATTATTCGTGTACATTTTGACAAAATATTAATTGACAAATACTATATCAAACTCTGAATGTGAAACTCTACTACTTACAACCATATGCGTACTCGATATATCAATATCATATAGACAGCAATTGTTTAAAAATTGACTAGACGTCATTTGTTAGAACGTTAACATGATAATTTGGTAAATTGCATCAGTACTCCATACTTCATGAAGCAGATGGCGAAAGCGAATTTGGCGTCATTGATGATGCCATCCTTGTAGTAAGTGTTGCAAATATTGGACAATTGGGGAAATTTATTTATTTTGTGCCAATCGCGTAACGAATTAGTACATCTTTTATAGTTCACATTTCTGATGTTATCCATCGCCGAATTTGTATGAGCTAAAAGGACATCAGCATCCGCTTTACGTTGATTGTGTCGCAAACCGATTAAAAATGTTTTTTTTAAAATGGGATCGTATCCGGGATCTACCTGCACTCGAAGCGAACGTTCTTTCACAGACCAACGTGATGTCGGTGAACCAATTGTTTTAGATACACCATCGGCTTCGAGTGGCTAACTCAGCGAAACTTTGCCATACAGGGGGCGTTTTTATCACTTGTCCCTTTAGCTATGTGAGCGATTTTTTGGCAATTTAGACTTAGTTGCATTATCAGAGCATCAGTTAACATTGTATCATACATTGCAATATGTACTGAAATTTGGTGAACGTAAATTATACCAACGCACGGTATGAATATGTATTCTTAAAGATAGTGACATCATGTTTGTCTGCACTTCGCAAGACGAACTTCAACAATTATTATGTCGCCCACGTAGAACAATACTTTTATCCAATATCGGCAAACAGTTCATACAGTAGAGATACACTGTGTCAATGAACATTACGTTGCTATCAACGCTTGTCTTTTCGCCGGAATGAAAGGAAATCGTCTGGCTAAGCTTTATCATCACTTTGCATGTAATATTCGCATGCCCTGGACTTCATTATCGTTATTGCCACCATGAATATATGTTCCTACTTATTTTATATTCTGAAATGAAGTCATTATGTCATATGTAGACGTTTCTCCTAAAGGAGATTGCAATTTTCCGGCGTTATCATGTATCGAGGAAATAATTTCCACCAAACGCCAACCTTACGTGTATTTCAAGCTAGACTTTACATCGTTGCAGCTTTTACCCATTCGAAGAAATGCTCGGATGTATATGAGAACAATCTTTTCATCACAAAGTTAAATAGATTGAATTTATATAAATCACTACATTTAACTAGATGTTGTTTGGGTATTGTGTACCATTTGGGCAATTTTGAAAAAGTTGTTTGTGCCAAAAAAGATAGCATCAGAAAAAAGGAAACCAAAAAATGAATATTTTATCTAATACATGACCTAGCTTCTTCGTATACACTATCACCCTGGAGAACATCCTTCTGTCCATAGAATGAGACAAAATGTTAGCGATATATTTTTAATGACCATTTTGTCCCCAGAGCATATCATCTTTAGCGTACAATTCCTAGCGTGAGTTAATGGAAGTGAATATCCGCCAGTTCACTTATTTTTCAACAGGCTAATTCCTTTTTCAAGTTTATTTTTAAAATTGCATTTTCCCAGTTAAGTGTAATTATACGTTCAACTTGTTATTTTAATTATAACACTAATGTTGGTGTGTTGACCACTGTTTGTAATGATCTTTTTATAGTTCAAATGTGACACTTACTAGGAAGATATATTTTTCATTGTAATTAAGTGTTTAATATGTTAATTTGGTTGTGTTCTTTTTAAAACGCTCGTTGTGTAATTTAATAATAAGACTACATATGCAAATAATTTCATCACAAATAAGTGTTTAATATCCCAACTTTCCAAAGGATATTTCAGCTTTTAAATTTTGATTTAAGAATAAGTCTTCGTATGCAAATATTTTAAACCACAAGCAGGCATTTAAGTTGCATTTTTGTGTTCCAATTTCATTTTGATAGATCTATAGTTAATATTCACGAATAATATTTCCGTATTTACAATCTGTGATGATATATTTTATATATTTATAATGTATATTTGTTTCAAACAGCAGATGTTGTTTTACAAATCACGTGAAGCAAATATGTTGAAAGTTGAATTCTTTGCGCTAGAATTGGCCCTTTTTATTAAACTGATCAATAAATTAAAAAAAATAACGGCTCCCCGAACCGGTGTTGACAACATTTTATATTATGGGAAAAGACCCGTGTTACAGCGACGCCGGATAATTTACAACGACGGACGTTGACACACTAAGAGCAAACCTGCAATTAATGGGCGTAAATATGCTGCGTATAGCAACCAAATAAACAATGAAACCTCACCTCAGCTGATATGCACGATTAGTCTATACAGATCTGAGTTCAACCGTTCACCCGTAGAGCGACATGTACAGGGACAAACATGCACATGTCTATCTTAATCCACCTTTCATAGATACATGCCCGTTTTAACCTTTCTATAAAGGTTTTATCAGGGAATGTATGAACAAATAAGACCATGTATACACAGGTAGAAGATAGTTCGGGAGTTCTACCAGAATCATGAATGCCACTGGTGAGATTCAAGGGTAGCTCCTGATGGGGCTCAAATCGTTCTAGCTAAAACTAAATAAATGCACATTTCATAATGAATATATATTATACAGGACCGGTTAACTTTATTTATAAATGAATCCCATTAAAATCAAAGTACTGAAAGTACTGATGGAAGGCGATACTCCAGTGCATGACCTGGCGGGGATGTGTAGTGGTGACAGTACTGTTTATTTCTGCCTTTTAGCTATTCCATGATGCATTTGGGTCAGTTTTGACCGAGTTGGCATAATTGTCACCAAACAGCTTCATATCACTTTTATAACCAGCCCAATCAGCCTTGTTCATGGATATCACACCAAATCAGTCCTTATAATCGAGTTTTGGCACAAAAATCAGTTTTCACTTGTTTGATTAGTTCATCAATGACAAATGAATCTAACATGAATCTAATCTGGTTTCATGAATCTAACATTCAAATGGGACCATTAAGGTGTGGAGGTGTTAGGTCTAATGATAAATTTTAATAAGTCATTATTTTTTTCAAGTCCGAAAATCGTATATACATGTACTCGTAGATGTTATTTAGTAGAAATAAATGCATCATGAATCTAACAAAGGGAGACTATCGTTATATGCCAAAAGAGTTGTTTCCCTTTATAAAGTTTGCTGATAATTTAAACATTCACACTCGTTACAACGTCCTTTTATTATCATAACAAACACGTCAATTCATTAAAATTACATATAAACCATCAATACATTAACCATATATCCAATACTAAGTTAGATTTATGAAACTAGATTCAACATACTTACTAGAACGTACATTTTTAACGCAGTTTAAGTTGGTTTATTTTTCTTCGTACGGAGACTAAATCGCCGTTACAAAATCAATACGTGGTAAATAGTCCTAGCGAAAATAGACTCCGCCTTCAAAAGAAGTTCGCCGATACCGAGCGGCGGAATTTACATGAACTGAACTGAACTATTGTATTGGGGGCGGAGCTTATTATCAGGCTTGATTATACACGCACTACAAACATTGTGATTCAGTGATTCCAAGGTTAACTAGCGCGTGCGTATAAAGTAAACAAACAAACTATGCTACTCAAATGTGTTGCACAACGAGTCCGTTGGAATGATTCGTACAATCAAAATTACCTTTAAAAAAGCCGTATACTAAAGTGAATTTTACTCATTAACTCTTCTCAAACAAAACGGAGTTACTTGCCTTGTGGTTCATCGCTTCGTCCTGAATTGTGACCGCTCAAAATCTACTGCAGGCTCGAAGTGTTTTAAAGCTGCTTTCGTAAAGAGTACGCTTGTAAATATACTTATCTTTTTTATCAAATATTTAAATTACTGAAATATATAATATTTTGGACATTTTATGTTCCGAGTTGCGCGAATATCGTCGAACTAGTTTCGATAGGTGTAAGGATGTGTATATGTGTGTTTAGGTCAACGCCACTTCCGTGAAGTTATGACTATAGAAGATCGCCTTCCAAGTAGTGTTTTAAAGCTGTTTTCGTAAAGAGTACGCTTGTAAATATATTTTCGTATTTTATCAAATATTTGAATTGCTGAAATATATAATATTTTTGACATTTCATGTTCCTAGTTGCGCGAATATCGACGAACTATTTTCGACAGGTGTAAGGATGTGTATATGCTTGTTTAGGTCCAAGCCACTTCCGGGGAAGTGCTGACTATAGAAGACGATTCAATGTTTTGCCTTCCAAAAACGGTATCTGATAGTACAATCAAACATGCATACGGTCAACCTGATGGTGGCCTCTATATAGAGGCTCGAACATGGATTATAGTATGAAACAAAGACGACGTCAAAATTTACGGCCGTTTTCGCCTCTTCATGTTAGAGTAATAGACCCTAATAAGGCTTATAGGCTACAAGAGTAGCTGATAGTGGCGGGCAATGATCCATGATCGCCAATACCACCGGTCAACCGTAGGGGGGCCTACAGAGACTCGAGCATAGACGTATATCAAAATGAAACAAGAAAAACATAGAACCTTTAGTTTTGGCCTCTACATAGCAGCCTTGTTAGTTAGGGAATGTGAAACCATAAGACCGGGTATACATGGGTAACTTAAAGTGTTCGGAGTTGAACCAGGGTCGCCAACATCACCGGTCAACTGTAGGGTAACCGCTGCAGTGGCTCAAACACGGACGTATACATATCGATAGGAAACAAGAATAACTTGGAACTTACATGCGGCCATTTCGACCTCTGTATAGCGGACTTATTAGGGAATGTGACCCTAAAAGACCGAATATACACGGGCAGATAGTGGTGCCTGGCAGTTGAACCAGGGTCCCCA
This sequence comes from Spisula subtruncata, assembly GCA_963678985.1. Classification (NCBI taxonomy): domain Eukaryota; kingdom Metazoa; phylum Mollusca; class Bivalvia; order Venerida; family Mactridae; genus Spisula; species Spisula subtruncata. Next base: position 23,626,550 of record OY787662.1, on the reverse strand, counting down.
ATACCACTGGTTAACCGTAGGGTGACCGCTAAAGAGGCTCGAACACGGATGTATATCGGTATGTTCATAGCGAAAATTGCATGGAAAACTTATAAATTATGCGGTCGTTTCCACCTCTGTATATCGGCCTTATTAGGGAATGTGACCCAACAGACCGAGTATACACGGGTAGATAATGGTGCTGGGAGTAGAAAGTAGAACCAGGGTCCCAATACCACCGGTCAACCGTTGAATGACCGCTACAGAGACTCGGGCACGGACGTATATCGGTAGGATTCAAGAAAACTGATATGTCTGGTCATTTCTACCTCTGTTTACCGGCCTTATTAGGGAATGTGAGCCCATTAGACCGGGTATACACGGGTAGCTAATTGTGCTGTGAGTTGAACCAGTGTATCCAATACCACCGGTCAATCTTAGGGTGACCGCTACTGAGGCTCGAACACGGATGAATATCGGTATGTTCATCGCGAAAATTGCATGTAAAACTTATCAATAATGCGGTCGTTTCCACCTATGTATAGCGATCTTATTAGGGAATGTGACCCCATTGTTTTTTTGTTGTTTGATGATTGAGCGGTATCGGTATTTTTTCTCGAGGTGAATTGAAAATCAACACCGCAGGAGGGAGCAGTTATTATAAATACAGCGACCTCTGTCGTCAAAATACACGATGGTTCCTGGCTTCATATTATGATAACATCAACATTAGTATGAGCACGATTATCTTTCGTGGCGACTATTATTATCCAATAATTATTGTATCGACAATCGAAGTTTTATTACACCTGCTCAATTAAGTGTTATAAGAAATTGAATTTTGCAGAAGTAAAACAATACTCACTTTTAATTAAAATGTTTACATTTTATTTCTAATAACTGAATTGTTAACATACTATTAAGAAAGTAGAACATTTGATATTGAACTGTAATTAAAATATTTGCATATGATTTATCATAATTGAATTATCAAAAAAGAAACCCGTTAACAACAGCGGTGTTAACATTAAATCTGGTACATACCATCTTACTAATTTACATAAAAAAGGGAAAATGCAAATTTAAAAAGAAACATGTAAAATAAATTAGCATGTTGAAGTATCAAATAGCATACTGCAATTATAAAAAGAAAATTGAAAAAAAATGAATTAGCCTGTTGAAATATCAAATAGCATAATGAGTGAACTGGCGGATATTCCCTTCCATGATATGAGTTGGATAGCGTGTTAAAGCGTTTCGATTATATCAGTTGACGTTGTCGTTACATTTTATTTTTTTCGGAGGCGAACCTTTGCCATCGTAGATATTTTTGCAAATGGGGAGCGAGCGTCGACTTACTCCAACAGAAAACGAGAGCGTTTGCTTCAGCCCGATTTCGTTGTATTCGTTCGTTTTAAAGATACATAATTATGTAATACAAATTATACAGAGAAGGAAAACCTCAACAATCTTGAAGTCTGAACATCTGCATGAATAAAATAAACATTACTAGGAATCAAATAGTTTCAATATTATATCTTCTCTTCAAACGTAACTGTATGTATTTTAGGATGCAGACCGAACTAGTTTGGTTAATACTTCATTTTCAAGTATCTTTACAGCAACAAGCAACTATATACATGTACTTAAACATGTACTTAAACATGTACAGTAAATAAACAAGCGATCCTTCCGACATAATGCGACAGCACACGTTCTGTGTTGAGAGTCAACAAATATCGAATCAACTCCTTTATATATACACTGTTGTTCATGACAATCAAACATCTACTTAAGATTAATGGTGCGTTCACTTTTACTACGGATTCTGAAATGTCAAGAGAAAACTCATTTCCAGCTTCATTAGTGAATATAAACGCTCGCTCATGATAGACGTCAATTCATCTATGAATAATATATGGGTGAAACTGGCGATGTCCATATAAATAAACAGTACGAATAGCATATTAATAACAACAAATAAGACAGCGAAGATAACACTCAACAGTAATAACAGAAGATGAACGACAAAATAGAACAGTAAATGAATTACTACTTTAGCAGGAAAGTAGCCCAGGTCGATTTGACGATAAATGAGACTTTATAAAGAGACATGCATATTTAAAACACAAGAAAAAAACCAGCCTATAAGTACACGTACGAGGGCGTTTCAAAAGTACTCTATATGGAAAAGTGCTCTATAATACTTATCGTATCTTCAAATCACTTCAAACTTTGCATTTAAATAGAACAATTCATATTAAATAGTGTACCACATATCAAATTCATGAGGGTGTGTCGTACAATATGACATAGTAACGTTAGTAATGGATACCCGGGGCAAATGTGACGTTACGTCGTAGAAATCGTCAAACTGACCAACACATTGTCCCAACCAAACAGCTACCAATTAACTACGACCTAAACGGGCGGTATACCATCAATGTGGTCCATTTATGTCATAATTTAAATAATCCCACTGTTGTGTTCATGTTTATTTGTTATGAAAGTCAATCAAATGTCAGCAAATCATTGGAATTTGACCAGCTTTTTTGTCTTTCGGCAGGGTGAACTTGAAACAGTAGAATTTATAACCCCTGCCTGTTAAGATCGTTGCATGTCACTGGGAAGAATGTATGGATAGTATGAATGCTTCCAAACTGCTAGTGGTACTGCTTTAAATGATCATAGGAAGGTACGGCCTGCTGTGAATAAGATGCTAGACGTTGCGTTTAACGTTTTTGCTTGATTTTGTGACAGTTTCGAATGCTTTACAAACGGATCCTGGAAGTGCATACCTTGAAGCGAGGCATATTGTATAACATTGCTGTTATTGCAACAGGTGTATTGTGTCTGTCCCTAGACTGACTGAGTGAGATTTAGTCAGAATACTTGTATGTTAATAACGTACGGTCTGAGAAAACGTTGCCCCGGGTACCCATACCGGACGTTACTATGGTAGCCATGTCATTTTGTACGACAAATCCTCATGCGCTCTATTCATAGTACACTATGTACCATGTATTGGTCTATTTAAATGTAAAGTTTGAAGTAATTTGACTGTCAGATAAATATTATAGAGCATTTATCATGAAACTTTTGAAACGCCCTACGTATATGATATAACGGCGTGCACAACAGTGAAACAAATATACACAACAGCAAATTATTTCCCGACAAATATATATCACGACGGTCGTGTTGACAACCACTTAAATCATTTCCGAAGCTGTGTGTTTTATGTAGCTGATACGTATTCGTTTTAGCGTTTACTCATGATTTACTGCATGTGTTTAATGTAGCACCGGATTGCATCAACATGCTACATTAATCAATCTGATTAAAACGTTCTCCTCTTCGCATACGAATCTGACGACGACCAGTAGTTGTTTCGCATTAATCAATCAATGACTGAAAGTCACAAATCTGAAAATAAATATTATATTTGGCGTGTAAATAGATTACCTAAGACAAAATGATCATGTGATTTATTGAAAGTTTAAAATCGAAGAACAATGGAAACCCTAAAAAACACAAACATATGTGTGATCATAATACTAGTTCACATTTATATAAATCTAAGTGTGAAGGTAGTCTAGTCTGACATGAACAACGCTGCCCTGTTAAATAATCGACACATTTTGTTAAGTTTGCTACTGCCTTAAGAGTTTATCATCTTCTATGTGTAGCCTTGTCTCTGTAATTTAATGGTATCGGTCCCTATTCGCAACATTTTTCTTTGGCAAATCGCTTAGTTTCAGCTGACAATGTCATGTTGACTATTACAAGTGCTGTAAATTGTCACAAAAAATAAACTTTGGATTATAATTTAATCATTTCAATCAAACGTAGGTATAGTAGCGATTTCAATTCTGCTGCAGTCTATTTACAATAACTTTAGAAACCTATCATCAAAGGGAAACTACTTTTGTCTGACTTACTGCTATTTTGCTTTCACCCCTCAGGATATTATACATGGGTTTTGAAACAAGTGCAGTCGGTTTAAAACAGTGCAACATTGTTATCTAATAACTCTCCTTTCGATATGTTACGATTAGAAAGCTACCAATGCCTTCAGAATTGCAAGTATCTCAATTCAAGGATGAACTTATTTTAATAAGACGACATCAGGATGCATTCCTTCATACAGTGAAAGAGAATTGTGAGCTCCTACCACCACCATATAATTTAATTTGTCCTTAAATGCATAAAGTATCGATATCTATCGATGGCTTACATACGACCTTGTAACACTGGCTTAGATACGACCTTATATATGACATTATTTCCCATCCCATTCCTGCCTTGCCCATTGTTTCAAACTGGGTCAAGTCGTAATTGTGCCTCTTTAGGTCGCATAACATTAGGTCACTGTCCTAAGTGTTTTACACTAGGTCACGCCCCGGGGTTGTTGTGCCTCGTTTGATCGCCGTTTTGGCATGGATTTGTGTGGTCATTGCTCAGGGTAGTTGATATGTCTGTTGAGGTGTTTCTGATTTCTGTGCTCGGCTGGTTAGGTTGAGTGCTACCTTCCCTGTCGGATTTTATCATACCTTTCTTGAAAGATTGGTACATATTTGAAATTTGCAATATCAGGCACTTTTTATTTTCATGAAAATCGGAACTTGTCATGTTGACCAAAATTAATTTGCAAAAGCTTTTTTTTCCATAAGTAAGTAGTAAATTACGAACAATGTTTTTTCGATTTCTCAAAATGCTTATTTACATATGACCTTCTCATTCTAAGCCAGTGATATATTAGTGTATAATAAGCAAGTTTGATCGTACGTTTTCAAATTGGTTTTAGATAATGCTTTTTTATGAACATTTATAATTATATTCTATTGTCGTCAGCTATGCAGTATATAATTGTATTGGTTACAAGTCTTAGAGATCTACCAGACGATGGTTCAGAGCGTTGTTAATGTAAGGTCACCAGGAACATTAATTTCAATATTTGTGTGATAAAACGTATTGTATGTAATTATTTAAACCTCTCGGTCAAGGATAACCCATGAAAGTGCAAGCACTTATTTCCAATGGGGTCCTGTGTTTTTGCTGAAGGGACAGCAGGTGGAAGGGATAGTGGTGTGATACAAGGTATCCGGGCGAGATGCCCTAGCTCTTTCCGAAGAGACACCTTGGTTCTTTAACGTGCCCGATGTATAGCACCAATACACGCGAGACTACCTCTGGGTTGCTAACCAGTTCATCTCTAGTTAGGTGGGAAACCCAGAAAAGCGTTTCTGAAACGATCAAGTGCCCAGGCCGAGGATCGAACCCGGGACCTCTCGATCAGCAGTCAAGCAGGCTATCCGCTCGACCACCGTACCACCGTATTAGACGTCTAAGGCACACAGTGCTAGTCCCTGGACATAATAATATGTTACTTGATTTAGATCTTCTATTTCCGTGTATAATCTTACATATACTAACAAGCAATGACGAAGTGAATTCCAGTAATGTAGGAAGGTTCTCACAGAATGTGTTCGAATGTCATCCGACGATTTGGAAAAATGAATATAACTGTTTCTATGTTCATCAATTTATCATTATGCTGATAGTGGTACATTTAAATCTGACAGTGTATATCTTATTAACATCTACGACATTCCACTGATGTGTACGACCAATTAAAAAGATGGGAAAGCAAAGATGCGACATTGAAAGTAATTACATTAGTATTAAGCCCCGTAGATGTAATTTCAAGCATGTAATTTGTATGCAAACGAAGCAGGATAGATTTGACATGTCTATGTAATAATAACAGGGTTTGTTGGGAGAGATTCATACAAGTCTCAGAAGGACAACAAAAATATTAAAATAGCCAGCTCATATAGATTTATTTCCGAATAATAAACAATATTTGATATTGCCAAACAGCCAATCACTCTTATCTATTTTATTTGTATCGTCTGACATATTAGGAATTGAGACAGGAATATGACAGAAACATCATAAAACATCAAGACATGAACGTAAGTGTCAGTTATACAACACATTAGGACACTTATTTCATTGTGTTCCCTTCTATTTATGATCTTAGACAAAATCATCTGGCAAAACGATCTTATAAATTAGTTGACATTTTCTCATCAACAGCAATATTTAGAAATATTGCTTTGAAAGTGCAAATATTTTGCCGATTGCAGTACAATGTCTTATACTGGTGCTAGGGTGCTATATAGAGGATATTGCATGAGTGCTAATTACATACGACTTTTATTAAACGAGTTGACAGAACTATATGACACGAGGAAATCGGAGAGGGGGCAGCACTCGACTTAACCAGCCGAGCACAGAAAACAACACAACACAAGTACATGGAGCAATGCCCACACAAAGTCTAACGAAAAAATGGAAGTCCACACTGTAAAAGAGCAGAATGACCTATAAAGAAGTATTAACTGGTTGAAAATAGCACTATAGCAATCGCATTCCAGTCGGAATGAATGCAAATATATTAGTACCCCCCCCCTTATAAAATATAACAATCAATATTTTATGGATGTAATAGACAACAACTAAAGTGTGTGCATACTGCAATAGTTTGTTTTGTAATGGCCATATTATAAAATAAAATCCCTCGAAATGAATGATTTTTCTGAATGCTTTATGGTTGCAACTTAATTCGCCTTAGGATCTGCAGCGTAGCGTCTAAAGTTAAAACACACCAAGAGCTTGCTATAACTGCAGCACAGAGAAACAATTTGACAGAAGAAAATGCGTAAATTTTATCCAAACTATCACCCAGCGAGAAAAGTCAACTTTCAAATGCCCTATGTGTGTGAAAACGTCAACATAAATAAAGCAATAGCTTACTTCACGTCATTTAACTTTTCAGCCATCATCGGAACAACTCTATTATACGCTTGACAAAACACTAAGATTAAAATCATACACTTTCACTGAGCAAATTTAGAAGACGTATATTTTCTCAGCCAAAACGTCTCAGAAAATTTATTAATACGGGCCCTGATCACATGGGCATTTTTTGTTAATGCGTTTCTCGATTTATTCTAATTGTACGTCTGCAACACGCTTTGGTTTTATTGCACTTTATACATACCATTAGAAAATTAGAATATGCATCATTACTTCAATACAATTGTTCTCTAATTGTATTACCAAACACACTCAATGGTTACAATTTAATGCCAACTCTTACTTTTCTCAAGATCTCTAAAGGTTGCGCCCCTTTTTCAGCTTAAGTTGTATTGGTAGCTCGTGTGCTCGAAAATCAGTTTAGATACTAGTACTCGACTGCCCTACTACTATGCCTCTTTATTTATAAGTGGTGTTAACATTGGCTAGGTAGTACCAGTGGTGTAGGTGGAATAACATTGTCATGTCTGAATTCTCTGGACGCAAATTCCCAATTTTGTGTAAGTAGTTTCAAGATGTCGCAGCTAGCCTAAATTTGACGACTAAATGCGAACAAGTACTGTATCAGGTCGTATTTGCAAAATCGATAATTTGAGAAACAAGAAAATACAAGATGCTTCATCGTCAGTTTGGTCAACATCATAAGCTCCGATTTTCATGACAATAGGCTCAAAAGAAGCCCTTTTCGATATTCATTTTGAATATTTAACGGTCCGCCTCATTCTAAGCCAGCGAATTATTTAATCACTGGGATATTTCGTAGTACATAATTGAGTTATGATAACCACGGTAACTGCCATGGCCCAGTCATCAATAAACCAGTCTATTGCAATTTCCACCAGGTGCACTTTGGTAAAACTGATGGACACATCTGTTAAGCTAGGAAACGTTTAGGTTAAAAGTGGGATTTAAAGCAAAATTGATTTTCTTTTCGTCTAGGAATGTTGACCCGACCTTAGTTCTCAAAAGGTCCCGCTTTCAACAAGTTTCATAATTACGGTGACACCCAAGTGACATAATACGACGTTACTGTGACTTGACATAGTTACCAAACACCATGCCCAAAATTTTGGAATGAAACGACAAAAGAATGCCCCCATCGACCAGATCACAAACAGATGGCATACTGCCATTTCCAGTGGCCTAACAAGTTCCTTCCATTTACCTGATAACCTAGCTATAGACATCTGAAAACCATAAAGTCCACGTCAAAAACAGTAGTTGTCACAGAATTGCCTACTGTCATGGGTTACCATTAACATGATATGTGTTATGTTAGCATATTTCACCAGACCCGAGTAAGAACCAAATATTACAATTGTGGTAGACGAGGGCGACATAAACATGTCTAATTCTGTTCATTTTAAACCAGGCATTTTTGTTATAAAGCATAGACAAACTATCGGATTTTGGTTCATTTACCAGCATATTAATTTCTTAAAATGTCTGTATGCTGTGGCGTGACGGAGAAACATAACCATATATATTGCTAATACCGTACTCTGCACGCTGAACGAAATCGAATTTTATATTGTCTGAATGCTTTAATGGAGTACATTACATACAGTTGTATTGCAGTATTGTTGATGGATGTAATGAAGCTATGAATGAGTTGTGGTTGAGTCTTTTTCAAATGAAAATAAAACATGTAGAAAGTTATTTGTAAGTTGTTGTAAGAAGTTTTGTGAGTGCTTTTGTGTTAGACTCGGTAACAGTTGTCTTTCCGTAATTGTAAATGTTGGGTTATTGGATGTTAACTACTTTTTAATGTGTTACATATTATCTCATGGACGACAGTTTGTATAGGTGGTAAATAAACGCTACAATGACCTTTACATCAATTTTACCTGAAAATTTTGTAGATATGTTTAAATAGACAATTTCCTCATCATTATGGCTCTGTGTTTCAGACAGTGGTAACACGTCGGTCCATAGATGAATTATCAGCTATATCATTTTAATTGAGCAGATTCGAATCAATGATGTGTCATTGTTTATCTGTTTTGATTTTTCAATTGCTTATCAGTTTCAAATAACAAAATCTAAAACAAATATGTATGACAAAAAATAGCATAATATTATTCTAATGCAAAAATATAGATAAAACAATTATACAAATTTTAAGCTAATGTCTCACCAACTTCTGCGATAAACTCATTTCAACAAATGCCATCACAGCCGTTACTCATCGCATTATTTGTTAAAATATTTCAGAAATCAAAGCTCGAGATGATTGTTGAAAGAAGTGTTGTAAAATGTCATGTATGATAAATAAATGAGTTCATTTTCCCGATTGTATCAAATAATACTCCAGAATGACAAGTCGTTACATCCTTGTCTTTCGCTGGCACAAGAATCGTTCAGTGACGATACAAATAATCTGGGACACATAAATACGATGACCATGTGATTACCGACCACGTTTTGAATAATATAGTACTTCATCAATGTTGCATTCACGGCGATTTGATATATATTGTGAACTTATAGAAAATAGAGGTTGGTTGGATATAATTTGCTACGTTAAATTGTAACGAATTGCCGTCCTTGTACTAGACAATTGTCAATACTAAGTTTATCCTTCAAATAAATTGCTAACTGTTGACGTGTTCAAATGTAGCTAAATCAAACCTAATTGTAATTCTCGCATTTCGGTATTCATTGTTGCTGGGGAAAGTCGGCAATATTAATGTAGCCAACAGCAATATGTTGGACGAAATTGAAGGCAAGTCTTAGCAAAGAATTGCCACTATTAGGTGATAGAACACGTTTATGGTTGTAATTTCTGCATTTCGTTTAAAAAATCCTCTATTCCTGTCAGAAAGTTGTCGTATTGAACTGTTTCTATTGGTGACTCATTCCAAATGAGTGCAATTGATCTTGACTGGTTATTCTTCGATGCGATTAAAAAACCCCAGATATTAATCACACACAGAAACAAACAAAAGAACACGGAAGGCACAAAACACCCACCCATAAACAGAAAACAATCGTCGCAAGTGAACAATACAAAATGAAACTGCGCAGCGAGAAAGCTACACTCTAATCAGAAAGCCTGTCGTCGCAATCATTAGAACATAACTAAAGAAATAACCAATCTTATTTAAGGACGGCATACGAACAACTTGAACGCAAAAACCGACAAAGACAATGGAGCACAAATCGTCTTGTACGCATCAACCTTCAGATGGAGATCAAAGTTGCGATAAAAGCACTTCCGCAACAGACAATGAATAGCTATTGACAACCATTGTTACGGAATAGTTACTTCAATTAGTTTTCGTAATTTCCTGTTGACTTAATTATGTGGACAATACATACACAAGACGCGTTTGGTTTTGGTTCGGACAAATGCCACTAGAGCCTTCCAAGTATATAACGAGACTACGGTGGGGTTATTATTGTTGAAGCAGTAAATGTTTTGTAGGTTTCTTATCCTCTTAACATGTGTAACTATAGTGAATATAGATCATCGTTACATACTCCAATTGCAAAGTAACCATCTGTAGTTTATTCGGGACTGCATTTACAATAAACGCTATTGAATGAACAATATCTCGTTGGTTGACCAAGGTCTTGAACATTGAAGATTCATTACACTATAGATGAGCAGATCAGGCAACATGTTTCGGTTAGATTAATATCTCAGCAGTCCAAAATTGGTTGATGGAGTGCCTTTTACCTTTAAACAGATGGTCACCATTCCATAAGCTTTGTGGATATAGCATCCTTAACAATCTCATCAAACTCAGACCCATATAACGCTTTACCACTTTACGCTGATATAGGATCTGATGACACTTCCCATAGAGTCATGTCGATGTAAAATGTGCACCATTCATTAAAAAAATCGCTACTTCCGCAAATCTTAAAGTTCAGGGAATGTCTCAGCTGTACTACCTAGTTTAAAATTTACTGACTTGATAGTACACACACAGGCAAATAACCATACTGTTAGAACATGAACTTGGCATCTTATGATATAAAGTGTATTCAGACCTAACTGGCAGAGTAAAGTTTGTTGTGATACTGTGTGTGCCCCGTCATCAATCGTGTCATGTAGTGGTTTCAGACTCTGCTAATTCAGCCAGTTCGGCATTTATGATCATGTATTGATAAGATTAACACGTTGTTAGATATGTACTTTCTGAAATGACAATATGACAAATGTAAGTTCGTAGTAACCTATCAACATAATTATTGGTGTAGTACACGAGTATGTTATCTTGAAGATATCTATAGACATTCTTTGGCTCGCGACGAGCGAGAAATGTAAGGAAATGGTTATTATCTTTACAAGGCAGCGATTGTCCACGTCATTTGTTAGAACGTTAACGTGGTAATTTGGTACATTGCATGAACACTCCATACTTCATGAAGCAGATGGCCAAAGCGAGTTTGGCGTCATTGATGGTGCTACTTTGTATCAAATGTTGGAGATATTGGACAGTTGGATTGTGAAATTAATTTGTTTCATACCGATCGTGTAACAAGCTCTAACATCTTATATAGTTTATAAGATAAAGGTGAAGCAACATCCCCTTTACGATGATCGTGTAGCAAGGCAGTTGCTAAGCAACCCATTAAAATGGGTTGGTATGAATGGGGATCGTATCCGGGATCTACCCGCGCTAGAGGCGGACGTAGTATTACAGATCATCGTTCAGTCGATGAACCAGTTGTTTTAGATACACTATCGGCTTACTCGGTCAAACTTTACCATGCAGAGTTCATTTTTATCGCTTGAAACCTGTACGTAAGCAAGTGTTTCATTGACGGTTTAGACTTCGTTGAATTATCAGAGGATCAGTATACATTGTATTATAGATTGTATTATATAATGAAAATTTGTGAGCGTAAATTATACCAACGAACGGGAAGATACGTTATGCTTTAAATTAGCGGTTAAATGTTTGTCTGCACTTCGCAAGACAAACTTCAACAATTATAATGTCGCCCACGTAGAACAATACTTTTATCCAATATCGGCAAATAGTTCATGCAGTGGAAATACACTGCGTCATTAAACATTACGTGGCTATCAACACTTGTCTTTTCGCCGGAATGGAAGGAAGTCGTCTGGATATGCTTTATCACCAATGTGCATGTAATTCTCGCATACCCTGAGCATCATTATCGTTATTGCCACCATGCATATATTTCCCTTCTTATTTTATATTCTGAAATGAAGTCATTATGTTTCCTGTACACGTTTCTCCTAAAGGAGATTGCGTCTTTTCCGGTGTTATCATGTATCGAGGAAATAATTTCAACAGAGCGCCAAGTCAGAGTTTGCTGTATATAAATATGCCAAACCTTCTGAACCAACTTTCTTTACAACTTTACTTGTATTCAAATCACCACACTACATATTCGCAGGTTTTAACAATCAGGGGAAAGTTTCGGATATTGGAAAACAACATTTTTCATCACTCAAAATAAAATAAGATTAAAACCTAATACGAAATGTAGCAAATGTATATACATCACTACATTTTACTAAATGCTTTTTTCAGGCTTGCAAACATCAACAAGTATTGTACCCAAAATATAAATATCAACACAAAATATGAAATACAAAAATGGATTTTTTTATCTAATATCAGCTTCGTCGAACATGTATACACTCGTATCATCTCGAAGAACTTCTTCCTGTCTAAAATGAGGTAGTATATCTTCTCTTCAGTGGTGCAACTTTATGTATTTTAGCATGCACACCAAACGTGTTTGGTTAATATGAGGGTTGCTCAAATAATTATGGGACTATACTCATAACTTCTAACTAACCACTTTCATTGTTATGAACTTTATCTCATATGCCACAAGAAATAACCACAAGTTGTCTTGATACCTAGTAGGTCCGGTTTTTGACATACGTGTCAGTTAGTTGATAGAGTTGTTTGTCAAAAAGATAGATCGTACTGCAAATCGGCCTTATTATCCCCACTATTGTTTCACTGGTCAGTATGTGTGACTGTTCATGTCAGTCTGGGGATAATACACGTTTTCGTTCAATAAATCGGACGCTTGAGATTTGGGACCTCAGTCTTTCCATAGCAGAACATGATCCCTATTAATTTTGAGGTCAAAATCAATTAAGTCTTTACATGTATCATAATCGAACATACCAAATGGTTTACATGTATAACTTTATCGCACTAGATTGGAAAGTTCGTCATCATGGGGAACACGTATTGATTCGGACGTCAGTACATTGTCGATAGTAAAATATGTTTGAGCGAATCGGAGAGGGAAGACAACATTTAACTTTATACCAGCCGAGCACAGAAAACAGTAACAACATAACATAACACAATTGCACGAAGCAATTCCCACACATAAATACCAAAAACACTGACCCCGAGTGGACGAATCAAATGCCCGACCTAGTTCCAAAAGCCCCACTGTAAACAACCAAGATGACCAAGTTTCACAAATATATGCCAAAATCTAGTTACCACACACCATGCCCAAAATTGCTAAATCCACGCACACCCAGCGATTTGATCACAAACACATGGCATACTGCCACCTCCAGTGATCAAACTCGTTCCTTCCAAAAATGTATCAACTAGTGACATAGTTATAGACCTCGGGATACAAGAAAGCCCTTGTAAAAACAGTTAACATCCGTTCTCACAGAAGTGTCTGTTGTCATGGATTACCATTCATATGATTTGTGTTATGTTAGCATATTTTACCAGATCTGAGTAAGGACAAAAGTTGTACAAATGTGATAGACCGGGACGACATAAAATGTATAGTTCTGTTCATTCTAAGTGTGGCATTTTTGTAAAAAGCATATAAAAACTATCGACATCATTTAGAATGAACATTGGTTCGTTTATCAACATATTAATGTCATAAAATGTCTGTACTGTGGCGTGATGGAGAAACATAACCAGCTGTATTGCTAATACCGTACTCAGCACGATGAACGAAATCGAATTTTATTTGTCTGAATGATTTCATGGAGTACATTATATACCATTGTATTGCAGTATTGTTGATGGATGTAATGAAGCTAAGAGTCAGTTGCCACAAATCACAAAAAACATATAGAAAGTTAGTTGTAAGTTATTGTAAGAAGCAAAAATAGTTTTATCTTTGTTAGCGCTTTTGTGTAACACTCAGTCCTACTACACACAGGAACTGTGGTCTTTCCGTAATTGTAATTGTAGGGTTCTTGTCTAGTTGAACAAAAATATTTGCCTGGCTAAATGTAGCTAAAATAAATAAACACGGCAATGATATTCACATCCAATTTTCCTGTACACGTATAGTAAATAGACAAGTTCATCATCATAACGTCCAAGTGGTTCAGTGGTAACGTGTCAGTACATAGAAGCATTATCCGTCATATCATTTTAAATTAACAGGTTCATTGTTGTTATCTGTTTATAATTTCAAATTATCACTTTTTAATAACAAAATCTAAAAATACATATTTATAAAAAGCTATAGCATAATATAATTATAATGCAACATAAGAAAGAAAACTATTAAAAAAGATTTGGATACGAACGAAAGTATAGATTTGTTGCAAATACTGAGCTAATTTCTCATTAATTCTTCTGACAAAGTTATTTAAACAAAATTGTTCAACCCAGGTGAAAATGAAAATAAGAATAGTTTTGAAATTATGTTAACATTGATAGCCCGACCAGTTAAACATTGTCCGCTTATACTTCTAGAATGTGTTTAAATTTCATATCAGTTCCTGGACAATAACCATCTCAACACTCCTAACCAACTTTTACTGCCATAGCATAAAAAAGCGTCCATTATTTGAAATGTTGCGCTCTGTTAAAATTGAATTGCAATGCATTTACATTATTGAACTAGACAGAAGTCAATTCCAAATTAAACCTTCAGCACACGTTAAACACACAGAAACAAACAAATTTATTTTATTTATTGTCGACTGATATCTATATCGAGCAAATATGACACAATAATGACATTGACTCCACAATTTGCTGGTTCATTATAACAAAGAAAGGATAGTCTAAAGTAAGGAATATAAATGGTGATATCGTAAAGAGCGGTCAACATATGGAGCACATGTAATACAATACAGAAAATGTCTAGAATTAGACCAAATAACTCTAAAAGCATAACCCATTGTTATAATTAAGGCACATATTTTCATTATTCGTCAATTTGAGAGTGCCGCTTTCATGCAGAAACAAACTATGTACTATTTCTATCTTTTGATGTTTGCCAAAAATAATGTAATTTGAAGCTGTACATTTTTACAAAATTTTAATTGACAAATACTATATCAAACTCTGAATGTGAAACTCTACTAATTTCAAACACTTGTATACTCGATATATGTACACTTGTAAAATGTTATAAGTACACAAACATGTAATTCATAAATCTTTTTTATTATACATGATATCATGTTCATTTTGTGCATGTCTTCAGGGTTCATTGCTCGCAGCTGGAAAATTCTATATGCACTTGAAATTTTAGAATCATAGGTCCACCCGTTTTGGAGTTATTGTCGGAAACCATTCGACATGTCGACCGACCTACTATTTGCACGTAACGCTATGTTCTGTGTTGGTGTACTTATAACATTTAATGAGTGTATATCATGTAAACAGTAATTGTTTCAAAATTGACTAGAGGTCATTTGTTAGAACTTTAACATAATAATTTGGTAAATTGCATGAACACTTCATACTTCATAAAGCAGATGGCGAAAGCGAGTTTGGCGTCATTAATTGTGCCATCTTTGTATCAAATGTTGGATATATTGGACAGTTGGATTATGAAATTAATTTATTTTGTGCCGATCGTGTAACGAGCTAGTAAATCTTATATAGTTTACATGTCTGATGTTATCAATCGCCGGATTTGTATGAGATAAAAGGAAACCAGCATTCGCTTTACATTGATCGTGTAGCAAACCGATTAAAATTTGTTAGTATGAACGGGAATCGTATCCGGGATCTACTCGCACTCAAAGCGGACGTTCTGTCACAGACTAACGTGAAAACAGTGAACCAATTGTTTTAGATACACCGTTGGCTTAGAGTGGTTTACATGGCGAAACTTTACCCTGCAGGGGGCATTTTTATCACTTGTCCCTGTACGTACGTGAGTGTTCTATCGACATCATTTGGAATGAACCTTGGTTCACTTTCAGCATATTTATCTGTTAAAATATCTGTTTTGTGGCGTGTTGGAGAAACATAACCAAATATTTCACATTGTCTGGATGCTTTCATGGAGTACAGTGTATACCGTTGTTTTGCAGTATTTTTGATGGATGTAATAACGCTAAGAATAAGTTGTAGTTGAGGGTTTTGGAGATGTATTAGAAAGGCTTTCGTAACTTGTTGTAAAAAGTAAAATAACTTATTATCTATGTGAGTGCTTTTAGGTAATATTCGGGCCTACTACACCCAGTAACTGTTGTCTTCTCATAATGGTAATTGTAGTGTTGTTGAGTGTAAAGTATGTATTATAAATGTGTTATAATCTCATTGGCGACAGTTTGTATAGTTCAACAAACACCTCGCTGGCTTAGAATGAGAAGGTCGTACCTACAAAATCAATATTTTGAGAAAACAAGAAAAGCTGTTAGACAACCACTCATTACTTATTGTAACACAAACGTTTCAAATTCAGTTACGGTATATTCGGTCTGTAGATGACTTATTTGTTATATCATTTTACAATAGTATGTTCGAATCTATGAAGTGTCATTGTTTTTATCTGTTTTTATTCAATGGCAACCTACCATTTTACCAACTTAGCTAATTTTCATCAACATCTGAGATGAACTTATAACAACAAATTGGTACACTTAATGGGGAAAATCCAAATCAAAATATTTTAATTATGTTACTATCTATAGCCCGGCCATTTTATCATCGTTCGATTATACTTACAGTATTTGTTTACATATCAGTTCATGGAATTATGTTATAAACAATACGAAAACAACGGTTACTGTAATAGCTTTACGAAATATCCATTCATTCACGAGTATTAAATTAGTTTTAAATTAATCAGTCATCAACAACTTGCATGCAAAAAGATAAGAGGATATCGGACAGGGAGAGCAGCACTGAACTTAACCAGTTAAGTATCTGTGTATATGTAAACTTATAGTCGAACTCATTTGATCATAAAACTTTCAGTTTAGTGATTAGCCAGCCGTTACAAATCACAGTAGTTGTTAACTATTTTAGAAATCAAAGCATGAGATGATTGCTGGAAGAAGTGTCTGTCAAATTTCATGTATGATATATAAATGAATGCATTTTCCCAATTGTATCAAATAATACTCCAGAATGACAAGGCGCGTTACATCCCTGTCTTACGCTGGCACAAGAACTGTTCAGTGACGATACAAATAATCTTGGATACATAATTATGATCACCATATGATTACCGACCACGTTTTGAATAATTAAGTACTTCATCAATGTTGAATTCACGGCCCTTTGATATATTTTGTGAACTTCGGAAAAAATGAAGGTTGGTTTGATATATTTTGCTACGTTAAATTGTAACGAATTGCCGTCCTTGTCCTAGACAATTGTCAATACTAACTTAAACCTTCAAATAAATTGCTAACTGTTGACGTGTTCAAATGTAGCTAAATCAAATCTAAATGCAATTCTCGCATTTCGGTATTCATTGTTGCTGGGGAAAATCGGCAATATTAATGTAGCCAACAGCAATATGTTGGACGAAATTGAAGACAAGTCTTAGCAAATAATTGCCACTATTAGGTTATAGAACACGTTTATGGGTGTAATTTCTGCATTTTGTGTAAATTATCCTCTATTCTTGTCAAAACGTTGACGTTTTGAACTGTTTGTATTGGTAACTCGTTGCAATTGTGTGCAATTGATCTTGACTGATTATTTTTCTGCACGATTCCAAAAACAAAACAAATATTAATCACTCACAAGAATCAGCAAAACACAAAAAAAATACAACAACACAAGAACATGGAAGGCACAAAACACCCACACACAAACAGAAAACAATCGTTGAAAGTGATCAGACAGCCTGTCGTAGCAATCATTTGAACATCACTAAGGAAAGAACCAATCATATTTAAGGACGGCACAAGAATAATCTAAACACAGAAACCGACGGAAACAGTGGGATACAAAACGTATTGTATCTTTTTTAAAACAAACCCACATAAACATTCAGATGGAGTTCAAAGTTGCGAAAAAGAACTTCCACAATAAACAATAAATAGCTATTGACAACCATCAATTAAGGAAAAGGTAAAGAACCATCAATTAAGGAATAGGTAGAGAACCATTAGTTAAGGAATAGCTAAAGAACCATCAGTTAAGGAATAGGTAAGGAACCATCAGTTAAGGAATAGGTCTGGAACCATCAGTTAAGGAATAGGTAAAGAACCATCAGTTAAGGAATAGGTACTATTATGAGTTTTCTTAATTTCCTGTTGACTTGATTATGTGCACAATACATACACAAGACGTGTTTGCTTTAGCTCTGACTGTGACAAATGCCCCAGGTCGCTTAAACGCTATAGAGCATCTAAAGGATATAACGAGACTATGTTAGTGTTATTATTGTTAAAGCTGTATCCAATTTGTAGGTTTCTTATCATCTTAACATATGTAAATATATGGGATAAAGATCATCATAACATTATCCAATTGCAAAGTAACCATCAGTAGTTTATTCGGGGGCTGCATTAACAATACAAACTTGTGAATGAACAATATATTGCTGGTTGGCCCAGGTCTTGAACATTGAAGATTCAATACCCTATAGATGAGCAGATCAAGCAACAAGTTTCGGTTAGATTGATATCTCAGCAGTACAAAATAGGTTGATGGAGTGCCAAATGACCTTTAAACAGATGGTCGCCATTTCATAAGCGTTGTGGATATAGCATCCAAAACAAATCTCATCAAACTAAGACTCATGTTACGCTTCACTACTTCACACTGCTATAGGATCTGATGACACTCCGTATGGAGTCATGTCGATGTAAATTATACACATTCAAATAAAAAATCCCTACTTTCGCAAATCTAATAGTACAGAGAATGTCTCTATTGAACTACCGAGTTTAAACTTAACTGACTGTTTAGTACACAAACAATTTAATAACCATATTGTAAGTACATGAAAATTACCTCTCATGCTATGAAGTGTAGTCAGACCTAACCAACAGCATAAAGGTTCTTGTGATACTCCGACTATGTTTGCCCCGTCATTAATCCTGTTCTATGGTATTTTCAGACTCCAGTTTGGCATTTATGATGATGCATCGATAAGATTAACGCATTGTTAGATATGATAAATGTTAGGAAATCGTTGGTACAAGCTCGCCATTTATGTCCGTGAATAGGAAATTAATGACCGTATAACGAATAAACTCGAGATTAGCTAGTCCTTGTACTTTATTGTCCGTTCAAAGGCTGGCGATTGCTGTGTTTTTTATATCATTCCTTAACAATTACTGGAAACTTTATATCAATTTTCT
Organism: Spisula subtruncata; assembly: GCA_963678985.1. NCBI lineage: Eukaryota > Metazoa > Mollusca > Bivalvia > Venerida > Mactridae > Spisula > Spisula subtruncata. The sequence continues at coordinate 23,607,181 of OY787662.1, read as the reverse complement.
ATTTGATTTATTAATGTTCATACCGATTGTTCAGGCAACAGACTTAATATGTATCCGATTGGGTTCTATGTGTCTCAGCTTCGTATATCTACGTTTGGTCGCAATATGTGTCAAAGTGGCACACCACTATAATTATAAAGGGCTATATTTGCCAATCATGTTTCGAACACGTGTCATGTCTGTATATTGTTTCATTATTATACTTAACTTGATCCTTTTGCTAAGAGTATTTCCCTACTGATATAGTGTCTAGTGTCTGACATTTTAGACATAGTTGCATTATCAGAGCATCAGTATACATTGTATCATGCATTGCAATATATAATGATAACTAGTGAACGTAAATTATACCAACATACGGTATGAATTGATATGCTTTAAGAAAGCTACGTCATGTTTGTCTGTACTTCGCAAGACGAATTCAACAATTATTATGTCGCCCACGTAGAACAATTCGTTTATCCAATTCATACAGTATGGATACACTGTGTCAATGAACATTACGTTGCTATCAACGCTTGTCTTTTCGCCAGAATGGAAGAAAATCGTCTGAATGATTAATCATCAATGTGCATGTTATGCTCACATGCCCTGAACATTATTATCGTTATTGCCATCATGCATACATTTCCCTATATTTATTCTGAATTGAAGTCATTATGTAATATGGAGACGTTTCTCCTAAAGCATCTTTTCCGGCGTTCTCATGTATCGAGGAAATAATTTCCACAGAGCGCCAAGCCAGAGCCATGTATATATTCCATTCATTCAAATTGGAACTTTCTTTACAACCAACTTTACGTGTATTTCAAACAAGACCTTACATCGTTGCAAGTTTTACCAATCAGATGAAAGGTTCGTATGTATATGAGAACAACCTTTTCATCACAAAGTAATATAGGTTGAAATGTACGAATAAAAGTTGTTTGTGTCAAACAAATAAATAGCAGCACAAAAAAGGAAACCAAAAAATGATTTTTTATCTAATACATGTACTCGCTTCTACGTATACACTATCACACCGGAGAACATCCTTCTGTCCATAATAATTATTATAATGAGACAAAATGTTAGCGATATATTTTTAATGAACATTTATTCTCCAGTGTACAGGGTGTCCCAAAAACACGTGGACCTACCTAAAACCCTTATTACTCGTTTATATTTTGATGAATTAAGCTGATATTTTGTGAAAGTGTATGTAAGGGACCCCTTCTTCTAAAAAGAGTACTTATTTAAATATGGTGCTTCAAATCAGGAAGTGACGTCATCATTTTCACTATGGCAACATTTCACGTTATTTTTGCTTAATCACATGAAAAGAGGCATTATAAGACAAGGGCATTTGTGTCAGGGAATTTAGTTTTAGAAAACAACATTTAAAGTGAAAGGGGTGATCAAATCTTGTTAAAATAAAACAAATATGACAAGAAAGAGCAAAACAGAGGAAAACGTGGCACGTTTACTGACCAAGGGGAAGTAGAAAACCTTCCAAATAGCATCAACAATCATTTAATGGTTAAAAACGTAAATATTTTCAAGGACTATTACCAAAAAAGCTTAGACTATAGAAAGGAGCAAAAAGTATAAAGTTTTATCCAAACATACAGTTCGTAGATATATTTTGGAGAAATTGTGTATGTGAGAAATTATAAAATTGTACCATATGCTAGCAGAAAACTCTTCTTGCAATAAACCAGCAGCAAAATCAGGATATGTTTGCGAAATAGTACTGACATCTTACCTCATATCACAAGCCATATGATCTTAAAATTACTCAAACTTGATCCCAATAGTGAACTTCTTTGCTGTACACAATGAACTAATGTATCACAAACCATAAACAATAATTTGGAGCACATTAGAAGATGTTTGAGGTCAACATGGAAATATATCTCATTGAATTCTGAAATCACTGCTTCAGTTTATGGTATTTTACTGAAACATGCGATTGTAAACATGGGAGGTAACTCCGGGTATTGAACTATATTATCACAACAGTGATACTAGTATTCTGAACAGTGTTCTTCCCTTATTGTTTTGACATATTAATAGTGTGATATCTATAATTGAGAAAAAAGTTACAATTGTTTTTCCTAGGTCCCCGTTTTTTTGGGACACCCTGTATATCATCTTTAACGAACAATTCCTAGCGTGATTTGGATAGCGTGTAAAAGCGTTTTATTACATCAGCTAACGTTGTCGTTACATTTTCTTTTTGCGGAGGCGAACATTTGCCACCGTAGATATTTTTGCAAAATGGGGAGCGAGCGTCGACTTACTCCAACAGAAATCAAAAGCGTTTGCTTCAGCCCGATTTCGTTGTATTCGTTCGTTTTAAAGATAATAGAAATTGTACAGAGAAGGAAAAACTCAACAATCTTGAAGTCTGAACATCTACATCGCGCTTCTGTTTATAAGAATAAAATTAACATAACATTGAATCATATGGTTTCAATAATATATCTTCCCTTCAAACTCAACTGTATGTATCTTAAGATGGTTACAACAAACATCAAGCAACAAGCAGCTACATACTTATACAATTACAGTAAATAAACAAGCGATCCCTACGACGATAGCATTATGTTCTTTGTTGAGTGTCAACAAATATCGATTCGTCTCCTTTATCTATAGACACTGATTTTTATGGCAATGAAACATCCACTTTAGGTAATTGGTGCGTTGACTAAACTACGGCTTCTATAATGTCTAGAGAAAACTCATGTCCAGCTTCATTAGGTAATATAAACGCTCAAGATAGTTGGCAAATCATCTAGTAACAATATTTGGATGAAACAGGCGATGTCCATATAAAAACAACAGTATAGCATATTAATAAAATATCTTCATTGGTCTAGGAGTTTCTAGGAAATGGCCGGATTTATGTCGCATTACGAAATAACTACAAGTTGACTGGTTACCTGGTTTGTCCAGCATTCGGCATATGTGTCAGTTAATAGACTTGCTTGTGTAATAAAGTAGCCTACATGCTTCCGATGTGATCATACTGCAAATCTGCATAATTATTCCCATGCAGGTATATGGTGCATAATCTAAATGAGGAAACCAAACCACTCATATATCCTTATATGTTGTAGTCAAACAGCATTATCTATAATCTGGAGCCCTATTCGAGAAAGTGTAGAGTTAGTATTGTCACAAATGTATTAAACGCTTTGAAATATTGGAGGATGTTCTCTGTTATTCTGACGCTGTTGATTTGACTACACTAAAATGTTTATTGTGTTCAATGCAATTGGGAATGGTTATTTAATTTGTTTGGCCGTCAGACTTCTACAATGAGCAAATAACGTATAAGCCTCTTTATATAGCGATTTTGTCATAAGGCGATGGTTATTGTAAAATGTTGTCACACATGATAGCTCATAGTGGCATATTACCCACCAACAAAACTATTGGAAAATTGGCTGGATTTGTGATTTTTGAGAGAATGCGTTGTTTTTCTATGATTTAATGAGTCGCGGACATGACATAGTAGTTAATATGTTCGATTTCTAAGACAGCAATCAGTCGCGGCAGGTGATACACTTAAATATTTCCTCAACGTTTTTACAAGTTGGCGTTCCATGGAGGAAGAGTAAGCTAGTACCGGATAGGATATGGTTTAGGAAAAGTGATTGGAATAGTTGGCCATATAAACTGAACTACTGTGAAATGGCAATAAATACGAATGAACAAATAATAAAATAACACAGCAAGTAAATGACAGGTATGGTCATTTGGATAGTCCAGTGAATGCTAGTAACTGTTACTATACTGGTAGTTATGTATTAGAAATATTAAGTCTAGTCTCCAAGTGTTATTTGTCAAAATCGCTTTCGTTTTCACTAGCAATGTAACAAGAACATGTTACGATTCTAACAATACAATTGCTACAATACATACGTATAAATGTGTTTCACTGTCATAACAACAAATAAGATAGGGAAGGCAACACTCAACAGTAATAACAGAAGAGGTAAGGCAACATAGAACAGGTAATGAACTACTAGTTCAGCAGGAAAGTAGCCCCGGTCAATTTGAAGATTGATGAGACTTGACTTTTTATTAATTGTTAAATTTGGTAATTATCTTTGATGACGGTTTAGGTGTATGCAAACATATCCCGAAATACGTATTACAAAGGGAAATGCATATTCACGAGACAAGACAAAACCCAGCCTTTATTTGAGGGATGTTCAAAAAGTGCTAGGATCATTGTCACAAAACCTGCATTTTTTAATACAAAAAAATAAATTTTATATCAAATGAAATTTCAAACCTTATTCTACAAACAGTGCAATTTTGAAGGTAAATGAATACGGGGTTAGATAGTTACAGGTGCTTAAACTTAGACACGTACTCCTACCCGGCGCACAAAATGACATCGCGCTATTTTATACGTCGTAAGTGTCACTCATATGGCTATGAAAAACGCTGTTTTTAATGATAATGATAAATACATGCTTGTAACACACCGATCTATATACACGTATATCGTTTGTGAGAATCACATGTATGTTTCCGAATTTTGTATCGAATATCGGGGAGAGAATCCGCACAATAAACTGTTGATATATTGAAAATGTCGCCGTAACTGACGTCATTATTTTTTTTAAATTTCCTATTACTTACATGTCTTTCCTGCTAGAACAACCATCGATAATACCTTTGTGACATTCTAAAACTGTAGAAATAACTGCAGAAATATGTCCTATTGTAGTTACGATACTTTTGCTCACTATTTCGAGCGCATATAATTTTACTGTTGACAGAACCTGTTATTTGTCAGTTTTTCGTTACGTTCCGATGACGTCACTTTTGCGTTCCGAAGTCGTCCCTCATAAATTTTAATTTCTCTTTATTTCATCATCTATAGATCAATTATCGTCATTTTTGCAGACAAAGTCCAACATACAACAAGTTATGTTTTGGCGATGTTTCAAAATTGAAAATAATATACTGTACAAAACAGCGAACTACATTTGTATTTCTCGACAAATATATATCACGACGGTCGTGTTGACAACCGCTTAAACCATTTCCGAAGCTGTGTGTTTTATGTAGCAGATACTTAATGAGGAATTAATTCGTTTTAGCGCTTACTCATGATTTACGGCATGTATTTAATCAAACACCGGTTTCCATCAGCATGCTTCATCAATCAATCTGATTAAAAAGTTCTCCTCTTCGCATACGAATGTGATGACGACCAGTAGTTGTTTCGCATTAATCAACTATTGACTGGATTTCACAAATCTGAAAATTAAAAACCTCTCTCTTTTTATTTTTTCACTTCGAGTGTGACTAGATTACATAAGACAAAATGATCATGTGATTTATTGAAAGTTCAAAATCGAAGAACAAAGGAAACCCTAAAAAACACAAATATATGTGTGATCATAATACTAGTTCACATTTATATAAATCTAAGTGTGAACGAAGTCTGGTCTGTCATGAACAACGCTGCCCTGTTAAATAATCGACACATTTTATTAAGTTTGCTTTGAAAATGTTGATACTGCCTTAAGAGTTTATCACCTTCTATGTGTAGCTTTGTCTCGGTAATTTAATAGTGTCATTCCCATTCGCAACATATTTCTTTAGCAAATCGCGTAGTTTCCGTCAGTAATTTCATGTTGACTCTTACAAGGACTGTAAATTGTCACACTTAATAACTTTAGGTCGGTTAATTAAAAGTAAATGTAGTAGCGATTGCATCGCGAAATTCTGCTGCAGTCCATTTACAATAAGTTAAGAAACTTACCAAATCATTATCATCGAATGTAATCTACTCTTGTCTGACTTACTGTCATTCTGCTTTCACTCCTTGAGAATTTTATACATGGGTTTTCTACCAAGTGCAGCCGAATTAAGACAGTGCATCAGTGTTATCTAATAAATCTCCGTTCGATATGTTACGCTTAGAAAGATATCCATGCCTTCAGAATTTCAAGTATCTCAATTCCAGAATGAACTTATTTTAATAAGACGACATTAGGATAAATTCTTTACCAATGTGTTATCTCTTCATACAGTGAAAGAGAACCACAGTATACGATTTGTGAGCACCTACCATGACCATAATTTGATTTGTACTATATTGCATAATGTGTCAATCTATATCGCTGGCTTAGATACGACCTTAGATACGACATTATTTCCCACCCCATTCCTGCCTTGCCCCTTATTTTAAACTAGGTCAAGTCGTTATTGTGCCTCTTTAGGTGGCATTACGTTAGGTCGCTGTCCTAAGTGTTTTAAACTAGGTCACCCCGGAGTTGTTGCCTCCTTTGATCACCGTTTTTGCATGGATTTGTGTGGGTATTGCTTAAGGTAGTTGTGTTGTTGTGTTTCTAATTTCTGTGCTCGGCTGGTTAGGTTGAGTACTACCTTCACTGGTGGACTTTCTTATACCTTTCTTGTAAGACTGGTACTTTTTTAAAATTTGCATAATAAGGCACTCCTTATTTTCATGAAAATTGGAATTTGTCATTAATTTGTAAAAGATGGTTTTTCTTTAAGTAAATAGTAAATTACGAACAGTGTTATCTTGTTTTCTCATTATTCTTATTTTGTACTTATGACCTTCTCATTCTTAACCAGCGATATACGATATACCCGTATCAATTAATGTGTAAAAGCAAGTTTCAACGTACGTTTTCAAATCGGTTGTAGATAAGTCAATATAAATTTAGTATGTTTTTTATGAACAACATTTATATATTCTATTGTCGTCATATATATTGCAGTATAATTGTATTTTTTACAAGTCTTAGAGACCCACCACACGATGGTTCAGAGCGTTGTTAATGTAAGGTCGCCAGGAACATTGATTTCAATACATGTGTGATAAAACGTATCATTAGACGTCTAAGGCAACGAGTGCTTGTCCCTTTACCTAAAAACTATGTCATTTTATTAACATAATTTAGATATTCTTTTGTCGTGGATAATCTTACATGTACTAACAAGCAATGACAAAGTGTATTCAAGTAATATAGGAAGGTTCACACAGAATGTGTTCGAATGACATCAGGCAATTGGGTAAAATAACTTTTTCTATGTTGATCAATTTATCATTATGCTGATAGTGGTACATTTAAATCTGACAGTGTACGTATATCTTATTGACATGCACGATATTCCACTGAGGTGTACATTTATGACCAATGTGAGTAGAAAGATGTAAGTAAGTAAGTAAGTAAGTAAGTAAAGACTTTATTTAAAGAGGCTACACATTTGGTTACCCAATCGACTATGTGGTCCTCAACAAATGGGAAGCAAAGATGCGACATTTAAAGTAATTACATTAGTATTAAGCTCCGTAGATGTTATTTCAAACAAGTTACTTGTACAGAGCATGATAGATTAGTCGTGTACAAGTAATAACAACAGGGTGTGTTCTAAGTCTCAGAAGGACAACAAAAATATTTAAATAGCCAGTTCATATAGATTTATTTCCGAATAATAAACACTATTTAATCTTCCCAAGCAGCCAATCAGTCTTATCAATTTTATTTGTATCGTCTGACATATAAGGAATTAAGACAGGAATATGACAGAAACATCATAAAACATCAAGACATGAACGAAAGTGTCAGTTATACAACACATTAGGACACTTATTTCATTGTGTTCCCTTCTATTTATGATCTTAGACAAAATCATCTGGCAAAACGATCTTATAAATTAGTTGACATTTTCTCACCGACATATTGCTTTGAAAGTGCAAATATTTTGCCGATTGCAGTACAATTTTCTATACTGGTGCTATGGTGCTATATGGTCAATGCTTTATGTCAGACGGAATCGATCAAGTATATACCGGCCCAGGACGCACATAAGTATCATTATCTTCATATAAATTAATTCGTATGCGTATTTTTTAAGTCGAATGTTTGATCACATCCAAGGATTTATCATATTCAACTCATTATCAACCATATTTCTATTAACGCAGAAAACACTTTATTCGTTACGCTTGGATCGTTGACATTAGTCGATGTTATTGTTAGTCTGTCAGATAAAAAAGCTATTAATCATAAACCATGGAGCACTGAAAGCATGCTTATTAAAACGTTCATACCCGGCCACCAATAAGTTAAAATAATCCACCAGAATATTTTAAAGTGTATATAGCTATATCTAACGGTCATTTAATGTCAAAATAATTATTTGCATCGTTTTTAGTATGATATTAGACTACCTTAATTGCAAATTAAAACTTTGGAAGGGTTCCGTGTACTTTGTTTGAATCGTCGAAAAAGTAGTCAATTCATATAATTTCATTGGGTGTTCTAGAACACTTTCGTATGGAAACGGACAATTCTTATATCCAATAAATCACAGAGAGAGAGTTTCTGATAAAGCTGAAGCGAAAAGTTATCTAATGGATATGAAAGTGTAATTGTTTTTCAGTTTTGATTTAAAAAAAATAAAATATCATCCGATATAGCTCTATACACTTTTTAAAAACAGTGATTACATGTAGAATAAAAAAACCATTCGAGTGCTCTATACTGGATTTAATTATGTAAATGAAAATAAGTCAATTTTAACATGTTTGTTACTATATTTTAGTCTGACAGGAAAAAATGTAAAAATAGTATATCTTGAGGCACTTATCGTAGAATACCACCCACTGCTTGTATTGCGACACTAATCTTGATTTATATAGCTGCTGCTTCCAAAGCCAATATGACATTCATTATAAAATCAACAAATATGAGATATGAACCTTTGTGAACTGAATATTGAAAGATTAAGGTTCGTTACAACTTGTCAATAATTTTGTTAGTGTAATACTAGTGTATTTTATCCTGATGATATCTATCGACATTATATTAATTGTAAATAGCAGGCTACAGTGATAGTTAAGTTATCATATTCACAAGAAAAGGATAGTCCATCATTTATGTCCACTTATAAGAATATAATGACCATAATAACGAATAAGCGCAAGACTAGTTAGTCGTAAAACTTCATTGTACTTTTGTTGTCTGTTGAAAGGGTCAGTTGCTGCATGATAGTCACTTATATGTTATATTTTATTCATTATACAGTCTACGAATCATACCAAAGCTCGGAAATATTCTGGCATTCCAGAAGCCCGAAGCAACCAGAGCCTAGGGGAAAATTGGGAATACTCCGCGAATAAAACGTATTCCACGAGGCACCCCAGAGGCTTCCTGGTATATCGTCGATGTTTCGCTTAATTGTCTGGAACATTTTGTGATATTTAAATATTTTTTGCAGGTCTTGAAAATTAATATACTCCTTGGTATCTATCAGGGATTATTTGAGTCGTACCGCATGGTATCAGAAAGAAACTTCTGATATGAGTCCCGGCGTTTTTCGTCGGCCCAACTGCATCAATGGCAAGTGTATGACTTCGGGGAAACGGGAAGTCATTGGTGTCTATGAAACTTTGTGTTATTTAATGTCACCGATGGGTCCTAGATGCGATGTCAGCGAACATAACATTTTCCAACCATTTACAGCAATGTACTTTCTTTAATCTACGGAAGTCTATCAGACCCATTCTCTAATAAAATCCGAATAACTTCACAAGCTTTTGTAGACTATTGCACTGGACACGGCATTTTAGTATCTGATCTATTCCATTGGACTGCAGACCATAACATACAGACTACTGCTTGAAGAAAACGGACTACAAGAATAAAATGTACAATATGTCTGCCTGTATTATGACGGTTAACGAAGTCAATGTATCATGGGGGTTTTCAACGATATCATTAATCTTATATTCATGTCCACTGATGTCTATATTAAGCAAGTGTGACACAATAATGACATTTTCTCCACAAATAACTTGTTCATTACCACAGAGGAAAGGATAGTCTACAACACTGAATATGGTAGTCCACATTATTAGTGATGTAGAGCTATAGTTATAATTATATTGAATAATGAACGAGAAACATTGACGGCAACAAATAATATAATGTACGTCATGAAATATCTATTGAATCGGGTGAATCAAAAGTTAGAAACTGCTCACCGTTTTTGCATCAAATTTATCATAGGTCTTCCTAAGTATACAAGTTCTGATTATGGATTAGCTGCTTTTAACATTTCATGCATTGAAACTATTATAGACCATCGCAAACTTCAACTGCTTGGCCAGTTATGTAGATTACCCAACTAGTATCTAGCAAAAAAGGTATTCAACAATAGACTAGACATATTTGTGAATTGTGTTGGGAATCAGACAAGGGGTTTATTCCAGATACATGTATGCACCACATATTGTGTAAATATGAACTGATAGAATATATTCACAATTACTTGGAGTCAGATTCTTTGCCGAAAGAGCAATGATGGAAAACGATTTAACACAGAGTGTGATAAAGCGTGATAAACAGAATATACTGAATAATTTAAATGACGAGTTGTAAACCCCACAGCGATTCTTAATTTAGTGTTACGTGCCGACTCGCCCTCACTTCTTTGGGTGATACTGAGAAAAGAGCCGCGGTTATCAAACCTATGTAGGATACTTAACGATGTGCTAGGGTTGTTGAATTCAAGGACGTTTGTGCATCCCTGTAAGAGGTGTAATCTTATATATGAGGAATTAGTTATTCATAAGATCTGCTTTTTGTCAGGCGCTAACTAGGTTAAGGGAGAAATTGTGGTCTCATCTTTGTTTGGAGAATAGCCATTCCGACTACTTAGATATTACCAGTTGAACACCTTTTTCCCAATGTCTGTACATAATTCAATATGCCATCTCGTGCACATGCACTCCCGAAAAACAATCCGCATTTCCATCCGTATTATGCTGCTTATTCAACTACACATATAACAGCAATGGGTCTATAACTCAATATAGTCTACTCATTTTGGTCTTCTATACATTTCGCTATCGGGTATAGGTTATCTCTCAAGTGAGTTTACTGTAACAACTTATAGTCTAGGAGCTGGTGACCAGAAATTCAAAATCTATTTACCCCATCTGGTAGAAAAAATCCATTGGTTTTTTCGAATAAAACATACATTCAGGCTTCAGAAAAAGGTGGATGCCAGAACTGAAAGTGGTGCAGATTTTTTTAACAGGGGCAACAACTCTTGCTTCCATGCTAATTTACGAATACACACGACATTCTTAATTCTGGTGTGAAATTTGTGTTTATTTATATATTGTCATATATTTGGGTGGATATTATTCAATTAATGTTGTGCATCAAAAAGACATACATAACTGACCAGTTTGATGTCAAGGTCAAGGTCATTTCAAGGTCAAAGTGAGCAAAATAGCCAAAAATTGATATTTCACCTCAGTTCTTTCTTCGTATAGCATATGTTTGGAATCAAATTTCGTTATGAAAATGATAGCCGTGTTGTTAAGTACATATTCTTTCATCATTAGCCATTTGTTTAATAAAAATAGTCCTTTGTTTGTCAAAATGGGCATTTAATACATATGCATACAGGTCGAGTAGGCCTTCTTTTGACCACCCCTCGTATTCTATGATCTAATATGAATAAATTGTTCATGTATATATTGCTACATATTTGCATGCATTTTATTCATTTGATTATGGACATCAAATGGACAAACATAATTGACCTTTCTTGTGTCAAAGTCAAGGTCAGATCAAGGTCAAATCGAGAAAAAAGCCCAAAATGGACATTTCCACTCTGTTTTTCTTCTTATAGCATTTGATGGGAATATAAGTTGCTTATTAAAATGATAGCTGTGTTGGTTAGTTCATATTCTTTCATTATAAGGCATTTATTCAATTAACAATTTCGTTTTTTATGTGAAAATAGCTATTCTTCATGTGACAGCTTACGAAAACCTTGCACGACAATCCCTGACATTCTGTGATATAATATGATGTATGTGTTTGTGTATGTAGTGAGACATACATGTATTTTCGGGGATACTACCAGTATTCGTTTCATTATGAACATCACATGTACAAACATCTTAAATAAGTTTGTGTTCAATGTCATTTCAAGGTCAAATTTAGAAGAATAGCTTAAAAATGATATTACGTCTCAGATCTGTAGTTCTTATTATCATGTATGTTTCGGTAGTTTTGAACATATGAATGGACATTGTAATATCAATTGATATTCAAAGTTGTTTCAAATACTGACCATTTCAAGGTCATGATCAATGTCCTTTCAAGGTAAAACTGTGTTTTGTAATAATGCATTAACAATTTATGTGTTGGCTCATTTGTTTTTTTAACAAGCAATACGGAACATTTTGTACCTGTGTTTACTTGCAGATGTAATAGTCTGTCTGGGTGTGTAATAATGAATTGAAATCCATTCTTTAAGCTTGGAGTGTTATGAAAATCTTTAATGAGGAAGCATATTGCTTAAGATGCGGTAATCTGTTTGTCAGTCTGTCGAAAGATCAAACGGTTTCCGGGCAAACGCCTTCCTTACGATTGATCCTACTGTCCTTAGCCTTTTGGTAAGTTGGTTGGTATAGAACAGCAGATGACAATGATCCGGATATCAGCAGGTCAGGACCACCACTGTCTTTAAATGAATGAATATACCAAATGGTTTCCGACCGATAAATCCAGAACGATTTGACCTTGGATATGAATTAGAGTTTGGTCACCACCATGAGATGTCCCAATGACTACAAATTTCTTTGTACAGAGAATAAGGAATGGAATGGATGTACCAAATATATAAGTCAACCTATATTGACTAGGACGGGTGTACTGTATGGTTGTGAGAACCCCTTAAAGTCTGATATTGATGTGGCGGTACTTGATTGTGGTGTATATTCCATGGCGCATTGGCTGACCGATCTTGCAGATGGTAATGATTACCGCCTAGGATAAGGATAGCTGCACAAAGTAGCGATTTGTAACCCGTAATGGTCAAGTCTATAATGGCTTACATGGTGATGAGCTTTGAATAACTGTACAATACAGAAGTGATTACCCAATGTGGTATGAGGTAGCTGTATTCAGTGATAGTGGGTAACTCATACTAGTAGGGCCTGTATTTGCAGTGAAGCATATCAGATAACGCCAGCTCTTACTGCACTATTTGAGTATCCATTTGGAATTCAATAACATAATTTGAAATCCAGAATGGCTTAACCAATCATTTGGTATTGAATAACTGAAGTTGAAATCCAGAATTGCTAAACCAATGATAGATACTCGTATGTACCCCACTAAGTGAAATTTGCTTTGTGAAAGGAGAACAAAGACATTTGGTAAATAGGCAAAGAAACTATTAAAGTACTATTTTGACACCCTGAATGTCCCAGGCTGTTTTGTGTGTTAAGTATCATACAGTATCAAATGATATTTGGCTCGAGACCTGATGATGTGTGGCTTTGGATAGATATACATGTTCATGTAGTTGACAATGATGAGTGTCGCATACTAAGTATATTATAACCTGAAAATAACAGTACACCGCGGAGTGGAGCAACCCTTATGGCCTGGTATGGACATGCAATGCTGTGGTATCTATTTCCAAGGGTCTGTGGTATCTGTATCATGTATCCTGTAGCCATGTCTACCTATTATTAATTTATGAATTGGAAGTGTTCTGCTTTGTATTAATGGGTATCCTGTAGAACCATGTATGGCTGAATTATGTGGTGTTACGTACAGCGTATGATGTCATAAGGCTTCTAGAATATTATGTCGTACGCTATTAGGCCTGAGATGGTTATACACGGTGCTGGTACTACTTTGTCTGGAGTTACTATATTCCGTTGTGTTAAATGCACGTATCTGTGACATTATTTACTAATTGCAGTGCTAAATCACTTTGGTCATTGCAGTGGTGACTACAATATATGAGTTGTGTTGTACTAGCATTTTCAATAGAACCAGGAATATCGGCACTTAATGGTGATGAGTACCACATACGAATCTATTGTGATTTAAAACACTGCCAGTTACAGAGTTCACAGGATCTATGTCGTACACATTACTACTAAGTACGGGTATCAGATGTTTATGTTGGTACATATCACTGTATGGAATATACATATCATAACCAATTCAGTACTAGCTACAACAAACGAAATATCTCATCACAGACCGTAATGATACTCAATAACACCTTAAATTATAGATATACTTTATGTGTTATACAATACATACCACTGCACTATACAGGCATCGAATGCTAAGTTATATGTTTACATAAGTAAATATTTTGACTAGGAGTCGATGATGTTGTCGAATTCCCGCCGGTCAGGATGCTGTATCCCCGTGCGGGCAAAACATTGACTGGTACATTAGTACGCGCAACAACTGCCATCCTATGCCTATAATGTGCTCATCACCATGTTACTCAGTCATTTTATGCCTGATATTTAACTTCTACTGGATACACCTATCATAGGCCGTACGTATTGCTATATAACGTGTTGGTGGGTACGCCATATTGTCCTGGTGAATGTGAACTACAGTTATTGTGCCCTAGAGAGCAAGAAAAAGTAGTTCATAATGGGTTTCCAAAGAGGCTCCTGATGGATGTAATAATATTCATTTACATGACAACCATTCAAAGCAGTGCCCCTGTAAAAAAACGGCATATATAAATATTCCAAAACTGGCATAAAAATAGACAGGTATAGTGCTATTACGAGCATTTATACGTAGTTTTGCTTACTTGCTTGAACTTAAACAAAATAAATGGTCGTTGAGGCAGTATTGTGTGCAGTCAATTTTATAACAAGTGAGACAAATCAAACTTGCACTTTCCTTGTAAAGTTGAATTCAAATACAGAGAGGAAAGATCAATTTTTAGCTATGTTCTCACTTTGATCCTGAAACCACCTTAACCCCAAAGTGGTTTTAGATGCTTGTCCACTCGATTTCCATAATATAATGAATAGTATCCGGGAGCATATGACTCACTTCATAAATAAACACATAAATCACATTAGATTATAGAATCCCAGGGGCTGTCATAAAAGTGTTCGTAAACTGTCACATGCACAAAATGGATACTTGAACAATGAAATGAACATTTTCATTAAAAAAATGAGTTATAATGAAGGTATATGAACTAACCAACATAGATTTCATTTTAATAAGCAAATTAAGATTCATACCATGTGATGTACAAAAGAAAAACGAAGCGGAAATGTCCATTTTTGCTATTTTTTTCGATTTGACCTTGAACTGACCTTGACCCAGAAGGTCGATTATGTTTGTCTATTTCATGTCAATAATCAAATGAATAATATCCATGCAGATATGTAGCAATATATACATGAAAATTGGAATAATATTAGATAATAGAATACCAGGGGTGGTCAAAAGAAAGCCTTCTCGGCCAGCATGCATATGTATTAAATGGCTAGTTTGACAAAGAATTACTATTTTCATTAAACAAATGGCTTATAATGAAAGAATATGTACTAACCAACACATCTATTATTTCAATAAGCAACTTATATTTATATCGAAGGCTATACGAAAAAAAACCAGAGTGGAAATGTCCATTTTTTGGTTTTTTTCTCGATTTGACCTTGAACTGACCTTGACACAAGAAAGGTCAATTATGTTTGTCCATTTGATGTCCATATTAAAATGAATAATATCCATGCAACTATGTATCAATATATACATGAACAATTTATTCATATTAGATCATATAATACCAGGGGTGGTCGAAAAAAATCCCTCTTCGGCCAGTAAGCATATGTATTAAATGGCCATTTTGACAAAGAAATGACTATTTCCATTAAACAAATGGCTTATAATGAAAGAATATGTACTTAACAACACGGCTATCATTTTCATAACGAAATTTGATTCCAAACATATGCTATACGAAGAAAGAACTGAGGTGAAATATCAATATTTAGCTATTTTTCTCACTTTGACCTTGAAATGACCTTGACCTTGACATCAAACTGGTCAGGTATGTATGTCCATTTGATGCACAACATTAATTGAATAATATCCACCCAAATATATGACAATATATAAATAAACACAAATTTCACACCAGAATTAAGAATGCATGTGTATTCGTAAATTAGCTCGGAAGCAAGAGTTGTTGCCCCTGTTAAAAAAATCTGCACCACTTTCAGATCTGGCATCCACCTTTTTCTGAAGCCTGAATATATGTATTATTTGAAAACACCAATGGACTTTTTCTACCAGATGGGGTAAATAAACTTTCATTTTAAGGCCCTTTTGAAACCTGGCTCCTGGACTATTACGTGTCATTTGACTGAACTGTGACCGGTATAGCTTTGTGGATTTGACACAAACCTGACCTTTTGATTAGCATAATTTAATATTCGATTTATTACATGCATAAAGGTTAGGGTCGGGTCAAATCCGTGAGGCTATACAACATGTATAGTTGTATAGTGTTACTTATGATGTACATTTGTACATAGTATGATAGTTATAATATTTTGAAACTAAATGTATTTCACCTGCTTTGTATTGATGTGTGTTTATAATTACTATGCTTTTGTGTTACAAAATATGCTCTTCGTGTAATTGGAGGAAATAAAATAATAATAATGTTTAACCTTCCCTGTAATCGAATGATTAATTAACACTTTGGTATTGTGCATTTTGACAAAACATCATTTGGTAAAATAGCAGTATGAAATATATTTGCCATGTGCTTTATATAAGTTATTGGTAAACACATTCTTGGCATTACCTGAATAAATCAACCTTTCTATCAATTATTTCTTTTAACAAAATCTGATAAAATAATTCATACAAATACAAAATAATACTACATTTTGTATAACAAACTTTTAATATAATAGTCAGCACATTGTAAACACATTTTTCATCATCTTCTTCTTCCTGATATTGAGCAGGGTTCTTCCAAGACCGTAAATAGCTCAGCGATAATTAATGAGGTCTTACAATTAATACATTGTGATAGCAAAGGTTCAAATCGACATAAAATAGTAAAGTCCATGGTTAAAACTGTCAGTAGGCTTAAAAACTTTATACATAGCTAGGGTCCACTTATGTTGATCCGACCCTTAGCAGAGACTGGACGTCCTCCAGGAAAGTCGCCGTCGTTACTCTGGTTGAGAGAGAGTTTCAGCCTTTCACTGATATAGGGAAGAATGTATTGAGAATGGTCTTGTCTGTGAGGCGTCCCTGGTAGAACCTATTTCCCCACGGGTACGTCTATCGCTAGGTTTAAGGTATGTGTTAGCTGGAATATCTACAAGTGCATGGCGAACCTTGAAGAGCATCTGGTGCCTGCTATTGCGTCTATGACTTTCAAGCGGTTCCCATTGGAGATCCTAAAGTATTTTTCGTGACACTCCCTGGTGTCTTACTTGTGTAGTCGTTTACCACTAATCTGGCCGCTCTTTGCACTAGTTCTATGTACTTGATGGTAGACTATGATGCTAGATCCCAGACTGAGACAGCATATTCGACAGTTAGTCTGGCAATGGTCCTGAAAACAGCTGCCTTTAGTGCTAGTGTGCAAAGCGTCATGTTGCGCCGGTTGCCTTTCTTGATGATGTTACCTATATGACAGTCCCAACTGAGGTAATCAGATATCGTGATTCAAATGTACTTTCTGCCGTCAACGACCTCATGTAGCTGTTTGTTGGTCTCTAATTTCCCGGTTTGCTTGGATGCAATTCTCATCTCATTTGCATTAACATGATTGCTCGATATGTATATTATCTGCTAGCGTATACTTTTGACAGTAATTATTACAACATTTGATGAATGACATTTGTTATCAAGTTAACGTGAACATTTGATAAGTTTCAAGAGCACATCATACGTGATGGAGCAGATGGTGATAGTATGTTTGACGTTATTTGTGGACTCGTGCTTGTGCCAATGTCATGTATACAAACATTATGTTCAAACGAATAAAATAATAAGTCGTTGTTTAAATCACAACAAAAACAACAATATTTTGGGTATACCACTGTGAAATGTTTCAGGTATTTGAATTTTCGATTTATGCATTAATTGTTAATTTTATAATATTATAAATTATTAGTTTTATGCCATATGTGTAACGACGTCTTTTTTATACTGAGAGTCCCACAAGACAATTGCTATTTCTATTTATAAATTGTGATCAGGGACAGCAGCCCAGCACTCGATGTGAACGATTTGCAATGGTGGAACGCGTTATTTAAACTAATTGTATAAGTTTACTTCGAGTATTTTGAGTAGGTAATTCGCTGCACTTTCGTCCCATTCGCGTATTTAATCACTCGATGTCGTACATACTTTCATTGACAGCTAAGTTGCATTGTCAAAGGGCGGAAGCCGATATTTTACTGTACACCATATTTCCATTGACCCCTGTTTGATCAGTATATCTTAATTCCCATATATAATACAAAACGACGTACGTGAATTATACCAACGTTAGGTATGTATCGATACTCTTTCAGATAGAGGCATCATGTCTGTCTGCTCTACCCCAGCAAAAGAACACTTACAGTCGCCCACGTAGAACAATACTTCTATCCAATATCGGTAAATAATTCTCGAAGTACAAATACACTGTCTCGTTGAACAGTACGTTATTATCAACACTTGTCTTTTTCGCTGGAATGGTTGGAAATTATTAGGACATGTTTTATCATCATTGCGCATGTAATACTCGTATGTCCTGAACACCATTATCGTTGATGTCATCAGGAATATATTTCCCTACTTATTTTATATTCTGATAGGAAGCCAATATGTTTTTCTGGAGACGATTAATCTACTGGTAGGACATTCTGTACATGGTTTCGACGTTATCATTTCATGGAATTATGTCCATAAAGCAAGTGCCAAGATAGAGATAGCTGCTTCGAGATGCATGTACATGTATTTCAATCAAATCTTACAATTTCATGGAATGTTCTTAGGATAAAGTTCTGGATATTTGCGAAAAACATCACCACTAAAAGTCAAATAGATTTAAACCTAACACCACCTCACTAACTGAAGCTTTACCTCTTATACTACCAACACTGGTGCATATCAACTTTAAGAACGATAGCTTGTGCGAGCGTCTGATAACATGAACTAGCGTTGACGTTTTATTTTCTATTTGCGGAAGCGAACATATGTCGTGGCAGATAAAGCATATGGAGATAGGACATCGACTTTCTCCAACTGAACTCAAATGTGTTTGCTTTCACCCGGTTTCGTTAAGATTCGCCCGTTTAAGAGATAATAAAACACTGGACAAGGAACGCAGCACTCACTGCAATCAGCCCAGCACAAAAGGCATAATAATCTAAATGTGTGAACATCTGTACAGAGCTTCTTGTAAACGAAAGAAAATACTCATAGCAATATTTTGAACATTTTGAATATTTTGTTAACTTTTTAATCAATCAAATGTATAGTAGGATGTACACAAAACGTGTTTATTAATTGCTTTATTCTTAAGTACATATACAGAAGGCATAGCGCTGGCTCAAAATGAGGGGGTCGTAAGTACTACTAGTAAATCGATATTTTGAGGGAAGATGAAAAAGCTGATCGAAGATTAATCTTTACTTATTGTAAAACAAGCTTTGGGTGGGCAACATGAAAAGATCCGATTTTCATGGAAAGAGGCTCATAAGAAGCACATTGTTATGCTGATTTTAGACATGTATCAGTTTTATAAGGTCGTATACAGAAAGGATGATCATTTTAAGTATCAGACCCATATTTATATGCGGCCAATAGGTACCCGCAGTCATGATATTTTACTTAATAATATGGCTCAAGAATGACATGCATCTACAGAGTTCAATATAATTTTGTTATTGAAAGATAAAAAGCAAATTTAAAATCATTTTTTCACTAATAGGTTTCATATACATGTATAGCATAGTTTAAACCACTTGAACATGTATTCGAAAAACATTATCTATAATCCTGAATCATGTTCGAAAAAGTGTCGAGTAAGCATTGGTCCCAAATGTATTGTACGCTTTGAAATATTGGAGGATATTCTCTGATATTCCTACGCTGTTTAATTGACTAAACGAACACGGTTCTTATATAAAACACAAATGGGAAAGGTTAACCAATTACATTGGTTGTTAGATGTCATATAAAGAAACAGCCTATAAGCCTAGGTATATAATAATGTTTCCATGAAGCCATTGTTATTGTAAAATATTGTCACAAATGATAGCTCATGCTGCGCATATTATCAAACAACAAAAATATTGGAAATTTCGCTGAATCGGTGATTTTCGAGAGAATGCTATTATACTATTTTGCTTGGGTCGCGCTACTGTCATACAATGATGTGTTAAACATTGTCTTTGCCAAACGTTTTTAGGATTACTATTTGAAAACAAAGCGTCAAAAATCAAAACACAAATAAATGTTTTGATTTTTTTGCGTTACTAATTTATTTAAACTGTTCGAATATCAGATTGGATTTCATCGAATATTTGCATAAGGAAACTGCGCAGCATGAGGTGATACAAAAATACAGGTTTACTTTGTTCGGATATCAAATACTATCAAGATGGAGATGTTTGAGGATTATTTTAGTGGAAATTTTTCTTTTAATGAAACTTTAAATGATACGTTCTTACGTGCCATGCTCGAGACTCATTTTTTGAAAAAGTATGATGTTCAACTTGGATTAGTTATTCTTTATGTACCCGTGTTTCTGGCTGGTTTGATCGGAAACGGATTATTAACAACGATAATTTTGGCAAAGAGAAGATTTCGAAATATAACTAATACATTTTTGTGTAATCTGTCAATAGCTGATATATCAGGTAAGAATACGTTTTTGTTATGTTTGTTTGTAAGAATTGACTGCGGATGTGTTATAGTGAATCTGCTGGATAGTAAACATCACACTCTATGTTTGATTCTATGTCACGACAAGCCATACCTTCAAAAGTGGATTTACCCCGTCATATGGAGAAATTGTAGGTTTGCTTATCACGAAGTATTTTAGTATTTTGTTACGATGCACCCCAGAAAAACTGGTTAGTTGAATTGTTCGCCGTATATACGAGTAACTGATGTTTAAAAAAGTTAGAAAATACAATCAAAACGGATCACCGCACAGAAACTAACCATTATAGTTATTTAGCCGAGTCAGTGTATGCAATTACTCGTAGTAAGGAATTTAAAATATTTTGTCTAGACTTATATGTAAGAATTATTTCCGTTATAACCAGCAATGTACCATGAAAACGGTACACTCTGACCGTGAAATAACTAAGATACAGACAGTGTTAATTTGTTTCGCTGTCATAACACGAACACTAACCGATAATTAAAATCAGACATGAATGGTAACACTCCACAGTAGTAGCAGAACACTAAATAAAAAGAACACAGAAAAGTGAACAAGTTGCTAGCTCTCCATGAAAGTAGCCCGGGGAAAACTGATCAATAATTTTACTTGATGCCGTTTGATTTTTTATGTTTCATATTCATCTTTATCCTTGTTGACGGTTTTGGTGCTTATATACTGTAATACATAGCTAGTGGATTGAACAGCGCACAGATCGCAGCGAACCAAAGGACACGAACGAAACACTGAACATAATAAGAAACCTACACAAATGAACCAGAACAGTAGCAATAACCTGAAATTCTACAAGTGTACGAAATAATTCTCCGACCGCCGTTGTAAACTGATTTAAGTCATATGACGTATGGGATTGTCGGGTATTGCAATGAACAGTGCTGTTGTAACACTTTTTTCCGATTCCTTTGAAATGCATTGACAAATTATAAAGAAGGTACAACCAAATGTATTTCATTTTTATTGCTATGTTTTTCATCGTGACATTTATTTGATTTGTGAACTTTGCTCCATTTGCCGTATTCCGAGCGTTGTTGTTTATGTAGAGACTGTTATTATTCGTTATCATTCCAGTGACACCAGCGAATTCAACTCGTCGGTATGAAACGTGTTCATTTAACTTTTAGCGAATTTCAATTTATTATCGTTTTCCATAAAGTCTTGTCACTAACCTACGTTTTTGTCTGTTTTTTTGTGGAAATTGCAGTCCCTACGCTATTCGGAATACGTGGGAACGAAACACGGAAGAAGAACGTCGTCGTACCTTACTTGTACGGTTTCCCCTGGCCATGAGTGACTGTGTGCATCGTACGTTGCGCATTTCACAAGTAATATGTATGAGTCAACGTGCGTTGTCTTTACCTCGTAAGTTGACAAAAGAAGGCACGAGCAAACAGAGTCCATACCGACCACGCGTGGATTACTACTGGTACGTACGTTCAGTAGTAACCGTACCAAAACATATCGCAGGCTTAGAACGAGCCTTATCAGACTACTGCATATTTGAAATCTACATCATAAGGCACTTTTTATGAGCCTATTTTCATGAAAATCGGAACATGCCATGTTGACCACACGGAAGTTGAAAAAGTTTGTTTTACATGTACCATAAGTAAAGAGTGATTGCCCGACAGTTTTTCTTGTTTTCATAAAATATTGATTTTGTAGTTACGACCTTCTCATTCTAAGCAAGCAATGTAGTCAGAACGAAACAAACTATCAAGCGATAACATTGATGTCGGTACGAAATAGTGTTTATCCTTGATTTATGGTGTACATTTATTTAAGCACCGATTTCCATCAGAGTACTACGTTAATCTTATTAAAATACTCTTCCAGAATCGAACCACAACCATTAGGACCATTAGTTACTTCGAAAGTCTGCAGAAATTGACGAGAACTAGAAGAAAAGTCAAATCTTCAGTTTTTTGGCCTGCTGACATTTGTCTCATTTGTTGTACGTATCACTTGTTTGTCACTATAGTATACTTTTGCAAAAATTCTATTGCAAAAAGTAATCGATTTTTATTATATATGTCTACATTTTATTACATTTGCTCCATTCCAGTTCACTGTAAATGTAGTACCGTACCTTTTGTATGTAACCGTCGGCGTAAGTTGTGTATTTAGAATACATTTGTCTGTCTGCCTGTCACCATTTTAATAGGGATTGTATACTTCAGTCATGCTTCGACATATACTGTAGACAAGTTTAATATGTATGTCGAGTACTAATAGTACATTTTTCTAGTCTGTATTGTTTACAGCATTGGTATTTTTAAACTACAATAAATGTACCTTTTAAACACCATTATAATGATTGTAATTTATATCTAGAGCAAATTTTATTGCACAAATTATTTCTCATTTTTATCGCTATGGGTATTTTTTTATACTTTCCTCGATGTGTTCGTACATTGTTAGCTAGCAAGTAAAATAATCACGTGATTTATCGAAAATTAAAATTTCTAAGAAAAATGACAAACCTGAATAAAATTAATATCTGTGAAATTATCAAACGTATTCTTATTTACTAGTACAGTGTATCTAAGTGTGTATGATGCATGGTTTAACGAAATAGAGAGGCTCCTTAAAATCGTCGTCCATTGTTTTACATTTACTGGGAATAGTGTTGTTACTGCCTACAGAGATTGTCACGTTTTGTGAGTACACTTGTCTCAGCAGGTGAATTATCTCACTTCTCTTCCTTAACATTTTTAATGTTTTCGAAGCGTGAAAATTATAAAGTTGGTTATGTTGCGTTGACTGGTACAAGGCTAATTAATTGTCAAAATTGATAAATCTTGTTAAACAGAATTATATTTAAGTCTGAGCAATTAAAGTGAGGCTATGGGCAAGGCGAACTTTTTTAAATTAGATTAGGAAATAGCCAATGGAAAATTGATAAAAATGCAGTCAGTTTATTACTCTGAATTTGTGTTTTCTAACAGTCTTCCTTTCCTTCCGAATTTCAATTTTGTTCACAAATGAGATTTCGCCACTTACCATAGTTCTTATTAATTATTGGCCTTTCACGTAATTTGCTATTATCGAAGTTTTACTATAATGTCACCAGCAACATTGGTTTCGTATAGTTGAGTAACGGAAAGAATCATTTGACGTCTTAGCCAAACTGTGCGAGGCGTTTATACCATTCAGTTGTTCTATTGTCGTCACATGTCGATGATTTCGTGTATCATGGTAATATATGTATGTTCTTACATGATGTGTTCAACTGACACCAGACGATTTGGTAAACGAATATAACTGTTTCGAAGTGGATCATTATAACATATGTTATTGTTCAGTATTAGTCTTATTTACCTGTTTAATATTGTACTGAGCAGCACTTTCCAGGGCAAGGTGAAGACGAAAGATGGAATGAAGGGCTTCGATTTGGCGAGCAATTTCATTGCCATTGATCTGCGTAGATTTACTGCAATTGCATATGTCTGATAACAAGGCAAGATAGCGAGGATAAAACATCCATATAGCATTAATTTGTAATAACGGTCTGATAACAAGGCAAGATAGCGAGGATAAAACATCCATATAGCATTAATTTGTAATAACGGTCTGATAACAAGGCAGGACAGCGAGGATAAAACATACATATAGCATTAATTTGTAATAACGGTCTGATAACAAGGCAAGATAGCGAGGATAAAACATCCATATAGCATTAATTTGTAATAACGGTCTGATAACAAGGCAGGACAGCGAGGATAAAACATCCATATAGCATTAATTTGTAATAACGGTCTGATAACAAGGCAAGATAGCGAGGATAAAACATACATATAGCATTAATTTGTAATAACGGTCTGATAACAAGGCAGGATAGCGAGGATAAAACATCCATATAGCATTAATTTGTAATAACGGTCTGATAGGGAGAACGCGGCAGATGGAAAAATTGTCGTTGATTCATTCAACGAATATATGTGATATTAACACAATTTGATGGGTATGGTAAACGCATTGTTTAATCCCGCGAAGGACAACTAAATTAATAAAATTTGATGGATATGGTCAATGTCTTATTGACAGCTCAACTATTTAAATTACCGGACGTATTTTCGACCATGATTATAAACCATATTTAGATATTTTCAAACTCACAAATCGGCTGCATAAATAATGATCAGTGCATCGTCTCGCATGTTAGAAATTGAGACGGGTATATGACCTGATCGTTAATGCCAATTATGCAACGCATTAGAAAACCTATTTAGATTGTGACATTTGTTATTTGATCTCAGACAATGCCATCTGTGAAAGTGATCTTCTAAATTAATTTCGTACCAACTTCCCGATGTATCGAAATAGAAATAGCTCAAATGATTTTGTCTATTGTACTACTATTTTCTATACCAGTAAATGGTCAATGTTGATGTTCATGTGAAGTTGAGCAATATTAACAGGCCGAATCGATGTTAGAATTATTATTAATTTAGTGATATGTCTTCATAGGAATCATTTCGTGTGCGCCTATCTAAGTAGACTGTCTATCGCGTCGAAGGCATTTACAACATTTAACATAGTCAACATATGGAGGTAGACAAAATTGATAGTCCACAATTAAACAATGGTACACTACAGGCGCTTGACATACATGCACCATGCTACCGACAGGAATCCTGAATTATAGCTCACATAGCCAGTATGACATTTATGATTATATTTACAGTTATTATTTATGTACTTTTCTGAACTGGCACACTGACAAATGCAAGTTCGTAACAGCCAGTCAATAAATTGTTTACAAGGTACTCGAGTGTTTTAATCTTGGTCATATTTATCGACATTCTATGTATTGATAATTGCAGACGACGAGCGAGAGCTGTAAAGCAATGATTAAGTTATTATATTCGCAAGACAGCGCATGTCCACCATTTATGTCCGTGTATTGAAAATTAACGACCGTATACAGAATAATCGCGCGGTTAGCTAGCCATAAAACTTCATTGTACTTTTATTGACTGCTCGAAGGCTGTCGAGCGCTGAATGATACATATATTAATCTATATTTTGCATATTGTTCTTTGTATTGTTCATTTCTTGTTGAATTGACTTTCAACAGACGTTCTACTTGATTTTCTATTATGTTCAAGCGAACACACAAATCGTTATGCTGACAAACTTAAGCAGTACCTAATGTATTGGGTGCTGTCCTCTCGTCGAGTGTATTTCCACTTAGTGTCTCCATACGGTAGAAGGGACTTCCAAACGTAATATGTGGTTGCACTAGTGTTTACCTGACTAACCGTAATTTGATTACCGTAATCTGTTGTGGAAATTTTAGCTATCGTACACTGACATATAAAAATCCAAAGTGGTAATGGTTACGACATAATGGCTACGTTATAGATCATGTTCAGGATATTCTTCATTCTTAAGACGTCAAATTATCAACGGTATCAAAAAGAATAACCGAGCAATATATAGTTCCACTTTAAATTACGACATGATAACTTCACAGTATCAAGACACGTAATATTTCCATACCATATTAACATGGTCTACATGTACTTCAAGAAGAAAATGGACTTCATCCAACCATTATATTTATGTTCACTTACTGGCAACAAGATCATACTTTCTGTCCGTATAACCATTGTGAACTGAGGCAATGTTTAGTATGGCGTCTTCAAAGATTTTTATGAATATTGTATTTATTGTCGACTGACATCTATATTAAGCAAATATGACACAATTATGACATTTTCTCAACAAATTGCTAGTTAATTACATCAATGTAAAGGATAGTCGTCAGCTTAGAATATTTATTAGTGAGGTAGAGCTATAGTAATGCATTCATTTCCTTGGTTTCGTGATATATATGAAGAATACATTAGCCGAAAGTGAATAGCTAACAAAGGTGGGAGTACTAATAGGAACTTAATAGGTATTATTTCTAAAACCACACATGCATAATTGCCGACAACGAGGAGTTCCTACGTTGAAAACCACTTGTTCGCTCACCTGTATTAGAATGCACAAAGATGACCTAAGAAATAATTCACAATTTCGAAGAGACAAGTGTCTTGAAGATTGGAACTAAAACTGTAGTCTCCATA
Source organism: Spisula subtruncata (assembly GCA_963678985.1). NCBI lineage: Eukaryota > Metazoa > Mollusca > Bivalvia > Venerida > Mactridae > Spisula > Spisula subtruncata. The sequence continues at coordinate 23,580,326 of OY787662.1, read as the reverse complement.
GAGTGCATACAAGGTTTGTTCTAAGATTTGACACAGCTACCTTGTTTTTGACCAAACATAACCCAGTTTGAATATTGACCTATATATCAGTAACACTGACATTCTGACTACGTTGTATGAAAAATAGGATCAATACTGGGATCGCTCGAGTGAGAAAAATGGTTTTGCTAAGATCAGACCTAATTATCTATATCTAGATTTGACACGAAACAGATTCACACATAGATTTCATTCCACATTTTGACTTAATTTCATAGAGATTAGATCAAAACTGTGACATGCAGACAGAACACATGTTTGTTCTAACATCAGACACAATGACCTACTTTTCAATCCGGTATGATCCAGTTTCAAACTAGACATATATTTCATAGAGAGTAACATTCGGACGAAGTAGATCTATCAAAAGACCTGCTATTACAAAGGCTGTATACTATTTTTTTACGAAACATCATTGGTTTAAGTATTCTGAGATGATGATTCGCATCGAATATTCACTTTTCATGTGGGTTACTTTATCACTTGCTGCTGAACCTTATATCCGTTTCTATTGATTATTTTAACAAACATTTCATCATGTATTTAAATATAAAGTGGTATACTAGTATATGCGTTATACAAAGCTAGGTATGCATTGGTATTCTTTAAGATAGCTACCTTAAGTATGTCTGCTCTTCGCTAGCAGAACAACAAAAAAAAATTAAAGTCCCTGTCGCCTACGTAGGAATTTGTTTTTGGGCAATATCGTTAAATAGTTCATGCAGTAGACATACTCATTGAACAGTACGTAATATCAGCACTTGTCTTTTTCGCCGGAGCGGTAGGAAATTGTTAGGACATATTTCATCATCATTGCGCATGTAATACTCATATGTCCTGAACATCACTATCGTTGATGTCATCAGGTATATATCTTCCTACTTATCTTATATACTTATATGAGTTCATAACGAATTTCTAGAGACATTTCTTCTCCGATGTAATCATATCGTTGATTTATACCCTTGAAGCACTAAGTCAGAGTTTGCTGATTTGGAATGTTAGTACATTACAACATGCAACCAAATACTTAAAGCAGATATAGAAGCGCTTCTGCCAGGGCTAACGCGTTATAGTTTAGACAGGATCGTTACAGCGTTGAATGTCAACATATTTCCAGTCGACTCCTTAATCTATAGATGCCGTCAACTTTCATCGTAATGAAACATCCACTTACGGTTAATGACGCAGCCACTTTTACTATGGTTTCTTGAATCCCTAGAGAAAACTCATTTCCAGCCTCATTAGTGAATATAAAGTGAGTATATACACGCACGCACGCACGCACGCACGCACGCACGCACACACGCACCCCCACACACACGCACACACGCACACACACACACACACACACACGATATACGGCAATTGATCTATAAACCAGGTATGGGTGAAGCAGGCGCTTGGTAAATAAATACAGCAGTATTATATATTATGGCAGTGTCTACACTTGTCCTGGATTGGCAAGGAAACGGTCGGATTCCTATTGCATCACTGAATACCCATTCGTTGTTGGTTACACGGTATGTCTGGTTGTTAGCATTGTTAGTAGGTTTATAGACAGTGTTTGCATGATAGGTAGGAAGCATACATGTATGCGCTATCGTACTGTTAATCTATCTTGGAACGGTTAATCCTATTATCTTTCATTGTTTATATGGAAACGCCTTGCTGTGTTCATCGGTAAATTACACTATCATTCGATCGATCATAAACCAAAAATAACTCGAAACGTATCCTGATTCATTTTAGCTAAATGTGGCCTTTTTCGTCTATTAAAAGATCTAATGACTTCCATTCAATCAGAATGGCTGGCATTAACAATTCGCACTAGAAAGGAAGGTCAGACATCATCGGTAGATGACTCTTATTGATTTTGAGGCCAGTACATCCATAGGTGGCAGTATCAGTGTTTGGAAAAAAATCCGTCACTGAGCTAATACACTACACGAACCGTATACATATTGATTGTCTATCTAACTCCATGTACACGATCAAGGTATAAAGCGTAGTATATGTCTATGTCCAAAGATTGTGGAACATCGCATCTTACACTAGGCTTGGTTCCCAACAATAATTACGATATTGTGAGCGCAGCGGGTAACCAGTGCATAAATAAAATGACCTTGAGCGAAGTTAAATAACGAAAGTAACACTGTCTTGCTGTTTCGCAGTTAAAAAATACAATTGAACAAAATTTTCGGTAAGAATGAATATCTTATAGTTTATTTGAATGACTTTTGTAGCGATTTTCCATCAGCGCCCGTATTTTATGCTGAAACAACGGGATGAAATGTTCCACAATCTTTGGCATATAGACAAATAGTACGCTTTATACCTTGATAGTATACTATTAGCTCAGTGACGGATGTTTTAAAAATATTTTATTTTATTTTCTTTTTTTAATCGTTTGCGAACCAAACACTGATACTGCCACCTGTGAGTACATCTAGGACGTTCTAGTGTTTAACATTTATGGTTGTTTGACTGCCATGAGGCATTAGTGTTTTACTAAGATCTCTTGGTTAATTGATAACATTTACACGGATTTCAAAATAATCTACAATTTGTAATTGAATAAAAAACAGCAGTGATTTATCACATTATTCCTTGGTAAAATTATACCGGGAAAACATTCACTGAAACAAGATCCATGATAAATATGATAGATACAGGATAATGAAATTCAAGTATTTTAAGATCAACCTTTTTATATCAATTTAGCATGTAATTGAACAACATTACCAGGAAGTATTTATCATGTTGTAGAAAGTATCGAGTAAGCATTGGTCCAAAATGTATTAACCGTTTTGAAATATTTGAAGACACTCTCTGGTAGTCTTACGCCGCGTAATTGCTTATAGTATAATTAAAAGATTCTAACGTAAAATACAAATGGGCAATTTCATCGTCAGATCTCTTAAAATAACTTACGCTCCTGCTTATAAAGAGACATTTCCACGAAGCGATTGTTATTGCAAAATATTGTCACACATGATAGCTCACATTGTGCATTATTTCCAACCAACCAAAATATTGGAAACTTCGCGGTATCGGTGATATTCAAGAGATTGTTATTTGATTTTGCTTTGATCGGGATACTGTCATATCTATACAGTGATATGTTTTACATGGTTGTTTCCTAAGTCACTATTTTTAAAAATACAACGCGTCGAACATCAAATAAAATATATTGTTGACACATGTTTCAATAACTTGTATTTTATTAATTACTGTTCGAATACCGAGTAGAATATCGTCGCTGCACACAACGAAATGCTATAAAATACAGGTTTCGGTTGTTTGGATATCAAACACGTTCAAAATGGAGTCGTTTGAGGGCTGGTTTAGTGGCAATTTCTCTTTAAATGAAACTTTAAATGATACGTTCATACGAGCAATGCTCAACTTACGTAGATTAGTTATTCTTTATGTACCCGTGTTTCTAGTTGGTTTGATTGGAAACGGATTATTAACTACGATAATTTTGGGAAAGAGAAGATTTCGAAGTATAATGGACACATTTTTGTGTAATCTGTCAATAGCTAATATTTCAGGTAATACTTCGTTGTTTTGTCTAAGATATTTAATTCGAGGGGTGTTTTTTATGCATATCTTTGTAGTTCCGGGACTTTCGGGTGTCAAATTTGGCATGTGTACCCTAGTAACTATCGTCTTCCATTGGGTAAAATTTGGTTTACTTTCATTGATTGGGTTTCTCATTATAGAAGTTTAAAATGTACCTACTAATGTACACAAAGCTTAAAACCGTTTGAAAAATGTATGACAAAACTGACTGAAATTATGCCTAATATAAAAGAAAGGACTAAACTTAGGTAAATTGACAAATTAATACACGCGGATCTTTTTAAGATTAACATACATCCTGGGATGTCTTTTAGCAAAGTTTTATGTGTTTAACATGTTTCAAAGCAGATCAACAGCAGCTGGAAGACAACAACAAAAGTGATCAGTCGAAAACAACAACAAGCAAATGAAATGTTGATAAAAAGTACGATATTGGTCTTACAGCAGCAATATTAACAATCGAACAGTAAACTGATCGCACATGCTCGATTTTATCCCATCTATACTTCATGGATACCATGCTCACTACTTGGTGTCTAAACGTCATCTTATTTTAAATGCCAAAACATGTTTAATTTATACCCTAAACATTTTCAAAATACGTTTTACGTAGCTTAACATGTGGGGAAACACAGCCTCACTATTATTTACGAAGACGGAAACAGAAATATTACGTATTTCATAGCTGAAATTCTAATAAGCCCGTATTTGTAAATTACACTCATTGAGTGACGATGTGGATGGGGATGTATTTGATTTTATCCACCGACCAAGGTCTTACCATTCAAATACCCGAATTTATGAGTAAATTTGTAATTAGTAGGTTCTACCGATTGTTTATGCAGGAAAAATATAAGATACATTTCATGTACCGTCGATTTGTTAATGAAACTGAGCATTATATCCCTTTAACATGAAACTACCTCTTTGCACTTGCATCTACTGAAGAGTCGTTTTTGAGCGAAACACAGAAAAATATGCTTGATAATCAACTTCATTTTACAAATCTAGTCCCCTGCAAATACTTTTTAGTTCCTAGTCCTAAATCGCGTTCTGTATGGCGAATTTACGTTTCTAGGAATCATATGTGGGCAACAATATTGCACTGCATGAAAGTAGTACCTGCTGCAGACACTGAAACATGATTTTAATCTTGAATTTTTAAAATAATTATGTCAGAAACCATCTTGAAGCGCAGATTTCAATGAAGATTTTCTGAGAGTTTCATTAAATCGGCTCAGTCAAGAGCAAATTACATGACTTTTTCGAACCCCCTCGTACGCTTGGTTTCTAACCCAGCAATCCGAGTTTGATTCCAAGACGAAGCAGGTCATACACTTTGATGTCATTTTTCTTATAAACTTGGAAACGTTTGCGGCTCTTAAGAATGTTCAATCGGTTTGGATCCCGTGATCAAAATTGGTTCTTTACGGATGGTAAATAAAATCTATTCTGAAACAAATAGTGATAAAAACACTAGGTTACCGAATTCATGTTCCGAGTATTCAGGTCTATTTTTAGTGTGTGAGAATTATGTTTTAATAACATTGACATTATTAAATAAGTGACAGTGTTGAAAAGTGGTATTTCTACTTAACCTAAATAATGAAGTATCCAATATAATTTGAATAGAAATTGTTGCAAATGGACTACATATCAAAAATAGTATTTTAATATTGGTATGGCTCCTTTACCATTCCCACTTCAGATTTAATGCAGTATTCTAACACGATCTGCGGATTAATCGTTTAAATATAGAGCGGACCTAACAATGTATTATCACCCCCATAAAACATACTAATCAAATTGGCTGTTTCTATTTACGCCCAGTATCACGTGACAAATTTATGAATGAATGAACGTAAACTTTATAGTAAAATTTACTACGAGTCACGATGACAAGGCGAGTTGCACGAGAATCCAGTGTTACATCTATGACGCATCTATTTTTAGAAACTCCAATATAATCTAGAAACCAAGTTTTATAATTAAAACTTCTGATAATCAATCCATTTATATTTTTCATTTTATGAAATAGATACCATATTCTCGTGTTATTAAAATTGTTTCAATGTTTAAATTGTGGTATTTTCTTCAGAAAATTACGAAGGTCGTTTTCATTAACGAGGGAGGTAATTGTACCAGCTAATAAGCCACTTAATTTCAGCGTGGAATTATGTTCAATGTCAAATGGGTGAAAATGGAATGCGCGCAGTTAAATAGTGCGGGATATTATCGTATTTAGAATTGAAATAAAAACTCTGTTCTTGTATATTGTCGACAATAAACGCGAACAGATTTTTATTTCTTAAATATAGCACCAAGGTAAAATACAATATTTTCACTAATAAAAATGTTTAGTTATTTTGTTAAATAGTTCTTGTGATACACATCTTAAAATTCATGCAATGAAAATATATATCACGGTCTTATTTTTTCGGAATTTACAGTTTAAAGTCCCATAAAGTCTCAGAAATAGCAATATTTTACAAACAAATAAGATCGTGAAACATTGACAGGTTACAGATCTCCCTAAATGGCATATAATCAGCATATATTTGATGTAAATTGACTTTTATCCTTAGAATAATAATCTCCGCAAATCGTCAATTTGTAAACAAAGGAGTATTTTGTCCACCATACAAAATACTCTTTTGTTTACAATCTGAAATCGACGGGTCGTTCCGAAGACAGTACGTTCATTTTCGTAATAGATCGAGGACACATATATTGATGAAAAATTTATGCGAGTGTATGCATATAAATAAAAGTCAAACCGGTATCCTCCGGTACTGGTAATCGCCGGTATCCTATTGCACTATATTGTATAGGGTAATCGAGTGTAATATTTCACTGGTGAATTAAAGGGTAAATTGATTTCATTAGATTATTATATAAAATATTGAGATATAATTAAAGTGCCGATGTAATAATGTTTTAGATTTTCCGTCAACTAGACCCCGGTACTATGCGGAAGGATTGCTGATTACAACATGCTCGTTTCGGGAACCCTTCAAGTTCATTTAAAATCATTGATACTTGCGAGAATAAGTAACATGGGTGCGCTGAGGCTGTCAGAATGACAAGTACAAGCACCAAAATCCAGACATGTATGCGATATTTGTAATAACAAAACATCTGAATAAAAGACCAGAATGTTCCATATTGTGTAAGTCAACTTATTGTTTATAAAAACTTAATAAATTCTCGATAAGTAACTCATTTTTGCACAAAATATGACTGATTTTGAGCGTTAATGGGACTTTAAATTTGTTAAATTTTGCTAAAATGCTATAAAAAATAATGAAAACATGAAAATATTACAATAAACAAATAAACACAATAAACAATCAGAAACTCCGAATAAACTATCATAAACTTACCACTGCATAGAATAGCAGCCAGTATTGTCTTTGTATGTATTTGTAAATGTAATTGCTCGTAGTTGGGCATTTGCAATATAACGTCTAGTGCTGTTATTATTCATACTCATTTCCGTTACCACAAGCACTGTTACAAAAAAAGGTACACATTCAACCTTGAAATAGCTACGATACCGACCTTGGTCATCTGTTCCGCTGTCATAACAACAAATGCAAAAAGATAATAACACATAAGACAACAGCACTCTAAGATAATACCAGAACACAAAAAAATCTGCACAAGACATAACCGTGAACAAATTGCTATTTCTACATGAAAATAGCCCCGGTCAATCTGACGAATAATGACAATTTTTTTATTATATTGTCGACGGTTTTGGTGATTGAACAGATTCTGTAAAAAACCAAAACACGGGAATTAGTATTTGACATAAATATCCATACGACGCGAAAAGAAACATACAGCCAATATGTACATGATACAAAAAACCTGCAATGTGTATATAGAGAGCAACAAAAAAACATAAGCAGCAACAAGTGCATGAAATATTTCTTCGACGTCATACAATATAAATACGTTCAGCGCCTTTCATTTAAAATGTGTTGCAATGTGTTGTCCGTTTGAAACGAAACATTGAGCGCTATGAAATCGGTACGGATTCGTAAATTAACATGCAAGTAAGTAACGAGCAATTAATTCGTTTTAGTATTTACTCGTTATTTACGACATGCATTTATTGAAACACGGGTTTCCATCAATATGATCCATCAATCTATTTAAAATGTTCTCTTCACCAAACGTTTCGCATCACTAAAATAATAATAATAACGACTTTATTTTAAGAGGCAACACAGTTGGGCAAGCCCAGTCTTCCCTGTAAGCCTCTAGAAAAAGCGAAAGATTTATACGTGACTGTAGTGAAACCAGAGTCACTATGTGACAATGACCAGTTGCAGTTCACGTTCTGTAACAATTCCCTTTATTCAATCAATGAAAAACTTACATCTTACACAGGTATATGAGTAGTAAAGCTAAATCCTTCATTTTTCTGTCCAACTGATATTTGTCTCAATTGCTTGACGTATCATGTTTAAGCTGTTTCTTACAATAATACTACAATCACTTGCACTATGTATCAATATAACATTTATTGTGAAAATACGGTATGATTGTTTCTTTGGAAGTCTTTTCATCAAGGACTACAAGTAAAAGTCACAATAGACAAAGACACAAATGGACGTGAAAAAACATTTTCCAATATATATGATTTCTTTGTATTTTGTTTTCGTTTTTGAAATTTCACGATGAAAAATAACAATCATTACGTTTTGGTACAGCAAATAACATAATGTTAAAAAACATCAATATCAACATATAAATACATTTCAATAAATAAATATGATGAACTTTTGCGTAATGTATATTATCGGGCATTGTCTAAGATACGTCTTTAAAATACATACCACTGTTTCAGACAGACGGACAATTGTCTCCGATAGATTGAGCGGATATAGGTTATGTTAACACACACACTTTCATGAAGATGACGAGTGATTCATTCAAGCCGAAAAAGAACAACCAAAAGGTCGAAGCAGCCAGCTTCAAATTTGATATTGAACAACATTCATATCTTGTCAAACCCAATAAACAGCTCCATAAAAATTATTTTTATCGTCTCGCATATTAGAGATTGAGAAATTGATTGAATAGCATAAATAATATATACACAAGACAGGATAATTAATTATGCAACATATTAGACATGTTTCATTCTAATAATAGTATGTCCTTTATTTTATGACCTCAAACAGAGACATTTGTAAAATATAGTTCTGGCAAAGACACATCATATCAACAAAATTAATGAATCAATCTCATCCTCTATCCAATCTGTAATATAATGATATATTAAATGAACACTAAGATATGAGAAGGATAGTACCGCTAAAATTGAAAATTGTCGTCACAAATATACAGCTAAACTCGTTCTGTCTTCTGACTGAGAAGTCAGCAAGCCTCAGATTAATGGTAATAACTTGTTTTGTTTTGTAGTTTTATTTTGGATTCATCTTAATCTTTCATAACCCTGATGATATTGAATTGCTTCAACTCCAAAGAGCGATGTACAATCATTAGTAGCGGCATGGAACCCTGATGCTATTGTTGATTATTTGAGTGTGTGGGTGCTAGATGGCATGTTTCAAGTGTGGGTGAGCAAGCAAGTGGTTGCAGTAAGTTCAATGTTCTAGATAAGTATAAGTGATATGTATTATTAAAAAACATTCTATGTGATGCTCCCGAGTATTCAGAGTTAATAATGGATAATATAATAGCCCTGCAAATCTGCTCCAATAGCTCGCTTATTTAGATGAGTAACCGATCTCTCTCTGTAAACAGCAGGTTTCATATATCAAAATGTTCGTCAAGGACTGTTGCATATGAAATGATATTTCAATTTCCATGAAAGTGCTGTAGATCTGAGAAATCCAAGATGGCGTCCAAGATGGCCGCCAAAATCGTGCAAACATCCGAATATAACACTTTTCATCATTATTCCGTTGTATGTTAACATATTGCAACCAAATTTGTTTCATTTGTACGTAAACTAAAATACCTTTAAACTCAGTTACTTTTTAAAACTTTCAATCGTAAAGGTCAAGGTCAAATCAAAGGTCAAAGGTCAAAATTTAGGGAAAATGGCAACTGACAAGGGTGTATTTGTCTTTTTTGTTCCGGATATTTAATATATCATGGTTTTATCTATGCCAAAGTACACCACAGGGATTGGTGTTTGTATATACATTACAGTTTTGGAGTAGAAGTTTAATTTTTATGGAAATCCAAGATGGCGTTCAAGATGGCCGCCGAAATCAAGAAAACATCCGAATTTAACACTTTTCATCATTATTCTGTTATTTGCTAATGTATTTCAGCCAAATATGTTTCATTTTGAAGTATATTCAAATATCCTTAAAATCATTCACTTCTGACAACTTTAAATCGTAAGGGTCAAGGTCAGATCAAAGGTCAAAGGTCAAAATGTAGGGAAAATGGCAGCTGACACGTCGTTTTCCCCCTTTTCAGCCAAATATTAAATATACCATTGTTTTGTTATGTCAAAATATACTACAGGGCTTGCTTTTGGCAAATAATAACTAACACTCCTTTTTTGGGGCTTCATAAAGTTGTTTTAATTGATATCATTATACAATATGGTGTATAAAATAGCCATCGATATATATTATATAGTAAAAACAGTTAGTATCCAAATTGCCATTTATCATCATCTTTGTGTGGACTGTACACATAATTCACATTTTTTGTTTTACAGTTAACTAAACTTTGGTACATTCAAAACAATTTGCTTTTAACAAAGAACTTCTATAGAGTGTTCAGGGTCAAATTGAAGGTCAAATATTTTTATTTAGGACAAGATAAAGTCTGGCAAAGTGCCATTTTATTTGAGATTCTTGATAGTAACATCAGTCTCATATAACAATGACAGTGAAGTGAATCCATTTGAAATAAGTAACATTGTATTGAATTAACATTCATTAATTAAGTAATTAAACTATTCGTATCAGATCTATAGTTTGATGTATATTGGGCGGAATACAACATTTCAAAGGTATAACAATATTAAAAAATATATCAACAATTCTGAATAACTGTTACCAGGTGCTAAAATGAGAACAACCAAATTAACAACGTTATTGTGCAACATTCATGTTCAACAATGTTCATGAGTACGTGTGATACAATTTCTATAGCATTTGTCACTTTTTACAACTAGTATCAGGGCGACAAATATACAATGATATACAACATGAACACATCAGTTATAAAAAGCAATGCCATTGATACAATGTGTCAACCTCGTGTCAAGTTAAATGAGTCTGTCATACGTAAACATTACAAGTATCAGACAGTTATTGCCTACCTTTTCATGTGCAACAAATATAAATTGTTCACCCACATACAAAATCATGATTCGTCACTATCTGACGTTTCCAATTCTCGGCAAAAGATGGACGAAAGTGTATACATTTGTACACACTGTGTCTGCCGTCTCAATGTTTCCGTAACAACAACAGGCCACAGTGAAACATGCAAATGTTTTATTGCACAGGGAACATTCACAGACCAAGTCATTTAACAATTCCGGAGCGGCTGCCGGCTGGCTCATCATTTGTGGCCGTATTCCTGCCCCACAGTTGTCGTATTCATAGCCGAATTCAGTGAATGGTGGTAGCTGATGGTTTGCTACTGTAGCATTTCGCCACACCCAACCAAAGCTGTATGACACATCTCCGAAGATGAAGCATCAGGCTATTTTCTGTTGGTGGTAGATTTCTATGTTGAACAGAACCTTTGGCTTTCATACATCGTAGCTGATGGAGCGAATGTCGGCTGTTTCCACCATATAGGCTGATAATAAACATGTTGCAGGCCAATCGTTGCGGTTCAGATAGCTCAAGATCCATACCAACAAACTGCAGTGTTTGGTACTGATGTGCATTGTCAACCATCACCTTGAATGCTTTACGTTTTCCTTTTCCGTAAAACCCATTTGTTGTATCACAGCCTGTTAAACAATAAACTGTCAACATAATATTTAGCTGTTCAGTTGTCAGTTTATGAATAAGCGCGTGAATTGGTATCAGTCTTCTGAAGTCAGTATGCGTGGTGAGTGTTCCAGTGGACATGAAGACATAGGGAGCACCTATGCCTTGATAATGGTGTGTAAGCAGAACAAGTACGTCTGTATCTGGTGTGTGAATGGCGAGTGAGCTTGCTCCTGAATCGGCTTCGTATTTAGCATGCAGGATCATTATGCCATTCACTGGAACACTCACCACGCATACTGACGCATACTGACTTCAGAAGACTGATACCAATTCACGCGCTTATTCATAAACTGACAACTGAACAGCTTAATATTATGTTGACAGTTTATTGTTTAACAGGCTGTGATACAACAAGTGGGTTTTACGGAAAAGGAAAACGCAAAGCATTCAAGATGATGGTTGACAATGCACATCAGTACCAAACACTGCAGTTTGTTGGTATGGATCTTGAGCTATCTGAACCGCAACGATTGGCCTGCAACATGTTTATTATCAGCCTATATGGTGGAAACAGCCGACATTCGCTCCATCAGCTACGATGCATGAAAGCCAAAGGTTCTGTTCAACCTAGAAATCTACCACCAACAGAAAATAGCCTGATTCTTCATCTTCGGAGATGGTGTCATACAGCTTTGGGTGTGGCGAAATGCTACAGTAGCAAACCATAAGCTACCACCATTCATTGAATTCGGCTATGAATACGACAACTGTGGAGCAGGAATACGGCCACAAATGATGAGCCAGCCGGCAGCTGCTCCGGAATTGTTAAATGACTTGGTCTGTGCGTGTTCCCTGTGCAATGAAACGTTTGCATGTTACAGACACAAGCAGCCATGCACTGTGGCCTGTTGTTGTAACGGAAACATTGAGACGGCAGACACAGTGTGTACAAATGTATACACTTTCGTCCATCTTTGGCCGAGAATTGGAAACGTCAGATAGTGACGAATCATGATTTTGTATGTGGGTGAACAATTTATATTTGTTGCACATGAAAAGGTAGGCAATAACTGTCTGATACTTGTAATGTTTACGTATGACAGACTCATTTAACTTGACACGAGGTTGACACATTGTATCAATGGCATTGCTTTTTATAACTGATGTGTTCATGTTGTATATCATTGTATATTTGTCGCCCTGATACTAGTTGTAAAAAGTGACAAATGCTATAGAAATTGTATCACACGTACTCATGAACATTGTTGAACATGAATGTTGCACAATAACGTTGTTAATTTGGTTGTTCTCATTTTAGCACCTGGTAACAGTTATTCAGAATTGTTGATATATTTTTTAATATTGTTATACCTTTGAAATGTTGTATTCCGCCCAATATACATCAAACTATAGATCTGATACGAATAGTTTAATTACTTAATTAATGAATGTTAATTCAATACAATGTTACTTATTTCAAATGGATTCACTTCACTGTCATTGTTATATGAGACTGATGTTACTATCAAGAATCTCAAATAAAATGGCACTTTGCCAGACTTTATCTTGTCCTAAATAAAAATATTTGACCTTGAACATTCTACAGAAGTTCTTTGTTAAAAGCAAATTGTTTTGAATGTACCGAAGTTTAGTTAACTGTAAAACAAAAATGTGAATTATGTGTACAGTCCACACAAAGATGCTAATAAATGGCAATTTTGGATACTAACTGTTTCTACTATATAATATATATTGATGGCTATTTTATACACCATATTGTATAATGATATCAATTAAAACAGCCTTATGAAGCCCCAAAAAAGGAGTGTTAGTTACTATTTGCCAAAAGCAAGCCCTGTAGTATATTTTGACATAACAAAACAATGGTATATTTAATATTTGGCTGAAAAGGGGGATAACGACTTGTCAGCTGCCATTTTCCCTAAATTTTGACCTTTGACCTTTGATCTGACCTTGACCTTTACGATTTAAAGTTGTCAGAAGTGTATGATTTTAAGGATATTTGAGTATACTTCAAAATGAAATATATTTGGCTGAAATACATTAGCAAATAACAGAATAATGATGAAAAGTGTTAAGGCACGGGACTCCTGGCCAATTTCGCCGGAAATCGTTCAGATTTTGCATAAAATACGCACATTCAAAGAACGCATCTTTCACACTCGACGAAGTTAAAACTAATTTCAAACAATGCATTCGTCGTATATGACAGTATTCTTTTCGCTTTTTATTCGACTTTTCGTGATTTAAAGTTTACGACAGCCACAGAGTTACCTCCCGTAGCACATTGCCGGTTTGCGTTATACAACAAACACACGACAAATTTCAACCTTTTTTGCGCGTAATTATGACAATTTGTTACAATCTGGTGCTGTAAGAATGTTATTCGAAAGAATATGGATGTCTCGAAAGCGGAACAAAATTAGACAGTGTCGATTCCACCGGTGGCATGCGTAAGACGACCACAAACAAGTAATTATTGTACTTTCTATTGTTTTTTTCCCAAAACTTTGGCAATATTATTGCAAGAATTTATGCACAAGTCAGTTGCTCCCACACTGGCCACAGCACCCAACCCCCGTGGATAGGCGGTGGATAGGCAGGTAATCAGCCATGTTTTTACCTTCCAGCTTTCACCGCACAGCCGGGGAAATGTTTTGATGTTTTATTCAAACAGGTACCCCGGGGATATTATTTAGTTGTCAGGGGCTGGGGAAATACCAGAGATTTGACCATCAGCTGTCCCCCGCAAGGCGGTGGAAGGGCCAGTGTTCTGACTATCCAAAAGTAAAAATCCTGGACGATCCCTGGCGGTGGAGCGCCATGAATACTGTAGTGATTGTAGGTACCGTATATGGCCACTTCCAAAAGCCTTGCTGTTGAGTTAACTCTTTAGTGATGAGGTTGAGTGTCCGCCTACAACGCTAGAGGTCGTGGGTTCGATCCTTGGTGGAGACCCGATTTTTATCGCTCCCCTAAATTACTTTAATACAACCGACTGGTGCATTATTAATCATGATAATTTTACGCACAAAATATGTTGCATATTTAATCCAAAAGATGAGCGTTAATTCATATCATTTATGATTATTCAATTTATTGTCCATTATGATTATACACTTTGTGAAGTAAGTCAATCGTAACCAATGCCGCCTGGCCCTAGTGTGCGGTCTTCTAGGAGCTCCTTTTAAATTTAAAGTTTCACAGTCTATGATATCGAGTCGAGGTTCGACTACCCTGTCCCTAGAGCTAGGGCGCATGGCGGTGGAAAGCCGCTGAGGGACAATCATTTGTTTGGGAACAAACTCACTTTGCCGGGACAATGTTAAGGTAACACCACCGATATTTTCCCGAACTTACAACTGGAATTACACTGCAAATACAATAAGAATACAGGCCAACTATGTATACAGCTCTTGGTCGTGGAATTGACATGAAACTTCAAAATAAAGCATTGTTTAATGTTGAATGAGTTCTGTTGTTTGTAATACTTAAACATGTATATAATGTTTACAGGTGTGAGGAGTCATGGGTCATGGTTTAACTTATAGACTGTATGTCAACAGACAAGATCACTTGGCAACACCACTTGGCTACTCCCTAGATTTGTAATGAAGTGATATCCTCCAACTAATCATTCAGAGGAACATTCATAACAAAAAGAGAAAGATAAAGGTAAGATATGTTGAAAATGTTGATTAACTGACCCAAACTTGTGGCTCAGTATATACAGGATGGTGCTGACTTCAGTCACTGTACTGCATGACTATTGCTATAATTATGCTGTGTTCTTTTATGGCATACTTTAGAGCCAGATATCAGAAGTGTTGACTATTTGGGTCAATTTTGACTATTGCTATACTTTTTGCTATTGCGATACTATTGCTTTATTGCAAATTACTATTGTTTTACTATTGCAATGATTATTGCTAAGTTTTGACTAGCGATGCAGTACATGTTCATGATTCTTGAATACTCAATCAAAGACATATAATTGCACATTGTTACCATTCCATTCAAGTTCAACCTTAAACAAAAACTAAAAAAATGCGAAAATTTAAATTTAACTGAAAGTCCTTTAATTTAGTCACACAGCCTTGGATATACATGATTGTATTTGAATAAGAATGTTGTGAAAATAACACATTATCTGCATAAAATATGATGAAGAAACACTCTTTGTCATACCTATTAAAAAGTGATGTTACTGCATTGTTGCGAGTGTTAGCAGTAGTCGTGATGACCATAAATTTCTTATTTATCCTGCACAAAGAATTTTAATTCTATAATTTTGCTTTGTAAATGTTTTGAAATGGCCTTGAAAATTCACATTTTACCTTGAAAAGTCCTTGAATTTTGGTGAGATTTGTGCATGAACTATGGGCAGCAAAAGTAATAGCAAATATATATATATTGTACTGGTTTTCAATTTGTTACATGCAGCCACCCCTCTAAGGTCTATTCCCGGTAAACCAAGAGCAACTTTGTACAATGTCACACAATGAATTTGATAATAATATCTGGTTTGGCCTATTATGTTGATAGGAGTATTAGGTATTTCAAGTGCAAACTTATGGGGGGGGGGGTTCTTTAATTTAAAATTAAACTGATAATAATACATTTTCAATATTTATTTCATTTTCTGATTGCAGTTTGTTGTTCTGAGGCTTGGAAATGTCATCATAAAATGATTGGTGAACTGTTTACACCTGGCAACATATCTTCTCTGTGAAATGTGAATCAAATAGATACAAACATGTGATCAAGACATCCTGCTGCAGAAAAAAGTCAAAGAACAGCTACAATTGGTAATTTGCAGTTTTATTTATAATATGTTTTTATTTAAATTTTAACTTGCACATAAGTTGTATTCATTAAATCTTGTTTCCTTGCTTGAACATCCCATAATTGCTAACAGCTTACATAGTAATAGCTCTGTAAAGGGTAATAAAGATTTTATTAGCTTGACTTTTTTAAGAGTTATTCCCCTTTTCTGAAAATATGTCAATTTGTGATTCAACATAGTTATTCACAATGATCAAGATGGGCATCCATACTGATAAAGCTGGTAATAATCAGTGTCCTTCCATCAGTCCCATATTTTTGTCTAAAAATATTGAAGATATTGACTTAAAACTTAATATGTCAATGATGGCAACTAGGACAAAGGCAGTAACCAAAAACCATAACTATGTAGTCCAGTTTGAAATTATCTCCCCTTATTGAATTTTATAATATATTTAGTATAACTCTAAAAATATTTGACGTTGCGCTTTGAAATTTGATATTTGAATTAAAGTATTGTTTGTCTGGAGCATAAGTTAAATGGTATTCAGTTGATTGATTTGGAACTTCAAAAATATGTAGATGACATCTATGAGAAGTGCATGAATACTTAATATATAACAAGTCCTGCTTTGAGAAAACACTTATGATCTTACAACAAACACCTGGTCCTGTTACATGCAAATAAACATATACCCCAGGGACGGTCATGTGATTATGGCTTTTGTTAAACTTTTTATTTTTTTATAATGTTTTTTTTATGTTTGCATATTATATCATTGCAGATGAGATGTCAAGCGAACCTGCCTGTGGAAGTGGAGAAATGCTGCTGATGATCATAAAGGATTCGCGAGAAACTATGTGTTGATAGAAACAATATAAACTGTTTTAAATCACAAATATTAATGAACATACTCGACCTGCTTGATTGTTGTTGTTATATTCTATTGCTATTTTAACCCTCAGCATGCACTGTAATTCAATTTAACTTCCTACATTTGTTTGAAAATAAATGTTGATCAATTCATAATTATTTTTATATCTTTAAGGAGCAAAAAAAATGCCCCGCTATCTTTTATGATGGGGTAAGGACCATAAGGTATATTGCTTTGCACATGTGGGTCAGTAGATCAAATGGTTTCCGCTCGTTGACTCAGAACCTTTCATACCAGCCACAGGTGTTTTTTTATAAACTGTGATCTTTGACCTTTCTATGTGACCTTGAACTTAACTATATGACACCTTTTAAGATTTTGTATTAAATACTTCTAATAAGGTATATTTTACAAAACAATTTAATACTTTTTCAATAAATGATCAAACCGATGAAAGTTCAAGATTTTCTATGTTATAAAAAGTGGGTGGGGTAATATGTTCACCTTGTTTGATTCCCCATTATAATATATATGACTATTCTATGTGAGTTAATAACTGAAATGCATCACATAAATTATTAAACAAGCATATTTAATATTTGTATCAATCTATTACAAGTAAAAATACCTGTATGACCAAACCTCTTAAAATTGTTCATTCATATAGAATCTACCAATGAATGTTTTACCTTAGCATTTGACCTTGAATGTTCGAGTTACACACGGCTTTATGGAAAATTGCTCTCCTGCTCATGAGTTTTTATGTTTATGTGTATTTA
The DNA here is from genome assembly GCA_963678985.1 of Spisula subtruncata. Taxonomy (NCBI): domain Eukaryota; kingdom Metazoa; phylum Mollusca; class Bivalvia; order Venerida; family Mactridae; genus Spisula; species Spisula subtruncata. The sequence goes on along the minus strand of OY787662.1, from coordinate 23,562,287 downwards.
ATTATTTATGTACCAACACTTCTCAAAACCAGGGTAGTGTATAGGAAAAACAGTCACTTTTGACACAAAAACTGACTTTTGACCTTTCCTTGTGACCTTGACATTAAGGTAAATAACAACATTACTATGTTTATATTAAATTCTTACCATAAGTTAAATTTGTGCCAAGTTATTTTATAATCAAACAATAAATGAACAAACTATTCAATTTTAAAGATTTTTAATGTTAAAAAATGGGTGGGGTAAGATTTTAACATTGTTTATTTCTTTATTTTATTGTTTAAGTCTTTTTGAAATAAGATAAATACAGTATGTCTATTTTATTTTGTATCAATTACATTTTATATGGATTTTTATCAATTTCATGGGTAATTATTTTCATTAATTGACTAATTGCATATTCTATGTGTTTTGGCCTTATTTAGAAAATTTCAAATTCAAATAACTTTTTTTTAAGCGCATAGACATATTGTTTTTAATGCATTTCTAAAATGACCGTAGATGTTTGCACAACATGGCAAAGACTTGGAAAATCCTTGTTATATTAAAGATATTTTTACAAGGTATTTGTTTTCAGAAAAATGTCTATTTTTCATGATTTTTGGTACTTTATTTATTACATGTTAAAAATGTGATAATTTTCGGAAAAAATACAAAAACTCCAAGAAATTGAGTTTTTTCGGTGTGGTACTTATATGATTAAAGGTTACATTACTTTTCGTTATACACATCGCCACATTTTAGGCAACATGAATAAATATTCTACCCCTACCCCATTTTTAAATGTCATAAAACAACTCCCCTGTATTTTACACAGTGTCACTTCAAGTGCAATTTGCAAAAAAATTAAGTCATAGACCCCCCATTTTTTTTACTTTAATCGACGTATATAAGGTTACTCTGCATGAAAAATGTATTTTCGAACAATCCTTGTTATAGGAAAATTTCTCGATATGATGAGTCCCATACCTTAAATTCGGATGTTTACTCGATTTCGGCGGCCATCTTGAACGCCATCTTGGATTTTCATAAAAATCAAACTTCTACTCCAAAACTGTAATGTATATAGAAACACTAATCCCTGTGGTGTACTTTGGCATAAATCAAACGATGATATATTAAATATCCGGAACAAAAATGACAAATACACCCTTGTCAGTTGCCATTTTCCCTAAATTTTGACCTTTGACCTTTGATTTGACCTTGACCTTTACGATTGAAAGTTTTAAAAAGTAACTGAGTTTGAAGGTGTTTCAGTTTACGTACAAATGAAACAAATTTGGTTGCAATATGTTAACATACAACGGAATAATGATGAAAAGTGTTATATTTGGATGTTTGCACGATTTTGGCGGCCATCTTGGATGCCATCTTGGATTTCTCAGATCTACAGCACTTTCATGGAAATTGAAATATCATTCCATATGCAACAGTCCTTGACGAACATTTTGGTATATGAAACCTGCTGTTTACAGAGAGAGATCGGTTGCATGCTATAAAGCTCATCAAATTTGCAGGGCTATAAAGACTCAAGTTATTTTCTACAGCATACAGTGATAATGGACAGTCAACATAATTGCATGGCAAAATGATCGTTCCAAAAAGTTGTATATCTCTTTTATGTTAAGAGCAATAATTCTGACGTCTGTACAGTATCACTTCAGTTGATCAATTCTGAGAATAATGAATTTGATACAATGATATACCTAGATGATATTGATAGGCTAAATCAACAATTATATTACTATTAACTGTGAGAAATGAGTTTTTTTTGTAATTCTCATTGTATACATTGTACCCTAATAGAATTGAAGATTTAATGTGAAGTCATATTGAAGTAATCACTATATAAACAGCATAACCTCAATTACAGAAAACACAATTATAACTGAATTACAACAGGTTGCTGCATGCGGATCAGGTATAGTTCTTTATAAGTTTGCTACGGACGCACCCGTCCCTTATTTGGACCATATTGTTAGTGCAAACATCCCAGACGACTTGCAGACGAATAGTGAAAAAGTCGGGTTTGTGTCAGCTACGTGGATGCTATGTAAGATATTGGTATTACATTGGGCTAATAATATACAGTATACAGACATTTTCATTAACCAATTTCATGTACCGTCTGGCTTCGTTTGGTAATTATCGCTTCCCGTATGCAAAGAATAAGGATAATGATATTCCAACTACCGAAAGTCCATGTAATAGAACATCCGAACGAGAAATATGATCGAATTAAATATTGGGTCATTATGAGTCCGACGCAAATTTATATAAACATCTTAAGATTGATGTGCAACACTTCTGCTTGACGTCAACATATCTTGGAACTGTGAATATTCTAAACAGACACTTGGATTATATTCATTATTTTTCAAATCCAAGACAAAAAAAAATTACTGTAGCTGTTAACAGAACTTCAGCACACCGTAAAACAGTTTTAATTAGATGCGTACACTTTTACAACCTCAAAGTACAGATGTGTCATTTAAAAAGGCATGCATACTTTCTCTGTTCAGTATTGTTTATGAAATAGCGGTATGTACTTATTCTTAGGATATGTTCTTGACTGCTGCCTCATACTCCAGAAATGTTTGAGCGACCAATGCGGCAGACTGTTGTGGTTTGTCAGATTCGCGATGTGTGATTTGTCGTGTTTTTTTTGTGAATTCACGAGTTTGCGTTTTGTGCTGTGGTATGTTATGTTGAGTTTTACCTTCCCTGTCAGAATTGTTATACTTTCTATTCAAAACCTTGTTTTTTTGTTGTCATCATTAGCTTCAAAGTGTTCATCGAAAGAACATATTCATGGATCTAGAAGCACTCGTAGAGAGAGAAATTTATTCTAAGTAAATCATATATAAGGCAGTGTGTGCATTGTTAGAGCAAATAGGGTGTTTCATAATATAAGTTCAACCACCATCGGTAAGTGCTTGATCTCTTCTGATTGTGCCATGCACCAATAGAAAACTTTATCATTTTGTTCTGTATGATATTCGATTGCTTACGGGACATATAATATGAAACACCACCTGCATCCTCTGTTTTATTACCATTTTGTTGTGTGTTGATAATCATTTAATTTATTTATGCTGATGCGATATTATATAATTTCATGTCCAATATTTACTTGAATTTTGTTCTTGTAATATATTTCTATCTCACTCTGCTGCTTCTGTACAATCTCAGTCTTCAATGACGTGTAACTATGCTTTACTTATGTACGTACACTATTTAGAAACCGATTCTATTACTACCATCAGGGTATTCGATGTAATTGCGTCTGTCTTCTAAGAAAGACAGTGGGCATAAAACTCCACTCTACCATACGGTAATTTGTGATAAGGTCAATAGGAGCGTACACGTTTCTTATAATTATACAGACGGAGAAACAATCCCAGACGTAATTAGTCGACGTATAAATGTTGTGCTTACAGATTAAGTAGCGATGTTTAATGACGTTTCCAATCCACATTAGACAGATCATTAAATTTTATTTCATCATATATATTTTGGACATTTTGATTTTATGGTATTTTCATTTAAAAGCGGGCGTACACATTAGCTGAATCAATAGTATATTTAAGTGTATCGGTTTTTATTAGAGTGTTTGTGATTTGAGGTAGATCGGAAACTTGTCATTAAAACCAAAAGCAAGAATGTAAATGTGCAATGTGCAATACATCAGAAGACTAATTCCATTGTGTAGGCCTTTTGTATGGGCTATATTCTACGACCTTACATGTGTACACGCTATTTCGGCAAAGACGGATAATTCCTAGTTTTGTTTAATTACTCTTAACTATCTAAAATCTAATTTGTGGGTTATTTGATAAATGTAAATGCTTTAACAAAACCTTCTTAGTCCCCAGGGTTATGGAATTTAGAATTAGTAGTTTTTGAGTTGCAAATGTTTCGTTCTATTGTTGTAAATTATCTGCCATCCATTTTCCAATCGATACTAATCTCCACTTATTATAAATTTGTACATATCGGTGGCGTAGAATTAGAAGGTCGTAAGTGCCACTTACGACCTTTTAAGATTCATTCATATTTAGAGTAGACATCACAAGGCGCTTCTTATGAGCCCATTTTCATAAAAATCCGAACTTGTCATGTTGACCAAAATGAAGTTGTACAAGTTTGTTACCATAAGTTAAGAGTAAATGTCAGACAGTTATTCCGTGTTTTCTCAAAATATCGATTTGGTATTTACGGCCTTCTTATTCTAAGCCATCGATATATTGCGTAATTTGTTAAATCTGGCGTTACATGGATACTGCATTTCGTTACAACGTGGCTTGTCGTATTGCATTACTAACATGCATGGATGTAATTGTAAATTGAATCTGATGGCTCCATTAAATCTCCACGTTCACCGTCTGCAGTCGACAAACAGGTGGGATACTTTATTAACAAAACTACATCAATCATGGAATACGACATGAAATTGAAATGAAAAGAATAATATGTTGACTGCTAAGTTATACATGTATAATTGTCCAACAATTTAATATGAAATATAATAAAATTAATGTCTCTTTTGTTGTATATACTGTTTTGTTGCATCCTAAAACGTCTCAGAACACATGCAATGGCTTTGCGAATTCTAAAGCTAACATATTTGTATTTATGTGCATTTACAGACTGTTTGTAACACAGTATTTACAATATCGGAGCACCTGATGTTATGTGTAGACAATGGTGTATTTACAAAGCATTGGAGTAGAACATTCAAAATATTACGTATCAGCTAAAATCAAACAAATTATTTTACATAGATTTCAAGCATTAAAATTTAATATATGAGAAGGGATTCGGGAGATTCTGTGCGCAAGAAAAATAGGTGTCTCATAAGTCAAATTGGCTGGCCCTTTCAATAGGGGTGACACTTAAATAAACAAACACTTTACCTTTACTTTACCTTTATATGTATCAGTCTTATAAGTAAATAGATCCTCGTAATGAACATAAGTACCAAACGCCCCATTGAAGAGGCATTGTCTGATGACAAACAAATGAAATAACATGCAAGGCTAATTATCATCTGTTATTTTCATATTCAAGAACACTACCCAATGCGATTTAGCCGTACACCAATCGGACTTAGACATATATTATGACCGTACGCATTGCCACAATGTGGGAAGATCGCCAGTTGAGAACCGTTTAAACAAAAAGTCCAGACACACCACTGATCGCCGTCGCCACCCATTATGGTGTTCCCATAGAACTGCCAAAGGCTAACGACAAATCAGACTCCATGCTGCAGTGACTTAATACATTGCATTAAAGTTTGAATGATCCTTTACGCAATTTCCTTTGACATTGATTAACGCAAACATACACGTATTGATATCTTGTTAGAACTCACATAACTCTCGCAAACATGGCTCATTTCCGTTGAATGATTTTATCAACTGTGCTTTTTGGCGTTCATTATTCTTAATGTCTGGTCATTCAAATGTGTGACAAACGAATCCAGGCATTAACGCCGTGAACAAGCTCTTCAGACCAAAACTGACAATACAATTAGTGAAACCTAAGCTTAAAAGTGATCATTTTATTTGGGTCGCGCATAAAGACTACCAATGCATAAAAAAACATTGTATCACAGCTCAAATCTCCTACCAACCAAAAATAGACGACAAATCTTTAGCGCAATATCAATTAGTGATAAACTGCGGATTACTTATTATAGTGATAATCAAAATAAATATTACTCCTTGTTCTCTAGTGTCACTTTACAATTAACATAATATCATACAAAAATGAACGTGTAACACCTTATTGTGTTGTTACACTCTATATGTACCTTGTTATATTTAGTGTTTAACTTTGCAGATAGCAACACCTTATGTTGAAACAGCTTGACCTTTTTTCTCATTTGAAATTCAGCTTCAAAAACCAAGTCATTTATATGCAAAGTAACATCTTGGCGTTGATGAATTTAGTGCAAGAAATGTCAGTATTCATTTCACAGGAACTTCTTTTCTGTCAGTGAAAAGATTTGTGTCGATACTTCTAGAGATAACTGTTGACAGTTCTAATCTAGCATTCATTAAATTACATCAGACGTATTTACTACCATGGAATATTTTTTCATACGGTTTCAACAATTAATGGCACGGAATACACTGCTAAAGCATAAATTTAAAGAAGAACGCATGTAGGAATGATGTGGGACAACAATATACGGCCTGTTTGTGTTAAACACTATGTGAAGAGAATGACAAGCAGTTACATGTCGTTCTTGCCAGATTTTTCCCGTCATTCAGGTTTACAACACTGTCTCATCATAATGGAAATTGATAAGGTTATTTAAAAATGTATTATAGCAGAGCAACATATTCTAAACGCACCTTTAAAGCAGTGGTTAATGCCATGAATATATACATTTATAATCTCCACTATGCGGTGCTTCTTATCAGCCTTTTTTATAAAGATCGGAACGTATCATGTTGACCAAAATGGAGTTGAAAGGACTTGATTTTCCATAAGTAATGAGTAAATTTCAGATATTGTTTTTGTTTTCTCAAACTTTTGAATTGATACTTTTGTAATACAAGGTTATGTAACTTCCATTGTGTCTCATTGAATTTTAAATTGTCTCTGTCAAGTCTTTCAAACCGTTAATTATAGCATAAAAACAGTGATATTGCTCATACTTAAACGGAGAAAAAAGGTAGGTTATTGTAAAGATTCTCGCGCGCACGCGCTGTTGGTGTTCAGTTTTAAGTATGCTCATTTCAGGACCTAGCCGACGAAAATAAATGATTTACAGCGTTATATGAACTGTAATTCACATTCTAATTGTAACTATTAATCAATTTTCTATAATAGTAAAATTATAAACATAATAAACATAAAAAACCAATGTTACTGTTTTCTTGGTATTTGCCGATACCGGAAGTCGACACTCATAACAAAAACGTGAATGTGACGTAACGTTCGCTAGGCGAAGTCCCGTTTGTTTCCCCGACGTCGTCCAAAATGTGCCTCCAAAATGTCATAATTTTGAAAAACATACTCATAAAGTGTTGTTTTTATGCTATAATAGCGTTTACACATGCTTTTTCGTGCTATTACATCTGCAGAGTCCTTCGGGAGTGTTGGTCCCTCGGGACTCTGCAGATGTAATAGCACGAACAAGCATGCGTTAACCCTACAGTGTGCAAGTAATGACACTTATTAGAAGACTTACCTCTATAAAAAGTATTTTATCATCATAGATAAGCGAACATCTAAACGACCTATCTGAAAAAAGCAGAGAAACACTTTGTCTTGTATCAAATCTGGGAATTTATGATAGTATAAACTAAGAGTAGGACATAGCTACGTTACCATGAACTTTCAATTTGATATTCTCGCACATGGAGACTATGTAATATTTCGTGTTGCTTTTACGTGCAGTTGTGATCGATGTACGCTTGTCTAGAGGAAACTCTATTTTAAGACTGATTTAATCGGTAAGAGATATACGAAATTATACAGGGAACTTACAGTCCAAAGCCACAAAGACACCACAACAACACCTAGCCACCCACACTTATTCACACAAAGAGAGAGCCATCTAAATCCCAAAAAACGTTATTTTTTCATTGCAGCACAAAACATTGCCATTGTCGCTATGGGTTTTTCGACACCATGTACACATTCAAAACCACACTTTACCATTACTGGTTACATTTGTACTTACATTTGTACAAAGTGTACACCTTTTTGCAAATCAAATGTAAATGAACTACATACAATGACAAATACTCGCACCACTTAACTCACCAAGAAAAATGATCCGTCGGGTTAAACACTTTCAATCTTCAAAATGTATCACATTTCTTAGGAATATTCATACAATACTTCTTGCACCAATATATGCTTTTAACAGCATGTCATAAATTGAACTACTGTGGTAAAGGGATATGTGATATCAATAATGCTTTAGTCGATGAACTCGTACAAAATATATCCATCTTCAATTTGTGTTTAGGTATTTTAAACAATTTGATCTGGCCTATTTCATTTTAATATATGTTTTATCTTACCAATATTAAAACATTTTTTTTCCACTTGGTGTATTCAGCATGTTCCGTGCGCTTTCAGACTTTCGTTATGATATTTTAAATAAAATATCAGAATGCAGTAAATATGCATTTACATCAAATATTATACGTTAGTTATCCACTTAGTGCATGTTTTGAGCTGGTGCATGCAGGATCCCGAATGCACACATTATACTATTTATTATTCTATTTGCATAGAAATGCACTGCGTGTGCATGTCGTTACGAATACCAAGTTTCCACACCCACCCTCCCAAAAGTTTAACAATAAATTAAATCATGAAAATGCATGTAATGTTGTATTAATTGAATGTTATTAAGCATATAGGCGTGTTATATGCAGTTAGGGTATTTGATATGTATGTAGTAATTTGAACAACAAATGATAGGAAACCTTCATAAAAATAACACAGGAAATTTGAGGCTGGAAACTATAATGTAGGTTCTTATTGAATTGATCTTTACATTGGGTAAAATAAATAAATCAAGATGGGCGAATCTAAAATTGATGTAAAATGTGTGGGGTGTTATTAATATTGAAGTTTTTGCTGCATTATACATGCATAAATATCTGTGTTGAGTCAAATTGACAGTAATTTGAATATTCCTTGGTTTCGTGATATATATAAGGACTCCATCAGCCGAAAGTGAAGAGGTAACAAAGGTGGGAGTATTAATAGGAACCCGTGGTATTATTTCTAAAGACATAATGCATAATTCCGGAAATGAGGAGTTCCTACGCTGAAAACCACTACTCTCATCTGTATTAGAGTGCACCATGGTGACCTAAGAAAGAATTCACAATTTCTAAGAAACAAGTGTCATGAAGAAAGGATAACACTCTGGTCTGCATAGAGTGCATACATAGTTTGTTCGAAGATTTGACACAGCTACCTAGGTTTTGACACAAAATGACCCAGTTTGAATATTGACCTATATATCAGTAACACTGATATTCTGACTACGTTGTATGAAAAATAGGATCAATACTGGGATCGCTCGAGTGGACACAATGTTTTTGCTAAGATTTGACCTAGTTAACGATTTCTTGATCTGACATGACCAAAATGCATACGTGGCTTACATTCCATGAATACTTAACATTCTGACTTAATTTCATGATGATTAAATCAAATGTGTGACACAAGGTTTGTTCTAACATTTGACACAGTGATCTTCTTTTCAATCCGGTATGATCCAGTTTCAAACTTGACCTATATTTCATGTAGAGTAACATTCTGACGGACTTGATCTATCAAACTACCTGCTATTACAAAGGTTGTATACTAATTATTTACGATACATCATTGGTTTAAAGTAATCTGAGATTATTATTCGCATCGAATATTCACCCTCGATGTGGGTTACTTTATCACTTTCCACTAAATCTTATTCTGCATTGTTCTATTGACTATTTAACTTGCTATCATTTCATCATATATTTAAATATAAATTGGTACAACTACAATAAAAATTGAAGTTACTGTCGCCCACTTAGGAAATTGCTTCTTTGTGCAATATCGGTAAATAGTTCATGCAGAAGAAGTACACTGTCTTGTTGAATAGTACGTACATATCAACACTTGTCTTTTTCCGGAATGGTATGAAATCGTCAGGACATATTGAATCACCATTGCGCATGTAATACTCGTGTGTCCTGAACATTAGTATCGTAACTGTCATCAGGAATATATAATCCTACTTATCTTATATTCTTATATGAGTTCATTACGAAGACATTTCTTTGCCGACGTAATCATATCGTTGATTTATACCAATGAAGTGCCAAGTCAGAGTTTGCTGATTTGGAATGTTTGTACATTATAGCATGCAACCAACGACTTAAAGCATATACAGAAGTGCTTCTGCCGGGGCTTTCGCGTTAACACTGTAAGCAGGATAGTTACAGCGTTGAATGTCAACACATTTCCAATCGACTCCTTTATCCATAGACACCGTCGTAATGAAACATCCACTTACGGTTAATGACGCTACTACGGTTTCTAGAATATCTAGAGAAAACTCATTTTCAACCTCATTAGTGAATATATAATGAATATATACACACACGGACATTCATCTATAAACAATGTATGGGTGAATTTGGCGTTGGTTATATACAAACAGCAGTATAATATATTACGGCAGTGTCTACACTTGACCTGGATTGTCTAGGAAACGGTAGATTCCTGTTGCATTACTGAATACCCTTTCGTTGTTGGTTCTGGTTGTTAGCAGTGTCAGTAGGGTTATAGACAATGTTTGCGTAATACGTAGGAAGCATAAACGTAGCTGCCGCTATCGTACTCTTTATCTGTCTTGCATTGGTTAATGTTAGTATGCTTCATCTTTGATAAGGAAGCACATTGTTTTGCTGATCGGTAAATACACTATCACTCTATCGATCTATCATAAACCGACAATAACTCGAAACGTTTCCTGGTTCATTTTAGCTAAATGCGATGTCAAGATTTCCATACAATCCGAATGGCTGGTATAAACCATTCGCTCAAGATAGGAAGGTCAGACATCATCGATAGATGACCCTTAATGATTTTGAGGCCAGCACATCTAGGTCGTCCTGGCGTTTAACATTTATGGTTGTTCGACTGCCATTAGGCATTAGTGTTTTACAAAGATCTCTTGTTTAATTGATAACATTTACACGGGGTTCAAAATATTGTACAATTTGTTATTGAATAATAAACAACAGTGATCTATTTCCTTCCGATATTCGTATGGTAAAATTATACCTGGCAAACATTCACTGATACAAGATCCATGATAAATATGATATATACAGGATAATGAAATTCAAGTATTTTAAGATCAACCTAATGTGAAATACAAATAGGCAAGTTTATCCAATTTATTTCATCGTCAGATCTCTTAAAATAACTTACGCTCCTGCTTATAAAGAGACATTTCCATGCAGCGATTGTTATTGCAAAATATTGTCACACATGATAGCTCACATTGTGCATTATTTCCAACCAACCAAAATATTGGAAACTTCGCTGGATCGGTGATATTCAAGAGATTGTTATTTGATTTTGCTTTGATCGGGATACTGTCATATCTATACAGTGATGTGTTTTACATGGTTGTTTCCTAAGTCACTATTTTTAAAATACAACGCGTCGAACATCAAATAAAATATATTGCTGATACACGTTTCAATAACTTGTATTTTATTAATTACTGTTCGAATACCGAGTAGGATATCGTCGCTGCACACAACGAAATGCTATAAAATACAGGTTTCGGTTGTTTGGATATCAAACACGATCAAAATGGAGTCGTTTGAGGGTTGGTTTAGTGGCAATTTCTCTTTTAATGTAACTTTAAATGATACGCTCATACGAGCAATGCTCGAGACACATTTTTTGGAAAAGTATGATGTTCAACTTAGATTAGTTATTCTGTATGCACCCGTGTTTCTAGCTGGTTTGATTGGGAACGGATTATTAACTACAATAACGTTTGCAAAGAGAAGATTTCGAAGTATAACGAGCACGTTTTTGTGTAATCTGTCAATAGCCGATATTTCAGGTAATACTTCGTTGTTTAGTCTAAGATATCTAATACGCTTGGTTTCTTACCCAGCAATCCGAGTTTGATTCCGAGTCGCGGCAGGTCATACACTTTGATGTCAATTATTTACATATGGTAAAGTTTACGGCTCTTAAGAATGTTCGATTTGTTTGGATCCCGTGATCAGAATTGGTTCTTTATGGATGGTAAAGAAATCTATTCTGACACGAATTGTGATAAAAGCACTAGGTTACCGAATTCTTGTTTCGAGTAATCAGCTCTATGTGTAGTGTGTGAGAATTATTTTTTTAATAACATTGAAATTAGTAAATTGGTTGCAGTGTTCAAAAGTGGTTACTTCTACTTGACCTAAATAATAAATTATCCAATATAATTTGAATAGTAATTGTTGCAAATGGACTACATATCAAAATAGGTATTTTAGATTTTGGTATAGCTCTTTTATCATTCCCACTTCAAGATTAATGCAGCAATATAGCACCAAGGTAAAATACTATATTTTCACCGATAAACATGTTTAGTTATTTTGTTAAATAGTTCTAGTGATGCACATCTTCAAATTCATGCAATGAAATATGTATGACCGACTTATCTTTTTCGGAATTCAATGGTTAAAATTTGTTAAATTTTGCCAAAATGCTATAACAAATAATGAAAACATAAAAAATATTATTAGAAACAAATAAACACAATAAACAATCAGAACGAAATCAAATCAGATTCCCAAAAATAGTCATTTGAAATAGAAATAATGTTTATTACCCAACATCTTGTAATCTTATTTTTTTTTCAGAACGTAAACTGTGATTTCAATTAGAAAGATCTACTTTACCGTCATAAAAATAAATTAATATATGGATACTGGCTATGATATAGTTTAGGACAACTTATTTAGGTTGTGGGAAGTTTAAAACTTCCGGAAAAATTGCGAAATTACGCTAAATCCGAATAAACTAACATAAACTTACCACTGCATAGAAAAGCAACCAGTATGGTATTTGTATGTGTTTGTAAATGTGATTGCTTGTAGTTAGGCATTTACAATTTTATGTCTAGATTTCAAGTGTTGTTATTATCAAACTCATTTCCGTTACCACAAGCACTGTTACAAGAAAACGGTACACATTCAACCTTGAAATAGCTACGATACACACGTTGATCATTTGTTTCGCTGTCATAACAACAAATACAAAAATATAATAACAAATAAGACAGCAGCACTTGATGATAATACCAGAACACAAAAGAAACTTACACAGTACAGAACTGTGAACAAATTGCTATTTGTGCATGAAAAATGACGAATAATGACAATTGTTCACTTTTGATATTTATATTCGGTTATATTTTAAAAATATTTGTTCCATGTGCTGTCCGTCTAAAACGAAACATTGAGCCCTGTGATACGTGAATTAACATGCAGGTACGTAACGAGGAATTAATTCGTTGCAGTATTGATTCATGATTTACGACATGCGTTTATTGAAACACCGGTTTCCGTCAATATGATCCACCAATCTAATTAAAATGCTCTCTTCATCAAACGACTCGCATCACTATATAACAATGACCAGTTGCAGTTCACGTGCAATAACACTTCCCTTTAATCAATCAATGACAAGCTTACAGCTTACACATATTTGAAAATTAAAGTAGAAAAGCTAAACCTTCATCTTTTTGTCCAGTCGATATTTGTCTCACTTGTAAGACGTATTAAAACTTTATCACTTTGATATATAGTAGAAATTCCCTAATCCGAACTCCCTCCGGACTGCCCAAAAAGTTCGGATTAGAAAGGATTTCGGATTCGGGAGGTTTTTATTATTTCAGTTTCTGTTACTAAAACAATCTACTAGTTTATATATTGAAAACACAGGAGCTGTAGTACATGTACACACTTAACAAATCTTATAAGTGTGCATGTGTTTTTACCTTGTAACTTTTTTTATTATTAACATTTCTGTATGAAGTTTTGTATATATGCTATTGACTTCCTTAAGATTGAATTAATAAAGTTTTTTCTTCGAAATTCAAAGATGCGGTTCATTGAACCTTGAAAAATCAAAAACACAAAATAACCGGGAAATTTTCACATACAAGCAAATTATGTTTAAGCATTGTCAATTTGAATTTAAGTTACATCACCAAATTCAAAAAACACAAAATAATAAGATGCTTTACCCAAAAACATGGTATTTATACACTTTAAAAAAAATCATCTTTATGTTGATGGTCAAAGGGAGGTAACTCTGTCATACATAATTTTTTTTGAATGAAAGTGGGTATTTCTAATCCCCATTTGTACTTTAATCGAATCATGGTTTACTTTGTTTTTAGTCTAATGATAAGTACATATGTTTGAAAATCAAATTTAAAAGCAAAGCGGTAAAATAGTTGCATCAAGACCCAGACGAACGACATATGAATTTGCTGAACAAAATTGGTGACATTAGCATTTGATGATGTCATCATTTGCTTATTCCGATTGTAATCATTTTTTTTCGATGGTACTTAAATCATTTGAATGTTAATTCCAAATTTCCAAGCTACATATGTTGAAAATTGCAGCGTGATCCATCTGGTATTGACTGAGCTATCGTTAATATATGCATGCACACAAGATTTGTTAAGTGTACGTGGGTGAATAAAAAAGTTCGTAGAAAAATACCATAACTTACAAACCACAGCTTCAAATGGTTTCACATTTTAATATAACATGACCATTAGTATAACAAAACATTTTGCCAAATGTCATTGAATTAGCCAAAACAACATGGTTTTTAAACTGAAACGCACACATGCTGTAACAGCATACCGGAGCACGTCAGCGTCATTTGATGAACGACGTAGAACTTACGCCACGTTTGTCACTTCTTACGTTATCATTTTGACTCATTTTCGTTTCTCAAAGTAACTGATGTGTAGGTATTTTAGGATAACCATCGTGAACATAGTTTCTGCATTTTCTATTGTTTGTTTAATATAGTGTGTGCTGTCCTATAAGATTAATCAAAGTGTTTTGCTATATCCGCTGTTATGAAGCGCTGGTCCTCATCGAAGACGTTGCGAACCAACGTCACCAATATCGGGTGTATTTTATTTGATTGTCAACTTCTAGTGTCCTACACGAAAGCACTAATTCCATTTATAAATCGATGTCTATTTTATTCAGGATATATACCTACACGTTTTAATCCATGTATTGTTTCTGATGCCGTACGTATATTCCAGTTTCACGCAGATTTTGATAGCAGCCCGTGGTTTCATAAATTCCGGAAGACCCGTTTTACGCGGATATTTCTATATAGTGCGATTGTGTAAATGTCGAATAAAACATTATTTATCGGAGATGACGTCTTAAATTTTAACAGACTTTATAAATGATATCATGCAATAAGACTTTACATTTTGACGGTTTTTGGAGGTCCTAAAATTGAGATATTTTCGAAAATTTAATAAAATGTGTTTCAAATTATCAGTGTGCTCCGGTATACGTTATCGCCCGTATTTAAGATACAATGTATAAATATTTCTAAACCGTTTATCATCAGGTCGCAGTAAATCTGTGTATGTAAAGAAAATACCAATCTATTCATTCAGTATTAATATGACGACAATAACTCCGAAACTAAAAGAGTTATGGCAAATTTATACGAACTTTTTTATTCACCCATGTACATGTAAATGTATCATAGTATAAAGATAATCTATTCACTTTTGCTAATTTGCTTATTCAGACAAGTAGTTGTACTTTCAAATTCTAAATTAACAGAGTGCAGTCTAATTACCAAGACTTTTACAGTGATCTTCAAAACATAACCAAATCTGAATCTTGTTGATAAATCAAACTGAAACATACCCAAAAGGATCTCCAACAACCAGGAATACAATATCCTCACTTTCAGAGTCTGCTAGTAATGCATTCAATAACAGAGTATTATTTGAAATTGGAAAAGTCCTTTAATTATGGAGAAGACTTTTTTCAATTAGGTGAATTTGGCTAACTCACATGAGTTAGGCGATGCAATGCATCACCTTCCATCGAATTATTCAATATTCACCTACCTATATTGGTTTCCACTTGTTCCTGGAAGTTAGTTTCCTCTGCCATTTGTTTTTAAGTCCTTCGCCCACTACACCCCCTCTTTTCATCATTTGTATCTTGCGGAAATGCTGGATGAATTACTTTTTCATTTGTTTTTAAGTCCTTCGCCAGCTACACTCCCCCCTCCTTTCATCATTTGTATCTTCCGGAGATGCTGGATGAAATACTTGTTCATTAGCTCACTGTGCTGTTTGGTCACTATAAGATACGTTTTAAGCATACTTATTTTCGCTCTCGTTTTGTCCATTATTGTAAACTAGGTCAAGTCCAAAAATGCCTCTTTAACATGTATTAACGTTATGTCACTGTCCTTGGTGTTTTTAACTAGGTCAGGGGGTGGTTGTGCCTCAATTAGTCGCCGTTTTGGCAAGGGTTTGTGTGGTTGGTTCGCCGTGTTGTGGGGCCTTTGGGAACTTGATCGAGTGTTGGCTTCGTTTTATCGGCGGGTACTTGATCTTTGGTTGTTTCTTTGGCTTATGTGTGGGCATTGCTCATTGTAGTTGCTAGGAATATGTAATATTATTTCCCGCCCCGTTCCTACCGTGCCCACATTTTAACTAGGTCAAGTCCTACCTTGCCTATATTTTAACTAGGTCAAGTCGTAGTTGTGCCGCTTTAGGTTGCATAACGTTAGGTCACTGTCCTTAGTGTTTTAATCTAGGTCACGCCCCGGGGTTGTTGTGCCTCATTTGTCGCCGTTTTGGCATGTGTTTCTGCGGGCACTGCTCAGGGTAGTTGTGTCGTTCTGATTTCTGTGCTCGGCTGGTTGGGTTGAGTGCTACCTTCCCTGTCGGATTGACCCATACCTTTTTGTGTATGTAAGATCGCCAGGAACATTCATTTCCATATTTGTGCAAAGGAACGTTTTATTACACGTCCAAGGCAAGCTGTAGGTAGGAAACGCTGGACATACAGAAGTATTTTTTAATAATATTGTAGTCAGCTATCGATTATATAAATTTACTTTTGCATACTGTCTGACCAAACGATTAATATGTGTTTATCAAATTATATTGTCGAATAATATCAGACGATTTAACAGACATTGTGGTTGTTGTTAAGTCTAAATCCTGTTGACCAGTTCAATATTGCACTAATGCGCACTATCGTGAACATTGGAGTAAGAACGATGGAAAGTAAGGTTTCCATATCAAAGGCAATTCCATTGGAACTAAGCTCCGTAGATTTGATTTAATTGCATGTACGTAGTTGGTCTGATAACGAAGCCAGATAACGAGAATAAAACATCCAAATAACATTAATTTGCAATTTTGGTCTGATAGGGCGTATGCGACTGACGGAACTATTGTCTCCAAAAGATTGAACGGATATAGGTAATGTTAACATTCACAATTTCTTGAAGATGACGAGTGATTCATTGAAGAAGCCCAAGAACAATTACCATAAGTCGAAGTAGTCAGCTACAAATTTGATAATAAACAACCTATCTTGTCAAACCCACGAAACAGCTCTATAAATATTAGTTGTATCGCCTCGCATATTAGACATTGAGAAATTGAAAAGATATCATAAATCACATAAACCCAAGATAGGGTCATTAATGTCAATTATGCAACATATTAGACATATTTCATTCTATATCCTTTATTTTATAACGTCAGACAGGGGCATATGTAAAATATAGTTCTGGCTAAGACACATTACATCAACAAAATTATTGAATCAATCTCATCATATATCCAATATATAGTATAATGTAGAAAATGAACATAAGATTTGAGAAGGATAGTACCGTTCAAACTCAAAATAGTCTTTAGAAATATACAGCTAAATACGTTCTGTTTTCTGACTGAGAAGTCAGCAAGCCTCAGAGTAATTGCTGGTGTTATCTTGTTTTGTTCAGTAGTTTTGATTTGGGTTCATCTTTATGTTCCGTAACCTTGTTGATATCGAATTGCTTTAGCACCAAGGAGCGATGTACAATCATTAGTAACGGCATGGAATCCTGATGCTGTTATTGATTATTTGAGTGTGTGGGTGCTAGACGGCATGTTTCAAGTGTGGGTGAGCAAGCAAGTGGTTGCAGTAAGTTCAATGTTCTAGATAAGTATAAGTGATATATATCATAATAAAACTTTCTATGTGATGCTACCGAGTATTCAGAGTTAATAATGGATAATATAAAGACTCTACAGCATACAGTGATAATTTACAGTCAACGTAATTACACGGCAAAATGATTGTTCCAAACAGTTATATATCTCTATTATATTAAGAGCAATAATTCTGACGTCTGAACAGTATCACTATAATTGATCAATTCTGTTAATAATGAATTTGATATAATGTTATACCTACTTGATATTGATATGCTAATCACTCATTATGTTACTATTAACTGTGAATAAGGTAGTATTTTTGTAATACGTATTGTTAACATTGTACCCTAATAGAAATGACCATTTAATTTGAAGTCTAATTGAAGTGATCACTATATAAACAACATAACTTTAATAACTTAAAAACACAATTATAACTAAATGACAACATATTGTTACATGTGGGTCCGGTGTAGTTTTCTAACATTCATACGTTTGCTACAGACGCACCTGTCTCTCATTATGATCATATTGTAAGTGCAAACAGCCCAGACCACTTGCATACAAATAGTAAAAAAGTCGGCCTTATGTCAGTTATGTGGATGTACGATATTATTATAACATTAGACTGGAAACCTTATATCTAACTGTAGATAATATACAAGGTACAGAAACTTTCATTTACCAATATCATGTACCGTCTGGCTTCGTTTGGTAATTATCGCTTCCCGTATGCAAATAATAATGATAATTATATTCCAACTACCGAAGGTCGTTTTTGTCTTCACTTATAACACAACAGGCGAAACATATGATACCATACAAAATGGTAGCATCGCAATTGCCATCAACAACTTTAGATTGATGTGCGTTTGCCTGACGTCACCTTATTTTAGAACGACCGTCGTAATGGTGTTATGTGTTTATTGCAATACTATTATTTTAAAAAGTTTGATTTTGATATTACTTTATCTACAAAAATAACACGGATTTTACAAAAATGAAAAACTTCCATATTCTGCAGTAGTTGAACATATTCAAAAACCTCCTTTCATGTCAAACACATAGATTTTCATCATTGTAATGTTGTATTATCTTCTCCGTAACATTGGACTTAGAATTTCTTTCGTTCACATTTCTGTTTGTTATAATGTGTTGTGAAGTGGTTTGCTGTATGCTATGATCTTTGCAGTATGTTTCTTCGGCTTTGGAATACATGTGTCTGTATGTTACCATTTTATTACTGATTGTAAAAGTTTTATTGTAAATAGGTCCAGCATAAACTTGCACCCACGTAAAACTATTTTTGATATATTCTTATAGTATGCTATTAAATTGTAAGTTTTTGATATTTTTACCTGTGATATCTCATTTTACTAAGACCGCTAGAAGAATTTCGATAAGTATGTGTACTGTTGTCAGACAGATGCGCAAAGTTGATGCAGCCAAATTTGAACACAAGTGCGTGTATTAATGTTTTGATAAATACTAATGACTACTTTTCAGACACGATTATCATAATTTTATTATTAAATTTACAGTAATAATGTTGATTTTCACTGATATCTAAATTCTCACATAAATCTACGTTTATTGACATAAAATCCTCAGTGCCATAAACATACGTTAATAAGATAATATTTAATATATTATCATTTTCAATGTGAGCAAGATGTTTCTTCTAACAAAACTAGCGTGTCTGTTGTTAAATTATCAACATATCCTGTTAAATTATAGTTGATAATGTTGCTACAGCCTAAGGAGTTTTCACATCTTCTATGAGTAATCTGTCTCAGTGTATGCATTATCTCAGATATGTTTGTAATACTTTTAATTGGTGAAACGTGAAAGTTCCCAGACGGCATTGTCGTGTTGATTTCAATTTCAATGATCGCAATATTCAATAATTAAATTGTCACAAATGATAAGTATTAATACTGTGAATATTCTAAACAGACAATTAAATTATATTCATTATTTTTCAAATCCAAGACAAATCAACAAAATTACTGTAACTGTTAACAGAACTTCAGCACACCGTAAAACAGTTTTAATTTCTAAATTAAACGAAACTTACCTTAAGTTGAAGTTTGATGGAGATTCTATGAGTCCAAAGGACACATGAGGGATACAATGAGATAGTACTACGCATGCGCCGATCAGTCTTTAAAATAATTTTGTCATTATTGAAAAACAGCTACCAATTAACAGTGGTAGCAAATCTGTAAGTACCTTACTAACTAATACAGAAATAGTTGGGTGGGAGGGAGGCATTTTATCCCTCATGTGTCCTTTGGACTCATAGAATCTCCATCAAACTTCAACTTAAGGTAAGTTTCGTTTAATTTAGAAATTCTATTTCGTCCAAAACACATTCGTCTAAAATGAGACTTCAAAGCTCAATGATGACAAAATGACTAACCTTTAATGCAAAACACCATCCTCAAAGGAAACTGTTTTTGAACCTCTTTGTCATAGAATTTCGAGAATGTTTTGCAGTTTGTCCATCCTTTTTTTTTGTCCTTTCAATTTTATTCATTTATAAATACATTTACATTTATGCCATACATTATAAACATATTAACAAATAGTATAAAAATAAATGGATTTATAAATTATTTTTCGAGAGAGAGAGAGATAGAGAGGGATAGAGAGAGGGGGGGGGAGAAAGAGAGAGACATAAAAGTAGAATGTATAGATACCTTTTGCACCATCTTTTCAATGAAAACATATTTGTGTTTTCTTAATTTAATAATATTATAAAGTCACTCCATTTGTTCTCAAACACTTCACTTTGATTTTTTATTTCTGATATTGTTTTCTCTATTTGTATTCTATGTTTCAGGTATTCTTTAAAAGGTTCTATTGATGGACTAGTTAGTGTGCATTTTGATTTGAAAATGAAATATTTTGTAAGAAGTATGTTGTAATTTATTAGAATGCTTTTTTGTGGATCATTACTTTGCACTGTGCAGAACGATAAATCAAAATAGTTAAACATATTAATAGATGGAACATATACTTTTAAAAAATTATAAATATTTCCCCAAAAGGCTTGTATGACATGGCATTCCCAGAACATATGTATGTTGCTGTCTGGGAACATAGAACAAAAATCACATAGGGTAGACGGAACTAGTTTGCACTTTAGTAAATACGAGTTGTTTGGGATAGTTCTCATTAAGTATTTGTATTGGAATTCTCGGAGTTTTGTGTCAACAGTACATAATAAAGGAGTTAAAAAGATATTCTCCCATTTCATGTTATCGTGTCCTATTTCATGGTTCCATTTATGAATTTGCTTAATAGGATTATTTTGTTTGGTTTCAATCAAAATGTTATATGCAATTTTATTGATTTTTCTTTTATTTTTGATTTTATCGATTAGGTACTTTGGTGGACTGTATGACATAGGTTCTGTAGATAAAGTTTGTTTCCATTCTGCTGGTTAGTTTTGTACGAGACTATGGTATTTAGTAAAATCACCAATTTGTATATCGTACAGTTGTATCAAATCTCCGAAACTATAGAAGTTTGAAGATCTGTAGTCATAAATGTGCTCTATAAAGAGTATCCCTTTGTCATACCAATCTTCAAAGAAGAATGTGGTATTTCTATCAAGTTTAATTGAGCTATTATTCCAAATGATTTGTTTTGCTATTTGTATGTGTTCTGATTTAAAATTTATCTTACTCCATGATAACATTATGTCTTTGAGGAATTTTGATTTTATATTTAACAGTTTTACATCTTTTTCTGTCATGTTGCATTTAAAAAATAATTTTCCACCATAATTGGCTAATTCTTGTTCATATATATGCTGCCAAATATTGGCTTTATCATTTTCTAATCGTTTTATCCAGCTTATTTTTAATCCATCAATAAAAGAATGAATATCCACCATTTTTAAACCTGCATTTTTATAGTCTTGCATAATTGTGTTTCTTGATATTTTATCTGGTTTACCATTCCATAGAAAGTCAAACATGAGTTTTTCAATGTTCTTTATAATGTCTATATTTGGTTTGTGTAGTACAGTAAGTGGGTATATAAGTTTTGGGAGTGCAAATGTTTTCAAAACATTTATTTTACCTATAAGTGATAAGTTCCACTTTTTCCAGTTTTGTAGACAATGACAGAACGCGTTAATTTTGAGGGTCAGATTTAGGTCGTGCATTCTTGTGATGTTGTTAGTAAAGACAACGCCTAGTGTATTAGCAGAGTCTGATGTCCATACAAAGTTATCTTTCTTGCTATATTCCAAAGCACTGTGTATTAACGAACCTATTCTAAGTGCTGTGCATTTATTTTTATTTAGTTTTAGACCTGATATTAACGAGAATTGGCCTAGAATTTCTATTAGTTTTTCAAATGACTTCTTTTCACCATTGATGAAGAAGCTGGCATCGTCCGCAAATAATATTTGTTTCATATCTTTTTTATATATAGTAACACCCTTTAAATTTTCACATGTGTTGATTCGTCTAGACAAGATTTCAATACATATTATAAATAAATATGGGGAAAGAGGACATCCTTGACGTACTCCCTTCTTAATGTCAAAAAATTTTGAGCAATGACCATTGTTCGTGACACATGCTTTTGCATCTTTATAGAACAACGATACCCATTTTATTAATTGTTCACCAAAATTAAAATATTTGAGACATTTGAATATAAATTTGTGATCAACGCTATCAAAGGCTTTCTGAAAATCTGCAAAGAATATTATACCAGGTTCATGGTGTTCCTGCATCTTTTCAATTATTTCTTGGATTAATCTTACGTTTTCACCAATATATCAACCTTTTACGAAAACTGTTTGATCTTCACTTATTAAATGTGGTAACGATATTTTAATTCGATTGGCTATTGTTTTGGATGCTATTTTATAGTCTTTATTAAGTAAAGATATAGGGCGCCAGTTATTCAAGTTTGTTAAGTTTTTGTCCTTTTTTGGGATTAATGTAATTAAACTCTGTCTTTGTAGTTCTGTCAAATTATCATTTTTGAATGAGTAATTTATCGATTTTATATAGTGCTCTTTAATGTCATTCCAAAATAATTAAAAAAAATCAGCACAAATGCCATCTGACCCAGGGCTTTTATTGTTGTTCATTTCTTTTAATGCCGTGAAAGCTTCATATTCGCTGATTTCCCCTTCACAGTGTTGTTTTTGTTAGTTGGTTATAGTATGTCCATTTGTTTCGAAAAATGTATCATTATTACTTATATAGTTGTCTTTCTTATATAATTGTTCGTAAAATTTAGCCGTACTTGACATAATATGTTTTTGCTCTGTTATTAGTTTGTCATCCACAAATAATTGTTTGATAGATTTTTCTTCTGCTCTTTTCTTTTCTAGATTTGAGAAATATTTGGTATTTTTTTCGGCACCTTCTATCCATTTAGCTCTAGCCCTTAATAGTATGCCTTTAATTTTGTTTTCTTGTATTGAATCGAATTTAGTTTTTTCTTGTTTGAGTTTTTGTAGTATTTCTTCGTCATTTGGATTAATTGTTATGTCATGTTCTAGTGTTTTAATGTTGATTTCGACCCTTTTTTCTTCTAGGTTTTGTTCTTTTATTTAGTTTACTTGAAAATTTAATCGATTCATCTCTTATTCTTCCTTTTATTACTTCCCATAACACGTTTGGGTTCGCTTCTTTATTTATTCCTGCAATTTCTGTAATAGATTTGCCCATCCTGCAGTTTTCATTATAACATTGACAGGAACACAATTTAGTTTTGCCTTTACAGTAGCTGCTCCCCTAAACTTTGGGCTTTGTATAGTTTAGTATTGACACCCGCTCTCATCATGACGGTTCTTATCCATCGAGAAACTGTGTCTCTCGAAACTGGTCCATATGGTTTTATATAACTCAGTAGAAGTTTGTTATGGTCATTACAACGAATAATTCTTGTCCTTGCAAGATATTCTTTCAACACAGTATATACACACAACCTCCTGTCTGGAGGATAAGCTTTAAGAGCAAAATTTGAAAAATCGACTCCTGGTCGACTCTGCTTCAACAATGAATCAAAATTGAACACAAACTCAGTTTTCAACTTAACAACATTTTTAACTGGTAACAAATGAATGGTCTGTGTACGAGCTGCATGAGTGACAGCAACAAGCATGACAAGTTTCAAAGTTAGATCCTTTAAGCACAGATGTTTCACAGGACTAAGTTTTCTGAGGTAGTTCAACACAATATTAACATCCCAAGTGTTAATATACTTAGGTCTAGTAGGTCTTAAATTAAACACACCTCTAAGAAATCTAACCACTTCAGGATGCATTCCAGCTTGAAAGCGATCAAATCTTAGTCCTAAAGCAGACAATGCACCTCTAGCTGTATTTATAGCACTGTAACCTAAGCCCTGATGAAATAGCTCTGTAAGGAATTCAATCACATGCACTATAGACGTTGAAACTGAATCTATCTGCCGTTCACAACAATATTGTAACCATCTCCTAATGTAGGTCTGGTACTGAGATTTAGTTCCAGATCGCCAAGACGACATGATGATCTTGGTTGCTTTCCTAGAAAATCCTCGGTGTCGGTACATTTCCCGGACACTCGACATGCTATCAGTACCATTTGCTTGATCAATGGATGAAGCTTGTTTTGATGTTGATGGTGTAGCAAATTCTTTCGTGACGGAAGAAGGATTGGTTTTTCTATTAACAATTTCATCAGAGCAGGGAACCATGTCTGCGTTGTCCTAGAGGAGCTTTCACAATGCAACTTGCCATATCTGTTGTTACTTTCTGTACACAGCGTCCCAATAAACTGAAAGGCGGAAAAACATAACAACATGAGAATTTTCCCCAATCAATTGTAAATGCATTTATGAACGTTGCATCTGGGTCAGGTTTCCATGAACAGAATACCGATACCTTTTTATTAAGGCGACTTGCAAACAAGTTAATATCAGGTTTGGCCCAATTGTCACAAATATCAAGGAAAATCTTATCATCAATTTCCCATTCTAAATTATCATTAAATTCTCGAGAAGGCCTGTCTGCTTCGTTTGTTCTGCCGGCTATGTGAGATGCAGAAACCCATGCATCATTTTTGACACACCATGTCCAAATCTGAACACTAACATCATTACATTCTTGGGACTTGCTACCCCCCATGTGGGTAATATAGCAGACAGCAGTGGTGTTGTCTGATAATACTTTAGTATGTTTGCCTATCAGTTGCTCAGAAAATGCTCTTAGGCTATAAAGAACTGCAAGTAATTCAAGTTCATTGATATGCTTTTTGGATTCTAACTCTGTCCATCTACCCCCTATTTTACATTTTTCAAGTACAGCACCCCAGCCTTGAAGGCTAGCATCAGTTTGCATTTCTAAATCTGGGTGGCCCCTATAAATTTTTCGAGTTTGGGTTTGAGCATTAACAATCAACCACTCAAGCTCTTGTTTCATACATGTGGTGATATGCATTCTAGCATCAAAGTTCCCTTTATTCAATTTAAGGGCATTATCTTTATTCTTTTCTAAGGATCGGTAATGCAATTTCCCATATTCTACAGCTGAGAATGTGGACACTAGAATGTCTATAACCTTGGCTACATGCCGTATAGTTGTTGTTTGCATTTTCTGTAAGTCTCGGCATTCAGTTTCTACCCTGTGTATTTTATCATTGGGGAGGTAAACGAGCATTTGCTCCGAATCAATAGTATTTCCAAGAAATTCTATTTTTTGTGTCGGTATAAAGACACATTTCTCTGAATTCAACTCAAAACTTAATCGAGAAAATAGTTCTCCCGATACCTGAACATTTTCTGAGCATTCAGACACTGAACGACCACACAACAAACTTTCATCTATAAAACCTGAATTTATGTACCCTAAGCTACGCAATTTAGCATACACAGGTTTTATTAATTTAGTAAACAACCTAGGACATGGTGCAAGCCCATTTGGGAAAGTGGTGAATTGATAGATTTCATTACTATACATGAATCTAAAATATTTCTGCTGTTCTGCAGCAATAGGTACACTATAGTATGCATGGCGCAAATCGATTGAAGCCATATATATACCCTTTGTAATCAGGCTTAAAGCTTTCCCGAATGTATCCATTTTAAAATGAACATATGGAATGAATGTGTTTAACTTTTTCAGATTTAGAATCATTCTATATTCACCATTTTTCTTTTTTGTTAGAAATATTGGAGACAAGAATTGGTCAATCTCCTGGGCCACCTTTTTGACCACACCGAGGTCTAATAACTTCTCAATTTCTTTCTCAATAAATCTCATTTCAGCTGAATTAAACCTACATGTATGATTGTCATTGCATTTCCTGGAATAAAACTCTGGCAAAAACTCAATATGACAATGTTGTACAATATCTAAAATATTATTATCAGAAGTAAATTTGCGCAATTCATCTATAAAGTATTTCAATCTACCACCAAATAAATTTATAGAGCTTACCCTAGGAATTAGTTCCGGGCTCTCCCTACTCCCCGTCTTGGGTAGTTTTTTGGATCTGCTGACGCACCAGAACCCCATGACATGGGCTGGTAATAACCTCGACCACGATAACCTGGTCTACCTCTGAATCTACCTCGAAAGCCTCTAAGTCCAGGTTTGGCACCACGAGCACGACTACGGTGAATTTTGTAACTTATTTTGGCACAATCCTCGATTTCCTTCGCCGTCTTTGACACATCATCACCAAAAAGTTCCTTGGTGAATGGCAAGGAGTGATTGCACATATGTGCATAGTCAGATTTAAGCTCAGGTTTGAGCAAGTCTCTCCTTAACATATAAATTTGTTTGTTTGAGTGCCCCATTAGGTCCAACACATCGTTACAATTGTTAATGCAATCTGATATAAATGGATTGCCCTTTTCATTCAACACCATGTCATTCACAGTTTTAGCGAGCGTTGTACCAGCTTTAATTATTGACGACTCGACATTCTGCAATTTTCTATCATTCGTCCTAGCAGTTTGAGAAATAGCTTCCCATATTAAACTGTTTGTCTTAACCACCACTAGCCCCTCACAATTGGCTGGCCTAGGATTGCATTCATCCTTTATAAGCTCAGAATAACGATCCTCGTCAATACCATTTCTGAATAATTCTGTGACATTTTGAGCCAGTACATCGTCAATATCATCACCACACACCTCTTGCATTTTAAATCGTTTAGCCATGTCATTGAACCTACTTTCACATGTTCGTTTATTATTATTTCCATCAACCCGATCACAGGCCAACACATTTTCACTCGTAGATGGAGCTGCTAAACCAATCTCATTTTGGTCACACAATTCTCCCTCCTCGAGGGGATAATCCTCAGAATACTGTTCAATATAATCAATCCTGTCTGAGACAGATTTCAAATTTCTGTCCTGTTCACTAATAGATCTCTGAATCTGTTGTAAAATGGAGAACATGGCCTGGTCACTCGACCCCTCACCTTGTTCATCACTTTTTGTTGTCTTACTCGTAGACGAACTGTCCGATTTACTGGTTTTCTTTTTAAGTGGGCCTTTGCCCCTGTCAGTAACCCTTTTTTCGGTTGTTTTTTCATTCGAACATCGTTCGGAAACACTTGTCGGATTTTTATCCGCCATATTGTCTATTTTCTTTCCACGAGGCTATGGTCGCGGAAACTTGTGACTATTTCAAATATAGTCTAATTTTGCGAAGAATCGCATTTACCGAACACCGTCCAGTAAAATGACACCAGATAACACTCTGGAATTAATTAAATCCACGTGATAAGCCTATAAACGGCTAAAATCGTAACCAAAAGACGATTTTACAAGTTCACGTCTTCTCTAATCGGCTTCCGGAGCACACTGATCGGCGCATGCGTAGTACTATCTCATTTTAGACGAATGTGTTTTGGACGAAATAGAATTAGGTGCGTACCCTTTTACTACCATAAAGTACAGATTCGTCATTTAAAAAGGCATGCAGACATTCTCTGTTCAGTATTGTT
The DNA here is from genome assembly GCA_963678985.1 of Spisula subtruncata. Lineage (NCBI taxonomy): Eukaryota > Metazoa > Mollusca > Bivalvia > Venerida > Mactridae > Spisula > Spisula subtruncata. The sequence continues at coordinate 23,534,522 of OY787662.1, read as the reverse complement.
TTAGTGGTTGAAATAGCGATATGTACTTATTCTTATGATATGTTCTTGACTCCAGAAATGTTTCAGTGACCAATATGGCATTTTTGGCTCTTCGATCAATTAAAATGTTTTTACTAAACCTTCTTAATGCTGCAGGGTAATGGAATTTGGAATTAGTTGTTTTTGAGTTGCAATTTTCCGTTCTATTGTTGTAAAATATTTACACCATCCATTTTCCTATTTTCTGTTTATCGATACCAATCTCCATTTATTATAAAATTATACATAGCGTAATTTGTTAAATCTGAAGGATTATGAATTTCGTTTCAACATGGCCTGTCGTATTGAATTACTTACATGCATGGATGTGATTGTAAATTGAATACGAGAGCTCCATTAAATCTCCACGTCCACCGTCTGCAGTCGACAAACAGATGGGATAATCTATTCAAGTGTTCAACTATTTAATATGAAATGTCATAAATGTCTCTTTTGTTGTATATACTGATTTGTTGCATCTTAAAACTTCTCACAACACAAGCAATGGCTTTGCAAATTCTAAAGTTAACATATTTGAATTTTTTCTGTCTTAACCACACCATTTACAGACTGTTTGTAACACAGTATTTACAATATCGGAGCACCTGGTGTTATGTGTAGACAATGATGATATTTACAAAGCATTGAAGTAGAACTTTCAAAATATTACGTATCAGCTAAAAAATCATTTCACATAGATTTCAAGCATTAAAATTTAATAAACGTATGTATCAGTATTATAAGATAAAAATGCTTATACTGAACATTAGCACCAAACTCACTACTATTGTTACAAAATATGACGAAAAAGCCTATGAAGAGACAGTGTATAATGACGAACAGATGGAATAACATTCATGGCTAATTATCATCTGTTATTTTCATGCATAAGAACACTAACCAATGCGATTTAGCCATACACCTATGGGACTTAGACATATATTATAACTGTACGCATTGTCACAATGAGGGAAGATCGTCAGTTGTAAACCGTTTCAACAAAAAGTCCAGACACACCACTGATCGCCGTCGCCACCATTACGGGTGTTCATAGAACTGCCACAGGCTAACGACAAATCAGGCTCCATGCTGCAGTGACCTAATGCATTGTATTAACCTTTGAATGATCCTTTACACAATTTCCGTTGACATTGATTATCACAACAGACACGCATTGATATCTTGTTAGAATTCACATAACTCTCACAAACATGGCTCATTTCCGTTGAATGATTTTATCAACTGTGTTTTTGGCGATTATTATTCTTAAAGTCTGGTCATTCAAATGTGTGACAAACGAATCCATGCATAAACGCCGTACACAAGCTCCTTAGACAAAACTGACATACAATTAGCGAAACCTATACTTAAAAGGGATTCATCATTTTATTTTGGTAACACATTTAGAACAACAATGCATATCAATACATTGTACCACAGCCGGATGCTCCTACCAACCAACAATAGACGACGAACTTTTAGCGCAATATCAGTTAGTGCGAATAATACCTTTTATAGTGATAATAAAAATAAAAATGACTCCTTGTTCTCTATTGTCATACAAACATGTACGTGTAAAACCTTATTCTGTTGTTAAATTCTATATAGTACGACAGAACTTGCAATGGACCGTGCAATGTCTTCTAGGGAGCGGTGGCCAAGAGGTAGAGCGCGCGCTTCGGGATCGAGAGGTCCCGGGTTCGATCCCCCTCTGGACCACTGGTCAATATCTCTGAGCAAGACCCACAGCTCCACTCCACCATGGTGTAAAATGGTACCTGTGAGGGCAGTGTCTATTCCTGGGCGCCGCAGATCGATGTTGGCTGCCACACCACAGGAGAGAAATAGTCTCCCCAGGGAGACACGAGTGTAGGTTTCCATATGTAGCCCAATGACCAGGGGAGTTAAAATGTCAAAGGGTGCTTGAGCGGCCTAACAGCTGAAAAGAGCCCTAGAAAATTGGTAACTTAACTTTTTCTTTTTTATACAAAATGTTCTTGTTGTCTAGACCATGCCACAACAGAATCCGAGTGATGCCATCTTGTCATCCTTGAGCAACTCTCACAATTCAAGATGGCGTCCAATATGGCCGCCAATAGTAGAATTGTCTATATAATTTGTTTATACAACTTATTTGAACATATATTGTCTCATCCGAAGTGCGTAATGTGAGTAAAAGAACCAGAAAGGATACCTCTGCGCTCTTTTAGCTACATTGTGCTCTTTGGGGAACTACGTCACGTTGCAAGCGTCTGGAAACGAAGCATTTCGTCTGATATGTTGACAAACAAATTAAGCTGTTAAAATTTGGTACATGCAGGTGAGTTTTCGATACAATTTGCGGGTAAACTATGAGTTTAAACTTATTTCATGTCACCTTTAATAATAATTTTTCTTTACACTTCATCTAAACGATGCTAAAACCTTAATTTTCCTAGTGTCACATGTTTTCGCGATGGCGACGTTTATGCTACGTTTATTTTGTATGTCCATGATAGTGTCGTTAACAGTCGATTATCTCTGAAATGATAAGGTCTATCAAATGCTATCAATAATTAAGTGATTTATCGTTCAATAATCCTGATCGACGTTTTAAAAACTATGGAAAGCCATTTGGGTATGAAGCATTATACACGAATATACAATTATGATATATAATCAAACAATCAATACACATGGCATTTTGTTTGCTTTTAGTATGATATATCACGATGGACGAATGCTTATTCAAAACCATACACGCGTGTCGTGGTGGCACAACAGATTATTTGACAATACCTGGATCTGAGAGAATTCAGACAATAATACAATGTAGCAAACTATATGATGATAATTTGGTAAATTCATTAGAAGAATGGATGAAAGCAGATTCTCAGCGACAATTTTATGTGCATAGGTATTGTGTGTCTACTTATTGCTCTAAAAGTCATCTCAAATGGCGTCTTAAAAGAACAAATGTAAGTAAAATTGGTATTCCATGTCCTGCAAAACGTCGAAGGCGATCTGTGACTCCTTCTTTTGATTTTCAAAAACACTGCTTATTTTGCGGTGAAGAGTATGACATCAAAAACGACAATAAAAACCAAAGAAGGTGGCGAAGGGCATATTTATGCAGAATCCTGGGTGGTTCGTACGATTTGAAGGCTGATATCTTGAAAGTGTGCAATGAAAGAAACGATAAATGGGCCAATCAAGTTCTTGTGCGTGTTGAGGGCGCAGTTAGTGATTTACATGCGGCGGATGGGAGGTACCACGTTGACTGCAAATCAAATTTTATGTCAAAGTTGAGCGTCCATACAGCAAATGCGTCAACATCTACATCAAGTAGTAAAGATGCTGACCTCGATATAGATGTTGAATATATCGCGAACTTGATTACACATGACAAGTCATGGATATGGAATTGAGCGGAACTATTTGAAAGATATTTAACTGAAACTAGCGGTGGACTCTCGAGAAGACGCTTGATGCAAAAACTAAGAGAACGGCTTAGTGACGACTTGATCATACTCTCTGCAAATGGTATAGCAAGTATTTTAGTTTTCAAAAGTGTTGCCCCTGATCTATTGAAACTAGTTGCTGATGTCGATGGCAGTGGAATTGATAATGCAATTGAGAAACTTTCAACAATTATTATTCAAGAGATAAAAACAATCCACGTTTCACGAAACCAGTACAATACTAGATTGACCGATGAGGGTATGCAAAGTTCAGTTAGTAACACTTTTCTTTCATTACTTTCCAAACTCTCAAATAAACTTGACCACACATTACAATCATATCTGATCGGTAGTATCATAACTTGTGCAGTGAACATCGTTCCAACCACATTACAAGTCAGTCTTGGGGTTTTGATGCGTAGTTCAAAGGCATTAGTTAACAATATGCACACTTTTGGTGTAACATGCAGTTACGACGAGGTTTTGAAATTTAAAACATCCGCAGCCCTAGCTGCCACTACGTCCTCGACATTACAAGGTATATTGGATGCTTCATGTGGTTTAGTTCAAACGGTAGTAGATGATTTTGACGCAGATATCTCGTCTCAAAACGGTAAAGTTTCTACGTATTCACTAGCTGTTTTTCTCACACAAACAAATACGAGAACGTCAGAAACAGACGAGCCTGACACTACAACATTTAAAAGAATCGAACGAGACAATATGACAGGGACAATCGACTACGATATTCCGATGAACGTTATAACGGTCCTTACAAATGTAGAAGGTACCGATGCCCCCAGTGAAAAAAACCGTCTTACCATTGAAGGTGTTAGCGGCTATGGTTATTTCCAGAACAAGGGCTCAGTCGAAAGATTCGATTTTTCTACGTGATGTTGTCACATCTGCGTGTCCCGAGTTTAATGGCTATAATACCCAACAATGTAGAGAGCAAGGCCATACTGTGAAGCCTGCGACAAAGGCAGTGTATCTGCCTTTAATAGATATGACTCCATCCGATCCGAACACTATTGTATTACGTCTTGGTGGTATGCACCTTTTGATGAGCTTTGTAGGTGCTTTCGGAACACTCATGGCTGACAGTGGACTTTCAACCATTTTGGAGTCTACTTTTGTCGGCGTCGCTAAGATGTTATCTGGAAATAAATTTCCTCAAAACGTTAAAGCATTACGTATCCTAACTGAAGAATTACTGCGTCCATTGCTTGAAGGGGTGATATTAATAAGGAAAACACATTAGAAGAAAGACTTAATAATGTAGCGAGGGAAAGCAGGACTTCAAAGTTATGGATCGATTGTGTTATTAAGGGGGTCTTATTAATAATGATGTATGTATGCGCTGAAAGGGAAGGTGATTGGTGTTTGCACTTGTCTGTAGTAAAATCAATGCTCCCATATTTCTTTACCACTGGACATGTAAACTATGCGCGCTGTGGATTATACTATCTGCGTTCTATGGATGCCTTACTAATACCTATCCAGAGCAGGTTTTGAAAAAGGAGCATGTTTTGAGACACGTGCCGGGCAAATGGAACGTTATTTGGTCCGATATGTACATTGAATCTACTTTTATGCGTTATGGCCACGGTGTCTCAGGAATTATTGGAATTACCTTAAAACCTGAAACCCTGAAAGTTTGGGCGTTGAGTCTAAATATATACAGCCAAATCGAACAGGATATTGAATCCCTGACAGATGAAGAGAGGTGTGATAACATAGGAATACACAAGGAGGAATCGAAAAGTTGTATAGCTTTGGATAAGAAAGATCGTGATGCGATTCAAGACAAAATTAATGAGTGCATTCATCCATTAAAACCCGTTGACCATCCTCAGGAGCTGATCAATGTCGTTTCTGGAAAGGTCGCACCACCTAATGTCAATGTAGACAATGCTTTCGAGCTTGGCTTAAACCAAATGATCAAGTTCGAAGATGGCTGGCCTCAATCATTTCACGAACCCATTCACCGATCTGTGACAACACAAACTGCTTCAAAAAAGTCAATAAAGATATGTGATGTTCGATCATTTGGTACAGAATTAATATACAGCAGAGTAATTGGTATTCAAGCTAGTTCTAGGGAAATTGATCTGAAACATGTTTTGTCATATGAATTATCACCAGTACCAACTGCTTTGTTTACAAACTCTGGTAATCTAAGAATCTCAAAAGCAAAGTCTCAACTTAAAAAGATATTACAGATTGAAACTTCTGCACGACATTCATCAAAACAAATTGTCATTGACGGATCAGCTATTCTGTACGTGATTCGTTGGCCATTAAATGGAACCGTTCAAGATTATGTTACCCAATTCAGAAAATACATTGAGCGGAAGTTAATCCAGCATAACGTTTACCTTGTATTCGATAGATATCGAGACTACAGTATTAAAAGTGAAACACGAGTATCGCGAGGAACAACGTCTTGTCGGATACACCAGATGGCAACAGTTATAAAGCTGCCACCACAGAATTGATCGGTATTGAATGTGCCAGAGAACAAGAAACAGTTAATTTCACTTATATGCGACGACTTATCAGCACACATATTATTCAAATGGAGTTCAGCACAAACGGGTCATACCTGGAGAAGATGGTGTACCCTTAGTAGTAAATAAGAACATTAAGATTAGACGTCGGGATTTGAGTACATCACATGAGGAAGCGGACAACATTCTAGCTCAGCAAATGGTACTAGTCGCAAATGAAACAGATGGTGGAATTGCCATTATATCGGACGATACTGACGTGTTTGTGTTAGTACTGTATCATTTAATGATGCATCGAATGTCCATCAGAGTTATAATGGAGTCAACAATACAAGACCGTGCAGTGATCGACATAAATGCTACAGTTGATGCATAAAAAGGCATCATACCTGACCTATTAGGAGCACACGCGCTGTCAGGATGTGATACAGTAGCATGTTGTTACGGTATAGGTAAAGGCACGGCTGTAAAAATCATGAAATCGGGCAAGTGCCTTCTCCCATCACTCGGTAATAAGACAGCTGCAATACAGGCTTTCGTAGGTGAAGCCACTAAATTTGTTGCTTCATGCTATGGGTTGGAGAACTATGAAACAATGTCTGATGTTAGGATTGCAGCATGGGCAAAAAAGGTAGGCAAATCACCGGCATCCTTCCCAAAACTTCAGACACTGCCACCAACTACAGAGTCATTTGTAGAGAATGTGAAACGCGCTCATTTCCAAGCGTGTGTTTGGAAACATGCAGTTGACTCCGATCCACCACGTATGAATCCATTGAACTACTGTTGGACAAAACACGACGAAACAAAATCACTTATACCAATTATGGTACCAATAGACATACAAATGGCTCCACAAGAAATCCTAAAACTGATTCGGTGTTCATGTGAAAGCCAGATGCCATGTTCTAGTATGAGATGTCGTTGTAACAACTCTAGGCTATCATGTACTGTATTTTGTGCTTGTCGTGAAGAGGATTTATGCTGCAATGAACAAAACAATTCAACCGATGAATAATTCCTATGTACAAGCTTGGGCTACTTAATGTGTTTGTTTAGCCTCATCTAATCATCATGTTATGTATAACCGATTTTAAATAAACCATAAACCTTTACTCATATACATGTATAATATATTATTTTATTACTAACTACATATTTTGTAACTCTACTACTGATAAAAGCAATACTAGTAACCGTTTCATGTTTAAAACGGTGTTTCAGAACAATAATGCTGACATTATTTGGTATTCGGTTATATCAGTAACGTAAATTACCTGTTACAATATTCTTATTTAAGTTATTTAATAACTTATCTTTAATATTTTGAATTAAATTCATGGTAAAAGATTTGAAAAAAAACATAATACAAAACGTTTCTCATACCCATACATATATCAAATTTTAACGTAAATATTTGTCAAAATATGTCATCATGTGGTCATAAGTTTACCTATATGACATACATCATTGAGCTATTATTGTCATGAATCATACGGCTTGGTCATCGACGAGTCTTTAGATAAGCCCTCAATTGTATGAAATATGCATAATACTGACCGTCAGAAACATTTTAGAAGTTTTTTAACAAAATAAGCTACATCACTTTTTTTACTTTACCACCTGTCCATATCGGTTACGTAATATACAACTAGCAAGATGTGTCATAATAAATATGTCTTAATATGTATACTAGATTGTGTGTGTTTTGTACCCTGTACTCTTTGGACCTTTTTAGATTGTTTAACTGATATTATTTCTATTGAAAATAAATAATATGTCTAAAATAGGCAGTTTTCGTTTTTGGCGGCCATCTTGTCCGCCATCTTGTTTTTACGGAATTGCTCAATGATGCCAGAGTGGCATCACTCTGATTCTTGATCAGCAATGTATAAAGTACATAAAAATGCAAAAACATTTTGTATAGAAGACATTGCACGGTTACCTTAAAATTTGCTGTTTGTCTGCCGGACTAATATGTACCATGTTATATTCAATGTTTAACTTTGAATATAGCAAGTCGGTAACTTATCCTGAAGAGATGACCTACATGTTGCACCTTATTCCACCAAGTCTCACTTAACTAGACACCTTATTGTTGAGCGGCTAGTCCAATTTCCAAATGCGAAACTAAATAAGCTTTATTCAGCTTCAAAATACAAAGTCAATAATACATGTATGCATAGTAACATCTTGGCGTTGATGAATTTAGTGCATGAAATGTCATAATTCATTTCACAGGAACTGCTCTTCTGTCAGTGAAAAGAAGTGCGTCGATACTGCTAGAGATAAATATTGACAGTTCCAATACAGCAGACATAAAATTACATCAGACGTGTTTACTACCGTGGAATATTTTTTCATACGGTTTCAACAATAAATGGCACGGAATACACTGCTTAAGCATAAATTAAAAGAAGAACGCATGTAGGAATGATGTGGGACAACAATATACGACCTGTTTGTGTTAAACACTATGAGAAGAGAATGGCAAGCAATTATATGTGATTCTTGCCAGATTTGACCCCGACATTCAGGTTTACCACACTGTCTCATCATAATGGAAATTGATTAGGTTATTTAAACATGTGTTATAGCCGACCAACATATTCTAAACGCACCTTTAAAGCAGTGGTTAGTGCCATGAATATAAACATTTGTAATCTCCATTATGCGGTACTTTTTGATGAAGATTGGATCGAAAAATGGCGTTGAAAAGACTTGTTTTGAGTAAATTTCAGATATTTTTTTTGTTTTCTCAAAATCTTGATTTGATACTTTGTAATCCACGGATATGTAATTTCCATTGTTCCTCATTGAACTTTAATTCGTCTCTGTCAAGTCTTCGAAACCGCTAAGTGTGCAAGTAATGACACTTATTAGAAGACTTACGTCTACACAAAGAAGTATTTTATCATTATAGATAAGAGAACATCTAAACGACCAGTCTGAATAAATAATGGAAACAATTTGTCTTGTATCACATCTGATAATTTATAATAGTATAAACTAAGAGTAGGACATACGTTACCATGAATTTTCAATTTGATATTCTCGCACACGGAGACAGTAATATTTGTGATATAACTGTGATTGATGTACGCATGTCTAGAGGAATCTCTATTTTAAGACTGATTTATTCGGTAAGAGATCCGAAATTATACAGGGAACTTTCAGTCCAAAGCCACAAAGACACCGCGATAGCGCCTTGCCAGAAAAAATAATTCACACAAAGAGAGAGCCATCCAAATCCCCAAAAATGTTAATTTTTCATTGCAGCACAAAACACTGCCATTGTTGCTTTGGATGTACGGAATGATAGAAACATATTCAACACTCTATATGAAAAGTAACATACATCGGTACAAAGTATACACCATATTGCAAATCAAAGGCATACTATCAAATACAAGGAAATGAACTACATACAATGACAAATACTCGCACTACTTAACTCTCCAAGAAAATTATCCGTCGAATAAAACACTTTCATTCTTCTAATTGTACTACATTTCTAAGGAAATATTCATACAATACTTCTCGCACCAATATATGCTTTTAACAGCATGTCATAAATTGAACTACTGTGGTAAAGGGATCTGTGATATCAATAATGCTTCAGATGGACTCGTACAAACCATATCCATCTTCAATTTGCGTTTGGGAGTTTTAAATCATTTTACTATTTGTTTTATCTTACCAATATTAAAACATTATTTTTTAATTTTCCACCTGGTGTGTTCCGTGCACTTTCCGACTATCGTTATTCTATTTTAAATAAAACACCAAAAATGCAGTTAAATTTACTTAAAATATTGTACGTTAGTTATTCACTTCGAATGTTTTTGGATTGTTTTGAGCATGTACATGCAGGATTTCGAATGCACACATACCGTTTTAGATGTTTGTAGATACTAGGTGTACATGGTTCATAGCAATGCACTGCGTGTGCATGTTGTTACGAACCCCCAGGAAGATAAAATTTAATTAATGGCTGGTAGACGGTACACTCTGGAAAGAAAACGCAAATCAATTTAAAGTTAAAGTTGCACGTAAATTAGGTTTTACAGTTCCACGCTTTTTCAGAATCTAATCTTAATACATGCACAACTCATTAAATATTGCGTGTTCTAATAACAAATAAGATAATTGTTTTGCCAATTTTGTGTCGTTTGTCTGTATTGATGATGAGTATGTAACGGAAGCAGGTGTGAAGTAAGGCACAATAAAAAGGAATGTTTACGGCTATAGTAAAATCCTAATCCGAGCGTATGTCCACATAATCGTTTAATTGTTAATAAACATGAGTCTGTTTGAAGTAATTTGAATTTAAGAAAGATGTTTCTTGTCTACAACATAGAATCAATGTGCCTTCTGATTATATATATCATTTAGACATAGGATGACGTCGTCTTGCAGATTCAATATAAGCAGACTGTTGGCAGTTTTCACAAATAGAAACCCTTTACCTGTACTGATATTATATCATATTAACCACTTTACAGACCAAAAACATTCACTTAACTCCTGCGTATTGCTACAGGCTTTAAATTATTTACGACATATTTACGTTATTTAATGTCGGAGACGTACATATTTGATGCAGGATAATATTTAAATAAATTTGGCTTCAGTTTAGGTTTTCCACACAAATACGGCATGACGACACTACAGAAATTACAAATTTATAACGAAGTCATTAATTGATAATTCTTAATCGAGCACAAGCATCAACCTGTTTGATATTTCAAATAATTTGTAAATAAAGCAGTATGTGATTCTACCAATCATCTAGCCGCTGAGTTCATAGTGCAGTACTAATTATAAACACATCCCTTGCTGTTAAATGTCACAAAGTGTTGATAACGAGAGTGGGAATTTCATATTGGAAAAAATACAATTAGAATGATAGCGTCGGGCTTCCTTTTAACTAAATGTCTTTATTTCATTATCAGGTCTCATAACATTTTGGTAAGTAATTTTCTTATATTGCTTTGTGTATTTGCTACAACCACCACAGGGGAAATTTGTTATTAGAACATACGAGGGGTGTATCATAAATAATGTAACTGCCCCGCGCACGCGCGCTGGGTACTGAATAAGGTAGAACCGTTAATTGTTTTCGAAAAAGCTATCTTTCATTGACAATATCCTAAAAGATTACCAAAATATGTCGGTATATAAAGCCATGGTATTACTCTAGCTAAGGTCCACTCACACCCACTGTGGTAAAATCAGTAATTAAGAGATAGACAAATCATGACGTTGTCCAGTTTGAATGACCTTTAAATCGTGTTTGCATCGTACGATTTTATTGAAACTAGCCATGTGTCTTGAGTAGTGTCTGATCCATACTATGCACTGTTTGCGCATGCAAAATCGAACGGGATATCCCGAATAAACAGCATGTTCTAAGAAAAACAAAATCAACCAAAAAACAACCCATTTTTGCAAAAAATACTTTTCAAAAAGACTAAATAAATATTGAGCATATAGGATTTTTTATTTATTTTATACATACATTTTTTGTATGTAGAAAGCTGAAAATATTTTCAACAACATTCTTAATTGCTACATACATTATTTGTTCATGCGACCACAGAATGTCACCTATGAAAAGCTACACGATAATTTTCATAGCTTAATTTTAACCATTATTTGCCCCATTGAGAATCTTTAATAAAGCAAATAAGTTTTCCTCGACTACATTAATAGTTTAAAATTGTTCATGCTGATAAAGCATATGTTGTATAAGATATTTTAAGTTTAACATATCACATGAAGCCTAAAATATAGCTTTATGCTACAATTAATGATACCTTTATTTAGGCATGTACAGTGGCCTTAACTGGGGTTTATAAAATGCACCATAACTACTTAATATTTGATCGAAAACCCTGAAAATTTGCCAACTAGCACTAGAAAGTTTACTTAACATATATCAATTTACAAAACTACAATAATTGACCGCAAATAAATTTTCAACTAAATTTGCATTATTTATGAAACACCCCTCGTATTAAGACAATTAAGTGGATAAATTCCCCATACATTCAAGATGTTACTGTATGGACGCAAAGGGAACAGTGATTATAGTATAATAAGTTTTATTATCAGTGTCCTGGGTCAAAATTCGTGGCAAACTAGACAATAATGGTAGATTGGCCAATGAAACTTTGTTCTCGTGATATCTACACTAAATATGTACCCATAGCTTGGATATTATAATCAATAACAAAGGATTAGGTCCCCAACAAATAAACAACAAAATGTGTCATTAATCATGACTTCAACTCATATTTTGTCTGGGTATATCAATGAAAGAGCATATTACTATTAACACAATTTCATAGTATACTGGTAACCTTAATTAACCGCGGCTCTAATCCGATGCAGTAGTATCGATTATTATAGAAAGTAACGTGATTATTTATTTATTTATTGACCAACTTGTGAAGATAATTCAGCTGTGCGACCGGAGCGAACGATCTTTTTCTTGATGTTCAGAGCTTAAGGATAGTGGATGACATCTTCTAACGCTATATCAAGTATTATTTAATGAATGCAATTCGTGCATGCCAACAGTATATTTCGTTTCTGCTTTCACTATTGATATATGTTTATGAATAGCACTTGGGAATGTTGTTCTAAAATAATAAACGATAAAAAGGATGGAATTCTAGACAGAATACTTTAACAGAAAGGTGGGCGTTCTCAAATAACAATGTCATGTACGGGCTAGAATTCCACTATAACCACTAGGTCAGTTTCCATACCCAAGACAAACGTCTAGTTGACAAGGTATTTTGTACACGTATAAACCGATCCATTATCTAACGAATTTAATCGAGTAATCATATACAATTTTAGAGTATTGGCTTGACGATTTCAAAAAGTAAAATACCCCAGTTTCCATGACATCTTTTATAATTATTCGTAAAACGTCGGAAAATGTAATTCGCTACCATTGCGCGACGTCATGACTTTTTTCTCGACATCGCATCGATTTATATGAATGTAAATTGAATGAAATATTTAACACGGAGCGAGAACACTGTCAATTTTTGTTGTAGCGCAGCGCCGTATCACGATACTTTTATAACGCCGCTGGCCTGACGTAATAACAATGTTATGCAACAATTTCACATCGATTTTTGGTCAACATTTTGCGGTCAAAGCCCTTGAGTTTTTTACGTCTATCGATAGAGAAACTTTTCGGCAGGGTTTTTAAATAATGCAATTATAGGTTCACCTCGAAAATGTTGCATAAATTTGTTATAACGTCATGCCAGTGGCGTTATAAAAGTAGCGTAAAACGGCGCTCCGCCGCAACAAAAATGGACAGCGTTCTCGCTTCGAATTATATATTTTATTTTATTTATTTGCATGTGAAAGGCCGTGAGCGGGGCTTTCAAGCGATTATTTTTATAGAATAATCGAACAGTGTATATATCCGACGCTTCACAAAATGTTTAAACACGCTTACGTCACAGTGCACTAGTGAGACGTTAAATAAGTATAATATTGCGTGTATTGATTTTTAAAAAAAAACATCTTCAGAAACTAGACATTTTTTAGATTTAGCCTTAAAAATTTCAGATAAATCTAAGCGATGTCGAAAAAAAATCATGACGTCATGAGTTAGACATATGAACTATTTATCCATATCTATAAACTATTTATGCTTGTGTGTCAGTTTATCTTACAAAATAGTACTTAAAGTAATAGTAAAGCAGAATATAATTCATGAGGACTTTTTTATTCAAGCAAATGTCCGGTTAAATTATTATAAAACATAATGTACAGGGTGTTAAAAAAGTTCGTAGACATTTTTATTTTATCTGTCATTTTATTTTTAAATAACATTTTCACATTTTTCTGACATATAAGTAACTACAATGACCTCCTTTGTTTATTTTAATCTTATTTAAGTCTATCTGACATGTGATATATGAGATATGCAAGGGTTTAATAAACCCTCGTGACGACGCAAAATGTGGAAGACGTCAGAAGACGTCACAGTTATAGGTACTCGATCTTTGCAAATCGGAGAGTCCATTATATTTATGAGGTTTTCAATTTAATTTCGGTCGAGTGATTTGCCTGGTCTTCCTTCTTTTGGTATAAGGTGGTAAACAGTATCACAAATGTATTACCGGGTACGGGTAGGGGTACGCAATAGGCACCATTCTGCACAAAATCAGTCCAATGATGGTACCGGATGAGACGCATGTTTTAATATCATTATGGTAACCTCTTCTGGCCAGGGAAGTGTTGGCGGTATTTCGAAAGTATTAGTCCTCACTATAGTCAGATGTAACGATTTTACCAACAGAAATGAAATTGAACTTTTTGAGGTCACATATGACATTTGCTCACCAAAACCAGCGTGTTGAACTTTTATTGGCGTGGATCACTTATGGAAAGTTATCTTCCAAAGATTCCCATACTGAATAGTTTTGTTTGTTCAGCTCATGGAACAAATATTTAATACACTTACCTAAGAAGACAATTTTCGTCCAGTCATTTTCAAAAAGGTTCTTATATCTTCGAGCAAAACGCAGTTTTTCCTTATACTATCTCACAGTCAGATACGGGTGGGTGGGGTATTTATGAAAATACCATTTTTGTGTCTTTGTGAAGGTAAATTCATCGAATAACATGACTTAATTCGTTTCTAGCAATTGACATTAAGCCCTGGTGGAGAAATTCATAATTTTTCAACAACACCACCTTTCGATAAAACTGCGTGTGTAATTGCTGTTTACAAAATTACCAAGGATGATGTCATGACGTCACGTGCAAATATTCTTGCAGACGATATCATTTAATTCACACAACATCAAGATAAAGTATAGTTCTACATTCTTACCAATTTTTAAAAATTGTATGTTGAATGGTTTTGGATTTATTGAACAAAATCAAGTGTCTACGAACTTTTTTAACACCCTGTATTGTATTAAATTTTTATTTGTACAGAAAATCATTTAATTACCAGATATTTCAAATCATTTTAATTACTGTAACGAAATAACAGGGTTTATAAAGGAGCTAAGATTAAATTTTTTGGTAATATTCGCAGCGCTTTAAGAATTCATTTGTCTGTCTGCTTAACACCATTTTAATACGATTTGCATCTACGTATAGGTAAATTAATTATGTACGTATGACTGTACTTAAAGTTCTAGCCTGTATTGTTAACATAGTTTGAGAATGATGTTTATTAAAAGGTGTTTCTTAAAACAGCGTTTTGATTTAAATTCACGTGCGAATGTTGTTCGCACTATTTCTTATTTTACAACGCTATGATTAATGTTTTAATACTTCCCTCACAGTATTCGAAGACTGTTTGCAAAATAATCGCGTGATTTATCGAAAATCAAAATTCTAAGAAAATGTCAAACCTGAATATAATTAATGCGTGTGCATTATGAAATATGTTCTTATTCTTATTTATGTAGTATGTCTGGTTTACTAAACAAGCGATTCTCTTTCATCGTCGCATTATTTACATTTATTTGACATAGTGTTGCTACTGCCTCCAGAGATTGTCACGTTCTGTGAGTACCCTTGTCTCAGCAGGTGAATTATCTCACTTCTCCTCCTGAAGCATGACAATTTTAAATTCGGTATTGTCATGTTGACTGTTACAAGGGCAATTATTTCTCAAAATTGATAAATCGTGTTATAGTAGTATTATAATTAGGCCTGTTCAATTTAGAATGGATGTCGAGGGGATAAATACGGTGGGCTGATGCATGTATAGTAGACTTTTTAAAAGTAGGTTCGGAGATGGCCTTTGCAAAATGCGTTACTAATGCAGTCAGTGTACACTTCTGAAACAGTGTTTCCTTCAAGGTCCTTTTGATTGGTTTCACTTAAAAAGCCTTTTTTTCCTTCCGAACTCCAATTTTGTTCATAAATGAAATCTCGCCTATTTTCAACAACGCTTTTATCAACTGACCTTTCACGTAATTTACTAATGTCAAAGCTGTACTAGAGACAGTTAATTTTAATACACAAAACAATTGGAAGGAATATACCTTTGTGGTACGTAGCTGCATCCCATAGATTAGTAATCTTCAGTTTTAATGAAGACGGCTTGGAATAAAAAGTCCACCTCTTGGAAAATCAATGTTTTAGCAAAAATAATTAATTTCTATCAACTTGTTATTTATGTGACTAAACATTATGTAAAACAATTTATTGTATTGTTTTTGTATAATTATGTTGTTTTGAAAAAGTGTTAACAATGATTTATGAACTTGATAATACAAACAAAAGTTTTGTGATAGAAATGTAAAAATTCTAAATTTAAACATGATACATGTATTTGGCTATTTAAATATATAATGTTGCACATTTAACTGTCATTAACAAACATTAATAGTTTTGGTACTGATCTGGAAGCAACCCATTTGCATAGTATAGGGTTACTATACTAAAATGTTTGGAATTTCACCAATACGACAAGGTTGTGTTTATAAAAAATATTTTTTAAAGCCAGTCGTTTTTTCTATTATTGTCATGTTTTTAATAAAAAAATATTTTGAGTTTATGAGCAGTTCTCCAGGAAAACCGAGCTTAATGACATTATATTGTTGCACTCCTCGACGTTGCGGTTACTCCAGTATACTGTACGCGCTGAGCGCACTAACCGATATAACAGTATATCGTATGACTTGGTCTGAGTTACAAGACCCTGTGTTTAGTGTGTGTAGATCTACTAACGGATGTTAGTCTCCAGTACTACTTTATTGTGGTTACTAAACCCTGTGGTTAGTCTGTGTAGATATACTAACGGATGTTGGTGTACCACTATATCTACGCTCGATTTGTGCTATTGGACCCTGCTACACGCCTGTACAATATTGGTAGCGACTTAGGCCAGAGCGTTATCAATTAGGCGTCCAGCACAGCATATACTATATACCTGTACCACCAACAGACGGACAATAGTGATCACAATATCACCTGACGATCTCTGTCGGGTTACCTGGGGACAATAGATCTACCAACAAACTACTGAACAAACACCAGTTTTAGATTTAACGTTCATGAATTTAATAAATACAATGAGCATCACATTTACTTGATCTATGATAAAATACATGTACAATATACTGTATGTCAGCAAAATGTGCGGTGACGTCGCAAAATAACTAGAAAACAGATCTAGGATCTATTCCAAAAATACGCGAGTCGACCGAAGCTGTCTATTTCCCTAACAAATAAATAGTTAAGTGAATAAATAAATACCCTTAATAGTTAACATGAAATTGGGTATAAAGATGAAAGTACAGTTATTAAAATATGTTACTTAATGAAAACAGATAGATCTGGGAGTTAAAAGTTAAACCTACGAGAAAAGTCTATTCTACGGTAAAAATCGCCAAAAGTATGGGTCTCAGAATTTGGAGTGGTGAATGCTCCAGTGCACAGTCTGGACGGGGTTTATATACGATCACTGCCCTGTGCACTGTGCACAGTGTGCACCACAAGTAAAACTGTGCAATTCACACCGTGCGACGGTGAAATTCACGAAAATAACGCTCCACATAAACTTTGGTGCAGCGACGTGAATTCACCATGCACAATGTGAACACTGTGAAAACAAGTGTCCGTGGCTAAAACTCGAGTCTATTACAATAAATATAGTCTAAGACAATAAATACGCATCTTGCAAACAATAATAACCTCAAGGTTGCGCTTCCTATAACTTAAATTATACATATTAGTTAAAAATGCAGTAGCTTCAGCGCTTTGAATCAACTATTCACTTCCACAGTTGCTAGGCGACTATTCACCAAGAAAATCAATATGGCGGATAATAAACTGTCAACAAATATTCGACACAATGATTTACAAAAATACATGACTGACAGCTAAAATCAGAGTCCCTAACATCAGTAAGTAACAACGATAATTAGTTCTAAGATGATTTAACACATACACAGTGATTTAAAAGTAAAAATGCATGAAATAAATAAGGTGGAGTCGCAAAAACTGGTTACGCACAGACAAGTTCTCAGACATAAATAAAGCATTCGACTTGGACTTAAATAGATACTAAGGATCTATACTGGGACAATGGACACTGTATGGTAGCTGAAATGCTAGACTTAGAAATAACATGAAACAGAGTTTAATTATCTCAAGGCATAATTAAATAACATACAGACAGGTGCTAGCCTGTGCATCACAATATAATATAGGGTTTGAAATGGCTTGCAAAGTGAAATAACATGTAGACGTATTGATTTAACTTGACGTACTTTTATTAATTGAATCATATCCTCGTAATATTCACCTTTTAAAACAGTTTCAAATAATTTAAAGTTAAAGTCAAATTAATTGGTGACACATCTAAAAATGTACCCATTGTGGGACAATTGGATTATGGGTTCATTAGTCTGCTAATTCTATTGGAATAAGTGACATGTTGCTTTACATGTATTCATATTAGAACCAGTCTCTTATATTACCTGTCGTTGTTGTGCTACTAGTCAAAAAAGGAATAGTTGATGTTAAAAGTGAGTCATGTATCTTGTTTGTGTTTGCCACAAACCTGTAAGCCAGACGTTTAAATCGGAGAAATACCCGCAGTGCTTTATACAATACTTGCGTATCTTTAGATTCCAATACTGCTTTAGGTAAAAATATACAGGTCATAGAGACTCACCAGACGAAAGTTAATAGGGTTGTGCATGTATAGTCGCAATGATATAGATTTCCATCGTTGTGCATTGAAAAGTATTATTAGACGTCTAAGGCAAGCTGTCCGAATCGCAGGACATAAATGGGTCTATAAAGTATGGTATTTTATGAACATCATTTATATCATCTATTGCCGTCAACTATAAAGTATATTATTGTATTTTTACAAGTCGTATATAGACTAACCAGACGAAGGTACAGAGGTTTGTATATGTAAGGTCACCAGCAACAATGGTTTCGTATAGTTGTGCAATGCAAAGAATTATTAGACGTCTAAGGCAAACTGTGCGAGTCGCTGGACATACAATAGTATGGTAATGTGCTAATACCATTTATTTTGTCTATTGTCGTCACATGTAGATACGTTCGTGTATTATGGCTCTATAGGAATGTTTTTACAGGATGTGTTCAACTGACATCAGGCGATTTGGTATACTGTATATAACTACATTTAAGGTGATCAATATAACAGCTGTTATTGTTCAGTATTCCTGGGCAATGTGAGGACGAAAGACGGAACGAAAAGCGTCGACATTGCGAGCTATTTCATAACCATTAGGCTCGCTGGATTTAATGTAATTTCATTTGTCTGCTAACTAAGCAAGATGGCGAGAATAAAATATCCGTATATATTAGTTTGTGATTATGGTTTGATAGGACGTACGCGACAGATGGATACATTGTCGTTGATTTATTCAACTTACTTGTATAAATGTATTGTTAAAAAAGTTTAACATACGAGTATATGGTCAATGTCTTATTTAAGCATGAGAAGGGGCGACTAAACTATTTAAATAACCAGACGTTTTTCCGATTATGATTATAGTAAATATTTATATATTTTCAAACCCGCGAATCAGCTCCATAAATAGTGACCAGTGCATGGTCCCGCATGTTAGAAATTGAGACGGGTATATGACCTGATCGTTAATGTCAATTATGCAACGCATAAGAAAACCTATTTTAGACTATGACATTTGTTATTTGATCTCAGACAAAGGCATCTGTCAAAGTGATCTTCTAAAGTAATTGAACTTTTCGTACCAACTTCGCGATGTATCGAAAAAGAAATAGTTCAAATGATTTTGTCCAGTGTACTACTATTTGCTTTACGGTAAATGTTCAATGTTGATGCTCATGTGAAGTTGAGCTCTTCATAGGAATCATTTCTTGTACGCATTTTTTAAGTACAATGTCTATTGCGTCTAAGGCATTTACAGCATTTAACATAGTCAACATATCAAATGACTAACATATGGAGGTAGACAAAATTGTTAGCCCACAATAAACGATGGTACACTTCAGTTGCATGACATACCATGTCATGGACATAACCCTGAACTGTTGCTCCTATAGCCAGTATGACATTTATGATTAATTCTAACACTGTCTATTTTTAGCTTCGTGTAAACGTATAGGACTGTACCGTGGTTAAATTTCCGGTAAATCACAGTTTTTGCCGTACTACTTTTTGGCTGTTGAATTACCTCCCACTTTTAAATAACGCTTTTTATGAATGGAATTTACGTCTTGTATATCACATGACGTCATGGATTGTATGACGTTCATTTGGCATCGTCGTTATTGTGACGTTGTGCGAACATTAAAATTTTATTTGCGTAGCGTTTTTTCTAAATTATTTAATTTTATTTTATGCTTACCGGTGGTTTACGGTGGAATAACGGTGGATTATTCACCGATAATTTCACTGTTCATAATTTCACAGTTCATAATTTCACGGCAAACGGGCTCTTTTTTAAAAATCAAATTTCCTCGCCGTCAAAAATAAAATAATAAGCATTTTCACTTGCTCTCTTAATCTTTAACAAATAACACAACATTATATATACATAAATGTAAAACAAATGGACGAAATTGAAGCCATTGCAGAAGAACTATTTGATTGCAACTCGACGCGTGCATGGCGGGAAAACGACGTCACGCAAAACATTTCAGGCATATAGTGGAGTATTTCCATCATTTAAGCTATTTGAAGCATGAAATAAATAGAATATTAGTATTTTACCGTGTATGATCGTTTGATAATTCACCTCGTGAGCAGCTGACTTATATTTTCACTCGTGGCTACGCCACTCGTGAAAATATTACATCAGCAGCTCACTCGGTGAATTATCAGCCGATCATACACGGAAAAAGACAAATATCCTCTATATATCCGTATTATTGCAACAGCAATTGCATTTATCGATTCATTTTAGTTTGTATGATATACATAGTTTGGAATGAGCTCTAGTTTAGAATCTGTTTAAATGAAATGAGCAAAAAACGATATTCCAGGGGTGGAGGTTTCATACTTTAAACAGCGGAAGTTGTCTATAGCAACACGACAAACAACGCATCACTCTGCAATAAAAATGAGTCCATATGAAATTGCGCATATTACACGTGTTAGAATGCAATAAGATCTTAGTTTTCCGTGATACACCGGCCAATATATCACAATTTGTCGTTCACATGCATAGTTATTAATCACTCAGGCCTACGGCCTTCGTGATTAATTCCTACGCATATGAACTCAAAACCGTGATATATTGGCCGGTATATCACGGAAAACTAAGATCTTTTTCCTAACTTTATAGTTATAAATACCCTATTATTTATGTACATTTCTTACCTGACAAAATGACAAATGCAATTTCGTAACAACCAGTCAATAAATTGTTTATAAGGTACTCGAGTTTGTTATCTTGAAAATATCTATCAACATTCTATGACTTGATAATTGCAGGCGACGAGCAACGGCTGTTAAACGATGATTAAATTATTATATTTGCAAGACAGCGCATGTCCCCCATTGATGTACATGTATTGGAAATAAACGACCATATAACAAATAAGCGCACCGTTAGCTAGCCGTAAAACTCCCTTGAACTTTTATTGACTGTCCAAAGGCTCTCGATCGCTGTATGATAGTAATTTATATTGTGCATATTTTTCTTTGTACATTTCTTGAGGAATTGACTTTTCAAGGATGTTCTATTTGACTTACTATTTATGTTCAAGCGAACACCCTTATCGTTGACAAACTTAAGCTGTATCCACTCTACCTAATTTGTTGGGCTCTCTCTTCTTGTCTAGTGT
The DNA here is from genome assembly GCA_963678985.1 of Spisula subtruncata. Lineage (NCBI taxonomy): Eukaryota > Metazoa > Mollusca > Bivalvia > Venerida > Mactridae > Spisula > Spisula subtruncata. The sequence continues at coordinate 23,512,735 of OY787662.1, read as the reverse complement.
ATTAGCACTTGCTTTCTCCATTGGTTGGAAGGGACTTCCAAACGTAATATTTGGTTCCAATAGTGATTACTTAACTGACCTTAATTTGATTATCGTAATCGGTTGAAGATTGTTTGCGTGTCGTACAGACGTAAGCCAACGTCATAGATTATGTTAACGACATAACGTCAAATTGTCAATGGCATCAAAATTGTGGTCTGCATAGAGTGCATACTCGTTTTTTTTCTAAGATTTGACACAGCTACCTAGGTTTTGACACAAAATGACCCAGTTTGAATATTGACCTATATATCAGTAACACTGACATTCTGACTACGTTGTATGAAAAATAGGATAAATACTGGAATCTCTTGAGTGGACACAATGTTTTTGCTAGGATTTGACCTAGTTATCTATTTCTAGATGTGAAATGACCCAGATTCACACATAGTTTACATTCCATAAATACAATGTTGGTACTTAACATTTTGCTAAATTTCATGAAAATTAGATCAAAACTGTGACCTGTAGAAAGAACACAAGACTTTTAGGTTTGTATTAACATTTGACTCAGCGACCTACTTTTCAATCCGGTATGATCCAGTTTCAAACTGAAACTTTATTTCTGACCAAGTTGATTTACAACAAGACTGTTACATGGGCGGTATACTACTTGTTTAAGATACATGATTGGTTTAAAGTATTCTGATATGATTATTCGCATCGAATATTCACTTTCCATGTGGGTTACTTTATCACTTGTCGCTGAACCTCATTCTGCATGGTTCTATTGACTTTATAACAATCATTTCATCGTCTATTTAAATTTAAATTTGTATGTGCGTTACAACAAGATATGTATGAATTGATAGCGACCTTAAGTGTGTCTGCTGGACATTTCTTTTTGTGCAATATCGGTAAATAGTTCATACAGAAGAAATACTCTGTATCGTTAAATAGTACGTATTGATCAACACTTGTCTTTTTCTCCGGAATGGTAGGAAATCGTCAGGACATATTTCATCATCATTGCGTATGTAATGCTCGTGTGTCCTGAACATCATTATAGTTAATGTCATCAGGAATATATCTCCCTACTTATATGAGTTCATTATGTATTTCAAGAGACATTTCTTCCCTGACGGAATCATATCGTTGATTTATCCCAATGAAGAGCCAAGTCAGAGTTTACTGATTTGGAATGTTGGTACATTACAACATGCAACCAAATACTTTAAGTATATACACAATCGCTTCTGCCTGTGCTTTCGCGTTAACAGTGTAGTCAGGACGGTTACAGTGTTGAATGTCAACACATTTCCAATCTACTCTATATCTATTATCAATACGATAAAAGTTGCCATGTTAGAACTTTTATCGTAATGAAACATAAACTTACGGTAAATGACGCAGCAACTTTTACAGCCTCATTAGTGAATATATAGTGAATATAAACGCACATGATATTCATCTATAAACGATGTAAGGGTTGAGCTGGCGCCTGTAATATAAATACAGCAGTATAATAGCGAAGCTGGCAAAAAGGTAACGCGTGTGAGAAAATTCACATCAAAATGTCATCCACATTCAGGCTTAAAATTGTGTGTGAAATCGTTTAGATAATTACGACTATCAATGTTGTTTCGTATCGTTGTCGTCTAGATGAGCTTGAAACCCGAACTAGTCCGATCAAATACTGCGGCACTAAAACAGTTGACCAACGTACCTGCCACTGAAAGCTTAACCGTTATTTACCAGTATTTGAGCTTTTATTGAAGCGTGGCCGAAGGCTACTATTTCGGACCTTTATTTCCAGGCATTTAACCGACTATTTTTCTTCACTAAGGCATTCATTCCTTAAGCGAGTCTTAGAGGTACACAGAGGTAAGAAGTAACTGTGAATTAAGTGAAACGGATATCATGAAAATTAGCGACGGAAAGGAGGTTTATTTAATGATTTTAGTACTCGTTACTGTAAACGAGGAAAGTTACGTAGTTATACAATGCACCTTCGATGACTGAAATCCTACGTAATTATCATCTCGTTCTCGATTCGTACTCTATTTAAAATGATAATAATGTAAACCTATTTTTAAATGATTCAGATCACCCCAAGGTCAGTATCTCATTTGCTACTGTGATGTTCATGACTAAATTATGAGATTACGCACTATTTAGTCCGCTTCATCCATGGCCCCCGGGTATGGGTCAGGCTTTTTACTTTTGGTTTGTCAACCCATCCTTCCACGGCTCTGGGGACAGCTAATGGTAAAGTTATTGTAAACTATCTGGTAATTCCTCGGCCCCTCACAACTAAATATTGTCCACGTGGTATTGGTTCGGAAAAAATCCCAACATTTACCCGGCAGTGCAGAGGAAGGCACAATATATATGGCTCAGAGAGACAGTCATAGTACAATGGCATCGGGTTTATCCCTGCCTAATTGGCCAATTACATGAAAAGCAAAAATCAGAAATTCGCATTATAGGCCGTGCCTTAGTTCATATTATAATTTAGCAGTATCTTCACTTGTCCTGGATTGTCAAGGAAACGGTCGGATTCATGTTGCATTACGGAATAACAATTCGTTGTGGGAAACATGGTATGTCCGGTTGTTACCATTGTCAGTAGTATTAAAGACAATGTTTTCGTAATTCGTAGGAAGCATTAATGTAGCTGTCGCTATCGAACTGCTAATCTGTCTTGCATTTGCTATTTTATTATCCTTCGACTTTGATATGGAAGCGCGTTGCTTTGGCGATCGGTAAATGACACTATCAGTCTATCGATCAGAAACCGACACTAACTCGAAACTTATCCTGATTCATTTTAACTAAATGGTTTACATGTAATTACTCAAGAATGGTTGGAATTAACTATTCGCACTAAACATGAAGGTTAGACATTATCGGTAGATGACCCTTATTGAATGTGAGGCCAGTACATTTAGATCGTCCTGGCTTTTAACATTTATGGCTTCTTGGCTCTCATGAGGCATTAATGTTTTAAAAGAGTTATTGTTTAATTGATAACATTTACACGGACTTCAAAATAGTTTACAATTTGTTTATTGTTATTGTAAAATATTGTCACACATGAAAGACTGTGCATATTTCCAACCAACAAAATATTGGAAACTTCGCTGCATCGGTGATATTCAAGAGATTGTTATTTGATTTTGCTTTGATCAGGCTACTGTCATATACTATCTAAATACAACGCGTCGAACATCAAATAAAATATATTGTTGACACATGTTTCAATAATTTGTATTTACTTAATCACTGTTCGAATATCGAGTAGGATATCGTCGCTGCACACAACGAGATGCTATAAAATACAGGTTTTGGTTGTTTGGATATCAAACACGTTCAAAATGGAATCGTTTGAGGACTGGTTTAGTGGCAATTTCTGTTTTAATGAAACTTTAAATGATACGTTCATACAAGCAATGCTCGAGACTCATTTTTTGGAAAAGTATGATTAGTTATTCTTTATGTACCCGTGTTTCTAGCTAGTTTGATTTTAAACAGATTATTAACTACGATAATTTTGGCAATGAGGAGATTTCGAAGTATAACGAACACGTTTTTGTGTAATATGTCAAAAGCTGATTATTCAGATAATACACCGTTGTTTTGTCTAAGATATCAACCAGCTGAGTGAGGGTCAGGTGGACAATGATGTTCTTTGGGCAGATGTTAAGTTTAGTGGAGAGCCCATGGTAACCCTGGTTCCCGTTACATCGGACGAGGTGAAAAAGACCATCACACGTGCAGCTACAAAGTCTTGCGAACTGGACCCAATTCCAACGTTCCTGTTGAAGCCGTGTCTTGATGGTCTCCTTCCAATCATCACTGCTATAATCAACCAATCTTTGTTGAAATCGGACGTTCCCACCCAATTTAAGCAGGCAATTGTACGACCACTTTTAAAAAAACCTGGTCTAGATCAGGATGTGTTTAAAAACTATAGACCAGTATCCAACCTCCCTTTTCTGTCTAAAGTACTTGAAAAGGTTGTAGCTAAACAGCTAGAGTGTCACCTGGATGCTAACAGATTACATGATGATCTACAGTCTGCCTACCGTGAACGACATTCCACAGAGACGGCACTTCTTCGAGTACATCATGATATAGCAGCTGCACTTGACAACAACTCCTGTGTGGTTCTGATAATGCTGGACTTGTCGGCTGCCTTTGATGTCATCGACCATCCTATCCTTCTGAAACGCTTGGAACATTCATATGGAATATCTGGCTCTGCCCTGCTGTGGTTTCACTCTTATGTGATCAATAGATCTCAACGTGTTGCAGTTCGGTCTGCTGTCTCTGATGAAACCTCTCTACATTTTGGTGTCCCACAGGGTTCGGTCCTGGGACCGAGAAAGTACTGTATGTTTTCAAAACCAATAGGCGATATATGTACTAACCATAACATGTTACACCACGGGTATGCTGACGACACTCAATGCTACCTTGTCATCAAGTCGAAAGACAATTGGTCCAGTGTAGTTCCTCAACTTGAAGCCTGTCTGTCAGACATCAGTTCATGGATGCGTTTGAACATGCTAAAGATAAACCAGGATAAAACAGAACTCATCATCTTTGCACCGAAACATCATGGCAAGGATCTTTCTGAATGCAAACTACAATTCGATGGAACAATTGTGCATGAATCAGCATTTGTGAAAAATTTAGGTGCCTTCTTTGATAAAACTCTAACCATGGACAAACAAGCTAATGCAATATCCAAATCTTGTTTTTTTCATCTGCGTAACATCGGACGGATTAGACCATTCATCACCGTAAATGCTTGTAAAACACTTGTGAACTCTCTTGTGACTTCTCGACTGGACTATGCAAATGTTTTGTTATCTGGTGCCAACAGCAAGGTGATAAGTAAACTGCAACGCATCCAGAATACTGCAGCTTGTTTGATCACACAAACAAAAAAGCGTGAACACATAACTCCAACACTCCATACACTACACTGGCTTCCTGTTCCATATAGAGTACAGTACAAGATCATTCTATACGCTTTTAAAATCCGATATGACCAAGCTCCTGTCTACATGAATGAGTTGACTAGAGAATACCAGCCAACCAGGTCTTTAAGATCAGACACTGCTATGCTTTTAAACATTCCTAAAGTAAGAACCAAGAATTACGGTGAAAGGCGGTTCGACAAATGTGCTGCCACCTTATGGAACAGTCTTCCTGTGGAAATCAGGCGCATTGACTCTCTGACAGTCTTCAAAAAGACTTTAAAAACACATCTATTTAAAAGTGCATATCAGTGAATCAAGTGAAATTGTTTTAGACTTTTAATGAACTGTCAACTGGCTGACTTTCGCGTGTTAAGCGCTTTAGAGACTTGTTATATAAAGCGCTATATAAATATTTTCAACTATTCAACTATAATACGCTTGGTTTCTACAGTAACCCAGCAATCCGAGTCGCGGCAGGTCATTCACTTTTATGTCAATTTTCTTCTACATGTGGAAAAGTTTACGGCTCTTAAGAATGTTCGATTGGTTTGGATCCCGTGATCAGAATTGGTTCTTCACGAACGATAAAGAAATCTATTCTGACACGAATTGTGATAAAAACACTAGGTTACCGAATTCTTGTTCCGAGTATTCAGCTCTATTTGTAGTGTGTGAGAATTTTTTTAATAACATTGACATAAGTAAATTTGTTCAAAATTGGTATTTCTACTTGACCTAAATAATAAATTATCCAATATAATTGGAATAGAAATTGTTGCAAATGGACTGCATATCAAAAATGGTATTTTTCATTTTGGTATGGCTCTTATAGCATTCAAACTTCAGATTTAATGCAGCAATTTGGCACCATGGTAAAATTCTATATTTTCACTGATAAACATGTTTTGTTATTTTGTAAATAGTTCTTGTGATGCACATCTTAAAATTCATGCAATAAAAACATATAACACCGACTTATTTTCTTCAAAATTCACGAGTTAATATTTGTTAAATTTTGCTAAAATGCTATAAAAAATACTGAAAACATGAAAATATTACCAAAACATATAAACACAATAAACAATCAGAACGAACTCACATCCGATTCCCAAAAATAGTCATTTGGCATAAATAGAAATAATGTTTTTTACCCAACCCACATTTTGTAACCTTATACTTTTTTCAGAACGTAAACTATGATTTCTATTAGAAGTATCTACTTTACCTTTATAAAGAATAAATTAATATATGGATACTGGATATGATAGTGTTTAGGACAACTGGTTAAGGAAGTTGGCAGTTTTAACGGAAAAATTGCGAAATGACGTTAAATCAGAATAAACTAACATAAAGTTACCACTGCATAGAAAAGCAGCCAGTATGTTCTTTGTATGTGCTTGTAAATGTAATTGCTCGTAGGAATGCATTTGCAATATTAAGTCTAGACTTCAAGTGCTGTTATTAATCATACTCATTTCCGTTACCACAAGCACTGTTACAAGAAAACAGTGAACAAATTGCTATTTCTGCATGACAATAGTCCCGATCAATCTGACGAATAATGACAATTGTTGATTGATTATTGAAGATTGATCATTAGTTTTACTATTAATGACGATGTTGGTGCTTAAACAGATTCTGAAAAAAAAACAAGGGAAGCTTTAGAATTTTACATAAATCTCCAAACGACGCGAAAAGAAACATACAGCCAGTATATACAAGGTACAAAAACAATTGCAATTTATATATAGAGAGCAAGAAAACAATAACATCAACAGCCACAAGTACACGAAATATTTCTTCGACGCCCTACAATGCGTTCGCAACAGTTCAAGGGTAATAAACTTTACAAATTTTATAAAACCCCGGTATGAAACGAAAAATTAAACAAATTAAATAACACAATATGTTTAAAGTTCAGAGCCTTTCATATTTATTTTCTGCTTTTTAAAAAAAATATTTTTACTTTTTGTTGTCCGTCTCAAACGATTCATTGACGAGCCCTATGAAGTCGGCACGGATACATTAATTAACATTCAGGTACGTAACGAAGTATTAATTCGTGTTAGTATTTACTCATGATTTATGACATGCGTTTCTTGAAACCCCGATTTCCATCAATATGCTACACCAATCTAATTAAAAATGTTCTCTTCATCAAACGAATGGCATCACCTTGTGACAACGACCAGTTGCAGATCACGTACAGTAATAATTCCCTTTAATCAATCAATGACAAGCTAACACATATTTGAAAATTTAAGTTGAAAAGCTAAACCTTCAGCTTTTTGTCCAGTCAATATTTGTCTCACTTGTTAGACGTATCGAGTTTTTGTCACTTTGATATGATAACATTACAAACATTTGCGCTATGTAGCAATATATTATTTAGTATGGACATACTGTAGAATTATTACTTAGAGAGTCTTTTCAGCAAGGACTGCAAGTAAACGTCACAATAGACAAAGACACAAATGGACGTGAAAAACTCTCTTCCAATATATATGTCTTCTTTGTATTTTGTTTTCGTTCTTGTTCCACCATACAAGAAGAAGCATGTATTCGGTTTTGGTACAACAAATATCATAGTTTGAACAAACATAAATATCAAGAGATAAAAACATTTCGATAAATATATGATGAAGTATTGCGTAACGAATGTTACCGGGCATTGTCTAAGTTATGTCTTTAAAATACATTTAACTGTCTGTCTGTCACAATTTAATACGGATGGTGCTATTTGGTCAAGCATAAATTTCCTCTCAGATATTTATCCATTTACTTAAAAAGCATTCTTATAGTCTGTACACTTACCATAATTTATATTTTCAGACCATAAATAGAGGATTCATTATACATCGTTGTATATAAGTTATAGTGCAAATTAAGCTCTTCTACATTTAACCGCTTAAACGCAACGTTTTTGGGGGTTGTACTTTCTTGTAGAGATTATTATTTTTTATTTTGTTGGATGGTATATCAATAAATTGGACGACAGTCTTATGCCTGGTATGATTTTTCACGAAATAAAAAAAATCAATTTAACCCATTACTCCATATTGACGTCTTGTTGATGATTTTCTTGTGACGCCAGAATTGATCCACTTGGTGTAACGTTTTGACCTACAAATTGACGGCAAACGATACACCGACCGGAAATGCAATCAAATAAGGCTTGATGTAGGCTGCATAATTTGCCACTCTTTTAGGATTCATAACATCCTTGTGCTATTGACATACTTTTAACTAATAAGTTACGCTTTTACGTGGCAAAGTAGTTTATTTATCGTCTGTAGACGATATTACAACTTGTGCAGTGTTTTTCAAGAAGCAGTTTACACCTACGATTGTCTGTGTCAGATTAAAAACTGACGATAAAAGCACGTTAACATAGTGACACCATATCCTTGTTCATTTAAAGACACCACTTTCGGCCAACACATTTTACTGTGATACCTATACCTTGAAGTCAATGAAGCGTGCAATTTAGAAATTGTGATAAAAATATACATTCCGTAACATTTTAATCAAAGTTTAGTGTGGTCCATTTTGAAAATGTCTTGTTTTTTCTGTTTTCTTATCTACCCTGACTTGTTTCTTTATCGACATCAAGTCATGGATTTAAAATGTCATAGACAATGGAGATGTTAAATCGTAACCATCTGACACAATGCAGCATATGCTCGATAGGTAAATCTTATTGAAAGCCCATGTTACGACAGTGGAGATCACTGCATTGTTACTGATGTAGCTAAATTTGAAGGCAGACTCTGATGGCTGCCAAGAAGGGTATCATCTACCAGAAACTTCAGAGCGTTTAGGGAGTTACGTATTTTCCTTATAAATGTGTATAATAATATTCAAACGCCCTATATTTTCCAACATGCGCATGTTTTGTACAGCAGATTGCAACTTACCAATAAATTAATAATTTTATGACTTTTACTTTTTTTAATACATTTCGAGGTTCGGTTCTGTGACTTGTTAAACATTGATTACAATAAAATTTGCACATACGATACGTCATGTATTGAATTCGTATGATGCCAAATTTCAATAAGATTGAAGCCCCCTAACGGACTAAAATGTATCAAACACCAACTATTGCGTTTTTAAATCAATTAAGTATATTTCATTCTTATTTTGAACTATATGAGTAATATGTCGATGCTTTCCTGATAGAAGTTATAAGCACATTATTTGCAAGCATGCAAAATAATAACGTGATCGATCGAAAGTTTGACATCTAAGATCACTGACAAACCATAATGTAATAACGTATTTTTCAAAGTATGTAGTATGCCTTGTCTGACAAACATTTCCTCTGTTAAATTATCAACGCATTTTATTAAATTTACTTTGAAAATGTTGTACATGTAACGGCCTAAAGAATATGTCACCTTCATCGAGGAGATTTTGCCAAACATATGAAATGTCTTACTATCATTTAAAACATTTCTCATAGGCGAAATGCCAATAATTTACAGACAGTAATGTTGTGTTCAGATAAAAAATTCACAACAAGGCATACTCCTCATGGGCAACATGGGAGGTCTAGTTTTGTCGCTAAATGAATGAATGTAGTAGAAATCACAAACTCTGTACAAAATGATTGATGTACGTACGCTTTGATTAGCATATCTCAAGTTCCGTCCGGCTTTATATAGTATTTTAAAACCAGCCAAATGTAACTAGTTATGACAAAGTACTTTCATAATGTGTCTGAATGGTACTAATGGTTGATGTATTAGTTTTTTTGATACTAGTATGTTTTCAGTTGTTTTTCCTTTCCTAGTATTGTAGCTTTATACACTTAAAATCTAGTGACTTTAGGAGTGGTTCTTCAGGAAAAACTGAACAATGTCATTATGAATGAATCATATACATGTATTATTGAACTATTATGTATCCTTTGAGAAAACAAAGGATGGTAGAAATAAAGTTTGTTTACTAGTTTGTTAACTTTCTTTGTTTTGTCACTCGCCAAGAAGGATGGATGTTGAAAGTGAGCAATGAAAATAATCCGAAAACCTTAAAGCACGAATATTCAATCGATGAAATATCCGTAGCCCTTTACAAGTACTTGCATATCTGTAGATTACAATACTTCTTTATGGTACAACAACAGCACACATCAAAGATACTCACCAGACGACATTTCAGAGGTTCATTTCCATATTTGTGCAATGGAACGTTTTATTACACGTCTAAGGCAAGCCGTAGGCAGGATACACTTGGCATACAAAAGTATTTATATATTCTATTGTAGTCAGCTATCGAGTATATGAATTTACTTTTGCATACTGTCTGACCAAGCAATAAATATGTGTATATCAACTTATATTTTCGAATGATATCAGACGATTTAACACTCATTATGGTTGTTGTTAAGTCTTAATCTTGCTGACCAGTTCAATGTTGCACTAATGCGCACTATCTTGAACAATACGAGTAAGAACGATGTGAAGTAAGGCTTCAATTTAAAAGGCAATTCCTTTGGAACTAAGCTCCGTAGATTTGATATAATTGCATGGACGTAATTTGTCTGATAACGAAGCCAGATAACGAGAATAAAACATCCAAATAACATTAATTTGCAATTTTGGTCTGATAGGGCGTATGCGACTGACGGAACTATTGTCTCCAAAAGATTGAACGGATATAGGTAATGTTAACATTCACAATTTCTTGAAGATGACGAGTGATTCATTGAAGAAGCCCAAGAACAATAACCATAAGTCGAAGTAGTCAGCTACAAATTTGATAATAAACAACCTATCTTGTCAAACCCACAAAACAGCTCTATAAATATTAGTTGTATCGCCTCGCATATTAGACATTGAGAAATTGATTAGATATCATAAATCACATAAACCGAAGATAGGGTCATTAATGTCAATTATGCAACATATTAGACATATTTCATTCTATATTCTTTATTTTATAACGTCAGACAGGGGCATATGTAAAATATAGTTCTGGCTAAGACACATTACATCAACAAAATTATTGAATCAAGCACACCCTCTATCCAATTTAAAGTAATGTATTGAATGAACATTAGGATATGAGAAGGAAAGTACAATTGTCTTCACAAATATACAGCTAGATAAGTTCTGTCTTCTGACTGAGAAGTCAGCATGACTGAGATTAATTGCTGGTGTTAAATTGTTTTGTTCTAGTGTTTTGATTTGTGTTCATCTTAATCTTCCGTAACCTAGTTCATATTGAATTGCTTTGGCACCAAAGAGTGATGTACAATCATTAGTAACGGCGTGGAACCCTGCTGCTATTGTTGATTACTTGCGTGTGGGTGTTAGACGGCATTTTTCAAGTGTGGGTGAGCAAGCAAGTGGTTGCACTAAGTACACTGTTCTAGATTAGTATAAGAGATATTTGTTATTATAAAACATTCGATTTGATGCCACAGATGTGTGTTTTCGAAGTTAAGCAGAATATAGGATGATGAAATGTTGCTAGTACATATGTATTAGTATAGATATAACAGAAACTATCCATTCAACGTGATCGTATGGAAAAAGGGTCGTTCAAAAAGACATCTACAGTCTCAATACATCAATTTTGTTAGAAATTATAATTAATTAGATACCATATTATACCCATTTGATATTGCTATGCTACATCAATAATTATGTTACTATTGTCGTTGACATTGTTAATACTACCTAAAGAGTTTTCACATGTCCTATGAGTAGATTTGCCTCAGTGTATGTTATATGAATTTATATCTCATTTCGATTCGTAATATGTTTAATCGGCGAAGCACGAAAAGTTCCCAGACGGCATTACCGTGTTGATTGTGTTTTCCAGGATCGCGATATTTAATAATTAAGTTGTCACAAATAATAAATATTAATACTATGAACTTATTCGAGACAGACACTGAAATTATATTAATTATTTTTAAAAACCTATCAATAATACGACTAAAGAATAAATCATAACGGCGCATGTGACAGACTTGAAATTATTGTGACGTTTTTAAATTATGAGTTGTACGTACACTTTTGCACCTTGAACATGCCTAAAATTGAGGCAGTAAGACTAGCAGACTGTTAATGTTGAGTATTGCTGGGTCGGTTGTAATATTGATGTGTTATCATTCTAGGAATGAGTTATTGTCTGCTGCATCAAATGATATTTGACTGACTGACCAATGCGACAGGCGGTCGTGGTTTGTCTTGTTAAGTTCCATTATCTCGGTCAAAATTGATATATATTTTATATTCAAATCTGCGTTATGCAATTTATTACATACCAATGTATGTATTGTGAAAAATACAGAACAAATCACACAGTCTAATACAGCGTGACGGATCACATTTTTCGTATCATACATGTCTGATTTTCCGAATCCGTATCATGCATGTCGGACGTGTAAGCTTTTCTATATATGCCGAGAATATGCCAACGTCGATGCCGTCATGACGTAAACATTTACTTTTTATGAATGGACGTTGTGTTATATGCCAAAATTTGTCGACGTTCGTGGCGCCAATGTTTACACAGTGAGCGCATTTTCGCGAGTAAAATCATATTTTCGCTTTTACGGATATATAATAAAAGGAATATCACTGCAGTTGTGTTGATACGTCTGTCCGTATAACCTCGTTGCTTGCGTTATACCGTATCACTCTCGACCTAACGGTCTCGCGAGATACAGCATTACCCAAGCAACTCTAGGTAATACCGTCCATCGCATCAATACACTGCAGTGATATTCCGTATGTATCACATCCTACATTTTAGTATTGTATATATTTTATAGGCATCGTTAGTTTCAACGTGTTCATCGAAATAACATGTGTCTGTATCTGGATGCACTCGTATAAAAAATGATTTTAAGGAAGACATATCCAAGGCAATTTAAGCATTTTTCGAGCAAACGGGATGTTTCAAAATATGAAGTTCCCATTACAATCAACTACCATCGGTAAGTTATGGTATTTTCATGTACCAATGGACAGCTTCACAATTTTGTTGACAACCATGAAATACATTAATTATGCTGCTGCGGATTATATATACGTCTGTCTTTTTTTTTTTACTTTTAACTTTTTCTTGAACCATGTTTCGTTCTTGCTCTACTGATTCGGTTTAACACTGCCTTCCTTGTCCAGTGTGTTACTATCCTTCAGCAAAGTACATACACAATGTAGTAATGAATTCCATTACTGCCATCAGTGGATTAGATGTAATTGCGTCTGACTTCTAACAAAGACAGTGGGTATAAAATTTCACTTAACCAGACGGTAATTTGTGATAAGATACATGGGAACGTACACTTTTCTTATAATTGTACAGACGAAAAAACAACCCAGACTTAATTATTCGAGGTATAAATCTTATAATGTTGACAGATTAAGTAGCGATGTTTAATGACGTATCAATTTCACATTAGACAGATAATAAAACATATATTTAGTTATATTTTCAACATTTTAATTGTATGTTTTTTATTTAATAGCGGACGTACATATTAACTAAATCAATATTTTTTTACATGTATCGGCCCTCATTATAGTATTTGAGATTTTAGGTAGATGGTAAAATTCACATTTAATCCGAAGACTAGAACGTAAATGTCAATACTGCAACACCTTAAAAGATTAATTTCATTTTGTGTTTGAATGGCCTTTATTCTATGCCCTCAGATAAAAACATGTGTAAACGCTTTTTTGGTAAAGACTGATTCTTCCTAGTTTTATTGAATTGATCTCAACTATTTTATAATATAATTTGTGAGTTTTTCGATCAATTTAAATGTTTTAACAAAACCTCCTTAGTGCTATAGGGTAATGGAATTTGGAATTAGTAGCTTTTGAGTTGCAATGTTTCGTTCTATTGTTGTCAATTATCCGCCATCCATTTTGCTTTCCACTCTCCACTTATTGTAAAAATGTACATAATTATATTGCGTAATCGGATCAATCGTACCAAACAACGAGAATGCATTTCGTTGCAACGTAGTCGGTCGTATTGAATTACTAACATGCATAAATTTACTTGTAAATTAAATAGAAGTGCTCAATTAAATCTCCATATTCCATTTTCAGCTTCTGCAATCGAAAAATAGGTGGTATTCTATTTAGAAAACCACATTTACCGTTGTCATGGAATACGACATAGAGAAGAAAAGGATAAAGAATGAAATGTTGACTTGCTAAGTCACACATGTATTATTGTCCAACTATTTGGTATGAAATGTCATGAATGGCTATTGTTGTATACTCTGTTTACAATGATTTCAAGCATGATATATTCTTGGCACTGACAACTGGTTCAAAGGTACGCTCAGAATATGTTGGTCTGCTATAAAACGACATAGGTCATTATTCGTGTTCATGATTTAGTAACCTATTAATTAATTTCCATTATGATACAACAATGAGGTAAACCCGATTTGCAGGTGCAAAACTGATAAGAACGACATTTAGTTGTGTGTCACATATTTCTCCTAACATTGTTCAAGACATACAGGCCATATACTGCTATCCCATAGTGCTGCTTAATTCTATCATATGTTCTTCTTTAGCAGTGTATTTCATGCTATTGATACTAGTAGTTGAAACCCTATACAAAGGTATTCCACGGTAGTAAATATACTTAGCAACTTTTCTAAGTCCACACTTATATTTTTGAAGATAACTTTGTCAAACGTGTACGTAGCCCAATGAAATTTGGCTAGAACTTTCTTGGGTTATAGGTTTGCAGAATTGTAAATCAAAAAGTTGAGTTTGATTTAAATTCATTTAGTGGACACACGCATAACATAAGACCGCAAGAAAGTAAAAGTCGCAAATACATATTTTGAACACTCAAATATGCATGTATACGTTGAAAAGATATCAGACGTGGATGTTATGGTAAAAAGTCATGATTGGCGACACTAAATGCTACTCTGTACCGTACTGACGTCACTTCATATTTTTCTTAAATCATTCAACGCATAACAGTGATATTTAGATAATTTTATAAACTGTTTTTCATACGAGGTGAGTCATAAGTCATACAATGAAGGCATTTGGAATACACTCAATGTATATGTAAACGCGTGGCGTCAAAAAAGCTCGAAACGCACGTCAATCTTGTGACGAATAAACCACGTGATGTACGACCATGTCCATACGGGATTTATTATGACTTTGTTGTACAAACGTCACGTGCGGAATTTTGTCACTTCATTGCACTTAATAAAAAAGATATGGATAAATAAAAATGAGGACTTAGAAAAGTTGTTAAGTATACGTCTGATGTAATTTTATATAAGCTAGATTAGAACTGTCAACATTTATCTCTTGAAGTATCGACTCAATTTTTAAATGACAGAAGAGAAGTTTCTGCAAGACGAATTCTGACATTACTTGCACTAAATTCATCAACGCCAAGATGTTACTATGCATATCAATGACTTTGTATTTTGAAGCAGAATAGAGCTTATTTGGTTTCGTGTGAGAAAATCGAACAAGCTGCTCAACAATAAGGTGTTACAGTTTACGTTCAGTGTGATTTGGTGGAATGAGCTGCAACATGTAGGTTATCTCTTCAGGATAAGTTACAAACGTGCTATATTCAATCAAAATCAAACACTAAATATAACATGGTACATATTAAGTATAAACAAAATAAGGTGTTACACGTACATTATATTATGATAGCATGTTGAATGTTAAGTGTAACTAGAGATCACCATATTTTGATAATCACTTCAGAATACGGTGCTATACGTTTATGTTGTGTGTATTATTATTATTATTGTATAAAGCATGTACATGTAGCGAACCATGTACATAAGTATGTACTACTAGTCTTTGATGTTAACTATATCATAAGGTGGGTATGGCATACATGTATGTCAAAACAGGACTCTATAATCAATATATAGTATGAAAATGTAAATTTCCTAACATAGATATCTATCTAAAGATTTTCTTAAGCTGTGACATTTGAATATATTTATAAAGAATATGATGATAGATTGGGTATATATCGCATGACTTTCCTTGTATCCAGGTTAGTATAGCCAGTACGTATAAAGTTATACGTACCACGTGTAATATAAAGTAATGAGTTTTTCCAATAAATCAATGCGTATTTCGCGTTTTTAGTGTCATATGATTTAAAGAATCTATCACTCGTTGTCAATTGATATATTTATATTTAACTCGTTCAGGAATTATTATTAAGCTCATCAGAGGCTCGCTCAACAAAATTTCCAAAACTCGTTTAATATTAATTTATATCAATTGACAACTCGTGATAGATCCTCTATATCACAGCAGAATAAACTGTTATTTGTACAACATAACTATGTTAAAAAGGTGTTGTACTCAGTTTATCAATAATTGATATTGCGCTAGAAGTTCGTCGACTATTTTTGGCTGGTATGAGCTTGGGACTATGGTACAATATATTGATATACATTGATGTTTTAAATGTGTCACTAAAATAAAACGATGAATCACATTTAAGTTTAGGATGTGCTAATTTAATGGTCAGTTTTGGTCTGCGGAGCTTGTATTATGTATGGCCTTTTCTAATGCATGTATTCTTTTGTCACACACTTAAATTCTAATGACAAGACTTAAAGAATAATAAACGCCAAAAACACAGTTCATAAAATCATTCAACGGAGAGTTATTTGAATTTTATCAAGCCATCAATGCTTTTCTGTTGTTAAAATCAATGTCAACGGAAATTGTGTAAAGGATCATTCAAATTTTAATACAATACTTTAAGTCACTGCAGCATGGAGACTGGTTTGTCTTTGACACTTCTATGTGGCCACCCTTAATTGGTGTTGACGGTGATCAATGGAGTGTTTGGACATTTAGTTCAACCGATTTTCATCTGGCGATCTTCCCACTTAGTTTGAATTCATACGACCATAATATATGTCAAAGTTTGATTTTAGCCACTAAATGCCATTGATAGTTGTCCGTAAATATTAAAATAACCGAAAATAAAAAGCTTTCAATCTGCTTTTAATCATCTTTGTCGTGCCTTTTCATCCTATGGTGTCAAAGTGTGACGTTTGCACTGTCGTTTATTACTAGCATTGGAACATTGAATACATGAATTAAACATACAACTAACATTGAGAGTGAGATTTTAAAAGACAATAATAGCAAAAAGTACAAGAACCACTTCAAAGAGTATTATCGCGTTTGTCTAGTTATGCCTAACTCGAAGAATAAAGACAAACCTTAATAGACCAATACTGGTCGGCGATCAGTTCCCGATGGCTACCAGTATCCGACATTTGATTTTTTTTCGTATTTAGCGTAGCTCTAAAATTAAGATATTGGGTATAATTAAAGAACTTGACCAAAGCAACATTTGTGCGTCAGAAAATTTACAATTCACAGAAATAAAAAGAAAATATCAAGAAATACATGCAATGAAATGATAGTCGTCACCTCTTTCCCTTGGGGGATCATCTGTTAACGAAAAATGTGCATGTGCGATGAAACAAACGAGTTCATCTATAAATATCCACGGGTTTGCCAGAGTCTTTGACAAAGCAAAGTTTAGCTCAACAACAGGTATGAGCAGTATCGGCGATCCATACAAAACTCGATGTTAGATAAATATTGACGAAAACGTCATCATTGACGTCATTATGAATGACGTCAGCGATTTTTACTAATTGGAAAAAACACTGACCATTAGGCCTCAATTTCATTACCGGTGTGTAAACAAACAAAGAGAGACAACTCTAAAAAGTTATGTTCAGTCAACGGGAGATAATTTCCTTTTAGTTGAGAGGGTCAAAACGGGGAAAAGGGGAAATTAAACCTTATTAAATGTGAAATGTCGGATACTGATACTCTACATCTAATTTACGGCCTGAAATAGTGACCACTTCTTCGCCCCGAATTCTACGCACTGTATGACGTCACAAATGTCAAATTGTGATTATAATATCGGTCTTGAGCTCAGGATTACAAAAATGTAAGTGGTTTTGTTTTAACCCGTTTAGTTTTCGAGATTATGCCGAAAAACATGCAAAAAATGTCGGAAACTGGTCGCCGACCAGTAACGCATATTTTACAGAGTATGGGAAAACGAAAGACATTTATTTTCAGAACAAAAAGCCTTTCTCACTGGTTTTGGAAATAAAAATGGCAGTGAAATAAGCTTCAAGCTTAAATTCACTTGAATTTTCCTGATACATACGAGGGGTGATCAATATATTCGGGGACTTTTCATCTAGCATTTCCATATTGGCAGCAAGGGTCACAGCCAATTAACATCATTCGGAGTAAGATGTCTCCGATCGAATGCACTAATAGAAATATTTGATTCATACAAGGGGCTCGTGACGTTGGACGTCACCGTCGGAGCAGCACATATCTCCTTTCTGGACTGATACCCGGTCCCATGTATGAGACTGGTTTTCTTTTGCTACTGAAATAAATAATTAATAGCCAATTCTGGAATTTGAGGTGGAATAAAAAGAGTATCGATGCGTTATGGGAAGCAAAACTCGGAAAAGGACGGTAGGCTGTACAGAATTAGATTATTCCAATTAAGAATGAAGCACAATCTCTCAGGTTTGGGACTCAATATCAAAATAACCCTTTTGATTTGGAGTCAACGATTTAATGTTTTGTAGCCTATACTAGTCTTCGTTTTCGCCAGTTACATTTGTGCGTCTTATTTCGTAGAATTTAACGGAAAGTGTCACTACTGGGGTGTTATTTTTGTTGTTTATCCTTATTATATCGACTCAACCGTTTAACAGAGACTCTACATTCACATAAACAACGAAACCAAATGAAAATGGCCAATTGGGAGCACACAGAATCCGAGCACAAATTAGTCAAGTTATTTTGATAATATCGCGAGGATTTTACAAGTTTCGCGTTAATTGTCATAGCATGTCGTTTCTCAGAAATAACGTTACGTCCGAGATGCTCGACGGTGCGTGCTTCACAATGGTTACAAAAACTGACGTCATGAAGTAAATTAGAAAAATCGCGAGATAATTGATTGATCTACATCAGCTTTTAATTTTTTTACTCTAGTTCCAATATTTCAAAATTTAGAAGGAAAGTCCTCGAATATATTGATCACCCCTCGTATGTTTAATTCGAGTGACGATCAATTATATAACATCGTTGAAAGTGTTAAAATACATTTCTCCGTGATCCTACTAAATGTTAAGAACTTTTGACCTGACATATCTCAAGCGTAAACCCTAGTCAACACTTACCGATAATGAAGGAAGTGAATAGGAACATTTAACACCCAGCATACTATGAATGTAAGCTTTTTAGACAGTAGATGGTTGTATATGATTGAATCGTTAAGAGCTGCATTAGTTTCTGATTTTTAAGAGAAAAATGCTGATGCAAAATAACACAAAAATCAGATTTTTATGGACAATAAAACGAAGACAGTGCTACGTGTGATAACTTGCGAGATGTCCATATATATCAGCGTTTATTAATATAGTTAATACACACACCGTTGTGCGATTTCTGGCACGGTTATAACTATATAAAATGTAGTTACAGGCAAAATGCGATGTGATCTTGTGAAATTACATACATAGGCACGCAGTCTACGTGGAAAATGGAGAAACAGTATAATAATGTTAAGTACGTTTTTTAAATATGTCAAACGAACAGATTGCAAATAAAAAACAAAAGAACATTCATTTTTGTATAATTATATTTATTTTCCTTTGTACATTATTTAACTTCAAATCATCTCTGTCCAATCATCTATAGTCTGCATAAGAAGATTTACGTCTACACGAAGTATTATATCATTGTAAATAAGCGAACATCTAAACGATCTGTCTGAATAAATCAGGGAAGCAATTTGTCTTGTATAAAATCTGATAATTTATCATAGTATAAACTGAAAGTAAGCCATACATTACCACGAACGTTCAATTTGATATTCTCGTACAGTGAGACAGTAATATTTCATGTTGCTTTTACCTGCAGCTGTGATTGATGTAGACGTGTCTAGAGAAATTGCTACTTTAAGACTAATTTATTCACATATATTAAATTGTGCAGTACATACACAATTCAAAGCATCAAAGACACTCCGACATCGCCGACCTATCTCCTGAAACTCACAAAAAGAGTCATTCACATCCCCATACTTGTTAATTTTTCAATTCAGCACAAACTACTGATATTCTTGCTATTGCTTATTCAAGAGCATGTTCAGAATACCGGTTATACAATCCAATGTTATTCACCACTTTACCGTTAGATGTTATTTACGAAGTATACGCCTTATTCCAAAAGAAATGAGGAAATCGGACAGGGGAGGCAACATTTAACTTAATCAGCCGAAACCACCAACATTACAAATTTATAACGAAAGTTTTCATTCATGGATAATATATATGATCGAACACAACCATCAGCTAGTTGGCTGTTTCAAAAAAAAAATGTCATAATAAAAAAAAATACATATTATCACAGAATGAGTGTGGAAAAATACAATTAGAATAATATCTGCGGGCTTCAGTTCAGCTTAATGTCTTTATTTCATTATCAGGTCTCATAACATTATGGTAAGTAATTTTCTTATATTGCTTTGTGTATTTTCTAAAACCACCACAGGGAAATTTGTACGTTAGACACATTAAGACAATAAGGTGGATGCTAGATTCTAGATGTAACCGTGCAGTACCGGTAATTATCTTTTATGTATGGAAGTAAAAGGAACAGTGAGTATAGGTAAATAACCACTAAATGCCTACGCGGACCAAATTCAGATACAGTCAAATAGTCCGTTTAAAAACTTTAAAGCGACTGGAAATGGGGGTATGTCTTGACAAATCAGCATCAGAATCATAAAATTGGTGTTAAATGCTTTGTATGCATGTATGTGATGTAGTGAAATGGTTTTATTCTGAAATATTTTGTATTCTGGCTTAAATATGAAAGTGAAAGTAAGGTTGGGGCTAACGGACAGTGAGTAAATCCGTACATGTGAGAAAATCTGTTCACCGCGTTTGACGAACCAACTTTTTCTTATATAATACATGACCCCCTACTTTTTTTTCATTTTCTTCAAGCTGGATGCTATTTCTATTGATTAAAAGATTTTGAGAGGGCCCCATGGACAAAAAGTTGACATTTTTTTTGGCTGACCAAGGTCACTTTACATTGAGTTAAAGAACAACTCTATTTGGTGGTTTGTGACCTATAGTGTAATAAGTTGTATTATTAGTGTCCTGGGTCAACGTTCGTGGCAAATTAGAGTGCAAGATTGACCGGGTGTGTTTATTTAAGTTACCCAATTTCACAACTGTGGATCAGTCCAGTCAATGTTTATTAATATCACCTTATCCTGTGCGCACTATATACAAAACGCAGACATTTGAATCAACGACAAAGAAGTAGGTCACCAACAATATTAAAACAACATAATAAGCGTGTCATGAATCATGACTCCAATCTCTATTTTGTCTGGATTTATAATTTTTGGTATTTGTCATCCACTTTCACGTTTGGTATATTTGTATAAGGATAACACATGCGTTTGTTGTTTCAACATCGTGCTCTTTTTACGTTCAATAAAAATGGATGGAAACCATAGTGAAATTCTTTAATAGATAGCTTGACGGTCTCAGGAACCAATAATATTTACCGGTTAAAACTCCACTACAACCACTCGGTCATTGTCCCTTCACACAACAATTTTAAAGTCTAGTTATAATGACGTAGAGGATATATCACGAGTTGTCAATTGACATACATTTATTATTAAACGAGTTCTGGAAATGTTATTAAGCAAGCCCATGGCGAGTTTAATAATATTTCATGGCGAGTTTAATATAAATATATCAATTGACAACGGGTAATAGATGCTTTAAATCATAATACACTAGAAACGCAAAATACGCATCATTTTATTGGAACAAACCTATGATATTGCACACGTTACGTATAAGATCTGATTATACGTACAAATATTAGATTATCTTATATTAATAATAAGTTAGTCGAGTTACCATTGATCTTTTTAGATGATTGTCTTCAATACTTTGTATGTTCTGTGATATCAAAATTCTCAAATTAATCTCAGTTTACAGACTTAAAAACCTCAGCACATAAACGTACATTTATAAGATAATACATTTATTTTTCAAATTGCACAATAGGCCACATCTTCTATTAGGTGTAGATTTGTCTCAGTGTATACATTATCGCAGTTCCACATGTAATATGTTTAATTGGCGAAGCGTTATGGACGGATGTGCTGTGTTATTTTGTTTCCAATGATAGGGATATTCAATATAAAATACGGTATAAGATATATATGATAAATAAACAACGACATTTATAAAATATGATTAGACATTGGATATCTGCAAAGAACGTGTATAAATCTCTATGCATTCATATCAATTTCGTTTGAAGGTTTGAGTTGTAAACCGTCTCATCACACTTGTTCAATTTTGTTTGCAGAATGTGTAAATGTTTGCCGAAATAATTATTTGTTTGTAAATAGATCCACATATTTTTCTTGTGTTAGCAGTTAATGATCAATACGTTTGGTTTATTGTGTTTCTTTATCTTCGCAACCGAAAATCCTTATGGGCGAGGCCTCCAGAAGACTTTTAGTACTTTTAGTGTTTGGGGGATAGAGCATAATACAGAAGATACCCTAATTCCAGAAGCATTCCCTGGTTCTTTTTGCATGTCATATGCCATATGTATAGCACCCATACATTGGACCTCGGTTTAATGTCTCATCCGAAAGACTATCAGTAATTTGAGTTGGCCAGCCCGGGATTCGAAACCACAGCCTCGAGATCATTAGTGACTATTATACTCGTACTCTAACGTTTACCTCCCCTTCCATGTTTACCAACAAGGTTGTTATTTCGCGGTCAATGCCGTTAGTGCGAAATCAAGACACCGTGAATTCAAAAGGATCCAATTAACGCGAAAATTGGACACCGTCAAATATACCCCCTATACAGTAATCAAATTGTCACAAATAATAAGTATTACTACTATGAACCTATTTCAAGTAGACACTGACGTTAGTTTTAAATTAGATGTTTTGCGTACCCTTTTACAACTTTGAAATTCCACAGATTGAGGCAGTTCCGTTCGTTTAAAACGGCTATCGTACTGGTTCTGTCGATTTTTGCTTTATCGTTTGTAATATTGATGTGTAATCATTCTTTGAATGAGTAATTGACCGCTGCCTCATACTCCAGTAATGTTTCACTGACCAATGCGACTGGTTGTCGTGGTGGGGAATTTATTCAAAACACAATTATACATATATCACAGTCCATATTTCAATGTGTATTATTTACATCGTAAGACTAAACGTGCTTATCGAACCAACCTGTACATGTATCGTAATGTACTCTTATAACTAGCTTTACCGATCGAGTAAGTAATACTTTAAAAAAAAAGTTAAAATACCAATTTTCTAGGGCTCTTTTCAGCTGTTAGGCCGCTCAAGCACCCTTTGACATTTTAACTCCCCTGGTCATTGGGCTACATATGGAAACCTACACTCGTGTCTCCCTGGGGAGACTATTTCTCTCCTGTGGTGTGGCAGTCAGCATCGATCTGCGACGCACAGGATTAGACACTGCCCTCACAGGTACCATTTTACACCATGGTGGAGTGGAGCTGTGGGTCTTGCTCAGATATTTAAACCAGTGGTCCAGAGGGGGTCAAACCCGGGACCTTTCGTTCCCGAAGCGCGCACCCTACCTCTAGGCCACCGCTTCTACTTCCCTGTTCGATTTGTTGTTGATAACCATTGAAAATCCCTTATACTGCTTCTGGATCATATAGCATTTTGTCAACCTTGTGTATTATCCTTGTGACTTTTTCTTGTAATTTATTTATTTCGTGCTCTGCAGCTTCTGTTGAACGCTGCCTTACTTGTCCTAAGAGAAACTATCCTTATACATGATAAACGAATTCCATTACTGCCAATAGCGTCTGACTTCTAGGATAGACAGTAGGTATAAAAAAAAACTTTACCAAACGTTAATCGTTTCTCATTATTATACAGACGGCACAACAATCCCAGACGTAATTAGTCGACGTATAGATGTTGTGCTTACATATTGTGTAGCGATGTTTAATGACGTATCAATTCCACATAAGACAGATCATACACTTATATTTAATTATATTTTCGACACTTTGATTTCGTAAAAATGTTCAGTTTAGCTTGATCAAGTGTTCAAGTATCGGCATACATTCGCAAAAATGACGATTGATAGATGATATAAACAATACTTATTTAGTATTTTGTTTGAATGGCCTTTATCATATGACCTTAGACAAAAAGATACCTGTAAACGCTGTTTTTGATTAATAGCGTTCACTTTCACAATTTTAAGAGTTGTCGATATGTTTTTTTGAATAATAAGAAATCCTTTCTTAGGGCTGTAAGGCTATGCAATATGGTCTAAGTTAATTTTGAGTTGCATCTTTTTTGTGGCCAATGATGAATACATGGCACTAACTACTGGTTCAAGAGTCACAATATGCCCTTCTTGTATATAACTACATTGGTCAATATTCATGTGCATGCTTTGAAAACATATCAATTGAATTCCAATTATAATATCATGGACAAAACTGGCTAGAACTACATGTAATTATTGTGTGTCACTTGTGTTATATTCTCATATTGTATAAGACTAAAATGACAAGCAAATACACTGCAATCTGTTATTACACAGGGTCGCCTAGATCTTGCATGCGTTCTTTTTATACTCGAGCAGGTAATTCCGTTCTATAGTTGATAGTTGAACCCCTATAACAATGTTTTCTATAGTAGCACATATAGCCGGCGATAACTCTAGGTTTGCTTATAAACCTCAAAGCAACACTAAAATATCGAATTTCCGCTTGTTTTTAGTGTAAATTGAAAGAGTACAATTATGCATTTAAAGTAATTGAGCACAAGAGTGAACAAAATTGTTCATCGAAAATGCATTTTATTTCCATTTTCTATTGTAAAGAAAGGCTAAAGTTATCACCGGCGGACTTTACGTCTGCTGTAATTTTATTTCAGTTAAATATGAGCTGTTATCTGTAGAAGGATCGACTAAATTTTTGTCAATGATGGAAGAGAAGTTCTTGTGAGATGAATTCTGACATTTCTTGCACTAAATTTATCAACGCCAAGATGTTACTAAGCATACATGTGTTATTGACTTTGTATTTTGAAGCTAAATGTAGCTAATTTAGCTTCGTACGGTTTCGCATGTATGCAGACGGTTACATGATTAATGTTACCACAAATGAGCCTGTGTGGAAAACGGTGTTGTATATAGGGCATCTCTTCAGGATCAGGACGTGTATGCTTAATAAACATTAGAAAATACCAGAGTATCAAAAAAATATTTTTATAATTAGTATTCTTATAAAACCTGTAGAGAGTTATGTACATTATATGGTACTGTATGACGTTTATCGTTATGATACGATGCTATATGAAAATTTAATTATGTTGAATATGGCATGTCTTAAAAAAGGACTATGCAATCAAAATAAAGAACAAATATAGAATACCTGAATAAGACTTTTAACCTTTGGATGTTTAATACCTGATAAGGTTTTACATGTGCATATCTATATGAAATATGGTGATTTATTGGGCATATTACCTCAAAATAAGCTGCTGTTTGTAGAATATAACTAATTGTATGTTAAAAGGTGCTATAGGCAGTTTGTTACTACACTTTCGTATTTGATATTGCGTCAAAATGGCGTTGCCTAAGATTCGAAGCTTTAAGCTGTGGTTTTAATATCGATTGATAGTCTAAAAGTGTCACCAAAATGACATGATGATTCTCTTTTAAGCTGAAATGCCGCTATTTTTATTGTAAGAGTCGGTCTAAGGAGCGTGTGGATGGTGTTTATATCCCATGGATTCCTTTGCCACACACTTGAAATCTAATGACCAGACTTGAAGAATAATGAACGACAGAGAACACAGTTGATAAATCATTCAACGGAAATAAGACCTGTTTTCGAGAGTAATTTGAATTCTAATAACATACCAATGCATGTCAGTTGCTGTAATCAATGTCAAAGGAAATTGCATAAATAATCATTCAAACTTGAACACAATGCATTAAGTCACAGCAGCATGGAGCCTGGCTAGACTTTAAGACAGTCATTTCCGATTATCATACGCCGGTTAAAGTGGTGCTCATATTATGTGAACAAACATGATAAGTTGTAACGGTGTCCAGTGGTTTTGTTAAAACAATATACGTGACCATCTTCTCACTAACAAATATCCGTCCTAGTTTGATTGATTAACCGCTTAGTTGCATGGATGTTTTGTCCTTCCTGCTTCATGCATTAAATTCAAGACACTATCACATAAAAGGCATATTTTAAAGGGTAATCATACTTCACTCGCTGATCCTACCAAGCGTAAATTGTTCAGACACATCATAAGTGAAAACCCGTAGTCAACGCTTACAGGTATTAAAAAAAGTGAGTTGGAACATTTTACACCCACCATGCTATAAGTGTGTGCTTTCAGACAGTAGATGGGTTTCCATGGTTCCTTCGTTGAGCGCTGTCTTTGTTTCTGATTTGTTTTAAGAAATAAGAGCTGATGCTTTATGAGACATCAAATCTGAATTTCACAGACAATGTAAAAACCACGATACAAATGATACGCTTGCTAAATTGGGAGTTTTCATGCATATTGGCGTTTGTTACTTTAGTTAATACATACTCGAGGAGCATGCTTTTTCCATCGACACACCAGAGTTGATGAAGCTTCTATAACTGCTCCGCGCATTACCCCCAAAATTTGAATCGAATCAGGCCATATATAGTCAGTGTTTCATTTTGGTTTTGAAAACCAAGCCCCCTTCCAATGAACCTAGAAAATCAATGAGTCATACTATGTAAAAATAAAGTATTTTCAAAATTTAATGAGTCCCTAGAAGATTTTGTGAGTCAGGAACTCGGGATGCGCTCCAAAATGAATCACTGTATAGTACTTGGGCCTGATGAAGAATTATCTCACGGAATAGATAGTCATTGACTGGAAAAAAGCATACTTATTGTTAACAAATTGGTATAAATTTCCTTCAAGAGGCAAGTCACTACTGTGGATTATGTTAACAATTTGCGACAGAGGGAAAAGCTTTATTTTTCCAGTACGGAGCAAACTTACCTATTTATATCAAAGCTTTTTTTATCACGTCGGTGTCATTTTCGTCTGTAGATATGATGTTATATATATAAAAGAAAGTATAATATACCCCGTGATGTTTTATGTAGGAAAATTTGTCAATGTGATTTGGAAATGTGAATGTATTATATTTTTATAAACCTGGACCATGTTGTAGTTGACGCAGAATCCATACTTTCTGGGAGTTCAAACGAAAGGATTGTAAACTTAAAATGATAAACAGAAGTGTCTTTTTCACTGTATAACATTGAACTTTTAATCGACTTTGTCGCCGTGCAGGGGGCCTTGGTTAATTCGGTCGGGTCGTGACTGCGTTTTATTCGGTCTCATGCAATAACCGTTATTCTATAATTTATTTGTGAAATTAGGTCATCCTGCATTTTTCGTTAGGGACCTGGACTTTTAATTGTTTCTTTGGCTTATGTGGGCATTGTAGTTTTGTTGTGGTGTTTCTGTTTCCTGTAATCGATTGGTTAGGTTGAGTGCTGCATTCCCTGTCTGATTTTCTTAAAGCTTTTTGTCAAATCGTCCATGTAAACCGTTTAGTCTACAATAATGACACATATTAGCAGCGTTACGTCTACACGAAGTATTATATCAGTGTAGATAAGAGCGCATCAAAATTACATGTCTGGCTTAATCAGGGAAACAATTGGTCTTGTATCACATCTAAACAATTTTACCATACATGTAGTATAAACTGAAAGTTAGACATACATTACCATGAACTTTTATTTTGATATTCTCGTACACGGAGACAGTAATATTTCATGTTGTTTTTACGTGCAGCTGTGAGTGATGTAGGCATGTCTAGAGAAATTGCTATTTAAGGCAGATCAATTAAGTAACACATAAAGTAAATTATGTTACTTACAGACTGCCCAAAGCTTCGCATGACAATAACTCCAAGAATAAAAAAGTAATTGCTAAATTCTTCGCAATTTTTATTCACCCACGTAGAAACGATGACAACGCCTAGCTATCCACCCAATAATCATACATAAAACGATCAATCCATATCCCAAGCATTGTTGTATGCACAAACTGCAATGTCTGTTACTATGGGTTATTCGACACAAGTCAAGCATATAAGTAATAAAACAATCAAATTCAATGCAACCACTACCGTTATGAAACAGTATGAGCTTATGCCTTATTCAAAGTCGTAGGCACAATAATAACCTTAGGACAAATGGACTATAAACCATGTAATACAATCTAAAAGTAGGCATCACATAACCAATCAAGAACGATCAGTCCACATAAACACTTTCATCCTCGTAATGGAATATGAAAATATGTGGAAATAACAATACTTCCCACGCCCAAATAAGCTCTTAACATTGTGGCTTAAATCAAACACTTGTTGTAAACGGATATTTTCTATCAAATATGCTTACGAACGTGAACTCCTACAAATCAGATAAATTATCAATTTGTAGCTTGTTGCCAATAACTTTTTACTATAATTTCATTTTGCAAATATGAAGGTCCGAAACATTAATGTTCGAATTATCCCTCGATTGTGTTCAGCTAGTTCAGATGGCTTTCAGGCAGTCATATGAATATATTCATTCCAACATCTGAATGTAGTTAAATATACTTCAAATGTTTAACGTTAGTTATCCACTTCGAATGTGTTGCCTTGTTCAAGAAAACTCCCTAATGCAGACATTTTTGGTATGCACACCGAATATCCAGTATAGATCTACAACAATCTTCGAGGCGTGACTAGTAAACACTTAGTATTCTATCTCTATAGAGGTCACGCCTAGACGATTGTTGTACATCTGTAATATAGTAACCAGATTCTGAGATAAGTGAATGTTGTGTCGTTTTTCAGCGTGTATTGGACACAATGAAATGAATGGTAATTACTATAGTATAATCCTGACTCGTGAGTATGTCCATATAATAGTGTCTATAAAACGACTCTGTTGGAGAACTTTGCATAAAAGAAAGACGCTCCATGGCCACAACCTAGAATCAATGTGTCTTCTGAATATATTTCGCTGTGGACATAATGTGACTTGGTTGACGCAGGAAATTGCCGATATGCAATGAAGTGGTCTTGCAGATTCAATTTCAATAGAGAGCATGGGCATTTTCGACAAATATAAATCCTTGAATTATACAGATATTATGTCATACTCGTATAACCATTCTACAGACAGCGAAGTATTCAATATACAGCTTTGTACTGCTACAATCTTTAATATGCGACATGCTTACGTGATTAATGTCGGAGACTTAAATATTAAATTTTGATGCAGCACATTATTTAAAACATGTTATCCTTAAAATAGCTTCTTCGGGTAATTAAGAGCACTTGAACGACATGTCAACACTACTGAAATTTCAAATTTATAACGAAAATTGTTTTGCTAATCGATACTTCTAAATCTACATCAATCAGTTGTAATACTTCAAATAATTTATACAGAAATTATTTTATCACATGATTTACTTAAATAATATTATAACATTTGAGTTCACAGTGCAGTACTTTATCACAACATGAATGAATACTTGATAATTTTAAGCGCATCTTAAAACGCTTTTAAATCACACAAAGTGTTGATAACAAGAATGGAAATTTCATACTGAGAAACATACAATTAGAATGATAGCTTCGGTCTGATTTAAATTAATGTCCTTATTTCATTTTCAGGCCTCATAACATTATGGTAAGTAATTTTCTAATAATTGCTTCATGTATGTGATACACCCACCACTGGGAATATTGATACGTAGTACATATTAAGACAATAATTAAGTAAGTAAGTAGTAAGTAAGTAAAGTATTTATTTTACGAGACAAATATATTAAAAATAATGCAATCTTCCATACGGGCCATACGTAAGGTGGATATATTCCCCGTACATGTTAGATATTACCGGGCAGAACCGGTAATTATCGTTTATGTATAGATGCAAAAGGAACAGTGATTATGGTATGATAAGTTTATTATCAATGTCCTGTGTCATTGTTCGCAGCAAAATAGAAAAAACCTTGGTTGGTTGGTGAAACATTGTTATTCTGATGTCTGCACTAAATAGATAGTAAGTAATACTAAAGGGAGATTAATCCTATTTGAATGAATAGCGGGGACTGTATATACCTTAGTTATATATAAAATGGTTTACCTGACGGACGAGCTTAAGTTTATAACCGTTCTCACTTATCTTTGAAAGATGTGTAAAAATACCAAACACAGACATTTGGATCAATAACAAAAGAGTAGGTCCCCAAGAATATTATACAACATAATGTGTGTAATGAATCATGACTCCAATCGCAATATTGTCTGGATATATAATTGATAGCTGTTTGTAATCCACTGTCTCGTGGTATATTTGTAAATGCATTACACTTGAAATTGTTGTTTCAACACAGTATTTTTATGTTAAAAAAACAATGGGTGGAAACGTAGGTGAAATACTCTAATAGATAAGTTGACGGTCTTACAATAATATTTACCCGTTAGAACTCCACTACAACCACTCGGTCATTTTCCCTTCCCACTACAATTTTTAAGTCTAGTTATATAAACAAAGTTTTTCGTACAAATATTAGACAATCCTATATTAAATAAGTTTAGTCGAGTTACCATTGACCATACGTTTTATGTTATTTACTTGGTAGCAAAAGGTTAACTACCGCGGTTTCCATGACATTTTTATAATAATTCATATAACGATATCTTAATGTGGTTATTGTTTCTCATTATGATTTAGCTGCGCTGCGTACACTGTATAGGGTAGAGATATGAACTATTTATCAATAGTAACAAGCTATTTGCGGTTACGGTTTACTAACAAAGAAGTTGTTATGAATAAAAGCAGAACAGTATTTATTAGGACTTTGACATTCAAACGAATATCGGTTAAACAAGTTATAATTATTACTATTATTAACTATATACCAATTTGGTTTCTTCTTTTTAACGTTTAACTACAAACTATTACAAGATAAATCTTTTTTATCACTGTGACGACACAACGAGGAAACACATTTGGTCTTCAGAAAAGATCCTAGGATTAGCCACCACAAGTCATTTCCAATTTTGAAATCTACTATAAATGTTTTGATATATACTCAATATTAATTTCCAGACACTATAGTTATGTTGTTGACATTAAAATATTCTGGTTACTTGTTTCTGATATCAAAATTCTCAAATCAATATCAATTTACAGACTTTTCAGCCATAAACGTACGTTTATAAGATAATACAGTTATTTTCCAAAGTGCACTATGTATGCATTATCTCAGTTCCGTAATAAAAAATACTTGTTATTGGGAAGCCGTATATACGGCAATGTTGTACTGTTTCGTTTCCAAGGATGGCCATATTCAATAATTAAATTGTCACAAATAATATGTTTTAATACTTTGAAAATATTCAAAGCAGACACTGAACGTAATTTTTAAATAAGATATTATCGCGTATTTTTTACAACTTTGAAATCCCTTTAGATTGAGGAAGTTGCATTCATTTAAAAAAAAGTATTGCCGACTGCTTCCGTTGAGTATTGCATAACCGGTTTTAATACTGATATGTAGTCATGCTTTGAATGAGTTAATGATTGCTGCCTTATACTCCAGTAATATTTGACTGACCAATGCGATTGGCTATCGTGGTGGATAGTCTTGTCTTTTCATGTTCGAATTTATTATTTCTTGTTCATGGATATTTTGTTTTTGTGATCCATATTTCGCTTTTGTGTGTGTGTGTGTGTGTGTATGTGTGCGTGCGTGCGTGCGTGCGTGTGTGCGTGCGTGCGTGCGTGCGTGCGTGCGCAAGTGTGCTGGGTTCGTACTCTGTTGTCTCCGTTCAGTTCGGCCTTCACTGTCAGAGAAAAAATCGAAACACAATTATACATTTATGACATTGTTAGCCTAGTGTGTTCATCGAACCAACCTGTACCTGTATCTCAATGCACTCTTATAACAAGCCCTACCAATCGAGTAAGAATTACTTCCCTCTTCGCATTAACAGTCCCCATTTCATTGTGTAGCATTTACATCGTTAGTCTAAATGTGTTCTTCGAACCAACCTGTACCTGTATCTTTATGTACACTTATAACAAGCCCTACCAATCGAGAAAGTAATACTTTCCTGTTCGATTTGTCATTATCATATTAACCATTAAAACCCTTTTTACTGCTTCTGTATCATAAAGCATTTTGATAACCTTATGCATTTTGCTTGTGCTTCGTCTTGTAGCTTATTTTTTTCGTGGTCTGCTGCTTCTGATAACCGCTGCCTTATTTGTCCTAAGTAAAATTATCCTTATACATGAAAAACGAATTCCATTACTTACTTCTAAGAAAGACATTGGGTATAAAAGATCACTTAAACGGTAATTTGTGATTGCTGCCTTATACTCCAGTAATATTTGACTGACCAATGCGATTGGCTATCGTGGTGGATAGTCTTGTCTTTTCATGTTCGAATTTATTATTTCTTGTTCATGGATATTTTGTTTTTGTGATCCATATTTCGCTTTTGTGTGTGTGTGTGTGTGTGTGCGTGCGTGCGTGCGTGCGTGCGTGTGTGCGTGCGTGCGTGCGCAAGTGTGCTGGGTTCGTACTCTGTTGTCTCCGTTCAGTTCGGCCTTCACTGTCAGAGAAAAAATCGAAACACAATTATACATTTATGACATTGTTAGCCTAGTGTGTTCATCGAACCAACCTGTACCTGTATCTCAATGCACTCTTATAACAAGCCCTACCAATCGAGTAAAAATTACTTCCCTCTTCGCATTAACAGTCCCCATTTCATTGTGTAGCATTTACATCGTTAGTCTAAATGTGTTCTTCGAACCAACCTGTACCTGTATCTTTATGTACACTTATAACAAGCCCTACCAATCGAGAAAGTAATACTTCCCTGTTCGATTTGTCATTATCATATGAACCATTAAAACCCTTTTTACTGCTTCTGTATCATAAAGCATTTTGATAACCTTATGCATTTTGCTTGTGCTTCGTCTTGTAGCTTATTTTTTTCGTGCTCTGCTGCTTCTGATAACCGCTGCCTTATTTGTCCTAAGTAAAATTATCCTTATACATGAAAAACGAATTCCATTACTTACTTCTAAGAAAGACATTGGGTATAAAAGATCACTTAAACGGTAATTTTTGATAAGGTCAATAGGAGTGTACACGTTTCTTATAAGTATACAGACGGAAGAACAATCACAGACGTAATTATTCGACATATAAATGTTATAAATACAGATTATGTATCGATGTTTAATAAGTTATCAATTTCACATTCGACAGATAATACACTAAAATTCACTTATATTTAATTATATTTTGACACTTCAATTTCGTAAAAGTTCAAGTTGCGGACGTTCAGTTAAGCTTGATGAAGAGTGCAATTATCGACTTACATTCGTAGAAATGAAAGTAGATAGATTATAAAAACTTATTGAAATAGCAAATCCACATCGTAAATGACAATTGTGCAACAAAAAAGAATACTTATTTCATTTATGTTTGAAAGGCCTTTATTATATGACCTTAGACAAAAATACCTGTAAACGCTATTATTGATTAATCTCAGCCACTTTCCCAAATCTAATTTAAAGGACTGTCGATATGTACTTTAAAACATTAGTTTAGAAAACCTTCCTTGTGACTATAGTGCTACGCAATATGGAATAAGTTAAGTTCTTGTGGCCAATTTTAATTCATGGGACAAACCACTGGTTACAGGGTCAAACTATGCCATTCTTGTATATTACTACATTGGTCATTATTCAAGTGCATGTTTTGCAAACATATAAATTTCCATTATGATGCCTTTATGTAGTAAGCCCTATTGGCTGACAGGGACCACAATGGCTAGAACTTTATGTAATTACAGTGTGTCACTTGTCTTATATTCTCATTTAGTATAAAACCCAACATGACAAACAAATTCACTGCATTCTGTTACTATACAGGGTCGCCTAAATCTTACATACGTTGTTTTTAAACTGTAGCAGGGTTTTCCGTGATATTGGTAGTTGAAACCCTATGAAAATTGGAACTGTCAACAGTTATCTCTAGTAGTATCCCCTCAATTTCTAATTGACAGAAGAGAAGTTCATGCGAGATGAATTCTGACATTTCTTGCACTAAATTCATCATTGCAAAGATGTTACTATGCATGACTTTGTATTTTGAAGTAGAATAGAGCTAATTTAATTTTGTACGGTATCGTCTGTTCGCTAGCGGTAACATAAAATGTGTCAATGTGGATTACGGTGTTTTATTGTGCCACATTAATGTCTCTACAGGATAACGTGTTTCAGCAAAGTTAAAAACTGCATGATACAATGGTACGTATTGAGTATAAAATCAAAATATGTGTTACATGTACAACGCCGGTATGATATTATGGTTGTTGTAAGATGACACTACATAACACGATGTTATATATTGATATAAAACTAGTAGAGAATCGTGTACATTTTATGGCACGTGTACTATATAGTAGGGTGCAATATACAAATGTTATTATGCAAAATGTGGCATGTGTCAAAACAGGACTTTGCAATCAATAAGTTGTTTTTAGCTTCGACATCTATTTATGGATGTTCACTACATAAGGTTTGACATGTGAATATCTATATAGAATATGATCATTGGTTTGGCGTATTACTGCAGAATAAGCTGCTTTTTAGAATAAATATATGTTAAAAGATAATATACGCAGTTTATCACTATTTGATAATGCGTCAATATACCGTTGCCCATGTTTGTTTTTTTTTGCTTCAAGCATCGGATTTAAAATATATAGATATTCTAAATGTGTCACCAAAATAGCCTGATTGTTCTCTTTTAGGCTGAAATCCCGCTATTTTATTTCCAGTATTCCGTCTTAGAAGCTTGTGCATGGTGTTTATATTTTATGGATTCCTTTGTCACACACTTAAAATCTAATGACCAGACGTGAAGAATAATGAAAGACAGAGAACACAGTTGATAAATCATTCAACGGAAATAAGACCTGTTATCGAGAGTTATTTGAATTCTAATAACATACCAATGCATGTCCATTGCTGTAATCGAAGTCAACAGAAATTGCATAAAGAATCATTCAAACTTGAACACAACGCATTAAGCCACAGCAGCATTGAGGCTGGTTATACTTTAAGACAGTCGTTTGTGATTACCATACACCCGTTGAAGACATGATCATATTATGTGAATAAACATGATAAGTCTTAATCGCGTCCAGTGTTCAAACAATGTACGTGACCATCTTCTTACTTAAAAATATCCTTCCTAGTTCGATTGATTTACCGCTAAGTCGTTTTGTCCTTCCTGCTACATGTATTAACTTGAAGACACTATCACTTTCATGAAATATTTTAAAGGGTAATCATACTTCACTCGCTGATCCTACCAAGCGTAAATTGTTCAGACACATCATAAGTGAAAACCCCTCGTCAACGCTTACAGATATAAAAAGAAGTGAGTTGGAACATTTTACACCCACCATGCTATAAGTGTGTGCTTTCAGACAGTAGATGGGTTTCCATGATTCCTTCGTTGAGCGCTGTCTTTGTTTCTGATTGTTAAACATATGAGTGCTGATACCTTTAAAATGTATAGTTAGAAGTTATTATGTCGTTATAATGATCATTATTACTACATGTACGTGCAATGTATTGGATTTCCCCTAGCTGCTAGTCTTAAGTTGCCTTTACGTTCACTGCATTACAATGGATATTGAAATGTGTATCGCTTTACATGGTACATGTACTTAAAATGTTTCTCCAAGTGACAACACCGCCAAAAATTGCAAAACACAGAATAACAGAATATCAATATATTTTAAATCCGAGGCTTGAAGCTAAAAAAACGCTTTGTTTGTAACTTTTATTTTCAAGCTTATGTGCTTATCATTTGTCTAAAAACAAAGTAAACCATGATTCGATTAAAGTACAAATGTGGATTAAAAATACCCACTTTCAACCGAAAAAGGAAATATATGACAGAGTTACCTCCCTTTGACCATCAACCTAAAAATGATTTTTTAAAAGTGGATAAATACCATATTTTTGAGTAAAACATCTTATTATTTTGTGTTTTTTGACTTTGGTGATATAGCTTAAATTCAAATTGACAATACTTAAACACAATTTGCTTGTATGTGTAAATTTCCCGGTAATTTTGTAAACCATGATTCGAATAAAGTACAATTGAGGGTTAGAAATAACCACATTCATCCGAAAAAGGATTTTTTTACAGAGTTACCTCCCTTTGACCATCAACGAAAAAAGTTGTTTTTTAAAGTTATTTAATACCATGCTTTTGAGTAAAAAATCTTATTATTTGTGTTTTTTTAATTTGATGGTACAACTTGAATTCAAATTGACCATCCTTAAAAATAATTTGCAGTTTAAATTACTCGGTAATTTTGCTTGTTTTAATTTTCACGGTTCAATGAACCGCATCTTTTAATATCGAAGAAATAACTTTATTGATTCAATATTGAGGTAGTCAATAGCATATACACAAAATTTCATGAGGAAATAATCATAAATAAAAAATTTACAGGGTAAGAACACTTGCACACTTATAAGATTTGTTAAGTGTATACCAAGTTAACGAATATCGTATATACACTGGCAAATATCAAATTAAGTTATAACTGATTACAGAAATAATAGACAAGGGATCTTCTTATTGTTAAACTCTGGTTTATATATTGGAAACTCATAACAAGGCTTAGAGGGCATCAATTGACCCATTAATTTCATGTGTACGCTTTATTAAGTCATGCAATGTAAAAGTAGTACTAAATACAGTTGAAACCGTTGCGGTTGGGAAACTCAATAGAAACATCACGGTACTTTTAAAGTTATATCAGTGTTTGCGAAAGCATGCATCACAAATATTTTCTCTAGTACGTAAATGCACAAGGTTAGAATCTAAAGAACAATTGGTAAACAGCAGGACTAATATGATAGCTAATGTGACTGGATCCTATTTATTTGCTTATAAACTATCCAAGCATTACAAGTGTCAATTAGGTTTGACATCATTCTCTTAGTCATTATTCCTAAACATGATCCAAGTTCAGTATTGAGTACTGGTTTGTTGCTTTTTCAGACTCGTAGAGATAACTCAATAAAAAGTTTCTAGAAAGAGCTTTTTATCTAAATAGTTACTGTTTCTCTCCTTAAATAATGTGGGTCGCATCTAATTGACTGGACTTTAGTTATTTATTTTTGGCACTGGCATGTTCTATAAACGTCATCACACTCAAGTAAATGACAATTACAAGGGCTTGTAAACAAAACACGGCCATCGGGTGAGATATACTTAGCCAATATTTTGGAGTCTTATTGTCGCAACTCAGACAGTCGACATAGGAGCAGTGTCTACCGACAGTCTAACGAGCATACATTTGATTGATCACCAAGGCTGACGTTTACAGAACCGGATACTTCGGATCATTTTTGTCTCATAAAAAAGTCAATCGGGTAACTTAGGCAAAAAGTGTACGACTATGTTTGGTAAAACAGAGTCAATTTCCAAATGACACACACAATTATGTCACCGGTAGCATGTCAAAAGTTGTTTTTATAAATGTCAAATTCTCTTCTTCAATTCTCATATATAATGTATCGTTCATTTAATGAACGGGAAACTGCGTTTGATTCAAATGAAATCCTACAGTGTCACATCAGAGTTGCTTTACCGGAAATAAGATACTAGCATAATACGACATTTTTGTATTAATTAATTGA
Organism: Spisula subtruncata; assembly: GCA_963678985.1. NCBI lineage: Eukaryota > Metazoa > Mollusca > Bivalvia > Venerida > Mactridae > Spisula > Spisula subtruncata. The sequence continues at coordinate 23,474,796 of OY787662.1, read as the reverse complement.
TGCATTCATATTCTTCGAAAGCTCTACGTGACAACAGTTTAACAACTATTATCCTAATTAGTGTACTTTGTAATGGAAGCGCCTTTTATATATTGATTTGCTTATTCTTATCTAGGAAATGCTGGACTAGGAAGGAGTTAACTTGATAAAAATGACATTAAAACTTAATGTGATTAAAATTATAATGCCGTTTATTCCTCGAACATGACGTTCTCGAGAGGTTTCAAGAATGTGAAGAATGTGAATATGTTATGAGGATTGGTACCACCGACCGTTTATGACGATGATGTATTGACCCAGAAGCGCGATACACTTATTCGATTAGTGTTGAACCTACATCCGAGGTCGCCATTATTAAAGATCACTTTTTAAGCACTTGGCTACCAGTTGCGAGTAGAGTCAACCAAATAACTCTTTGTCATGTATTTAAAATTAAATTGCACCTCCTTATATGAGTGAGCATTGTACTCCTGTTAGCATAGTTCATAATTACCCAACAAGATTCAGGTTAAAGGCCAGTCTGGGTGTTTGTCGTGAGTAGGGAAAAAGACCAAGTGGTTGTAATGGAATGCTAATCAGTTAGTTTTATTGTCATATGAGATTGTCCAACTATTTATTCAGCATCAAACAGTACGGTGTTCAAACGACAAACCCAACAGTTATTTATAAACAAATCTTTCAATACTATTATAAAATAGCGAATGTGGATGCCAAACACCTATGTTGTGTGTTTACTGGTGAACCTTGTCAGATAATGCTAGTACTATACAACGACCACAACTATCACTTTGTCATTCGTATCGCAGAACCTCTGAACTTCAGGACAAAAATCAATCCGGGTCACTCAGCTAAGGTATCTTCACAAGTTGATCAATAGATAGATATAACTAATCCCATTTCTTTCTATAACAATCAATACTACTAAATGCGATCACCACGGATCAAGTCCAAAGTTAATTACGATAGCCAGCAGACTGTGAAATTGTACTAATGAAAATATGAACCCAGACAAAATATCGATTGAAGTCTAGATTCACTTCAAATTATGTTCTTTTCTTTCATAAATGTAAATGTATTTGTTTGTGATCGACACCTTTGTAATTAATTAAAATGTCTGTATTTTTGTTTATTTACAGTCCGTTCTATGTTAAATGAGAGCGGTTATAAACATAAGCTCGTCCGTAAGGTAAACTATGTTTATCTTGGTTTAACTGGACGTTACTGAGTTAACAGTAGTCCTTGATATTCTTTCAAATGAGTTTGTTCTCTCATTAGTATTACTTATTGAATCGACATTCACCAATCAATAATTATTTTCAATATGCCCCGAAAGATAACCATGGGCTTTAATAATAAATTCGTTATACTTTAATGTCTGTTTTTTTTACGTCCATTACCGGTACTACACAGATCCATAGTAAATGAATGGTTAATGTTTCCACACTATTATCTTTATACGTCCTATGTACAAATTTCCCCTGTGGTTGTTGTAGAACATACAAAGAGTAGTGTGAGAAAATTACTTACCATAATGTTATGAGACCTGGTAATAAAATAAAGACGTTTAGCAAAATTCTTATTGACTTTTTTTCAGTATGAAATTTCCGCTCTCGTTATCAACACTTGGTGATTTAACAGCATAAAATGCGTTTATAATTCTCAATAATCATTCATGTTATGATCCGAAGTAGAACTGCATGCAACACATTTTAAGCCAAACAAAAACCAACTCATTCTTTGACGATCAGCAGACAACAACATGGATATTGAATATTTTTGGACACTTGTGGTAGCAGTAATGCATCTATCGTTTACAACCAGGGCTCTCCAACCCTCAGGGGATGTTCGGATGATGGCTTAGTTTTATCTGCCAGCTTCCCCGCCCGGCTGGGCCAATGTTAGGGATTTTGTCTCAGAACCAATACCCTCACCAAAGTTCTCAGGGGCCGAACAGAGATTTTACCGTCAGCTATCCCCCGCATTCAGGCTAAATCACAACATAAATTGAACACAAAAGCCACATGAGCCGCTTATGTAAAGTACTCGCTGCATTACATCTAGTTCGTAAATAATGTTACACACAGATGAAAAATATGCTCTGAAATTAAGACAATGGCCTTTCGGAATGACGAACAAAAGATGACAGGTATTGACCAATGCAATACACCGATTCGGCAATTGTCCAGCCTACTTTCATTTTCGATTATTTTGGATAATTTGATTGGTGACTTAGACGTTCTTATGCTCATCGGTGTAGGATTTTATGTTCTAACATGTACCAACAGAAACCTGAAAAACATAAACGCACCATTTTGATGATTTAATTACAAGATAAACAGTATTTTTACCTGCCAATCTGCCTCCCGATACGTGCGCATCATATACCGGAAGCGTTTGTATTTCTCCTGTCTCGTGCGCATGCGCACTAAGCGTAGCCAGTTGAATATAACACCTCTTACAACCGTTATATGACACTGGTATTGCACTATGAATTCAGAACCTTATTTATGGGTATATTAACTGGTGGATGCTTGTCCTTGATTAAGATATAATCGATTAATGCAAATATACATTAAAACAAAGCACTCACAGTACAGTATATTTATCAAGGATTCAAATAGTTGGCTTCCCAATCTTCCATGTGTGCCTCAAAGTATATACCGGTATCTGCAAGATTCTCAATACATTCAATGTATTTCCACCCTTTAATATATTCAGAAGACACATTGATTCTATGTTGTAGTCACGAATTTATTCAAAGTACATGAAAAGTGTAATGTACAGGCTCGCTTTATAGACAAGAATACGGTTATGTGGACATACTCTCGGGTGTGAGGATATTACAATAGTCGTTAACACTAAATTGTTTGCAATTTAAATTTAATCTGATTCTGCCTTTATTTCAAGAATACATTTGTATGCCGTCTACAAGTTGCAGCATTATTTAGATTTTATCTGCCTGGGGTATTCATGCCGGCATTATTTATCAACAGCATGCAAACGCCATGCATTTTGATGGAAAAACAGATAATGATATTTCAGTAAATACGCAATCTATGCGTATCAAGGGACGCGTATGTTTCATGTGATACACAAGAATGATATGTTAAGACATTTCTTAATTTGGGTTTTGAATATCCTGAATAATGAATAACAAAGCTGATCATTAAGCTCTACTGGAAATTCGAGTGTCAAGTTCAAAACTTTGTCATGAAAAGTTTAATAAAGTGTCAATTTGCGTAACCTGTAAAACTGTTTTACTCTACAAGGCAAGGAGAGTCTTAAAATACTAATATTGAGTTTGACTTTCGGGAGAATGACATAATGAGCTATGAACAAATAACTTTTTGTATATGTTCTATATTACTAGATATTCGATGTGCATACCAAACATGTCTGCATTTAGTCCATGTCCCAAGTCTTGAAAATTGAAAATCCATTACCAAAAAGGTGAACAGATCCAACAATGATTTTCGGTTAGCTTATATCTAAGCTGTCCGAAATCAGTTGATGGACTTGCGGGACATTTTGCCAAATGGCCTTTTGTCGGCCATCTTTAAAGATGGTCGCTGTTATTTTAAGCAATCAGAGGGTTTAAGAAAACATCGATTATTCCTCACTCACAAGGGCTATCGGCTTGTAATATGTCTTAAAATGTTCGCAATTGAACTGCGCATGTCGAAATATATTAATATAAATGTTATTATATGGTTATTAATTTGAAATTATGATATTTTTCGATTTTTGTCGTTAATTTTTCTCTTTCAAAACGGATCTGAGTGTGTATTTGGCTAATTGTTGATTGTTATATGCAGAGGTTGGTTCTAGGCGTGCATAATAAACATTACATTGACAGATTTTTATTTGAAAATCTTTCATCAGCCAGTAATATTGGATAACTGAAAGTTGATTAATAGTCCTGTCTATAAATGGGATATTTAGGCTATACCCGGCATTGTATTGTATAGTAAATATGTTTTGGTTTTCTGTTAGGGAATATGTTGAAATTGAAGAATATGAATAATACCCAGCTGGTATCATTGAGCATTGAAAATCAAGATGGCGTCCAAGATGCCCGCCAAAATTCAGAAAAAACAATCAGAGGTGCCAGAAATTAGGATCAAATAGTCTTTTTGCAGATGGGTTGTAGTTTAAATGAATTAAACATAATTATTTATTTATATTTGATATTATTGATTGAGTTAGTGAATGTTAATGGCAACCGTGATGGCTGAAATCAACATGGTGGCTAAAATGACGTGCTGTTGGGAAAATATTATTTTTTATCACAATTTAAGTGGAAGTGGTGTAAAATAAATTGTTAAACTGTAATAATTATGTAATGAATGCTCCAAGAAATCTTTGAGTTAAAAGGGGGCAGGGGATATAATATTGGCAAATTTTGAGGTTCCGACAGGCCGCAAACAGTCAAGCGGATTTCTTGAAAACAGCAAATAAGACAAGAAAGTATTTATGCATCAGTCTCAGGGCCTATGCAACATAAATAGAAAATAACATCAAATTGCAAGGCTAACCCCTAGGGTTGTGGAGTTATGGCCCTTTGTTTTTGCCCCTACCCCTCCAAATTTTAGTCAAAAAAATACAAAAGTGACCAATTTCACCCCATACACAGTATTTTTAAACCCAATGCAATCCTATTTTTGGTCCCATTTTACATAAATAACATGTCTGAGCTAGGTAAATTCAGCAAGAAAAGTGTCTCCCATACCTGCCGATTTTTTGCTATTTGCTGTCAAAGTTTTTCGCGGTTTCTAACGACGCTAAATTTGAACTTCCGCCAGTGGTGGTAACCTCCATTTTGAAGAGCTACAAATCCTTCAGAGCCAACTGATATTTAGTTTCTATGATTTTTCAAAATATTAAACACCTTCTTTGTACAAAATAAATACAGAATTGGGTCTTTAAAATACCAATTTAATTTTTGGTGCCCATAAATAAGCCCTACACTAAAGATTTGATATTTTGAGGGACCCCCATCACCCCAATATATCCCCTGCCACCTTAAGCATTGAACCATTAGCAGATTCAAAATGGCGGACAAAATGGCTTCCAAAATCAATTAAATATTGTGTTAGTGGTCCAAAGAAGTTACAAATTGATACTTTTGTGATCGTTTTAGTGTAAGTTTTGCAAACATAATTACAACTTAAATACACTGTATAAAATATATCATTATATCTATTTGGTGATCGACTTATCCTGTTTAAATTGGTATCAATGTAACATTAGAACACTTTATGTGCAGTATATTTGATATGACTTCTAAGATGGTTGCCAACCAAATGGGAGTGGTATTGAATACTGATCTTATCTAAATGGAGAATAAGGATAGCCACATAGCCACATCGCCTGCAAGTGACCAAGCGTTTACTATGGTGTTATCTGGTTGGCTGTCCTTATCCTTATGTCAAGTACAGTCAAGTTACTATTACATTTGTATCAAGAACTTCACAAGACCAAGACAAGAGGCTTATCCCTATCATCGCCTTAACATTGCAGAACAAGTGATAATGGTACGACTACGCTCATGGCACAACAGGCTGAACCATCACATGTACCGGAAGTACAAATTGGTGCCGTCTCCGATCTGTCCATGCGTGGAAAAAGAACAAACTGTCGAGCATGTCCTCCAAAGATGCAGAAGACACAACCAGGAGTGAACTGCAACGTGGCCCACAGACACAAATCTTCAAGAGAAGCTCTATGGAGACGCTGATAATCTGCGGAAGACCAGAAAGTTCATCGCAGACACTAGTATGATAGTGTAGGACGAACGACTGAGGTGATGTGAGGACAAACTGGATGTGAGAAAGAATACAACTGGCCACGGTCCGCATGAAGCAACGATTCCAAACAACATCCACACAAGTTTTTGGAATACTATACGACCAGCAAACTGAATTATTACAATTCTTGCAATCAGAACCCAGTGTGTACTGGTCGGAGAACAGTCTACCAACACAGCACCAGTCACACCAGACGTACCTCGGTGATCTGCCATTGGACCTCTTTTTCTGTTGTATATCTACCATCTTCTAATTCATGCAACATCTACACACCATCTGCGTGCTGACAACAACCTCTTGAATAGGGTAATTACTAAAAAAATGCTAAAGATGATATGAACATACTACAGCAATGAATGGGAGGGTCAATGGTTGAAGTCATTCAATCCTTACAAATATGTTGTCACCCGCTTCACTAGGAAGAGAACTCATGTTAAGACTCCGTTTTTCATCCACAGCAGCATGACACATTACAAGTTGTGGCAGATATGTACATCGGGATATACATAGATGAGGATTCCTTGAGGACCAATGTTGCTACCATTGTGGGGAAAGCCAACAATAGCATCGCCTTCTTCTGGACAAACTTGACAAACTATCGAAACAGATTAGGGTACTGTGCTACCAGACACATGTCAAATCAATCCTTGAATACGCACATTCGGCAAAGGATCAACCAGGGCAAATATTTGTCAACTGGATGCAGTTCAGCATATTGGAGGCAATTCGTCAAACGGTACTTTAGCACAACAAGCAACATCAGGCAGATCATTGGTGACTTGGTAGGAAACTCTAGAATCAAATCCATGAGCATTGCCGACAGCGATTATGTCTTCTCGAGGGGTCTTATTTATAGTTGATAATCATGAGTATTTGTTATTAACAAAAATAACTCGCCGCTCACACGATCTTGTTATTAAATATCAATGGTACGATAATGCCTAAGATGATAACCATCTATACAATACATAAAGAAGAATAATCTACAATTTATTCTCCACTTATGTAATGTTAAGTTACCATCATTGCTGCCATTTTGAATTTAAACCGTTATGAATGTCTGATAAATATAATTTTCAATACAAATAAAAACTATTTGAACACACTATACGATTTTAATAAATTGTGCTTTTTCAGCATATTTTTGATGGCCATTACAGCCGGATGTTGATTTCTTAGTATGCTATCTTGAATAATTTCAATCAATTAATAATGCTTTGATTGAATAGATACTATGTTTGACATCTACACAACAGCCAATTAGCAACAATAGTAATTTATGTAACTAATCTCTTGCACCACCGACATATTTCCTGATTTTGGCGGCCATCTTGGACGCCATTTTGAATAAGGCAACGGGTCAATTGAGTCGAATCGAACTTTTATTTGAATGTTGGTTAAATATTTTAATTCTGATATCAACAAATATGATTCAAATAGATGTTTAATAGAATATATCAATTTTGATTTCAACCGACATGGATGCCATCCCACAATATTCTAATCAACGAATAACGATAGATATAATATAAACACATGTGTTAAAAACATTTTAACTACAACCAATCGGCAAAAAAGAAATTTAGAACTAATCTCTGGCATCTGTGATTGTTTTTTCTGATTTTGGTGGCCATTTTGGACGCCATCTTGATTTTCACAAAATGCTCAATGATGAAAGCTGGGCATCATTCAGATTCTTTAATTTCAACATATTCCCTAACAGAAAACCAAAAACTATTTACAATACAATCCAATGTACGGTCTAACCTAAGTATCCCATTTATAGACAGGACTGTTATTAAACTTTTAGGTATCCATTATTCCTGAATCATGAAGGATTTCTAAATGAAAATCTGACAATGTAATGTTTATTATGCACGCCTAGAATCAACCTCAGTATATAACAACCAACAAATAGTCAAATACACACTCAGATCCGATTTGAAAGAGAAAAATTAACGACAAAATCGAAAAATATCAGAAATTTCTTAAAAAATCAATAATAATTAATAAATAACCATATTCTAATGTTTATATTAATATATTTTTACATGCGCAGTCCAATTGCGAACAGTTTAGGACAAATAACAAGCCGATAGCCCATGTGATTGAGGAATAATCGAAGTTTTCCTAAACCCTCTGATTGCCTAAAATAACGGCGGCCGAAAGGTCATTTGGCAAAATGTCCCGCAAGTCTATCAACTGATTTCGGACGGCTTAGATATCAAGCTAACCGAAAATCATTTTTGGATCTGTTCACCAATTTGGTAACGGATTTCGGTCTGTCACATGGACTAATTAGGGAGTTTTCTTTGTCATGAATGCTATAAATAATCCAAACACATTCGAAGAGGAGAGCTATAAATACAACATTTGAAGTACATTTTGTATATTTATCTGCATTTTGATGTTGCTATATAACTATTCTTACGTCAACATGCAAGCACTCCGCACGTGCAGAACACATTCGAGGGTTAATTCGAAGATTAATGTTTAAATATTTGATATTTGCAAAGTATTTGCCACAAACTACAGATGGATATGGTTTATAGGAGTTCATCTACAAATTATAATTGATATCACAGATCCCTTTACCAAAAGTGTTTGATTTATGGCGTATGGTTAAAAGCATATATGGATGCGAGAAGTAATGTTATTTCCAGAGATTTTCATATTCGATTAGGAAGAATGAAAGTGTTTAACTGAACGGATCCTTTTCTTGATAAGTTAAGTGATATATGGATTAAGATTATATTACACGATGAATAGTCTATTTGTTCTTCGGTTGTATGCCTACCAATTTGAACAAGACTATTGCCAAGCAATGAAAGTCCCCTACCGTTAGTCAATTGTAACAGAGTAGTGTGAGGTTGACGCCGTTTGACTAATAATGTACATGGCTCTGTACAAAAATGTATGTTTTATACTAATATGAAAAATACCCCAAATGCCAATGGGCGGCAGAAATATCATAAATGATGACGTTACGCATTTGGATCGATGCAGACCTTGATTATTTTGGCGCGTAAAGTCTAGTGTCGTCATCGCGTATAACGTGACGTCCTAAACGCGACGTCATCATTTATACATATACGAGGGGCGTTTAAAAAGTTCCAAAGAAAGTGCTCTATAATGTTTATCGTATGTTCAAATTACTTCAAACTTTGCATCTAAATAGAAGAAGAATTCGTGATACATGTTGTATCATGAATCGAACCAATAAAGGTGTGTCGTACAAAATGGCACTGCTGCCATAGTAACGTCAGTAATGGCTACCCGGGGCAAATTTGACGTCACGTCGTTGAAATCGTCAAAGTAACCAACACATTGCTCCACACTAAACAACTACCAATTAACTACAACCTAAATTTACTGCATGTAACATTTGCGAAGGGCGGTATAACATAATTTTGGTCAATTAATGTCATAATTTAATTATTCCCCTGTTGTGTTCGGGTTTATTTTTTCGCCGTATTGGAATCGTCCGTCAAGTGTCAGTAAATCATTAAAATGTGACCAGTTTTTGTCTTTTGGCCGGAAAATTAATACTTGAATCATTATAATGTTTAACCACTGGCTGTTAAGAACGTTGTGTGTCACTGAGTAGAATGTAAGACTAGTATTAACGCCTTCAGACTACCAATGGTACTGCTGCAGATGATCATAGGAAGGTACGGCATGTTTTGAATCCGACGCTTGACGTTGCGTTGGACGTTTTTGCTTGATTTTGTAGCACTTTCGAATGCTTTGCAACTAGACCCTGGAAGTGCATACCTCGAAGCAAGACATTTTTAGAATATAAAGCATTGTAGTTATTGTAGCAAGTGTTTCTTTGTGTGCCCTTTGACTTACAGAGTGACATTTAGTCAAAACATGTTAATTACGTACGGTCAGAGATAACGTTGCCCCGGGTAGCCATAACTGACGTTACTATGGCAGCAGTATCATGATGTACGACACACCCTCATGCGTTCAATATATGGTACACTATGTATTATGAATTGTTCTATCTAAATGTAAAGTTTGAAGTATATTGACCATAAGATAAATATTATAGAGCACTTTTCCTGGAACTTTTGAAACGCCCTACGTATATGAAATAACTTTTATAAAGAGAATATTTGTTGAATTTTGTGTAAGATCGAATTTTATTTCATCGAGTGATCACAGAATTCAATATTTTCACGAGTGGCTACTGTGATCCCGATTGAAATAAAATAGGATCTTTCAGAAAAGAACAATAAATTTTCTGTTTATTATTTGCTTCATTCTCTCTTAAAAAGGTACGTTAATTGGCTTTGAAAAATCAAGTCAGGGCGCTGGAAATGTCTGCAATACCTCTCATCGGTTTAAAATTCAAAGCACACTAGAAATGAACAGGTTTACAACTGACGTAGTCTCACAAGTATCAAAGATATACAACCGGCACTCCAGAGGCCCAGTAGATCTAGTATCTTGAATTTAACAGTGTGAGAGATTATTTGTTATTATAATTTGTATACATTCAACATTATTAATCGTTAATGCCGTAGACAGTCCGTATTGGATTTTGTACTTCCGTAATCATAGACCCACAGCTTGAATAATGGTACCATAATCCTAGCAAATGTCATAAAAATAAAGTATTTCGCACAACTATGACTAATCACAAGTTGAATGTAAATACAAATTTACTGGTAAATATTATTTACTTACACAAATTTCTCCATGAATTGTACATGTACAAAATATATACAGTACCAAAATGATCTTATAAACATTGGTTTATACATAGGAGTGTAATTTATATTGTTGACATTTCATTTCATAAATTCAGTACGAATGTGATCTGGACCGACATACTTACATTAAATTTCAAGCCTCCTCTGAGCCGTCGATCTAATTGTAAAACTACGAAATAATGTTAATTAAAGACGAATTTCCTCGTATCATGTAGTTTTAAACTTTGCATAACATACGTTATCCTCTAGAGGCATTAATGTACCACCGTATCCCACATAGGCGCACTTTCTGTTCACCCTTATTATGTAACCGCTTGCGAACGAAACTGAATTAACTATATTCTGCTTCAAAATACAAAGTCATTAATATGCATAGTGGCATCTTGGCGTTGATGAATTTAGTGCAAGAAATGTCAGAATTTATCTCACATCGATCCTTCTACAGATAACTGTTGACAGTTCCAATTGAGCTTAAATAAAATTACATCAGACGTATTTACTACCACGAAATACCCTTTCACAGATTTCAGCTATCGATATTACCGAATACCCTGCAAGAGTCTAAGAATAAAAAGAACGCATGGAGGATTTAAGCGACACTGTGTGGTAACATAATGCGCTATGTTTGTTTGTCAGGTTTAGTTAATACAATACATGTATGAGAACAAACAAGTTGCACATAATTCCATGCAGTTCTTACTAGTATGGTCCCTGTCACTCAATAGGGCTTACCACATTTAGCATCATAATTGAAATTGAATACGTTTTCAAAGCATGCACATGAATAATGACCGATGCAGTTATATACATGAACGACATATTTTGAGGGCATCTTTGACGCAGAAGTTAGTGGCATGAATTTATAATGTTTGTAATCTCTGTAAACTACTTAGTAAAATATTTATATTTTTATTGATACAGAATATTTGAAAAAAAGCAACACTTTTTCTACTTCAATGCTTTCTTTACCATAACATTAGATGCTCCGATAACGCACATACAATGTGGCATACGGTCTATTTATTGTGTGATTTGAGCAAATACACTACGAAAGCTGTAGAATTTGCAAAGTCATTGAATGTGTTGTAGAGGTTTGCAGATACAACACAACAGAGTACACAACAGTACATACATATATGCCATTTAATACCAAATTGCAGGATGATAATATGACTAAGCAGTCAAGAGATCATTCATTATATCACTGTATTCTACGCCGTTTTCCATAACAACAATCTGAGGTGTGGTTTTCGGAACAGAATACCACCTGTTTGTTGACTGTAGATGATGACTTTTGAATTTAATGTTTTCCTCATACTTATTTTTATGGAATTTCAAAAAGCACCCAGCAATATGGTCACTTAATCCAGGAATCATGCATAAAGAGTATGTACACTATTAGAAAGCGTTTCGTTTTGTCTGAAAGTAAACTTGTGTCACGCAAAGTGAATAATTACGAGTTCAAAAAAGCTATAAGTTTGTAAAGGAACGGATATCTTCGTTTGAATTGGTCATTTGTCCTGGCGTTTCAATATGCCACGCCGCAACGAGAGGCATTCTTCTTATCATAAGTATCAAATTACGTATTATATGCACATTTATATACTAAATTGCATTGAAAGGAAAATAGGAAAGCGGATAGTGAATAATTGGCAACAACTGAAGTCAAAATGAACTTATTGCAAACTCCATAGCCCTACAACCCTATCGAAGGTTTGGCAAAACATTTAAGTTAACATATCGACGACTCATTTAATTAAATTTGGAAATGGATTAGATTGAATCCATAATATCGTTTACTGATGTCTTTGTCTAAGGGCATAGAATAAAGGCTACTAAAAAAAACACAATAAAATGAAATTTGCCTTCTTATGGTTAGCATGATTGACATGTACGTTCTGGTCGATCTGGTACTATTTTATTTATTCCGACGAATGTGAGCCGATACTGGAACTCTTAAATGTTATGCTTACAGATTATGTAGCGAAGTTTAATGACTTATCAATTCCATATTAAACAGATAACAAACGTATTATTAATGATATTTTGGACATTTTGATTTCGTACAATTTTGAGTTGGAACGTTCCCAACTCAAAATTGTACGAAATCAAAATGTCGAAAATATAATTAAATGAGCTGTGCTGTGCGATTTCCAACCACTTGATAAAATATTGAATTTTGGGAAACCCATACAGTATTTAGTTCAGAGCACATATTTTTTGAGAAAAATTTCGAAAAAACATTTCTGTTTGATAATGTCATACTATGGGTGTTCTGTAACATACTAAAACTCTAGGTCCTTACATGTTTGTCAAAGTCTATTATTCTGGGGTAAAACCTTACAAAATATAAAAGCTAATCATGATTTTTTGGAATCAGTAACCCACATTTTATGGGATACAATTATATTGTGATAGGTATTTTGTTACTTGTAGTTTACGATAATAGAAATCATTTTCCATACCGTTGCATAAAATCCGATATTTTGGGGCAAAACCTGTCAAAATCTAAACAAAAGCCAGAATTTTGGTAATCGGTTGATTACAATGACATAAAAAATTATATTTGGACTTTTTTAATTGTGGTAGGTACATAGTGCCTTGCAGTTTAAGATACCAAAATTATAGTGCCAGAATATTTTGCTAAATAATAGTATTTTTGGGGCAAAACAGTGTAAAACATAAACGAAAAGTGAGAATTTTGAGAATTGGTTATTTTTTTTGTTGTGTTTACTCAAAAAATCAAATATCAAATTAGTTTACAATACATCCTTGATGTATCATGATCCAACAAATTGAATATGTGTATTTAATTTCCTTTTTCTTATTGGTCGCTTATAATAGGACCTGTACTAAGTATGTGACGTTACCATATTTGTTTATTTTTTGTGACGTCAGTGACGTCATTTTGAACGTTAGTTGTAATCTCATGCCTCTAGTTTTCATTTGTCATAGCATGTCACTAAGTTGGACGATTTTGAAAAGGTATACATTTTTGGAATCCTTAAACAGTATTCTACACAATCCTGCCAAAATATGAAGATGTGAAATTTGACTTCAGGTTCGAAATCGCATAGCAGAGCTCAAATATAAGTTTATAATCAGTTTTATATGGAATTGATACGTCATTAAACATCGCTACATAATCTGTAAGCATGCCATTTATAAAATACGTCGAATATTTACGTCTGGGGTGGTTTCGCCCCCTGTATAATTATAAGAAACGCGTACATTCCTTTTTACCTTATCACAAATTACCGCAATTCGTAGTTATGTAATTCGTCACGACGAAGAAGGATAATAATACGTTGGACAGGGAAGGCAGAGATCAACAAAAGCAGCAGAGCATGATCAAGACAATTTGAAAGTAGAAGTCACAAGGCAAAAACTTCAACGTTAAAGTTAACCAAAACGTTATATGATCCTGAAGAAGTATGACTGATTTTAACAAAATAATACTTACTCGAATGAAAGGACATTTACAGGTACAGGGGAATTCGATGACCACATTTAGGCTTACGACGTATATATGCCAATATGGAATGTAGGATGGGATATATTCGTATTGTATAAATGTGTAATACATGTATTGTTTTCAATAAAAATTAATATTTCTGACAGTGAAGACCGAACTCAACGGAAACAACAGAGCACTAATTACTTGAACACAAACAACACAAGAAATAGAGATCACAAATACAAGTATCCATGAATAAAACATAATAAAGCTGAACATGACAAGACAAGATTCCCCACCACGAAAGCTTGTCGCATTGGTCAGACAAGCATTACTGCAGTATGAGGCAGCAGTCATTAACTCATTCCAAGAATAACTACACATCATAATTACAACCGATAATGTAATACTCATCGGATGCAGTCGGCAATACTTTTTAAATGAACGAAACTTCCTCAATCAGAGGGATTCAAAGTTGTAATAAAGAGGTACGCAGTACTATCTAATTTAAAACATTATTTCAGTGTCTGCTTGAAATAGGTTCAAAGTTTTAAAACATATTATTTGTGACAATTTGATTATTGAATATGGCCATCATTGCTAACAAAATAACAAAACATTGGCGTCTATACAATAACAAGTATTAGTTACGGAACTGCGATAATGGATACACTGAGACAAATCTACTCATAGAAGATGTGATAACTCTTTATACAGTATTAACATTCTCAACTTTAATTTAACATAAAATGTTAATAATTTAATAACATACACTCTTGTTTTGTCACACGAGGCATATTGTGCACTTTGAAAAAATCTGTATTATCTCTTATAAATGTACGTTTATGGCGTTGAGGGTTTATTAAAAGTCTGTAAACTGAGCTTAATTTAAGAATTTTGATATCAGAGACAATCAACTAGATAAGTTTAATGTCAACAATATAATTATAGTGTCTGGAAATTAATACTGCGTATGTATCAAAACATTTATACTAGATTTCCGAATTGGAAATGACTTGTGGTGACTAATCTTAGCTTCTTTCCTTAAGACCAAACACGGAGTGTTGTGTCATCACAATGATTGAAATGATTTATCTTGTAACAGTTTAAAGTTAAATAATTAAAAGAGGAAATCAAATTTGAATAAAGTTAATAATTTTAATAATTATACATTGTGTAACCGATATTTGCTTGAATGTCAAAGTCCTCATAAATCATGTTCTGCTAAATTCATAAGAACTGCTTTGTTAGTAAACCGTAACCGTAAATAGATTGTTACTATTGATAAAAAGTCCATATGTCTACTCTCTCAATACAGTGTACGCAGCTGGGCTAAATCGTAATGGGAAACAATAACCACATTAAGATATCGTTATACGAATAATTATAAAAATGTCATGGACACCGCGGGAATTAACCCTTTGATTCCAAGTAAATAACATACAACATATTGAAGCAAATCTTCTAAAAACGTCAATGGTAACTCGACTAAACTTATTTAATATAGGATCGTCTACTATTTGGACGAAATACTTTGTCATTATAACTAGACTTTAAAATTGTCGTGGGCAGGGAAAATGACCGAGTGGTTGTAGTAGAGTTCTAACCGGTTAATATTATTGTTACTTGAGACCGTTTACCTATCTATTAGAATATTTCACCCATTGGTATTGAACATAAAAAACACGGTGTTGAAACAACAAACTCAAGTGTTACTCTTATACAAATATATCAAACGTGATGAAAGTGAATGGATGACAAATACATGTAATTTACATTGTATATATCCTGACAAAATAGCGTTAGGAGTAATGATTCATGACACACACATTATATTGTTTTGATATTATTGGTGATCATACTCCCTTGTTTTTGATTCAAATGTCTGTGTTTTGTATATTTACACACTGTTCAAATAAATGAGTATGGTTATAAACATTAGGACGTCCATAAGGAAAGCCATGTTTATCTAGGTTAAACCGGATGTAAGTGCCTTTACTGCAGTCACCGGTATTCATTCAAATAGGATTGATCTCTCTTTTGTATGACTTATTACCTTTTTAGTGCAGATATCAGAATAACAATGTTTCATTGACCGATCCAGGAATGCATTCTGTTTTGCTACGAACGTTGACCCAGGACATTGATAATAAACTTATCATACCAAAATCACTGTTCCTTTTGCATCCATAAAATATAATTACCGGTACTGCACGGCAACATCTTGAATGTACGCGGAATGTATCCACCTCAATGTCTTAATATGTCCTACATAAAAATTTCCGCTGATGGGGTTGTAGCAAATACACAAAGCAATATAAGAAAATTACTTACCATAATGTTATGAGACCTGATAATGCAATAACGACATTAAGCTAAATGAAAGCCTAAAGCTATCTTTCTAATTGTATGTTTCTCAATATGGTATTTCCACTATTGGTATCAACACTTTGTGAGATTTAAAAGCATGAGATGCGCCTATAATTATCAAACATCATTCATGTTATGATCTAGTACTGCACTGTGAACTTAGATGCTTAATTATTGGTAGAAGTACATTCTGTAACAAAGGGATGTTATGTACAAATTATTTGAAATATTACAACTGGTTCATGTTTGTGCTCGATTTAGAAGTATCGATTAACGAAACAATTTTCGTAATAAATTTGGAATTTCAGTAGTGTGAAGAAGCCATCTTGAAGCCAAACTGATTTCAATAGTGTCCTGCATCAAACTTTTATATCTACGTCTCCGGCATTAATCACGTAAGCGTGTCTTATATTAAAGCGTGTAGCAATACACAGCTGTAGATTCAATAGTTAGCTGTCTGTAAAATGGTTATATGATATAGTATGGGTATAATCCACGGACTTCCCTTTGTCGAAACTGCCCACACTCTCTAAAGAAATTGAATATGCAAGACCCTTTCATTGTATATCATTCTGCAATTTCCTGCGTTTAGCCAAGTTACATTTTGTCCACAGCTAAATATATTCAGAAGATGCTATGTTGTAGCCATGGAATGTCTTCCTTTTATTCAAAGTTCTCCAACAGAGTCATTTTTATAGACACTAATAGCACGAGTATATGGACATTCTCACGAGTCAGGATTATACTATAGTCATTACCATTCCTTTCAATGTGTCCAATACACACTGAAAAACGACACGAAATGGCACATAATTCACTTATCTCAAAATGTGGTTAGTATACACAATAAAATGTAATTCCAACAACGTACGGAGCTTTAAAACCTAATTTACATGCAACTTTAAATTTAATTTGCTTTTGCGATTTCTTTCAGTTGCACCATTATTTAAATTGTATCTGTCTGGGGTATTCGTGCCAGAATTATTTATCAACAACATGAACACGTTATGCATTTTTATGAACAATATGCAATTTGTATCAAAGAACTGATGATGAAAATAAAACGTTATTGGCCACAACTACAAATTGATAATTGATCTGATTTGTAGGAGTTCACTTTCGTAAGCATATTTGATAGAAAATATCCGTTTACTACAAGTGTTTGATTTAAGCCACACTGTTAAGAGCTTATTTGGGCGTGGGAAGTATTGTTTTTTTCCAGCTATTGTCATATTCCATTACGAAGGATGAAAGTGATTGCGGGAACGGATCGTTTCTTGATTAGTTATGGTGGTGACAACATTTAGTTTCTATTACATGGTTTATAGTCCATTTGCCCTTTGGTTATAACGCCTATGACTTTGAATAAGGCATACAATCATACTATTTCATAACGGTATTGGTTTGCATTGAATGTGATTGTTTTGTTACAAATATGCTAGACTTGTGTCGAATAACCCATAGTAACAGACATTGCAGTTTGTGCATACAACAATACTGGGGATATGGATTGATCGTTTTATGTATGATTATTGGGTGGATAGCTATTTGTTGTCAGCGATTCTACGTGGGTGAATAAAAAACATCGTAGAATTAAGCCATAACTTATTCTCGGAGTTATTGTCGTATGCATCTTCGGATAGTCTGCACGTAACATAATTTACTATATTTGTAACTTAATTGATCTGCCTTAAATAGCAATTTCTCTAGACACATCTACATCAATCACAGCTGCACGGAAAAGCAACATGAAATATTACTGTCTCCGTGTGCTAGAATATAAAATTGACAGTTCATGGTAACGTATGTCTCACGTTCAGTTAATGCTATGATAAATTATGTTATGTGATACAAGACAAATTGTTTCCCTGATTTATTCAGACAGGTCATTTTGATGCGCTCTTATATACACTGATATAATACTTCGTGTAGACGTAACGCTGCTTATATTTGTCATTACTTGCAGACTAAACGGTTTATATGGAAGATTTGACAAAAAGCTATGAGGAAATCAGACAGGGAATGCAGCACTCAACCTAACCAGTCGAGTACAAGAACCACAACACAACTACACTGAGCAATGCCCACACATTAGCCAAAGAAACAATTAAAAGTCCAAGTCCCTGCCGAAAAAATGCAGGATGACCCAATTTCACAAATAAATTATAGAATAACGGTTATGCATGAGACCCAAGACCCGACCAAATTCCCACCGGCCCCCTGACAAAGTCGATTTAAAGTTCAATGTTATACGGTGAAAAAGACACACAACGATATTAAATAAAATGAATGTACTTCTGTTTATCATTTTAAGTTTGCATTCCTTTCGTTTGAATTCTCAGAAAGCCTGGATTCTGTGTTAACTACAACATGGTCCAGGTTTATAAAAATATAATAAATTCACATTTCCAAATCACATTGACAAATTTTCCTACATAAATCATCACAGGGTATATTATACTTTCTTTCATAGATATAAGATCATATCTACAGAAGAAAATGACACCGACGTAATAAAAAAATCTTTGATATAAATATGTAAGTTTTCTTCGAAATTAAAAGATGCAGCTCATTGAACCGTGAAAAATTAAAACAAGCAAAATTACCGGGACATTTACATATACATGCACATTATGTTTAAGTACTGTCAACTTGAATTTAAGTTGCACCACCAAATTCAAAAAATAATAATAATAAGATTTTTTACTCACCAACATGGTATTTATCAACTTTTAAAAAATCGATGTTAATTTATGCTGATGGTCAAAGGGAGGTAACTCTGTGAATAATTTCCATTTTCGGATGAAAGTGGGTATTTCTAATCCTCAATTGTACTTTATATAAATCCTAGTTTACATTGTTTTTTAGACAAATGATAAGCACATATGCTTGAAAATAAATGTAAAAAGCAAAGCGGTCAAATAGCTGCATCAAGACCCAGACAAACGAGCGATGAATTTGCTGCAAAAATTGGTGACATTAGCTTTTGATGATGTCATCATTTGCTTATTTTGATTGTTTTAATCAGATGATACTTAAATCAACTGAATTGTAATGCCATGTATCCGAGCTACATATGTTGAACATTTCAGCACAATCCATCTCGTATTGACTGAGCTATCGTTAATATAAGCATGCACACTTATAAGATTTGTTAAGTGTATGTGGTAAACATCTTTCAACATGCCACAAGACACTTCTGTTAGTTATTGTCTGGTTACTAATAGAACAAATACATTAAACATTACTACAATATATTTTTATTATCGTGTCTTCGCTATGGTTTCATGGTCAGCCGTTAGTTTCCTTTAACACTCTCATAGACGCCAGTATAGTGATAATATTTCCTACGTACGAGTATTATACTTATATCACAATACACGGTGATAAGATGTTTAGTTGAACATGAATGAATGTGTTTCCTACAGCGTAGACTCTATTTGCATTAGCAAGCTTTGATAACACGTCTGTTCAGTCAAAACAGATATTAAGAAATTGTGCATCTGTTTAGACAACGGATTGCTGAAATTCGCTGATATGTTTGGATTGGGGATGTAAGGTCGTTTTCACTAAATGTAGCTATGTAGGTATTCTGTACATGATACGTTCATAAAATATGTAATTTGGTTTTGTTATGTAAGAAGTGTAGATGTATGTATATTGTGTCATTTAGATGTGTGTTGTCCCTTGTTCTAGTCTTGTCGCTTGGTTCTTGCCCCGAGTAGTTTGACATGTATGTAGATTGTATTAAGTTATGCATATACGTTGAAATTTTTTTTTTCGAAATATGACAATATTTATTTATCTAACTTGAAGACTGGTAATGCAATTATTGAAACCATTTTCCCTGAGCCTCAGTTTTGGCGACTATGTTCTGTTTCCCATATTGAAATATTAATGATTATCGAAACGCCCTAACGTCGGCTATTTGCCAGTACGAGAGAGTGGTTTGTCAAAGCTTTTTATAATGTGGTTAAAATATGCAAAATGTGCCGAACTCAAACTGACAGAATGCAGTAATGCATCGTCTTAAGAAGAAACTATTCAATAAAGAAATAAATTAAACCATGATATGCATTATTTACGAGACATCACTCGTATTACCGTTGCTATTGCGGCCTCCAAGTGTGCTGACAATATTATGTCGTTTCTGCTTTATACAATATTAATAATTTAATACCGACATCGCACGCCAAGGTGTTACCCTTGTTATAACGGTACGCCTAGTATTATTTCAGCATTCTCAGCCTGACGGATGGCCGCACCGTGCGCTGATGTAAGTTTGTTGATTGATTCTACTTAACCGCGTCACGTTACGATCATATCAAATTACCGATATCAGTATATGTCATTAATTAAATTATTGGGAGTTCAACTGTTCAGGGACTCAGAAAAGCGTCCATAGCACACGCATGCCATTTGATCAGGCAATGTTGAGGGCCATTCCACAACTAATGCTTAATGAAACCTAAGCAGAGTGCACGCATGTGCAACTACCCATTTTGACTGATTATTTTACTGATTTAGTGTAATAAGTGCCACCAGCCGAACGACACAGTTTCAAGGATCTCAAACCTTATAAGAGCTCTCGTATTATCCCAATCGAGTCTAACATATAAACTAATTAAAATATAAACTAAAGATGCCCAACAACGCATACATACTTAAATGATTAATGTTGTTACGAATTAAGATGTTTGTAGCTTGAATCCTTTACTTCACTTTTAACTAATAAGCCAGTACATCCGCGGCTAAAGCTGAATTAAGCTTTGAAATGTAGTATTTTTGTAAGAGGTAGTGAAACGTTTGTGCTATGTACCGTGCTGTCATTGACGTACAAGCGTACAATAAACAAATTCGATATATTCTGTACAATACACAGCCAAGAAGTACCAGCATTTCGACTATTAGAAACAAAACAACCAACCATATTTTAATTTAAAAATCAACGCCAGCGTTTATCGTATATTGTTCCGACAAAAGACAGTAATTGGAACTATATGTGAGGCAGTCACTTGAAATCATGTAGATACGGTAATAAACGACCAATGCCATTTCGTTTAGTTCTCGAATGTATAGCTAATGGCATATCTGAGTTCTAAAGTTGACTAATTACCCCGAAGTCACATGCTGGTATAAGTAGCATGCACAAACCAAAGTACACTATTGACGGGCATTGCCTTAAGAAAATTCATGTTATTGCGTACGATGACGTATGTAGGATGAAAAAATGCCGAAAGGAGCAACAATTTCTATAATATGGTCATATATCACTAGACACGCTATCTCTTCCTTGTTTAACATTACATAGAAGAAGATACAGAGATAAAACCGTTTTAAGACGCGTGCGTTACAAAGAACGAGGATACTCAGTTGTTAAGCTGTTGTAACGGAGGATGACAATTTGTCAATAAAAATACGTTGAACTTCTACAAACTGTCGTATTATGTTAGTATTATATTCCCGATAACGCCACTCCGTTGTGACACTGTAATAATTCGTTTCAATCAAGCGCTGTTTCCTCCTTTGATAAAACATTGTATTTCAATTTTCAGAATTGAAGAGAGTGTTACATTTACTGAATACATTTGAAATGCTATCGGTTATATAATTATATTTGTTATTTTGGAATTCACGCCGTTTTACCAACCATTTTCTATTCAGTATTATTCAGGAATCGATCGTTTTAGCTTTTTACTTATTAAACTTTGGGTGATCAACAAGTAATGATACAACTGCTGTCTTTTTAAAGGTCGCAAACCAACAAACATAATTGTTCTTTAACTGAATGTAAAGAGAATGTCAGCCAAGACAAATGTCATATTTTTGTCCATAGGACCCTTTCAAAATATTTTAATCGATAGAAAAAGCATCCAGCTTCAAGAAAATGAAAATAAAGTAGGGGTCATGTATCATATAAGAAAAAATTGGTTCGTAAAACGCGGTGAACAGATTTTCTCACATGTACGGATTTACTCAATGTCCGTTAACCCCAAACCTACTCTCACTTTCATTTTTAAGCCAGAATGCCCACTATTGCTGAATAAAACCATCTCACTACATGACATACATGCATACAAAGCATTTAAACCAATGCCATGATTCTGATGCTGATTTGTCAAGACATACCCCCATTTCCAGTCGCTTCAAAGTTTTTTTATCGGACTATTTGAATATCTGATTTTAGTCCGCGTAGGCATTGAGTGATTATTAACCTAAAGTTTATATATCTGAACCATGAAAGTATCATATTAATGCTGAATTTAATGCCGACGTTACGTATAGAATACAATGTTCAGCAAAAAGTAAGTATTTAGTAATGCAACGTCAAATATTACGTTCCATGCTATTTCGCTACACCTCAAAACATCGCCCTTTTTCGCCGTATGGTATGGAAAAGTAAGTTACTAATATTTTATCAAATATTCTTCAAAAGTTTCTCAAATTATATATTTCCTTCACAACTAGGCATAAGGTCTATAACACGGGCGTACACCATACCTTGTATAAGACACTTGTGCTATTCTGTCTTCATTATGGTGTTGTAGTCATCCAGTTGTTGGCTTTAACACTCTCACAGACGCCAGTAAATGTTAATGAAAGTATTCTTACACCACAATAAACGACGATAAGATGTTAATCATGTATAGTTCTGTTTCCAACAACATAGACTTATTTGCATTTACACGAGTTGATTACACTTCTGTTCAGTCGAAACAAATATCAATCGCCTGCAAACACATTCCTTGCTGAAAATTAAGTTTAGACAATTGATTGTGGAAATTTCATGACATGTTTGGTTTAGGATTGTAAGATTGTTTTACTAGCTATGGTGGTTTTCTTGTCCAAGTGCATTTATCAATTGTTTTTGCAGAAATATATGTTTAGAATTTATTTACATATCTACGTCACTACCAAGATAATATAACAACCACACCACTTTTATCAATCTTCATTTGCGATTTGGACACAGAGAATATTGATAATAGAGGACCTTTTGACAAAACATTTTTCTGTTGCATATATACAGAATAGTTCATTGCTGGTTTGGCGTTTTCATCCCTGGCGGTGACCATAATGTTACTTGATGGTGCATTCGAAACTGATGTGTTTACATGTTAAACTCTATGAACCTTGGATATTGAAACCAAACTTTTACTAATTAACAGAACTGTTTTGGTGAAATGAAAAAAGCGGTTGCAATGGCAAGGTTGTTGACGACATTTAGGAAGATTGCTGGTCCTGTTTGATCTGTAAAAATCAGCAGCAGTTTGACTTCCATCATTGACTATTAGTGCTTATACGCGGGTCGAACATTGCTTGTTTTGCCTTGGCCGGTCAGTAAAATTCATAGTTATGCTGCTAGTTATGGACACACAACAGATAATTATAGTAGGCGGTTTCTGACATGGCATTGGTTTTGTAATCTGGACTCCAAACATCTATATAACCATTAACTGTTTTCTATTCAGGTTTGTTGCTAAAGCCATTGTGTGGGTGTTCGAAGAATTTTGGTCAGTTTCACGACCGGGAGTTACTGAAAACTGAGGCCGACAACCTATATACCATGTTACAGATTTGCAGATAAATAAAACTACAGTATAAAGAATATAAAATTCGCTTAACATAACGAAACTACGTTCAAAATAGCAGAATCAATGTCGGCCATGCAATGTACAGACGTTAACGACCAATGAGGGTTGTTTTTGAGTGAATATTTTAGAAGCATTTCATGGGAAATTATATAAATTATATAACCAATTTTTATGGACGATATACGTTAGAATTTTCCAAATCTCCTGCTTCATGAATAAGTCTCAGTTTCCAAATCTGTGTATTTCACATGATTACAATTTTTTCAATTCTAAATTGCTTTTGAAACTACGGTTACCTGCAGTGTTAACTATTAATGGATGAGTTTTATTGAAGTATATTTGGAATACAGGACGTTTCGGCTTGAATATAGGATTGTAATAGCCTTATTGCCTACAGACGATCAGATATGTTTCCATCGATTATTTCCACCCAGTAGCGTAGCAGTCACGACGTTTAAACGTATAAGCAGCTAGTACAATAATGTCGAATAGTATGAAGTGGTTGCAAATGTGATAGATATAAACACTTATACGAGAAATCATTTGTTTATTAATCATAAATATTTAATTTAGAATCGTGTATCTACATTGAATCAAACGGACTTTAAGGCTATTTATAAGTTACAGTTTTGTAACACCGAAACAACTATGGCGTATAATAATTCTTAGAAATTGGTCGCGATTGTGCTATTTAAAAACGCGATAAACAGATAATGGATAAATCTCGATATATCAAATGTGTGATCGTTTAAATCAAATATACGACCAATATGTGATTGGTTGTTTAACGTAAAACGCGAAATATTGATTGACAATTTTAAAACATAATTTGAGATGCGCATATAAATACTAACTGATCTTAGTTAATGACGATGGAAAACAATTCCTGAAATGGTACTTTGAACGAAAGTGTAATTCGAAATTTCCTAAATGACCATTTATTGGAATCATTTGAACGAAAGAGACATATCGTTCTAGGATTATTAATTTTATATATTCCAACATTTATAGCTGGCTTCATTGGAAATGGATTGATAGCATTTATTATATTTACTAATCAGAGACTACGGAGTATAACAAACTTCTTGTTGTGTAATCTTGCCATAGCTGATATTTCTGGTAAGTTGTTTAACCACATGTTTTGTCATTGCTACATATGAGTTTTTTACCAATCAACCATGAGCTGGTTACGTCTACTAGTAGTGTTGTCATGTTGTTGTCATTACTGTACAATTATTATTAAAATGATGGGTTGTACCAACCAACGCCATGCTGATTGAATATGCAATACATTAGTTACGTTGTATCTACGTGAGTTTCACTGTAAACAAAGTAAACATATTTAGTATTAATAGGCAAAAGACCACCAAATACGTATAAACTAAAATATATCGTTTACTTGATTAATTCACGACGTTTCGCCTATACGGATTCACCTGGTGGTAACAAATTAATAACACTTATTGGTATTAAAACACATTACAGTTTACACGTAATTCCTATTAAATAAACTATGAAAATGTATCGCAAGTATATTGACTGATATACACCGACATGTTTTGTTCTTGGGCAATATCATCGGTCATTTTAATAATACTGACTCACATTGGTGACACTAATGTTAATCCAATTAGGCAGACTGCAAAGCGGCCTTTAATAACACACACTATCGGCGTGGTTACATAGATACGAGTAGTAACACAAAACATTCAGTACAATTGTTTAAAACGAGAGTCCATCCTACACCCAATGGAACAGTATTAAACCATGTCCAATTACTGCATAATAGAATATAAATTAAATTACTGTAGTACCCAAAGAGAACGGATTGATGGCATCAGTGAGGTTTCACTAGACATAACATACTTATGGCACCGCTAGACAAGACATTGGTGATATTAATGCAACAAAGCCAGGCACATCATTGATGACTTTATTGTGCCACCCCGGTTTTTCCTTAACAAGAAGCTCGTGAATATGAGGATATTTCATAAATATTGCAACTGTTATGATTTTTTCTGCATGTGGAATAATCATACTTGACTTCCTGAAATTTGATATTTGCAAAGAAAAAGAGAAAATTCGACAGGATAGGCAGTACTCAACCTGTCCCCCTGAGCACATAGCACATAAAATGCACAAGTAACATTGAGCTTCACACGAATGGTTAGTTTGAGAATAAGAACAAAGGAATGCATCGATTGTAACAATAAATCATTTGGTGAAGAAATAATAATACTACGAGTAACATTATTTACGAGCCACCAATTGTATAACCACTATTATTGCACTAACTCTTCTTCACAGGATAGTGACAATATAAGTACAATACCCATTGGTAAGATATCAATATCAAAATAACACCACTTGCCAACATGATATTACGATAGGAATAAACATGGTATTATGGCACATTTAGATAAGATTTTGTCAATATGATTTCAGTATTCCCACTCCTGAGCTGACAAGTGTCGTTAATTGATTAAGTTTTAACCGCGTCGGATTACGATTATATATATTACCGGATACAAATAAATGTCGTTAATTGAATTATTCGAAGTCACCCTTAGACATGATATGGTCAATATGTTTTCAGTATTTCCACTCCTGAGCTAAAAAAATCATTGATTGGTTAAGTCTATACCGCGTCACGTTATGATTATATATCTTGCCGATACAACTTAATGTCATTAATTGATTATTTGAAGTTCATCTACCCACGGGAGTCGGAAATGTGTCCATAGTACATGTTCGTCACCACTGTTGATAAGGCAATACCTCAAATACGGCAATGACGTTAAACAATTCAAAATAAACCTGATTAGATCTACTGAATAATGTATTATATTTAATCAAACCGTCTTGTATCACGTGTGGTTTTAAGCAAATAATCAAACGACCACATATATACATAAAATTATTAAAGTCGAAGCGCCTATTTTTTGTACATGTAGTAAGAAATAAATAAGACTAAGTCATGTAATTACACAAACAAAACACGAGGATATAAAATATTGCCTCACGTTGCACCTAGTGATAGATACCTTGCTTAAAGTGATTACATGCATATGAACGTAATGCCAAATATAAATCGCTTTCATTGATAATTGGTCAACTAATGTAATTCTAAAAAATATTGACGGTCAAGAATGTATTGATATCAAACTACAAATCTTGAATCGAACAATTCTACTGGTATAAATTTTGGACAAAAACTTTTTCTAGTAAAACATACATGTATACAATGTCCAAAAGGCTGCTATTCATACGAACTGATTAATCAACCGTACCTATGCCAAAAGTTTATTCATACATCGGAAGGATTAGAAACGAGTTCACGATATATATGTGATGTCACTGCAATATCACAAAGCTCTTAAACAATTGGGATAACTTGTTCAATGTTAACATTTTTGTACAAAAATATGACATCTTCCGCAGCATTTCCGATTCTGATGATGAATATGCTATTGAACGAGAATGTGCCCTCTTAGTAAAATTAAGATTTGCTCATATGGGCGGCAAAAGTGTATTGTGTGGTATTATTCGTCAATCTCGTGGCAATTTACTTTGATTGCGTTTAAGTAATATTTAGAACAGTCAGGTGGTTTTTTAGTAAGAGGAATGTCACCACAATGCATATTTTGATAAAGCTGTAGGTATTGTCCAAATGCATTAGAAATGGTAAAGAATGATGCAAACAATGCATCGTGTATCTTCTAGTTTATCTAGTCCACTGTATTTTTAATGAGTAAGTGCTAAATATCTGTACTGTATACAAATGTAAATATGTTCAATTAGAAGTTGTCCTATTGCTCAGAGCGTGATGTATTAAACTCACCTGATACATGTAAGCTACATTAATAATTATTGCAGGAAAAAGTAAAGGTAGACATCACTTGCTCGTTTGTGAAATCATTGTGGCAGTATTACTATATTATGTTTTACTGACATTAACAATAATTATGTAAAAGGTTTTATGTCAAATTATGAACCGATTTACAAATTTGAGGAAGCAACAGTGGCTAGTATTAGCTTACGTCTTAATGGTAATTTGATTCAGTTTACCCTTTCCTTGTTTAGCATTTCCTAGAAGAGATTACTAGGTAAAAACCTATTTAAGTCACTTCCTTTACTGATATTAAAAAGTGTGAACTGTTTAATATCATATCACATTCATGAAACCGACTTACACATTCGAGGAATATGAAGCTTACGTCTTAATGGTAATTGTATCCAGTTTATCCTTTCCTCGTTTAGCATTTCCTAGAAGAGAATAATGATACAGATATAACTAAGACGCTTCGTTTACACTAATGAAGATAGTAGTTGTTAAGCTGTTGCCACGTAGAGCTTTGGAGGATACAAATGCTTCAATCAAGAAGTATGTTGGATTTCTCTATTATTAATCATAAACACTGTAAAATTTTGCAAGTATTAGATTTACGATAAAGTAACTCCAGTGTATCACTGTAGTAATTCGTATGAAACGAACGCAGAAATCTCAATTGTATCAACCCTTTTCCAGCCATTAATATACAACAATCGACAAGTGTAGCTATTTTACTTGTTATACTATTATATGACTCAAAACTAAACAACTGGACCGGGTGTAAGTTGTAAAGGTCTACCTAAGTTATCAATTAACTGCATAGTCGATATTTTGCAATGTTACAGGGCTGTGTACAAAGTATGTGCTTTACAATTTCAACATGAATTTTGTTGTCCCCAATTTATTATACTTATATTGTGAGTGAGAGGCTTGGGAATCGATACAGGTCCCTCTGTTTTGACCCCGACGGTTTCAACTGTTAATTATATAACGTGGACAGTGCGAGTTTTCATAAAGCTTACATACTTATTAGGGTTATCCTGTCAATTGATTTATTGTAAGTCGTTTTGTGCGTGTCTAATATATAATTCAGGGTATATACCAACCAGTTAATCCAGGGTCTGTTATATCAGTAATAAGTAAATGTGTTTATTGATTAGCACCAAGTGCCAACTTTCAATATCTCTTAATTTAATATGATTAATGTATTGGTGATATACGAATACTCGATGTTTATGGCAGACATCGTCCAGCATGCCCACGAGAGATTTCTTTCAATCATTATCTCGTTTGCAATAGAACAAAGAATTTCGGATGCCGGCAAGACACGCTTACTTTTTGTCTTCACTACGATGTTGTAGTCAGACAGTCGTTTTTTAACACTTGTGTAGACACCAGCATATTGTTAATGTTTGTATAATTACATCACAATGAACGACGATCAGGCATTGCACATGCACGAACGTGTTTCCTACATTTTCTCTATTTGCATTTACATGCTTTGATAACACTTCTGTTGAGAGGAAAGTCATACGAAGGAATTAACATCGCCTGTCAACATATTCAAGTCTGAAAATTAACTTTAGATAGTTTATTGTTGAAATGCGTAGAAATGTTGTGTTTAGGAATGTAAACATCTTCTCACAAGCATGATTGTGTGAATAAAATGCTTAATGTTAAGCCTAAGAAGAATTATGTTTATCTTCAAATATAAATTGGATAAGTCAAAGATTGTAATAATATTTGATAAATTTTGACTATGCTATGACCTAATATACAGCAACTTTTGGTCTCCGAAATAACTGAATCTATTATTATAATTCTTGATTTGAACATTGGTCGAAAATAAGAGGTAGAAGTTTACAGCAGTTCATGATTTAAACGCGCATGTATGTGTTGTACTATAACATCAATATCATAATCCTCTCAAATACTTTCGTTTAAAAGTCCATACAATCATATACCAAATTATCCGCAGATAGTTTGTGAACGTGAATATGCACTCTTGGATAAATGTAATTGACTTGATTGTTCATAGGGTACTTATACATCACTGAAACGACGTTTTGCGGTGTGTTTTTTGTCCCTCATATAAAACGTTTGTCTGATTGCATTCTTCACGAGAGTAATATTTCAACGGCTTAAAACATTTGCAACATCCTTATTATTACTGATACGTTAACGTCATATGCTTTATTGCTGCCTTTACCAGAGGGAAGAGTATATCAACTTAGTGTTGCTCTGGTGGACATTCTATTGAAGACACTTACATTGATAATAAGTTTTTGTATTAACCGAGTCCTCAATGTGCCAATCAACCATATCTGTAAATCTGACACTCCGTGTTGATGTATCGCTTGATAAGAATATTATCTGTTTCTCGAATGTCCTTGGTAAGGTTGTGGATATTGCTCTTATACCACCAGCAATATTTCTGATTAATTCACCTTACATAGTGCTGGTTAGTTTATTACCGCTATAAGTTTATTCAATGGTCCTATCAATCCGGACAAGTATGAACATGCCAGTGTTAATTAATCAAGTTGTAAGGATACAAATTACCAAATGTTATCGTATCTGCTTAGTTCCCAATATGTCAGTTACATCCCTTAACCCTCTCATGTATACATTCATACACATACTAGTAGGTAACTAACATTATGTTTGAGCTTTTGAATGCTAATATTTGTGTGATTCATGTAACAATTTGCAGATTGGGGATGAAATCTTGAGGACGTTTATATACATAAGATGTATCATTGTATGGTAATTGTGTTCAAATAAAATCTGAAGATCCTATTATGTAAGACCTTCAAAATGTGATGGAGTTAAAGATTGGAAACAAACATCTTATTCATTTCTAGGACATTTTGAATTTGACATTAAACATAGTGACCTCAAATCCATTTGGGTCGTTTATATGTCAAAACAATAAAATTCCTGGCGATTATTCTCCTTAATATTATCGGATTATTGATTTGATAAGCAGACCGACCTTAGCAAGAAATATATACCCGGGTTCATGATAAAAGATTTTTTTTTCTGTCGATATCCATAATTTATGCTACCATTAGTACAATGTAACACCTTTAGGATTGCATAGTCTGGGCCCAGAGTACAAGTTCAAATAGATGGTCGTCTCATTCTTATAAGTTTCTCTTTATGTCACTGCAAGTCTTACTTTTATCACTAAATACCAGACAACGATTTTTTCCATAAAGACAAAGTCTAAATTCACAGCGTTCTATTTTAATTGTGATACACGATACACAGTGTCATTGCCTTAATTCCTTGAATCAGATCTACAAATTTAATGTTGCCCTACTGTGTACATACATCTACTGTTTACTATGTCTGTTTCATCAGGGCTAATATTGTATAAACGGAAATGTCGAAGTCGAGACTCCTACTGTGATTCCATTAATGAGTTTTAGTGCAGACAGCGTCAGTGTTCTTCAATCTCGTTCCAGTTTTAAATAAAGCTTCAGTGATATATTTGATTACACGTTCCAAAATACGGACAGCTTCTTATTGTCCGTATTATAGTTGTTCCATTTTGGTGCTGATATTCAAGATAACGTGATTGTATTCAAGAACATGACGAACAAAAGTGGTGTTAATTATCACGGCCACGTCTGTCAGTAGTATAAACTTCCAGTACTACATGATATATTTACAAGCTGGAAAATTGTGTCTTTGAAGTTATTATAGTTGACATAAGAGTGGAGACAAGTATAATATGTGCATCCGTTTCGAGAGGTGTAATCAAAAATCGTTAATGGATTATTATTCTTTAGTATAACGAGTTTATTAACTGAGGAGTCGGACTGTACGAATTGTAAGCTATGCCTTTTCGATTTTTGCATGTTCGTGTATCTTGGTGCTAGTCCTGTACAATTTTGACTGCCTTTGTGGTGATGTTATTTTATGGGATGTGTGTCTCCTTTCGTATTCCTTTCTGTCTGTATGATGTGCTTCGTTATGCTCTGCTATTTCTGTTGAATTATGATTTTCCAGCCTGATTTATTACAAATTTTTACCAGACTACATGGTAATAAGCCGAAGGTATTAAAAATTGGCTCGAATGATTGTATAGTGTCCTTCCTAAAATGTTTACTTTATTGTCAATTAATGACGAAGCCATTGCGCATTTTGTCTGCAAATAAAAACCATCCCAGTCATTACATACTAAAATATACTTGTTTTATGCAAAATCATTACAAACGCTCTATGAAGTCAGCTACAACTATGTATTGTCAATTAAATCTAAAATGGCATAAAATGTTACTAAAACGTTATTTGCAATGCAACCATTGAGAGCATATAGAATCAATTATAAATAATACATTGACGTTGAAGTGATCATAATAGTCACAAAAGCTGGTTCTGTCTCGCAGTTGAAGGTTTGCAGCACAACTGAAAGATATTGCCACATATTTAAATGTTTTGCAACGCAATCAGACGTTGATTGAATAGCCCTTCCCTTTCGAAGAAGATTCAATTCATATTCCAAACATAATAATGTCTCGGTTCACACGCCATTTTGATGGTTGTGGCTGTTAAATATGTTTTATTTTTATTAAGGAGTTTAATTGGACCGAACACACGACTTCTCTATCACTAAACGTTTTTCGAGTTTTAACAATTGACAAAAACAATTTAAGGACATTCGTTCCTTTTCAGATGAGCGGAAGTTTAAAAATCGCAGTCCCGTAGACGTATCTCAAGTATCTAACTGCAATGATCAAAACGTATGCAAAAGTTTGAAATTGATGTGGTAGTACATTTTCATGTCTTAAAATCTAGATTATTCTGAATTTTAAATACTAATTTGCGTTATTGATACAAATATCGAAGAAACTACTGATGACGCCTTACGAATGATTAATTCCAAATAGGTTTAAACACCAAATCTTACGAATTGGTTACAGCATTTCAAAAACGTAGTACTATACACTCGATCATATCAAAACTAGACCACATCTCGAACTACATGGTGTTACTTCACTTGTTGCATATACAACAACCGTATGTTGTTCATTGATTGTTCACGTTAAACATATTGTTTTTTAAATACATAGTTTGAATATCATTTAAAAATACAAATTATTTCCAAAGTATATAATAAACTTACTATTCGATTCCTTACATGCATAATTTCATGTATGCCAAGTTTTATGAGTTTTGAACTAAAACTTTTTAGGTAAAATACATTTTTCAGTTTTTAAGGGTTGTTCCCCTTAATCTACAAATACCTTAAAAACTAGCCGAGCAAAACTGTTGGGAATTTTCTAAATGATTGGCATTAATCTGATCTTCATAAAAATAACAGGTTTTATATACCTTGTACAGAAAAATACAAAAGAAACGAATGTCCTTAAATTAGATCTACATACACAATGGTACTGTTTTAAATTATGCAACCATACTATGAACGAGCATTTCAATCAAGCACATGTCAAAAAGCTAGCAATGGTTTCGATATCATACGAGAGGTGCCCCACTTATATTTGAACAGTACTGAATGTCCTATATCTTCAATCTAGACCAATATAAATGAAATATCTCTTTTGCATAGTAAGAAGTGATGTATTAGGCATCATATACAATAATTTTTTTGGATATTTACAATATGTTGCCAACCGAAGTTGCCAATTCTGTATAGGATGTTGCTTTTGGCTTTTTGAAGGCCAAACACTCCCAATGAATCACCAAGAAGAAATTGAAGAAACATTGGTTACCGTTTTTTGGAAGTGCATTAGTACTACTCGTCACTAGAAGGGTGGTTTTTGTCATGTTGCACCCGAGAATAACGAAGCAAAAAATATTTAAAAAATGCCAAAAAGTGACTGTTTGCTAAATAATCGTACTCATGAGGTGTATGATGGCTAAGACCAACTAAATAACTAAAATGTCGTTATCAACTAAGTTAGGGGTAACCATTGTTACTACCAAAACAGAAACACGCAAATATTACATGCCAAACTCCGAAAATATCGGTGTTCACAACTGCAAAAACCACACAAAACTTAAACTTTATATACTAATATTTATTCTACAAACTGACAAATCAGCGCACGATAATATGCCATTGACGTTCAAAAAAGTTTTTGGACAAAAGGTATTCCATATGGCTTTCCTGGCGACAATATCGATATCATGGTGTTTTGGTACAGGCCCAGCACCATACACCAACACAATCACACTATTTGGTACCTTAAGAACCCGAATTTTATGTTTCTTGCGCGAGAAAAGTAAATGCCAAAGTCAAACAACGACTCACCAAAAGAAATGGAATCTTAAGGATAAAGCTACATTGATTACACTTGATACATGTTTACAACATAAGTTAGATTTTTTTCAGTCATAAAACATCTCAAAACAACGCCCGTACACAAATGCGAATTTTCGTTTCTAACTTAAAGTGTGTTCATAAGGCTTACATCAAAAGTAAATAAAATAATCTACCATTTGAACCATTCCAGTATTTGTCTGTATTATTAAAATTTATGCGTGTGCATGTCCAATATAAAAACTTTCAGACTTACGAACCAGCTGAATAAACTTCCATTTTCAAAACAGCAATTACGTCTTGATTATTGCTATATGTTGACATAATCTAACATACCCACAATACACTTCTGTCAATTACCATTGCGTGTTGAGTATAACGCCGGTGTGCATCATACCTACAAGCACACAAGACACTTGTATTGTTTCTAATATTCTATCTTCATTATTGTGTTGTAGTCAGGTAGTTGTTGGCTTTAACACTATCACTGACGCCAGTTTAGTACTAACGAACGCATACTTACACCGCAATAAACGACAATAAGATGTTGCTCATGTATGGTTGAGATTTCTACAACCTAGACTCTATTTGCATTTACACGAGTTGATAACACTTCTATGCAGTCGACAGAAATATAAAGGCATTTGACATCGCATGAAAACACATTCCTTTCTGCAAATATAGTTTAGACAATTGATTGTTGAAATTTCTAGATATGTTTTGTTTAGGATTGCCATATTATTTTCTAGCTATGTGCGTGTAATATGGTCATAATAAGTTCAGCAATTGTTTCTTCATGGCGTTGAATTGAACGCTATTTGGAATAAGTACGTTTCGGCTTGAATATAGGATTGTAACAGACGATCGGAAATGTTTCCAACGAATATTTGCAACCACTAGCGTAGCAGTCACGACGTTTAAACGTATAAACAGCTAGTACGATAATGTCAAATAGTATGTAATGGTTGCATACGTGATGTGTATTAACACATAATGTAGAATTATTTTATTAATAATAATTCTGTCTTATTTAGAATTATACATCTAAATTAAATCAAACTATAGATATCTTCACTTGTAGTCATATGTCATCGACACAAATATGGCGTATAATAATTCTTGGAAATTGACCGTGATTACGCTATTCTATACACGGGAAATAGATAATAGATGACACTATATATAACAATTCTGTGTTCATTTAAACAGAATATAAGAACAATATGTGATTGGTTGTTTTACGTAAAACGTGAATTATTGATTAACTATTTAATAGATAATATAATAATATAATAATAATAGATAAGTTGTTATTTTCAAAGATATTAATTTCAATATGAAATGCGCACTATATCCGTATTAACATCATATCTGTACATTACGCACATAAATACTATCTGATCGTTATTAATGACGATGGAAAACAATTCCTGGAATGGTACTTTGAACGAAAGTGCAATTCGAAATTTCCTAAATGACCATTTATTGGAATCTTTTGAACGAAAGAGACATATCGTTCTAGGATTATTAATTTTATATATACCAACATTTATAGCTGGCTTTATTGGAAATGGATTGATAGCATTTATTATATTTACTAATCAGAGACTACGGAGTATAACAAACTTCTTGTTGTGTAATCTTGCCATAGCTGATATTTCTGGTAAGTTGTTAGACTACATATTTCCTTTCCTAAATAAGTCTGTTTACACCTACCAACTATGAGCTGGTAACGGCTATTAGTAGTTTTGTTATGTTATTGTCGCTGCTATACAATTATTTGTTATATAATTGTTTGCACCAACCAACTACAAGTTGTTTGAATTTGTAATAACTCAGTTAAGTTGTAAGAAAGAATGAGTTTGCACTGTTAACAAAGGAAATAGTAGGATTTTCATTACTGGTAATAAAAATCAAATTTAATTTATTTAACAGTACAGATTACACGTTTACCTTATTATTTATGAAATATATTATGAAACTAGGTAGTATATCGACTGATATACAACCGTATGCCTAGTTGTTTGTCCATATAAGCAACTTC
Source organism: Spisula subtruncata (assembly GCA_963678985.1). Taxonomy (NCBI): domain Eukaryota; kingdom Metazoa; phylum Mollusca; class Bivalvia; order Venerida; family Mactridae; genus Spisula; species Spisula subtruncata. The sequence goes on along the minus strand of OY787662.1, from coordinate 23,438,678 downwards.
GCCGGTCATGTTAAAATACTGAATTATTCACATTGGCGAGAATCATGCTAATGAAATTAAAGAAGTTACATAACAGTCTGAAATAACACATACAATCGGTGTGGTTATGTATATAGTAGTCCAAATATATTCAGTACTATTGTTTAAATCGCGATTCCATCTTACACTCAAGGGAACAGTATAAATTCATCTTAAATTACTGAACAAAAGAATATAAATTCAATTATTGTTGCACCATAGACAAAAGATTGATGGTACTAGTGAGGTTCACAAGACATAAACACGTATGGCACCACTAGAGAAGACATTGGTGCTATTATTGCGACAAAGTCAGGCTTATTATTGATGAATTTATTGCGCCAACCCGCTGTTTCCTTAACAAGAAGCTCGTGAATATGACAATATTACATAAATAATGCAACTGTTATGATTTTTGTTCTGCATGCGGTATAATCATACATGTACTTGACTTCCTGGAATTTAGTATTTGCAAAAGAATGAGAGAAAATCCGACAGGACAGGCAGCACTCAACATAACCGCCTACGCACAAGACACATAAAATGCCCAAGTCACATTGAGCTACACACGAATAGTTAGTTTCAGAATAAGAACAAAGGAATGTATCGATTGTAAGAATAAATCATTCGGTATAGAAATAATAACACTACGATTTAAATTATTTACGAGCCACCAATTGTATAACCACTATTATTGAACTATCGCTTTACAGGATGGTGGCAATATTATTACAATACCCTTTGTTAAGATATTAATATCAAAATAACACCCCTTGCCATTATGATATTACGGTAGGAAAAACGTGTAATTAGACAAGATATGGTCTATTTGATTTCAGTATCCCCATTCTAAGCTGATTAGTGCCGTTGATTGATTAAGTTTTAACCGCGTCATGTTATGATTATATATATTGACGATGCAAATAAATGCCTGTTATTGAATTATTTGAAGTTCATTTGCCCAGGGGACTCAGAAATGTGTCCATAATACATGTACGTCACCACTTCGGATAAGACAATGAGAATTGTCATTCTAATGAAATTACTGCATGTGCAAACTCACATGCTGACTAAATATATGTTGTTCAAATAGAAATAATGCACCACTAGCCACAAAACAAAACTATTGCGAGTATAACAGCCCTAATAATAGCATATGCACATCTAATTTTCAAAACCTGGGTTCCCAACATGTCTATTGTTGTAATGAAGTGGGGTGGTTGCAGCTTAAGCCATTTTCCATTGTTTTGGACGAACGGGTGGACAAATCAATGAAAACAAAAGAAACCAGTCAGCTTAAGTATATTCCACTAACATGGTATAAACGCAAAATACTACATATACTTCTTATTGAGATCAGCAGATTAAGATCCTCAGTTTTTCAGATAAAATTTTCAAGGCTGATATATTTGAATGTTCGTAATTGTCTTTCCGGGTCAATGGCGTACATTGCTGTCGGTAATTCTGCGCACCTAACAGAAAAATTACCTCCACAATTGGGATTGTTATTGCCATCATTTAAAGTATGGACATTTCCTATTCGGAAAGACATCTGGTTTTTTACCATAAACATGTAAAATTGACTTACCGTGTTATAACAAGGTCAAATATGTACCGCAACCAAGAAGACCCCGTGTTTTCATGACGTCATTTCTTTCGGTTAATTCTGCACACATGTAAATATTGATAGTATAGTCTGTTTCAAAATTACAACCCTTGCTGTATAAATCACAGTACTGGATGCAGAACCTATCTAGGTGAATTGGGGAAGGAAACTATACAAGATTCATTCATTGGAATATCTTATAGTATGTATTATATCCTTAGATATGTATGTCTTAAGGTTTATTTTGTATGATGCTCTCTTAAAATATGGCATTACGTACAATTACATTTTGTACCTGCTCAAGGAAATAATGCCAAGCAACAATCAGGCCACACATAGATGAAATAACTTAAATAGTGAACAAGTGTCTTTTGGATTTTTTTTCCAGAAACTTAAACTTAACTGTCATAAACAGATTTTAAATTAACACTAAACTGAACAATTGGAACAGTAGAATTCATCACAATTGTTAACTCTGGAAATCAAGGAGCAATACTTCAGATGAACCCATCCAAAACATCTTTCATATTTGGCCCAATTAAACATTTCTAGCTGACTACGCTTTCCTAAGTCAGGAGGGGTGAACTGTCCATATATCACACACTTTGCATCATCGTCTTCCTCCCCGACTCACTGTCACTTTGGTACAATGTCAGCCATTCATTCCTAGTTTCGTTACTCGGGCCTGCTTCCTGGCTATAAATCACCTCAGGTGTGGTGGATTGAATTACAGGGGATGTACAATTTATCTCATCTGGAGAAGAACAACATGTTTCATTGTTTAACCTTTTCTTTTGAACAGATTTTGCTTTCTGCTGTTTGTGCTGCTCTTTTGGTGTTTAGATTGTGCTTGTGTTTTCATGTTCAATTAACAAAAAACGGGCACTACCTTTAACAGTACTCGTCGTATGATTACTACGACTTTAGTGTGCTTTATACCCGATCCCAACACAATAGTAGAAACTGACTATAGTTAAAGAAAATGGCGGGTGAATCACCAGGCGATTCGCATTGGACAAATATTGCGGACTTAATAACTTGTCAGTGATCTCGATTAAAATATATTCACCATAATATTGGAGTTATATAGACAAGTGATAATTCGCACTAAGGATTTATGAGTTTAAATCAGTAATAGATTAATCGGGAAGTTAACCTGGATTCACATTTGACCTCGATTCACATGAATGACACCGAGCTATCAAAACAAACTGAAAGTAAGTTTTAACACTTGTTATTTCATGTAAGGAAATTTAGCTTTTAAGCATCATATTTATTTAAAAAGCACTTACCTAAGGTGTAACTATGCTGATTTTACTTTATTATGTACAGAAACTTGAAAACAACTGCACAAACTCGATTGCAGATGGACAATGAGTCCGGGTGACGTCACCAATAGTTTACGAAAATATGCTAATAAAGGTGCGCTGAAATAGCCGACGCGCAGCTTTAGCCAAACCAACTGTATGCAGTACATTGAGGTGATACATTTTTGTATTTGTTTTGTATTTGAAATGCTTGCCATAAGATAAGATGACTGGGTTAGTTGGTTTCAATGACGATATTGAAAGCCACAGAATATTATACACAGAACGGACACATGACATTCCTCCATGCTTATTGACCTCTTCACTAAACTTCACTAAACATGCCGCCTCAAAGACGGCAACTTCGTTTAACAATTCAACATAAACCTGATTAAATCTACTGAATAATGTATTATATTTAATCAAACCGTCTTATCACGTGATTGTAAGCAAAGAATCAAAGGACCACAGATGTACATAAAATTATCAAAGCCGACGCGCCTATCAAATTTAGTAAGAAATAAATTAGACTAAAAACACAAAACACGGGGATATGAAATGTTGCCTCACCTTACACCAAGTGATGGATACTTTGCTTAAATTGATAACATGCACATAAACGTAAAGTCAAATAAAATTCGCTGTCATTGATAATTGGTCAATTAACGTCATTCTAAATAAATAATGCCGGTCAAGAATGTATTGGTATCAAACTACAAAAATTTACTTAAGTAAAACATACATGTATACAATGTCCAAAAGTTGTTATTCATGCTAACTGATTAAATCAACTGTTTGTATGCCAAACGTTTAATCATACATCGAAAGGATTAGAAACGATTTCACGATATCATAAAGCTCTCAAACAATTGGGATAACATGTTCAATGTTAACTTCTTGTACAAAAATATGACATATTCCTCCAACTTTCCGATTCTGCTGAACGAGATTGTGTCCGCTTAGTAAAATTAAGTTTTGCTCATATGGACGGCAAAAGTGTATTGTGAGGTATTGTTCGTCACGCTCGTGGCAATTTACTGTGATTGTGTTAAAGTTATATTTAGAACAGAGTCAGTTAATTTTGTAGTAAGAGTAATGTCACCACAATGCATATTTTGATAAAGCTGTAGACATTGTCCAATTGCAATTTGAAATGTTAAAGAATGGTGCAAACAATACATCGTGTATCTTCTAGTTTTTTTAGTCCACTCTATTTTAATGAGCAAGTGCTAAATATCTGTACTGTATACAAATAAAAACAATTTATATACACTGAAACCAAACTGTAATTCTAATTATAGCTATACGTCGTATCTTTGATCTTTTTTCTCGGAAATACAGAAGATACCAAACCTTACTTTGCTATAGAAGGCAAATAGCTTCTAAGGCAAATTCTGGTATCAATATCATGCGCAAATCGAATTATACTATGGACAGGCTATGCCTTAAGATATAAATTGATATTACTTTAAGTCGTTATGTTCTTAAGTATGATGATGTTTTAAGATGTTTACGGTGCCAATAGGAACGGGCACACTATAGTCGATTGGAAGTTGCTCAGAGCGCGATGTATTAATCTCACCTGATACATGTAAGCTGCAGTATGAATTATTGCTGGAAAACGTAGAGGTAAATATCACTTGCTCGTTTGTGAAATCATTGTGGCAGTATTACTATATTATGTTTTACTGACATTAACAATATGTGAAATGTTTTATGTCAAATTACATTCATGAACCGATTTACAAATTTGAGGAAGCAACAATGGCTAGTATAAGCTGACGTCTTAATGGTAATTTGATCCAGTTTACCCTTTCCTTGTTTAGCATTTCCAAGAGGAGATTACTGGGATAAAACCTATTTAAGTCACTTCCTTTACAAAATACACTAATGAAGATAATAGTTGATAAGCTGTTGCTACGTAGAACTTTGGAGGATACAAATGCACCAATCAAGAAGTATGTCGGATTTCTCAATTATTAATCCTAAACACTGTCGTATATTGCAAGTATTAGATTTACGATAAAAGAACTCCAGTGTATTACTTTAGTAATTCATATGAATCAAACGCAGTAATCCCCATTCTATCAACCCTTTTCCAGCCATTTATGAACAAAAATCGACAAGTGTAGCTATTTTACTTGTTATACTATTATTTGAGTCAAAACTAAGCCACTAGACCGGGTGTAAGTTGTAAACGTCGACCTGAGTTATCAATTAACTGTATAGTCGATACTTTGCAATGTTACAGGGCTATGTACAAAGTACGTACTTGTACTATCCCAACATAAAATGTGTTGTCCCCAATTTATTATACTTATATAGTGAATGAGAGGCTTGGGAGTCGATACGGGTGCCTATGTTCTGACCGCGACGGTTTCAACTGTTTATGATATAACTTGGACAGTGCGAGTTTTCATAAAACTTACATACTTATTTAGAATGTTAACCTGTCAATTGATGTATTGTAAGTCGTTTTGTGCGTGTCTAATATATAATTTAGGGTATATACCAACCTGGTAATCCAGGGTCTGTTATAAGTAATGGCATTTATTGAATAGCACCAAGTGACAACTTTTAATATCTTTTAATTTAATATAATTAATGTATTGGTGATATACGGATATACTCGGTGAACGTGGAGGATATCGTACAGCCAGCCCATGAGAGATTTCTTTCAATTATTATTTCGTTTTCAATAGAACAAAGACATTAAGTATGCCTACAAGGCACGCTTACTTTTTGTCTTCACTACGGTGTTGTAGTCAGACAGTTATTTCCTTTAACACTTGTGTAATCGACAGCATACTGTTTATGTATGTATAATTACATCACAACCAACCAACGACGATAAGACGTTGAACATGTTCGAACGTGTTTCAAACAACATAATATATACTCTATTTGGATTAACATACTTTGATAACACTTCTGTTCAGACGAAAATCGCACGAAGGAATTAAGATTGTCTGCAAATACATCATTCCATTCTGTAAATCAAGTTTAGACAATTGATTGTTGAAATTTCAAGATAGGTTTTGCTTAGGAAAGTCCGATTGTTTTCACTGGCGATGTGAGTGTTCTTTTCCTAATAATTTCAGCAATAGTTTCTATTTTAGCAGGAAATATGTTCATAATCTACATATAGACGTAAGTTACACCTCAAAAGTTAGCGTGTCCACCCGTTGATGTTTATTAAGTGGAAGATATCGGCCAGCTGCCAACGAGAGCATTATGTCAATTATTATTTTTGTTTGCAATAGAACAAAGGTCTGAAGCATGCCTACAAGACAAGCTTATTTTTTGTCTTCACCACGGTGCTGTAGTCAGACAGTCGTTTCCTGTAACACTTGTGTAGACGCCAGCATAGTCTTAATGTATGTGTAATTACATCACAATAAACGACGATAATACATTGGACATGTACGAACATTTTTTCCTACATTATATACTCTATTTGCATTTACGTGATTTGATAACACTTCTATTGAGAAGAAAGACATACGAAGGAATAAACATCGCCTACCAACACATTTGAATCTGAAAAGTAAGTTTAGAGGTAAATAACCACTAAATGCCTACGCGGACCAAATTCAGATACAGTCAAATAGTCCGTTAAAAAACTTTAAAGCGACTGGAAATGGGGGTATGTCTTGACAAATCAGCATCAGAATCATGAAATTGGTGTTAAATGCTTTGTATACATGTATGTGATGTAGTGAAATGGTTTTATTCAGAAATATTTTGTATTCTTGCGTAAATATGAAAGTGAAAGTAAGGTTGGGGCTAACGGACAGTGAGTAAATCCGTACATGTAAGAAAATCTGTCTACCGCGTTTGACGAACCAAATTTTTCTTATATGATACATGACCCCCTACTTTTTTTCCATTTTCTTCAAGCTGGATGCTATTTCTATTGATGAAAAGATTTTGAGAGGGCCCCATGGACAAAAAGTTGACATTTTTTTTGGCTGACCTAGGTCACTTTACATTGAGTTAAAGAACAACTCTATTTGGTGGTTTGTGACCTAAAGACATGCAAAATTCCTTCAAAATCATGTTTTCATTTTTTTGCATTTAAATGAATGGAAATGCACGCAAGATGGGGTTTTAACCACTTTTATCTGTGTAAAATGTCTAAAAAAGTGAAAATTTAGATTTTTATGATGAAAAATCCAGAAAAGTTCAGATTTATTTTTTCTTAAATTCACATTTTTATGTGAATGTTGCCCTTATTTTAGTACCAGACAAGGATAATTGTGATTAAATATGAAGAATAGACATATTGTTAGGCATCTAAAGCAAAATTGCGGTTCAGAATACCATTTTAGCACAAATACAACCCCATTTCATGTCACTATTCATACCATTTGACAGGCGCTGACCAAATTTCTCCTTAAAGGCGCATATGCGGGTTTGTAATATTTTCTGGAATTCATGCCCAATCTGTCTAGAATTGATTGTTTTGTGTTGCATATATGTAGTAGCATTGAAAAAAGTGCACAAAACACTTAAACAACCCAAAAAGGGTTGCCTTAAGGTAAATAACCACTAAATGCCTACGCGGACCAAATTCAGATACAGTCAAATAGTCCGTTAAAAAACTTTAAAGCGACTGGAAATGGGGGTGTGTCTTGACAAATCAGCATCAGAATCATGAAATTGGTGTTAAATGCTTTGTATACATGTATGTGATGTAGTGAAATGGTTTTATTCAGAAATATTTTGTATTCTTGCGTAAATATGAAAGTGAAAGTAAGGTTGGGGCTAACGGACAGTGAGTAAATCCGTACATGTGGAATGTTAATTTTCCATAGACAAACATGTAGTATTCTTACTGTTACGATCAACCGGATCAATACACCACGTGATTGAACATTTTTTTAATGTCAGCAGGGTGATAGTACTTTTTTGACAGTACTTTTCATGTCACGTGGTATATTAATAAATGCAAAAACAAACATGGCGGCGTATTTCACCCGCCTAACGATGGTTTTAATTCGAGTTCTCTATACCCAGCCACGTATTGGGTTTCAAAAAATATCTACGCTATCTTAGAAAGACATTAATACTTTTCGCTACATATTTTCCTTTGGGTAGATTGGAGTTGATTATTCTACGGTCAGCAGTCGGACCAAGATGTTGTATGTTGAATCCTTTAAATAATCAGGTAATTAACTAATTACACACGATTTGAGTACTTGGGAAACACGGAACAGAGTCTTTAACTCGTATTATTCATACATTATGCCATGAAATCGACTCCTTTAGAGTTCACTGTAAATAACACCTTGTGAAATTGAAAGTAAGTTCATTCGTACCTATATCTACCAAAAATAGATTGCGGACGAAAAAGTTCGGGGTAATAAAATAAATAACACATAGCTTTGAGGGTGACAGTAAAAATGTTAGCCCTTTGGAAAGTACTGTTACCCGCGGGCTTCGCCCTTGGGTAACAGTACTTTCCTCAGACTGACATTTTTACTGTCACCCTCAAAGCTATGTGTTATTTATATAATGTAACATTATTTACACAAGTATGAAAGTGTCCTGTATCTCAACTTAATTTATTGTGCATTGATCATTTTTGGGTGACAAAGGCCAATAAATTGTACGCGGGTGAATAAAATGCTAAACGTTCAACCGTACAATAATTATTTTTGTATTTAGATATGAATTGAATAAGTCAAAGCTTGTAATAATATTTGATAAATTTTGACTATGCTTGTAAATTCTGTAATGCACAGACAAATACCATCCGTACACAACAGCGGCAGTGCGAAACCAGAAGTCTACCAAGCAAGATACAGACTGACACAGAACCATATCAGTTCTTTATGACCTAATAAACAACACCTTTTGGTCTCCGAAATAACTGAATCTATTATTATAATTCTTGATTTGAACATTGGTCGAAAATAAGAGGTAGAAGTTTACAGCAGTTCATGATTTATACGCGCATGTATGTGTGGTACTGTTACATCAATATCATAATCCTCTCAAATACTTCGTTTAAAAGTCCATACAATCATATACCAATTTATCCGCCGATAGTTTGTGAACGTGAATATGCACTCTTGGATAAATGTAATTGGCTTTTTGTTCATAGGGTACTCATACATCACTATAACGACGTTTTGCGGTGTGGTTTTGTCCCTCATATAAAACGTTTGTCTGATTGCATTCTTCACGAGAGTAATATTTCAACGGCTTAAAACATTTCCAACATCCTTATTATTATTACTGATACGTTAACGTCATTTGCTTTATTGCTGCCTTTACCAGAGGGAAGAGTATACCTATCGACTTAGTGTTGCTCTGGTGGACATTCTATTGAAGACACTTTTATTAATAATAAGTTTTTCTATTAACCGAGTCCTTAATGTGCCAATCAACCATATCTGTTAATCTGACACTCCGTGTTGATGTATCGCTTGATAAGCATATTATCTGTTTCTCGAATGTCCTTGGTAAGGTTGTGGATATTGCTCTTATACCACCAGCAATATTTCTGATTAATTCACCTTACATAGTGCTGGTTAGTTTATTACCACTATAAGTGTATTCAATGGTTCTATCAATCCGGACAAGTCTGAACATGCCAGTGTTAATTAATCAAGTTGTAAGGATACAAATTACCAAATGTTATCGTATCTGCTTAGCTCCCAATATGTCAGTTACATCCCTCTCATGTATACATTCATACACATACTAGTAGGTAACTTACTTTAGGTTTGAGCTTTTGAATGCTTATATTTGTGTGATTCATGTAACACTTTTTAGATTGGGGATGAAATCTGGAGGACGTTTGTATACATAAGATGTATCATTGTGCACAGGTAACTGTATCGTTAAAAAAGAAAACAAAAACGAAAAAAAATTTTTTTTGAAAATTTATATTTTTCTATCAAGGTCAATTTGTACAGACATCCACGAGCCGGTTCGAGAGGTGCAGTTTGTTTTTAATAAACAAACTGTTTTATGCAAACCAATTATCTATAAAAGGATGTGTGTATACACAAACAATGTTATGGGATGAATGTAAGCCAAAAATTAACTTTATGTCATAAAATCCATTGCTTAAAGGTATACTTTAACAGTTGCTGGTGTAACACATTGTGAGGGACGGCTATATGGATTTGTGTTGATTGAACCATATGAATCGGCTGTGAAACAGTATCTACATTTTATAGTATAACTTTTTAACTATTTGATCAATTCGTATAAGATCTGGCATATAAGTACTTTAAACATTGCTGTATATGAATATAATTAGTTTATTGAGATATTGATAGTCAAATTTTGTTTTTGACTGATTGAAATTCTGGTTCATCTAGAACGAATAAACATTTATAGAAAAATATAAATTTTCAAGACAAAAATATTTTTCGTTGTTTTTTTTTCGTTTTCAACGATACAGTTACCTGTGTCATTGTATGGAAATAGTGTTCAAATAAAATCTGAAGATCCTATTATGTAAGACCTTCAAAATGTGCTGGAGTTAAAGATTGGAAACAATCATCTTTTTCATTTCTAGGACATTTTGAATTTGACATTAAACATAGTGACCTCAAATCCATTAGGGGTCGTTTATATGTCAAAACAATACAATGCCTGGCGATTATTCGCCTTAATATTATTGGATTATCGATCTGATAAACAGACCAACCTTAGCAAGAAGTATATCCACGGGTTCATGACAAAAAACGTTTTCCTGTCGATATCCATATTAGCACAATGTAAAACCTTTGGGATTGCATAGTCTGGGCCCAGAGAACAAGTTCAAATAGATGGTCGCTTCATTCTAATAAGTTTCTCTTTATGTCACTGCATGTCTTACTTTTATTACTAAGTACCAGACAACGATAGTTTACCATAAAGACAAAGTCTGAAATTACAGCGTTTTATTATAATTATGATACGCGAACACAGAGGCATTGCCTTAATTCCTTGTAGAATCAGATCTAAAATATTAATGTTGCCTCACTGCGTATATACATGTGTTGTTTACTGTGGCAGTTTCATCAGGGCTAATACTGATAAACGGGAAATGTCGAAGTCGAGACTCCTACAGCGATTTCATTAATGAGTTTTAGTTCAGACTACGTCAGTGTACTTCAATCTCGTTCCAGTTTCTAAATTAAGCTTCAGTGATATATTTGATTACACGTTCCGCAATACGGACAGCTTCGTATTGTCCGTGTTATAGTTGTTCCATTTTATGCTGTTATTTAAGATAACGTGAATATGTATTCAAGAACATGACAAACAAAAGTGATGTTAATTATCACGGCATCGCCTGTCAGTAGCATAAACTTCCAGTTGTACATGATATATTTACAAGCTTGATTATTGTGTCCTTGAAGTTATTATAGTTGACATAAGAGCGTAGAGAAAAGAATATTACGTGCATCCGTTTGGAGAGGTGTAATCAAAATGCGTTATTGGAAGATTATTCTTTGGTATAGCGATTCGATTAATTGAGGCGTCGGACTTTCTGAATTATTAGTTATGCCTTTACATTTTATGCGTTTTCGTGTATTTTGGTGCTAGTCCTGTACAATATAGACTGCCTTTGGGGTGTTGTAATTTTATGGGATGTGTGTCTCCTTTCGTATGCCTTTTTGTATGTATGATGTGCTTCGTTATGCTCTGCTCTTTTTTTGAATACTGATTTTCCAGTCTGAGTCATTGCAACTTTTATACCAAATGGTAATCATCCGAATATATTAAAGATTGACTCGGCGGATTGTTAAGTGTTCTTCCTAGAATGTTTCTTTTATTGTGAATTCATGACGAAGGCAATGTGCATTTTGTCTGCAAATAAAAACCATCCCAGACATTGCATAATAAAATCCTCCTGTTGTATGCAAACTCATTACAACCGGTCTATGAAGTCAGTTAAGACTATGTTTTGTCAATTAAATCTTAAATATCAAGAAACGTTATTTGCAATGCATCCATTGAGAGCATATAGGATCAGTTATAAATAATACATTGACGTTGAAGTGATCATAATAGTCACAAAAACTGATGCGAAATGTTCGGACTCGCAGTTGAAGGTTTGCAGCACAACTGAATTATTTTGCCACATTTTAAATGTTTTGCAACTCAATCAGACGTTGTTTGAATAGCCCTTCCACTTCAATTCATGTCTCGGATCACGTACCAGTTTGATGGTTGTTGCTTTGAAATATGTACTATTTTTGTTAATGATTTTTATCCGACCGACCACACGACTTTCCTATCACTAAAACATTTTTCGAATTTTAACAATTAATACAAAAAAGCGGTAGCAATGGCAAGACTGTTGATGACATTTTGGAAGATTTCTGGTCTTGCTTGATCTGTAAAAACCGGCATTAGTTCATATATGTGGGTCGAACATTGCTAATAATGGACACACAACAGAAAATTATATTACTGGTTTTGTAATCTGGACTTCAAACATCTATGTAACCATTAACTGTTTTCTATTCAGGTTTGTTGCTAAAGCCATTTTGTGGGTGTTCGAAGAATTTTGGTCAGTTGCACGACTGGGATTTGTTGAAAATTGAGGCCGACAGCCTATATACCATGTAACAGATTTGCGGATAAATAACTTTAAAGAATTAAAAATTAATTAACAAAACTACGTTCAAAATAGCACAATCAATGTTCGCCATGCAGTGTACAGACTTTTACGAGCAATGAGGGTTGTTTTTTCAGAGTGAATATTTTAGAAGCATTTCATAGGAAATTATAGAAATTATATAACCAATTTTTATGGACGATATACGTTAGAATTTTCAAAATCTCCTGCTACATGAATAAGTCTGAGTTTCCAAATCTGTGTATTTCACATGATTACAATTTGTTAAATTCTAAATTGCTTTTGAAACTACGGTTACCTGCAGTGTTAACTATTAATGGATGAGTTTTATTATACGCCCGTTGAAAAACGGGACGTATTATGTGAACACCCTTGGCGGGCGTGCGGGCGTGCGTGCGTGCGGGCGGCGGCGTCCAATATTTGTCTGTACTCTAACTCAAACAGTTTTGTCCGATCGTTTTCAAACTTGCTGACAATGCTTATGGGTGTAATATCTAGGCCAAGTTCGATTATAGGCCAAATCGGTGCAGGCCTTCTTGGGTTATGGTCCTTCTTTTACCAACAAATGTGAAATTGGCCTTGTCTGTACTCTAGCTCAAACAGTTTTCATCCGATCGTCTTCAAACTTGCTGACAATGCTTATGGGTGTAATATCTAGGCCAAGTTCGATTATAGGCCAAATCGGTGCAGGCCTTCTTGGGTTATGGTCCTTCTTTTACCATAAAAATGTGAAATTGGCCTTGTCTGTACTCTAGCTCAAACAGTTTTCATCCGATCGTCTTCAAACTTGCTGACAATGCTTATGGGTGTAATATCTAGGCCAAATTCGATTATAGGCCAAATCAGTGCAGGCCTTCTTGTGTTATGGTCCTTCTTTTACCAAAAAAATGTGAAATTGGCCTTGTCTGTACTCTAGCTCAAACAGTTTTCCATCCGATCGTCTTCAAACTTGCTGACAATGCTTATGGGTGTAATATCTAGGCCAAGTTCGATTAAAGGCCAAATCGGTGCAGGCCTTCTTGGGTTATGGTCCTTCTTTTACCAAAAAAATGTGAAATTGGCCTTGTCTGTACTCTAGCTCATTCAGTTTTCATCCGATCATCTTCAAACTTACTGACAATGCTTATGGGTGTAATATCTAGGCCAAGTTCGATTATAGGCCAAATCGGTGCAGACCTTCTTGGGTTATGGTCCTTCTTTTACCAAAAAATGTGAAATTGGCCTTGTCTGTACTCTAGCTAAACCAGTTTTTGTCCAATCCTCTTCAAACTTGCTGACAATGCTTATTGGTGTAATATCTAGGCCAAGTTCGATTATAGGCCAAATCGGTGCAGGCCTTCTTGGGTTATGGTCCTTCTTTTACAAAAAAAATGTGAAATTGGCCTTGTCTGTACTCTAACTCAAACAGTTTTCATCCGATCGTCTTCAAACTTGCTTACAATGCTTATGGGTGTAATATCTAGGCCAAATTCGTTTATAGGCCAAATCGGTGCAGGCTTCTTGGGTTATGGTCCTTCTTTTACCAAAAAAATGTGAAATTGGCCTTGTCTGTACTCAAACTCAAACAGTTTTCATCTGATCATCTTCAAACTTGCTGACAATGCTTATGGGTGTAATATCTAGGCCAAGTTGATTATATGCCAAATCGGTGCAGGCCTTCTTGGGTTATGGTCCTTCTTTTACCAAAAAAATGTGAAATTGGCCTTGTCTGTACTCCAGCTCAAACAATTTTCATCTGATCATCTTCAAACTTGCTGACGATGCTTATGGGTGTAATATCTAGGCCAAGATAAGTTTCAAGATGATTGTTCAAAAATGTTTTGACATAATATGGGCTTTTATTTCATTATCAATATTTTTTCACTAGCACAACCAAGACGGGCGTATTTTGTGACATTTTGGCACCTTGTTGAAGTATATTTTAAATACAGGACGTTTCGGCTTGAATATGGGATTGTAATAGACTAATTGCCTACAGACGATCAGAAATGTTTCCATCGATTATTTCCACCCAATAGCGTAGCAGTCACGACGTTTAAACGTATAAGCAGCTAGTACGATAATGTGATGAATATAAACACTTTGATATCATTCGTTTATTAATCATTGCTATTTAATTTAGAAATGTGTATCTACATTGAATCAAACGGACTTTAAGGCTATTGATAAGTTACTGTTTTATAACACCGAAACAACAATGACTTATAATCTTTCTTAGAAATTGATCCTGATTGCGCTATTTAAAAACGCGAGAAACAGATAATGGATAAAACTAGATATATCAAGTGTCTGCTCGTTTAAATCGAATATAGGACCAATATGCGAATTATTGATCGACAATTTTAAAACATAATTTGTTATTTTCATAGATAATAATTATAGTATGAGATTCGTAGTATTTTGTATTGACATGATATTTGTAAATTAACGCATATAAATACTAACTGATCTCAGTAAATGACGATGGAAAACAATTCCTGGAATTGTACTTTGAACGAAAGTGTAATTCGAAATTTCCTAAATGACCATTTATTGGAATCTATTGAACGAAAAAGACATATCGTTCCAGGATTATCAATTTTATATATACATGTACCAACATTTATAGCTGGCTTCATTGGAAATGGATTGATAGCATTTATTATATTTACTTATCAGAGACTACGGTATATAACAAATTCTTGTTGTGCAATCTTGCCATAGCTTATTTGTCTTTTAAGTTGTTTAACCACATATTTTTTTCCTAAATAAGTCTGTGTGCACCTACCAACTATGAGCTGGTTACGGCTATTAGTAGTTTTTTTTATGTTATTGTCACTGCTATACAATTATTTGTTATATAATTGTTTGCACCAACCAACTACAAGTTGGTTGAATTGTTAATAACTCAATGAAGTTGTATGGAAAAATGAGTTTGTACTGTTAATAAAGTAATAAGGATTTTCATTATTGGTATTAAAGATAAAATTTAATTCATTTAAAAGAACAGATTACACGTTTACCTTATTATATAATAATTTATAAAAACAGGTAGTATATAGTATGCCTTTTTTGTCCATATAAGCAACTTCGCCGGTCATGTTAAAATACTGAATTATTCACGTAGGTGAGACTCATGCTAATGCAATTAGAGAAGTAACATAACAGCCTGAAATAACAAATACTATCGGTGTGGTTATGTCTATAGTTCCCCAACTACATTCAGCACTATTGTTTAAATCGCGATTCCATCTTACACTCTAGGAAACAGTATAAATTCATCTCAAATTACTGAACAAAAGAAATATAATTCAATTATTGTTGCACCAAATACAAAAGATTGAAGGCACAACAGAGGTTTCACAAGACATAAACACGTATGGCACCACTAGAGAAGACATAGGTGCTATTATTGCGACAAAGCCAGGCATATTATTGATGTATTTATTGCGTCGTCCCGGTGTTCCTTAACAGATAGCTCGACAGTATTACATAAATATGCAACTGTTATGATTTGTGTTCTGCATGCGGTATAATCAAACTTGTCTTCCTAAAATTTAGCATTTGCAAAAAAGAAGAGAAAATCAGACGGGTAGGCAGAACTCAACATGTCCACCTGAGCACATAGCACATAAAATGCACAAGTCACATTGAGCTACACACGAATGGTTAGTTTCAGAATAAGAACAAAGGAATGCATCGATTGTAAGAATAAATCATTCGGTGAAGAAATAATGATACTGCAAGTGACATTATTTAAGAGCCACCAATTGTATAACCACTATTATTGCACTAACCCTTCTTCACAGGATGGCGAAAATGGTATTACAATGCCCTTTAGTAAGATATTAATATCAAAAATACACCCCTTGCCAACATGATATTACGTTAGGAAAAAACAAGATATGGTCAAGATATGGTCTATTTGTTTTCTGTATTCCCACTCCTGAGCTGATAAGTGCCGTTAATTGCCGCGTCACGTTATGATTCTATACATTGCCGATACAACTAAATGCCATCAATTGAATTATTTGAAGTTCATCTACCCAAGGGACTCAGAAATGTGTCATTAATACATGTACGTCACCACTTTGATTAAGACAATGCCAATTGCCACTTTAATGAAATTACTGTATGTACAAGCACACATGCTGACTTAATATATATAGACGTAAAGGCCACAAGCCACCAATAGGCATTTTGCTAGTGCGACAGCCCTCATAATAGCCTAGGCATAATAGGTCAATAGGTTTTACAACATGACTTATGATGTAATGAAGTAGGATGGTAGCAGCTTTAACCATTTTTCATATTTTGACGAACGGAAGGACTAGGCAATAACAACAAAAGAAACCAGTAAGCTAAATTAAATTCCACACACATGGTATAAACGCAAAAATACTACATGTAGTTTATAATGAGATCCTTGGTTTTCTTTCAAAGAAAATGTTCACGACTGACAGATCTTTGTGTTCCAAATTGTCTTTCCATGTCAAGAAAGTATTCAGTACATTGAAGTGATATTTGATTTTTTATTTGAATTGCGTGCTAGTAAATTACATGACTGGGTAAGTTGGTTACAATAACATTATTGAAAGCCCCATAATACATACACAGAACGGACGTATTTAAAGAAAAAACATAAGTACCCTTTTTCAAGGAGTAAAATATGTGGGCGATGTGTCTTTGGACATTGATATATACAATATACTAGTATGCAGTCAAGTAGTATTTATATTTCGTCTTTAAGCAAATGCACTTGTTTTGAAAATGCAACACAACCTTTTGCAAAACGTTTATCACAGCTTTTATTTGCTACCTAGTGAGTTTTTTTCAATGTTTTTGAAGCTGGGTTCATTATTATCTCGTACAAAAACAGAAACATAACTGAAAAATGTAGTCAGGTGTTTAAATTATGCAAACTATCGCGCCATAAAGGCATCATAATTGGTCTATGTATTTTTTGCGAATATGCATTATTCCACCATATTTATTGACAACTAATTAGTAAAATTAACTATACGTTCCACCTAAAAGACGGCAACTTCGTTTAACAATTCAACATAAACCTGATGAGATGTACTAAATAATGTATTATATTTAATCACACCGTCTTATCACGTGATTGTAAGGAAAGAATCAAAGGACCACAGACGTACACAAGAAATATCATAGTCGAAGTGCCTATCAAATATAGTAAGAAATACATTAGACTAGTTCATGTTATTATACACATGAAACACGGGGATCTGAAATATTGCCTTATGTTGCACCAAGTGATACATGTAGATTTTAGTTAAAGTGATAACATACACACGAACGTAAAGTAAAATAAAAATCGCTTTCATTGATAATTGGTCAATTAATTTTATTCTAAATAAATAATGACGGTCACGAATCAAACTAGTAATTTTGACTCTTCTACTAATTCTACTAATATATAATTGGTACAAAAATAATAAAGTAAAAGATATAATGTCTAAAAGGCTGTTATTCATGCTAACTGATTGATCAACCGTTCTTATGCCAAATGGTTTGTTAAATCGTACATCGAAAGGATTACACATGAGTTTATGATATACACGTAAAGGTGATGTCACAATAATAACATAAATTTCTATAACATTTGGTTTTACATGTTCAATATTAATATTGTTTTCAAAACAATATTACACCATCCGCCGATTTTCCAATTCTGGTGGAGAATACGCAGTTGAACCAAAATGTACACTCTTAGTAAATTAAAGTTTACTGTTTGCTCATATGGGTGCCATACATCTGTGAAAATCTGCATTGTGTGGGTATCTTTCACGGTGGTGAAAATGTACTATGATTGCATTTAAGTAATATTTAGAACGGAAGGTATGGTAGTAAGTAGAAAGTTATCTCATTGCTTAATTTAATTAAGCTGTCGGTATAGTTATATAAAAAATCATACACTCACACCAAACTGTAATGTAATGATAATAATAGCTATTACGCTGGCTTAGAATGGGAAGGTCGTAAATACGAAATAAATATTTTGTGAACAAAACTGTCTGAAAAGTAACACTTCGTTTATGGAAAAAAAACTGTATCAACTCCAGTTTGATCAAAATGACAAATTCTGACCTCATGAAAAAAGGCTCATGAGAAAGGCCTTATCGTGCAGATTTTAAATACCTATTAGTCTTATAAGGTCGTACGTAGGACCTCAGTACTTTCAACCTTTTTCATTTCAAACGTGTACATTGGGTTATTTAATAATTCTTATGGTAGTATTAATCAGCTAATTATTTCCTTGTTTAGCATTTCCTAAAAGAGAATAATGAGATCAAGCATATTTAAGACGCTTCCTTTACAAAAAACACTAATGGGTATAATGGTTGTTAAGCTGTTATCCAGTAGAGCTTCGGGGGATATCAATGCATCAACAATCAAAGCGCTGTTAGCGCTGAAGGCCTGGGGCTAAACCTTGTATGCTTGGGAAGAAGTTTAGTGACTAAACTGAAGTATATGTAAACGGATCCACGCTCTTGTGCTGCCAGCTGCAGTGTACAGTTATGTTGACCGTACAAAGTTGAAGGTTTAATCTATTGGTCATGCTTAACTTGCCTATCTAGTTTAAGTACTAGTAAACAAGGGATGCCAGAATGACATTTATGCCTCCCACTACCCACATACATGAACAGTCACATAGACTGTGACAATTGAACAACATGTAGTATTACCTTGCTATTGTTTTGGCAAACAATTTCTTAAAGATTTGAAACTTCTGGCTGAAGTCGACTTTCTAATACTGAAGTTAAAGAGATTTTTAAAAAATTGATGGGTGCGACTTATACAGAGTATCGACTCATGTATGGACAATCGCGTCATTTTGGTAATTTGTTTCAAGAAGTGCGACTTATGTATGGGGCAATACAGTATCTAAAATGAAATAAAAAATTCATTTTATTTTTTCTGGAATGTCTTGTTAACGCAAAATGAAATAGCAATATTTAAAATATGTTTATATAAATACCAAATATAATGTCTTCAAAAAATGTCTCAGAAAAACAGTTTTTTCTCACTCGTATCTTTTCGGCATCAGACCGTCAAGTGAAGAACTTATTCTCGCATGAATAGGTAAACAATAGAAACTATGTCCTAGTCAATGCTTAGCAATTTTGCTTCAATAATATTTCTTTTACACTTTTTATGAAACTGTAATGTTAAAAAGTGATGTTCTGCATTTGTAAAGGTGGGTTAGTGAGATCCGCGAAGAACTACTTTTATATTGCACATGAAAGTGGTAATTGGGAGTTTTGGGATTTTGGAAGGTCAATTCTAGTAGGCTGATAAATTGGTATCATTACTATGGCCTTGGGGCTTCGCACCAGGCCAAAAACTATGTCGGCCTTCTTAAACATAAATCATCAACACTGTCTTATTTTACAAGGCTTATATTTCCGATAAAGTTCATAGAAACCAAATGGAGTTAAACAAGTAAACGACGATCTAAGTTATCAATTAGCTGTTTAGACGATACGTTACAAAAGACATAGGGCTATTTATAAAGTATGTGCTTTTACTATCTCAACATGTGTTTATCATACTAATGTATAATATTCGTGAATGAGAGACTAAGGAGTCGATACGGGTCCTTACGTTTTGCCCGCGACGTTTTTTCGTAAAGCTTACATACGAGGGGGTATCAAAAAGTTCGTGGACTGTGTCTGCCATTTGTTTAGTTTTATACCGAATTCAGTACAAATCACACATTCTTTAAAACAACGTATTTTGAATTGATTTGCATATTTCCAGCTCATATAACTTTTTTCCCAGTATGTGGTGGTTACTATGGTAACTCTAATTATGCTCCGCGGCGCACTTAAAAAATAGCATTCACTTGACCTCCCACATAAACCTATAATTCTGTGGATCGTCGTCTGATTTGAAATATGAAACCATCGATATAAACATTAAGACCGTAACATCATCCGGATGTATATATCATATCGCTGTTGTCACGGATACTGATGTGACGTTATAAACATGCCGTTTTGTGTAGCCTGGTTTTCGACGCATTTCCTGACGTCGGCGCACTTTTCGACATGACGTTACACTTGGAATATCGATCTTCCGTTGCATTTCGCCCTTTTACTCAATTATACACCAATACTGATATCAGATTAGAGCATGTCACCCAAGTATATAAATTTAAGGTTGCCTTGCGAAAATTAATATGTTTAAATGGTATAATAGACGTAGCTATGAGAGTTGAATGAAGCTAATATCGGTAGGGTAGACTTCATGTACTGTGTAATTATCGGCGCTGGAATAAATGAATTTGTCAAATCCTTCATTAATTAACCGAACTTTTTTATGAATAAAATGCTATTTAGTAAAAACTACGTATTCTGGTAGGCAAAAGAACAGTTCAGTCCAGGTTTGTGAGTTTTGAATTCTTTAGACGATCAAAAAGTAGCAGAAGTTTTGACGTTTCATGACGTTGTAACGTCATAAAAGTGCGCCGGGTGGCTGTTGGTCATCTTTTAAATCGTTAAAATATTTTATTGATACTATCATATTATCAACTTTTTATTTGTTTCTCAGTACAGCATTGAATGTGGTTTAAGATGAGAAATGAATATATAATTCAGAGTGTACCAACCAGCTTATTCAGGATCTGTTATTTCTGTAATAAGTAATTGCGTTTATTGATTAGCACCGCGTGACACCTTTTACTATCTCTTAATTTAATATCGTTATGATATTGGTGATTTACGGAGACTCGGTGTATGTGGAAGATATCGTCCAGCATGCCCACGGGACAGTTCTGTCAATTATCATTTCGTTTGCAATTGAACAAAGACATTAAGCATGCTTACAAGACACGCACACTGCTTCTCTTCACTTCGGTTTTGCAGTCAGACAGTTATTTCCTTTAACATTTATATAGACGACAGCATACTGTTTATGTATGTATAATTACATCACAATCAACGATGATGAGACGTAGAAAAAGTACGAACGTGTTTTAATGTTTTAAACAACATAATACATGTATATACTTTCTATTGATTTACATTCCTTGATTACATTTCTGTTCAGACGAAAGACACGCGAAAGAATTAAGATTGCCTGCAAATACATCATTTTATTCTGTAAATCAAGTGTAGACAATTGAATTTTGAAATTTCAAGATATGTTTTGGTTAGGAAAGTCAGATTCTTTTCACTAGCGATGTGTTCTGTTCCTTATAATTTCAGAAATAGTTTCTATTATAGCAGGAAATATGTTTATAACCTACATATCGACGTAATTAACATTTCAAAAGTAAGCGTGTCCATCAGTTGATGATTATTAAGTGGAAGATATCGGCCAGCTGCCCACAAGAGCATTATGTCAATTATTATTTTTGTTTGCAATAGAACAAAGATCTGAAGCATGCCTACAAGACAAGCTTATTTTTTGCCTGCACTACGGTGCTGTAGTCAGACAGTCATTTCCTTTAACACTTGTGTAGACGCCAGCATAGTCTTAATGTATGTGTAATTACATCACAATAAACGACGATAATACATTGGACATGTACGAACATTTTTCCTACATTATATACTCTATTTGCATTTACGTGATTTGATAACACTTCTATTGAGAAGAAAGACATACGAAGGAATAAACATCGCCTACCAACACATGCGAATCTGAAAAGTAAGTTTAGATGATCAATTGTTGAAAAACGTTGTGTTTTGGAAAGTAAAAATGTTTTCTCAAGTATGATTGTGTCCTGTACCTTAAACTTAAATTAATGTTCATTGGTCGGTTTTGGGTGACAAAGGCCAATAAATTGTCTTCTTGTGAATAAAATGCTTAAAGTTTAACCGTACAAGTTATATTTTTATATTTAGTTATCAATTGGATGAGTCAAAACTTGTAGTTAAATTTGATAGTAATTCTTTAAGCTATTTGTCACTCATCTAACAAGTTTGTCTGATTGCATTCTTCACGAGAGTAATATTTCAACGGCTTAAAACATTTCAAACATCCTTATGATTACTGATATGTCAACGTCATTTGCTTTATTGCTGCCTTTACCAGTAGCGATATTATACCTTTCGACTTAGTGTTGCTCTGGTGGAAATTCTATTGAAGACACTTTTATTGATAATAAGTTTTCGTATTTACCAAGCCCTTAATATGCCATTCAACCGTATCTGTAAATCTGACACTTCTTGTTGATTTATTGCTTGATAAGAATATTAGCTGGTTCTTGAATGTCCTTGGTAAGGTTGTGGATATTGATCTTATACCATCAGCAATTTTTATAATTAATCCACCTTACATAGTGCTGGTTAGTTTATTACCTATACGAGAGGTGCCCCACTTATATTTGAACAGTACTGAATGTCCGATATCTTTTATCTTACCCGATATTAATGAAATATCTCTCATGAACAGTGAAAAGTAATGTGTCAGGCACCATATACAATAATTGTTTTGGTTATTTGCGATATGGTTCCAACCGAAATTGCCAATTCTGTTGAGGATGTTGCTTTTGGCTTTTTGAAGGCCAAACACTCCCAATAAATCGCCAGGAAAAAGTTGAAGAATCATTGGTGTGCCGTTTTTTGTGAAGATAATCAGTAGTACTCGTCACTAGAAGAGTGGTTTTTGTCATGTTGAGCCCATAAATTAAATAACACAAAATATTAAAAAATGCCAAAAAGAGGCTATTTGGTTGATAATCGTACTCATTGGGTGTCTGATGACTAGGACCAACCAACAAACTAAAATTTGGTTTTCAACGAATATCCATTATAACTACCAAAACAGAAAATTCGCAAATATTCTTTGCCAAACTCTGAAAATATCGGTGTTCAGGAGCGCAAAAACAATTCAAAACTTAAAGGGTGACAATCGTCTTTAACGACCATATATACTAAACGGAACGATAACTGTGTCACCTCTGATAAGACAATACATTACCATTGAGATATGTACGGTACACGACCAGACTACTATATGAGAAATATCAATGACGCTACTAAGAAGTTGATATTCGTTAAGCTACATGGGTTAGCAGCCTGTTTCATTACATGTGATGTTGTTCGTTATAACTAATCAAATATTACTCATATTTATTCTACAAACGGACAAATTAGCGCACGATAGTATGCCATTTATGTTCAAAAAAGATTTTGCACAAAATGTATCCCACATGGCTTTCCTGGTGACAATTTCCAAATTATGGTGTTTTAGTCAAGGCCCAGCACCATACATTAACACAACCACACCATTCAGTACCTTAAGAACACGTATTTCATGTTTGTTGCATGAGAATAGTAAAGGCCAAAGTAAAAAAAACGCTGCATCCACAGAATTTGAATCTTAAAGGGTAAAGCAACGTTGATTACACTCGATACATGTTTACAACATTAGTCGGAATTATTCAGTCCTAAAAAAGCTCCAAAAGATGCCTGCATAAAAATGTGAAGTGTCGGTTCTAACTTAATTACAAATACAAAAACACTGGGTGTATATGTTACGAGGGGTGTTCGAAAAGTATTGCAAATTGCCCTCTTACATTTTATTCACTCAACCAATTTCATTGAAATTCACTGACCATCTTCTTTGAAATCTCCGCTTCAAGATGTACTCAACTTGCATTACTAAATTCAAGATTGAAATCATGTTTCAGCGTCTGCAATAGGTAGTACTTTCATGCACTGAAATGCGGTTGACCACATAGGCTTCCTGGAAACGTACCTTCGCTTTACAGAATGCGATCTAAGTCCAAGAACTTAAAAATAGTCGCATGGGACTAGATCGATAGAATATTATTATTTATCAGGCATACTTATCTGATTTTCGTTCAAAAACTATTCTTCAGTAGATGCCTGGAGCAAAGAGGTATTTTCATGTGAAAGGGACATAATGCTCAATTTCAGTAACAAATCGACGCTATATGAAATGTTTCTAAAGGTTTTCCTGCAGAAACTATCTGTAAAACCTATTAGCTACCAATTTACGCATTGATTTGGGCATTTGAACAGTTGGGCCGTGGTTGGTGGACAAAATTCAAATGCATCACCTCCGTCACTGACTGCGTCTAATTTACAAACACGAGCTTCTTAGAATTTCAGGAATCAAATATATAATATTTCTGGTTCAGATTTCGTAAATAATAGTGAGTCTGTGTTTCACAATCTGTTACGCTTCGTAAAAACATAGTTTGTACGTATTAGGGGTATAAATAAAATATTTGTTGGTATTTTAGATTTATATATTTTAGACACCACACAGTCAGCATGGTACCCATGTGGTACAAATGTTGTTAATTTCTGGAATTTTTTCAAAATGATGTGGAAGTGGGATAACATCGAGCATGTGCGATCAGCTAACTGCCCTACTTCCATTATTGCAGCTTTGAGACCAGTATCTAACTTTTTATCAACATTTTTTTCTTGTTGTTGTTGTCGACTGATCCTTTTTGTTGTTGTCTTTCAGCAGCTATTGGTCTGCTTTGAAACATGTTGAATAAATAAAACATTGCTAAAAGACATCCTACGATGTCTGTTAATCTTAAAAAATTCCTCTTGTATCAATTTGTCACTTTATCTATGTTAATTACATCCTTTGATATAAGGCAAATTTCAGTCAGTTTTGCCATACGTTTTTTCAACGCTTTTTAGCTTAGTGTTCATAAGTAGGTGCATTTTAAACTTACATTATGACACAACCGATGAATCGAAGTCAACCAAATTTTATCCAATTATAAAGTATAGTTACATAGTATAACATGCCAAATTTGACGCCTTAAAATCCCGAAACTACAAAGATATGCATACATTTGCATTACTTTTCGAACACCCCTTGTAATTGAAACATTGATGTATACGATTGAATAAAGACTTTTCGACTAAACAATGTCATGTTGAAAATATCAGATATTCACAACTGTTCAAATATAATTGGGGCACCTCTCGTATTAGTTAATTCAATGTTCCTATCAATCCTGACAAGTCTGAACATATCAGTGTTGAATTAATCAAGTTGTAAGGATACAAATGACCAAATGTTATCGTATCTGCGTAGCTCCCAATATGTCAGTATACACTTAAACGAATATCTAATTGGCCATCCTAAAAATATGATACCATCTGTTATATTATTTCAATAAATCTTAGGCTGTGCTATTTGTTCATTCCATGCACTAATCTATCGATTTCCAGAAAGAAATGGTGTATTCATGTACAAAATCATCCATGCAAACAGTAGGTGCGAAATTTCTCTTTTGCACGTTGGCCCAATGTACAGCTTGGAACGATATCGTACTAGATATGAATTGGTTCATGCTTGATTGGCTTTTCTTAAAACACTACAATTTATGAGATGAGCCATGTGGAACACGCTCATGACTTCAGATGAATCCATACATTGAACAAATTTCTGCTTGACCACATGTTTTTTATAAAAACAGTTTTAAATGCCTTTAGAAGAATACAAATAATCGAAACCTCGATACTGTTCAAATCTTTTTTGATAGAAAATATGTTTCTCGCAGTTTTTCGAGATAAACCTCACGGTATTATAAATATCGCATTTTTCAAAATCACGTTTTGACGTACATGTCTGGTTTTTGATGCTGGTACTCGTCATTCTGACAGCTTCAGCACGCCCCACATTCTCGCAAGTATTAAAGTTTCCAATTCTGTCTAATTTCAAAAATCAAACATGTCGGTCATGCTGATTTTATAAATGCATTCGTAATTTATTTCTTGCAATCGATAGATAAATGCATGGACTTGAAATAACCACAATTTTAGAAATATTGATTGTATAGATCGCATAATATAATATTTCATAGAGTGGCTAATTAGAAATTCGTTTCACTGTACATTCATACACATGCTAGTAGGAAACTAACATCAATTTAGATATGATCTTTTATATGCTAATATTTGTGTGATTCATGTAAACATTTGCGGATTGGGGATGAAATCAGGACGTTTGTATATATACGATTTATGGTAAGAGTGTTCAAATAAAAGCTGAAGATCCTATTAAGTAAGACCTTCAAAATGTGCTGGAGTTAAAGATTGGAAAAAAACATCTTAATCATTTCTAGGACATTTTGAATTTGACATTAAACATAGTGACCTCAAATCCATTAGGGGTCGTTTATATGTCAAAACATATTCCTGGCAATTATTCTCCTTAATATTATTGGATTATTGATCTGATAAACAGACTGACCTTAGCAAGAAATGTATCCCCGGGTTCATGATAAAAACGTTTTCCTGTCGATATCCATATTAGCACAATGTAAAACCTTTGGGATTGCATAGTTTGGGACCAGTGTACAAGTACAAATAGTTGTTTTCCTCATTCTAGTAAGTTTCTCTTTATGTCACTGCAAGTCTTACTTATTTTACCGATTATTTTTCCATACAGACACATTCTAAAATGTCATCTTTCTTTTACAATTATGATACACGAATCACAGCGGCATTGCCTTAATTCCTAGAATCAGATCTGCAATATTTATATTGCCCTACCGCGTACATACATGTACTGTTTTCTATGTCAGTTTCATCAGTGTTAATATTGTATAAACGGAAAATGTCGAATTCGAGACTCCTACAGCGATTTCATTAATGAGTTTTAGTGCAGACTACGTCAGTGTACTTCGATCTCGTTCCAGTTTCTAAATAAAGCTTCAGTGATATATTTGATTACACGTTCCACAATACGGACAGCTTCGTATTGTCCGTGTTATAGTTGTTCCATTTTATGCTGTTATTTAGGATAACGTGAATATGTATTCAAGAACATGACAAACAAAAGTGGTGTTAATTATCACGGCATCGCCTGTCAGTAGCATAAACTTCCAGTTGTACATGATATAGTTACAAGCTTGATAATTGTGTCTTTGAAGTTTAATAGTTGACATAAGAGTGTGGAGAAAAGTATTATACGCGCATCCGTTTCGAGCGGTGTAATCCAAAATCGTTATGAATTATTAGTCTTTGATATAGCGACTTGATTAACAGAGGCGTCGGATTATCCGAATTGTAAGCTATGCCTTTTCATTTTGTGAGTTTTCGTGTATTTTGGTGCTTGTTCTTTTCAATTTTGACTGCCTTTGTGATGTTGTTATTTTATTCGTTATGCTTTGCTCTTTCTGTTGAATACTGTTTTCTCAGCCCGATTAATTACAACATTATTATAAGATGGTAAACAGCCGAATGTATTAAAGATTGGCTCTGCGGATTGTATAGTGTCCTTCCTTGGATGTTTCATTTATTGTCAATTAATGCCGATGGCAATGCGCATTTTATCTGCAAATAAAAACCATCCCAGACATTGCATAATAAAATACCCATTTTTATGCAAAATCATTACAAACGGTCTATGAAGTCAGCTACGACTATGTTTTGTCAATTAAATCTAAAAAAAGCAAGAAAAGTTATTAAAACGTTGTTTGCATAGAGAGCATATAATGAGAGCATATAGGATAAGTTATAAATAATACATTGACGTTGAAGGGACCATAATAGTCACAAAAGCTGGCGCGGAATGTTTTGCCTTGCAGTTGAAGGTTTGCAGCACAACTGAATGATTTTGCCAAGTATTTTTAAATGTTTAGCCATTCAATCAGACGTTATTTGAATAGCCCTTCCATTTTGAAGGTTGTTGCTTTATAAGATATATACTATTTTTGTTAATATGTTTTATCGGACAGAACACACGACGTCTCTATCACTAAAGGTTTTTTCGAATTTTAACAATTAACACAAAATAATTTAAATTAGATATACATGCAAAATGAAACTGTTTTATTTTACGCAACCAAACTATGAACATGCATTTCAATCAAAAAGCCCGAAATAGTTTAATATTATATGACATAGTTTAGTAGATTGTGTAGAAATAGACATGGAAGAAAACATTCAACGGGGACACCGAAAAACGAAAGGTAACAATTCAACAAGAAAATGAACGACTAAAGGTTCCTAGTCATAAATGGTCCGTTCATTTTATGGCAAGTTTTGCTGTATTTTGTTCGAATAAATCATAGTAAACCGAAATTTTGATTGCGATCAAACTACTGACAATTCTAGAGGATGTAGGTGCAAATGTATAAAAATACTTAATTTTTAAAAATAGATGTTTACATTAAATATCCTTGTAACAGTTTGTGAAGAAATTTTTTGATAAACGTACAAGCATAATTAGATTTAAAAATATTTTATGTTTTACTTGATATGAATGCGCTTAACACGCTCAGCCTATATTAGCCCTGTCCTTAGACAAGACACATGTTACACAGTGTATGTTTTATTAATAATGTTATATGTGTGAGCTGTCAGCTCATCGTACTATGCTTGTGTAAGAAGCTACTTGTTGATATGCATTTCTAGGCGGTCCTGCAATTCCTAAATAAGTACGTAGTCTGAGAGTAAGATATTGCCTTTAATCAATTCTGTCATGATTTTTGTGAACTAAAATAGTTATGAAATACATGTAAACTTCTTTTTTGCAAAAGTCACAGGGTTGTTTGTAAAGGATGTACTTCTACTATATCAACATTAATACAATCCAAGTTTATCATATTAGCGTATGAGAGATCGGGAAGTCGATACAGACACCTGCATTGACCACAACATTTTCAATAGTATTTTACTTTATTTTAATAAGACATGTTTTCATAAGGCTTACATAAATAGTAAGTAAATTAATCTACCATTTCAATCATTCCAGTCTTTGTCTGTATTATTATAATGTATGTAAGTGCATGTCCAATTTATAAATTTTCTGACTTACCAACCAGCTGATTAAACGTCCATATTCAAAACAGCAATTACGTCTTGATTTTCGCTAAAAGTTGACATAATCCTACATACCCACAAGACACATCTGTCAATTACCATTGCGTGTCGAGTATAACGCCGGTGTGCAGCATACAATGTACCTACAAGCACACAAGACTCTTGTATTGTTTGTATTATTCTATTTTCATTACAGTGTTGTAGTCAGGCAGTTGTTGGCTTTAACATTCTCACTGACGCCAGTTTAGTACTAATGAACACATACTTACTACACAATAAACGACAATAAG
The DNA here is from genome assembly GCA_963678985.1 of Spisula subtruncata. Taxonomy (NCBI): domain Eukaryota; kingdom Metazoa; phylum Mollusca; class Bivalvia; order Venerida; family Mactridae; genus Spisula; species Spisula subtruncata. Next base: position 23,409,087 of record OY787662.1, on the reverse strand, counting down.
ATGTTGCTCATGTATGGTTGAGATTCCTACAACCTAGACTCTATTTGCATTTGCACGAGTTGATAACACTTCTATTCAGTCGACAGAAATATAAAGGCATTTGGCATCGCATGAAAACACATTCCTTTTTGCAACCTTTGTTTACACAATTGATTGTTGAAATTTCAAGATATGTTTTGTCAGATTGTCAGATTGATTTACTAGTTATGTGTGTGTGTTATGGTCCAAATAAGTTCAGCAATTTTTTCTTTTTTGGCAGTGTGTATGTTTAAATGTACATATCTACGAAAGCAGCACGTCACTACCCGGAGCACATAACACTGTTCGACGTATGGAACCAGACCATAGTTATTAAGCCTCATATGCGTATTCGCCATGGAGAAATTGATAATAGAGGACTTTTTGACTAAACATTGCTTATTTCTAGAAAATTTCATTGCTGGTTTTGGGGTTTTGTCCCTGGCAGTAACTATAACGTTCCCTGATGATGCATTCAAGTCTAAGGTGTATAATGTTTGATCTCCAAGTGGCTTTGATCTTAAAACAAAGCGTTTACTGAACGGAAGAACTGCTTTTCGGGTGAAATAAGGTCGTACATTTTTAAAGGTATTTTTTAAAACAACGGTAGCAATGGCAAGGGTTGTTGATGACAGTTTTGAAGATTTCTAGTCTTCATTGACAATTAGCGCATAAATGTGTGTTGAAGATTTCATGTTTGACCTAGGTCGGGCCGTAAAATTGATGGTTTGGCAAACGTTTTGAATAAAAAAGAGTTAATTATACTTGGCGACCTGCGACTATGTTCTGTTTCTCACATTTGAATATATATCATCGAAACGCCCTAAAATCGGGTATTTGCAAGTACGAGAGATTGTTTACTCAAGGCTTTTTATAAATTGCTTATGATATGAAAAATGTGCCAAACGGAAACTGAGAGAGCACAGTAATGCATCGTTTTAAGAAAAAACTATTCAATAAAGAAATAAGTTTACCCATGCTTTGCATTATTTACGAGACTTCACTCGTATAACCGTTTTCTATTGCGGTATTCAAGGGTGCTGCCAATATTATGACTTTTCTTTTTAATACAATATTAATAATTTAATGCCGACACCGCATGACAAGACGTTACCTTTGTTATTACGGTACGTATGCAAGTATTACGTATTTCAGAATTCCCAACCTAACTAATGACCGCACCGATGTAAGTCCGTTGATTGATTAAGTCAGATCCACGTCACGTTATGATCATATTATACTGCCGATATCAGTATATGTCATTAATTAAATCAGTTGGAGTTCAACTGTTCAGGGACTCAGAAAAGCGTCCAGAATACACGCATGACATTCGACCAGGCAATGTCGAGAGCCATTCCACAACTAATGCTTAATGGAACCTAAGCAAAGTGCATGCATGTGCAACTACACATGATGACTGATTAGTTTACTCATTTAGTGTAATAAGTGCCATAAGAGCTCTCGTATTACCCCAGGCGAGTCTCACTTTAAATATCAACTAGTAGATTCCCAACAACACATGAACACATAAATGATTAATGTTGTTACGAAGTAAAATGTTTATAGCTTGAACCCTTTACTTCACTTTTAACTAATAAGCCAGTACATTCGCGGCTAAAGCTAAATAAAGCTTTGAAATGTAATATTTGTGTAAGAGGTGGTGAAACGTTGGTGTAATGTACCATGCTATCATTGACGTTCGAGCGTACAATAAACAAATTCGATATATTCTGTACAATACACAACCAAGAAGTACCAGCATTTCGACTATTAGAAATAAAACAACAAACCGTATTTTTATTTAAAAATCAACGCCAGCGTTAATCGTATATTTGTATGTATGTATGTTACATATGTTGTGTATGGGCCGGTGGCCTAATCATATTTCTAAATAACTGGTAAACTGGTTCCGACAAAAGACAGTAATTGAAATTATATGTGAGGCAGTCACTTGAAATCATGTAGTTCCGGTAATAAACGACCAATGCCATTTCGTTTAGTTCTCGAATGTATAGCTAATGGCATATCTGAGTTCTAAAGTTGACTAATAACCCCGAAGTCACATGCTGGTATAAATAGCATAAACAAACCAAAGTACACTATTGACGGGCACAGCCTTAAGAAAATTCATATTATTGCGTACGATGACGTCTTTAGAATGAAGCAATGCCGAAAAGAGCAACAATTTCTAAAATATGGTCATATATCACTAGACACGCTATCTTAAGTAACTGTCCGAAAATCAGATGTAGACAACACTTACTCGTTTATGAAATAATTGTACTAGTGTTAATTTGTTTTGTACATTGTATTTACAAATGCTCTAACATGGAAGAGTTATGCAATCTTTCATTTTGTTGTAAAATTCTATTAATGAGACTGACTGTCGTGTTCGAAGAACAACCGATATGTGAGATTTTATTCATCTTTAGCCTTAATGACATTTTATCGAGTTACATTTATCTCTTCCTTGTTTAACATTACCGAGAAGAAGATAATGAGATAAAACTGTTTTAAGACGCGTGCGTTACATAGAACGAGGATACTCAGTTGTTAAGCTGTTGTAACGGAGGATGACAATTTGTCAATAAAAATACGTTGAACTTCTACAAACTGTCGTATTATGTTAGTATTATATTCCCGATAACGCCACTCCGTTTTGACACTGTAGTAATTCGTTTCAATCAAGCGCTGTTTCCTCCTTTGATAAAACATTGCATTTCAATTTTCAGAATTGAAGAGAATGTTACATTTACTGAGTACATTTGACATGCTATCGGTAATTTAATTATATTAGTTTTTTTGGAATTCACACCGTTTTACCAACCATTTTCTAATCAGTTTTATTCAGGAATCGATCGTTTTAGTTTTTTACTTATACTTTGGGTGATCAACAAGTCATGATACAATTGCTGTTTTTTTTAACGTCGCAAACCAACAAATATAATTGTTCTTTACCTGAATGTAAAGAGACCAAGATCAGCCAAAACAAATCTCATATTTTTGTCCATGGGACCCTCTCAAAATATTTTAATCAATATAAATAGCATCCAGCTTCAAGAAAATGAAATAAAGAAGGGCGTCATGTATCATATAAGAAAATTTGGTTCGTAAAAGGCGGCGAACAGATTTTCTCACATGTACGGATTTACTCAATGTCCGTTAGCCCCAACCCTACTCTCACTTTCATATTTATATTTCATCGACCTTTTTTGCTGCATGGTATGGAAAAGTGTGTTATCGAATATTCTTCCACAGTTTATCAAATTATACATTTCTTTCACAACTAGGCATCAGGTCTATAATACAGGCGTATACCATACCTACGAGCGTAAAAGTCGCTTGTGTTATTCTGTCTTCATTATGGTGTTGTAGTCATCCAGTTGTTGGCTTTAACACTGTCACAGACGCCAGTTTAGTGTTAATGAAAGTATACTTACATCACAATAAACGACGATAAGATGTTAATCATGTATAGTTCTGTTTCCAACAACCTAGACTTTTTTGCATTTACACGAGTTGATAACACTTCTGTTCAGTTGAAACAAATATCAATGTATTTGACATCGCCTGCAAACACATTCCTTACTGAAAATTAAGTTTAGACAATTGATTGTGGAAATTTCATGACATGTTTTGTTTAGGATTGTAAGATTGTTTTACTAGCTATAGTGGTTTTCTTGTCCTAGTACATTTATCAATTGTTTTTGCAGAACATACATGTTAATAAATTTATTTACTCATCTACGTCACTACCTAGATAATATAACAACCAGACCACTTTTATCAATTTCATTTGCAATTTGGACACAGAGAATATTGATAATAGAGGACATTGTGACAAAACATTTTTCTGTTGCATATATTTAGAATAGCTCATTGCTGGTTTGGCGTTTTCATCCCTGGCGGTGACCATAATGTTACTTGATGATGCATTCGAAACTGATGTGTTTACATGTTAAACTCTATGAACCTTGGATATTGAAACCAAGCTTTTACTGTTTGACAGAACTGTTTTGGTGAAATAAGTGGGTACATTTTCAACGGTAATTTCTGAAGAAAAGTCGACAGCAATGGCAAGGTTATTGATGACATTTTGAAGATGTCTGTTCTTTTTTTATCTGTAAAAATCAGCAGCAGTTTGACTTCCATCATTGACCATTAGTGCTTATATGTGGGTCGAACATAGCTTGTTTTGCCTTGGCCGGTCAGTAAAATTGATAGTTTGGCTGCTAGTTATGGACACACAACAGAGAATTATAGTAGGCGGTTTCTGACATGGCATTGGTTTTGTAATCTGGACTCCAAACATCTATATAACCATTAACTGTTTTCTATTCAGGTTTGTTGCTAAAGCCATTGTGTGGGTGTTCGAAGAATTTTTGTCAGTTTCATGACTGGGAGTTGCTGAAAACTGAGGCCGACAGCCTATAAACCATGTTACAGATTTGCAGATAAATAAAACTATAAAGAATATAAATTCGCTTCACATAACGGAACTACGTTCAAAATAGCACAATCAATGTCTGCCATGCAGTGTACAGACTTTTACGAGCAATGAGGGTTGTTTTTTCAGAGTGAATATTTTAGAAGCCTTTCATGGGAAATTATAGAAATTTTATAAACAATTTTTATGGACGATATACGTTAGAATTTTCAAAATTTCCTGCTACACGAATAAGTCTCAGTTTCCAAATCTGTGTATTTCACATGATTACTATTTGTTTAATTCTAAATTAATTGCTTTTGAAACTACGGTTACCCGCAGTGTTAACATTTAATGGATGCGTTTTATTGAAATATAGTTGGAATACAGGACGTTTCGGCTTGAATATAGGATTGTAGTAGACCAATTGCCTACAGACGATCGGAAATGTTTCCATCGATTATTTCCACTCAATAGCGTAGCAGTCACGACGTTTAAACGTATAAGCTGCTTGTACGATAATGTCAAATAGTATGAAGTGGTTGCAAATGTGATGGATATAAACACTTAGATATCATTTGTTTATTAATCATAGCTATTTAATTTAGAAACGTGTATCTACGTTGAATCAAACGGACTTTAAGGCTATTTATAAGTTACAGTTTTATAACACCGAAACAACAATGGCGTATAATAATTCTAAGAAATTGATCGCGATAATGGATCAAACTCGAAATATCAAGTGTTTGCTCGTTTAAATCGAATAAACGACCAAAATGTGGTTTTAATAATACATATAGTAATTTGTTATTTTCAAAGATAATAATTTCAATATGAGATGCGTAGTATTTCGTATTGACATGATATTTGTTCATTTACGCATATAAATACTAACTGATCTTAGTTAATAACGATGGAAAACAATTCCTGGAATGGTACTTTGAACGAAAGTGTAATTCGACATTTCCTAAATGACCACTTATTGGAATTTTTTGAGCAAAAGAAAGATATGGTTCTAGGATTATTAATTTTATACATACCAACATTTATAGCTGGCTTCATTGGAAATGGATTGATAGCATTTATTATATTTACTAATCAGAGACTACGGAGTATAACAAACTTCTTGTTGTGCAATCTTGCCATAGCTGATATTTCTGGTAAGTTGTTTAATTACATGTTTTGTCATTGCTACCTTTGAGTTTTTTACCAATCAACCATGAGCTGGTTACGTCTACTAGTAGTTTTGTCATGTTGTTGTCATTACTGTACAATTATTATTAAAATGATGGGTTGTACCAACCAACGCCATGCTGATTGAATATGCAATACATTAGTTACGTTGTATCTACGTGAGTTTCACTGTAAACAAAGTAAACATATTTAGTATTAATAGACAAAAGACCACCAAATACGTATAAACTAAAATATATCGTTAACTTGATTAATTCACGACGTTTCGCCTATACGGCTTCACCTGGTGGTAACAAATTAATAACACTTATTGGTATTAAAACACATTACAGTTTACACGTTATTCCTATTAAATAAACTATGAAAATATATCGCAAGTATATTGACTGATATACACCGACATGTATTGTTCTTGGTCGATATAGGCAATATCATCGGTCATTTTAATAATACTGACTCACATTGGTGACACTAATGTTAATCCAATTAGGCAGACTGCAAAGCGGCCTTTAATAACACACACTATCGGCGTGGTTACATAGATACGAGTAGTAACACAAAACATTCAGTACAATTGTTTAAAACGAGAGTCCATCCTACACCCAATGGAACAGTATTAAACCATGTCCAATTACTGCATAATAAAATATAAATTAAATTACTGTAGTACTCAAAGAGAACGGATTGATGACATCAGTGAGGTTTCAATAGACATAACATACTTATGGCACCGCTAGACAAGACATTGGTGATATTATTGCAACAAAGCCAGGCACATCATTGATGACTTTATTGCGCCACCCCGGTTTTTCCTTAACAAGAAGCTCGTGAATATGAGGATATTTCATAAATATTGCAACTGTTATGATTTTTTCTGCATGTGGAATAATCATACTTGACTTCCTGAAATTTGATATTTGCAAAGAAAAAGAGAAAATTCGACAGGATAGGCAGTACTCAACCTGTCCACCTGAGCACATAGCACATAAAATGCACAAGTAACATTGAGCTACACACGAATGGTTAGTTTCAGAATAAGAACAAAGGAATGCATCGATTGTAAGAATAAATCATTCGGTGAAGAAATAATAACACTACGAGTAACATTATTTACGAGCCACCAATTGTATAACCACTATTATTGCACTAACTCTTCTTCACAGGATAGTCACAATATAAGTACAATACCCATTGGTAAGATATCAATATCAAAATAACACCCCTTGCCAACATGATATTACGATATAAATAAACATGGTATTGTGGCACATTAAGATAATATTTTATCAATATGATTTCATTATTCCCACTCCTGAGCTGACAAGTGTCGTTAATTGATTAAGTTTTAATCGCGTCGGATTATGATTATATATATGACCGGATACAAATAAATATCGTTAATTGAATTATTCGAAGTCACCCTTAGACATGATATGGTCAATATGTTTTCAGTATTTCCACTCCTGAGCTGAAAAAATCATTGATTGGTTAAGTCTTTACCGCGTCACGTTATGATTATATATCTTGCCGATACAACTTAATGTCATTAATTGAATTATTTGAAGTTTATCTACCCACGGGAGTCGGAAATGTGTCCATAATACATGTTCGTCACCACTTGTGATAAGGCAATACCTCAAATACGGCAATGACGTTAAACAATTCAAAATAAACCTGATTAGATCTACTGAATAATGTATTATATTTAATCAAACTGTCTTATCACGTGTGGTTTTAAGCAAATAATCAAACGACCACATATATACATAAAATTATTGAAGTCGAAGCGCCTATTTTTTGTACATGTAGTAAGAAATAAATAAGACTAAGTCATGTAATTACACAAACAAAACACGAGGATATAAAATATTGCCTCACGTTGCACCTAGTGATAGATACCTTGCTTAAAGTGATTACATGCATATGAACGTAATGCCAAATATAAATCGCTTTCATTGATAATTGGTCAACTAATGTAATTCTAAAAAATATTGACGGTCAAGAATGTATTGATATCAAACTATAAATCTTGAATCGAACAATTCTACTGGTATATATTTTGGACAAAAACTTTTTTTAGTAAAACATACATGTATACAATGTCCAAAAGGCTGCTATTCATACGAACTGATTAATCAACCGTACTTATGCCAAAAGTTTATTCATACATCGGAAGGATTAGAAACGAGTTCACGATATACGAGGGTATATCCAAAAGTAATGTCACTCCTCCCATGGTTTAATTGTTTATAGGCCGATATGCATAAATTTGATATGAAAAATGTTCAGCAATTCAATTCTGATTAATATAAAACGTGCTGTATTATTCGATTTTCATAGCTGGATTATATGAACATTTAAAGTATACCTATGACGTCATATCGCCGCACACGAAAATTACGCTTGTTTTCCATTATCATAACAATTTTCTTTCATGCGTTTTTATCAAAAAAAATTCTTGGAAGCAGACAATACTTTCGTGACGTGATGAAACAAATGTTTTTTGTCTGCTGCAAAAAATTCAATAACATCACTCAGCTTTGAAACTCGTAATATATCTTCAACGGATTGATTACTTAGCGAAGACACGGCAGATTTGTGACAAAAAGACGCTGCGCGTAGTAGTGCACTTTTCCTAAAAGTTTTGAAAGTCACCTACTGAAACTTTAGTTACACAAGGCGGCAACATAGGCTCATGTGTATGTAGTATAATCTTTTAAGGGGGCATATATCATCAAATCATTATCGATAGAGAGTCTTTTGAACGGTTTTTAGTAGATCCGAAAATATTTTGCTGTGGTACTATCTAGAGGACACTTAAAAATAATTTGATTTCGCAGAGAGTAAGTGTCGGGTGGTTTACACATTTTTAAAGGTCTTGGAAATGACTGCATGGTTTATGAGTCGTTAGATATCACCAGGGATGAACTTCTGTTGGATGAGTAGGTGTCAGCAAATAACATCATTTTGACGTCGTTGACGTCGGACTTGCGGCGATGTTTGTAAGTATGTCTCATGAAAATGTTCATATCTCCAGAACTATCATGTGCATTGTTATGAAATTAGGTAATCATATTCAAATTAGACAGAAGTTACGGTGTGAAAAAATTCGTGGTTTTAATGACTTTACATACGATTTTATAGCATCAGTGACATTACTTTTGGATATACCCACGTATATGTAATGTCACTGCAATATCACAAAGCTCTAAAAGAATGCGGATAACTTGTTCAATGTTAACATTTTTGTACAAAAATATGACATCTTCCGCCGCATTTCCGATTCTGATGATGCATATGCTATTGAACGAGAATGTGCCCTCTTAGTAAAATTAAGATTTGCTCATATGGGCGGCACGAATGTATTGTGTGGTATTATTCGTCACTCTCGTGGCAATTTACTGTGATTGCGTTAAAGTAATATTTAGAACAGTCAGTTGGTTTTGTAGTAAGAGGAATGTCACCACAATGCATATTTTGATAAAGCTGTAGGTATTGTCCAAAGGCCATTTGAAATGTTAAAGAATGATGCAAACAATGCATCGTGTATCTTCTAGTTTATTTAGTCCACTGTATTTTTAATGAGTAAGTGCTAAATATCTGTACTGTATACAAATGTAAGTATGGTCAATTAGAAGTTGTCCGTATTGCTCAGAGCGTGATGTATTAATCTCACCTGATACATGTAAGCTTCATTATTAATTATTGCTGGAAAACGTAGGGGTAAATATCACGTGCTTGTTTGTGAAATCATTGTGGCAGTATTACTATATTATGTTTTACTGACATTAACAATTTGTGAAAGGTTTAATGTCAAATTATGAACCGGTTTACAAATTTGAGGAAGCAACAGTGGCTAGTATTAGCTTACGTCTTAATGGTAATTTGATCCAGTTTACCCTTTCCTTGTTTAGCATTTCCTAGAAGAGATTACTGGGATAAAACCTATTAAAGTCATTTCCTTTACTCATATTAAAAAGTGTGAACTGTTTTATTTCAAATCACATTCATGAAACCGACTTACGCATTCGAGGAAAATGAAGCTTACGTCTTAATGGTAATTGTATCCAGTTTATCCTTTCCTCGTTTAGCATTTCCTAGAAGAGAATAATGATATAGATATATCTAAGACGCTTCGTTTTCACTAATGAAGATAGTAGTTGTTAAGCTGTTGCTACGTAGAGCTTTGGAGGATACAAATGCTTCAATCAAGAAGTATGTTGGATTTCTCAATAATTAATCCTAAACACTGTCGTATTTTGCAAGTATTAGATTTACGATAAAGTAACTCCATTGTATCACTGTAGTAATTCGTATGAAACAAAGCAGTAATCTCAATTGTATCAACCCTTTTCCAGCCATTACATGTAATATACAACAATCGACACGTGTAGCTATGTTACTTGTTATACTATTATATGACTCAAAACTAAACCACTGGACCGGGTGTTAGTTGTAAAGGTCGACCTAAGTTATCAATTAACTGCACAGTCGATATTTTGCAATGTTACAGGGCTATGTACAAAGTATGTGCTTTACTATCTCGACAAAAAATTTGTTGTCCCCAATTTATTATACCTATATTGTGAGTGAGAGGCCTGGGAATCGATACGGGTCCCTCTGTTTTGATCGCGACGGTTTCAACTGTTAATTATATAACTTGGACAGGGCGAGTTTTCATAAAGCTAACATACTTATTAAGAATGTTATCCTGTCAATTGATGTATTGTAAGTCGTTTTGTGCGTGTCTAATATATAATTCAGGGTATATACCAACCAGTTAATCCAGGGTCTGTTATATCAGTAATAAGTAAATGTGTTTATTGATTAGCACCAAGGGCCAACTTTCAATATCTCTTAATTTAATATGATTAATGTATTGGTGATATACGGATACTCGATGTATATGGCAGACATCGTCCAGCATGCACAGGAGAGATTTTTTTCAATTATTATCTAGTTTGCAATAGAACAAAGAATTTCGGATGCCGGCAAGACACGCTTACTTTTTGTCTTCACTACGATGTTATAGTCAGACAGTCGTTTTTTAACACTTGTGTAGACACCAGCATAGTGTTAATGTTTGTATAATTATATCACAATGAACGACGATCAGGCATTGCACATGCACGAACGTGTTTCCTACAACATTTTCTCTATTTGCATTTACATGCTTTGATAACACTTCTGTTGAGAAGAAAGTCATACGAAGGAATTAACATCGCCTGTCAACATATTCAAGTCTGAAAATCAACTTTAGATAGTTGATTGTTGAATTGTAGATATGTTGTGTTTAGGAATGTAAACATGTTCTCGCAAGCATGATTGGGTGAATAAAATGCTTAATGTTAAGCCTAACAAGAATTATGTTTGTATTTAAATATAAATTGGATAAGTCAAAGATTGTTATAATATTTGATAAATATTTACTATGCTAGTAAATTCTGTAATGCAGAGACAATTAACATCTGTACAAAAACAAAAAAGTCTACCAAGCAAGATACAGACACAGAACCATCAGTTCTTTATGACCTAATATACAGCAACTCCAAAATAACTGAATCTATTATTATAATTCTTGATTTGAACATTGGTCGAAAATAAGAGGTAGAAGTTTACAGCAGTTCATGATTTATACGCGCATGTATGTGTGGCACTAAAACATCAATATCATAATCCTCCCAAATACTTTCGTTTAAAAGTCCATAAAATCATATACCAATTTATCCGCAGATAGTTTGTGAACGTGAATATGCACTCTTAGATAAATGTAATTGACTTGATTATTCATAGGGTACTCATACATCACTATAACGACGTTTTGCGGTGTGTTTTTTGTCCCTCATATAAAACGTTTGTCTGATTGCATTCTTCACGAGAGTAATATTTCAACGGCTTGAAACATTTCCAACATCCTTATTATTACTGATACGTTAACGTCATTTGCTTTATTGCTGCCTTTATCAGAGGGAAGAGTATACCTATCGACTTAGTGTTGCTCTGGTGGACATTCTATTGAATACACTTATATTGATAATAAGTTTTTGTATTAACCGAGTCCTCAATGTGCCAATCAACCATATCTGTAAATCTGACACTCCGTGTTGATGTATCGCTTGATAAGAATATTATCTGTTTCTCGAAAGTCCTTGGTAAGGTTGTGGATATTGCTCTTATACCACCAGCAATATTTCTGATTAATTCACCTTACATAGTGCTGGTTAGTTTATTACCGCTATAAGTTTATTCAATGGTCCTATCAATCCGGACAAGTATGAACATGCCAGTGTTAATTAATCAAGTTGTAAGGATACAAATTACCAAATGTTATCGTATCTGCTTAGTTCTCAATATGTCAGTTACATCCCTTAACCCTCTCATGTATACATTCATACACATACTAGTAGGTAACTAACATTAGGTTTGAGCTTTTGAATGCTAATAGGGTATTTAATAGCCAGCGCAGCTGGCTATTGAAAATAGCCACACCAATAACGGGTCCACGTGCCTATCTTCGTCGAGTCTCTGCCGGTACTAATGCTTTCAGAAAAAGTTATTTCCGGTCAAAAATTTCAGGCAGTTTTCCGAGGTGAATAATCTTAGAAAACAAGAAAATTCTTAATCTCGAAACGGTTGAGCCCAAACGTTTTCTTTTGTATTCTTCAATTTTTAAAAATTATTCTATGAAATGAAACAAAATTATTGAATCAACAAAGGGAAGTAAACACTCCGAGGAGCGGAGCGACGAGTTTTAGACCGTTCCCTTTTTCAAAACAAAACAAAAACATCGTGTGCTGCAGTTTACTTTAGCCAACTTAAGACGATAAGTAACCAACACGAAGAAGTATATAACATATTTATTTATATGGATTGATTCCGGATTAATCGTCAACCAGGTTGAGCACTTCAATGTTGTTGTAAATTTGCTTCGATTGAAATTGGAAAGAGAGTCGCGAAATCATGTTCCGGATGAGCTGATAGTCCGAGAGTCTACACACTCACTGTATGCAAGCTGCGAAGCACAATTGTGTGATATTTGTTGTGGGTCTAGATCTAGTGATATATACCTGGGCCCCATCAAATATCGTACGGTGTCGCTTTTGTAATATCTTCGATTTTCCAAGCGGATACAGTATGGACGAAAGACAAACATGGTTAGGTAGGCCTGGGAGGCTGGAAATTATCTATATTCCGGGACAAAATAAAACCTCATACAGTAGGCCTACATTATTACAGTACAGTATAGGTATGTCGTTGATTTTATTGATTTTGAATCAAATTATGACAATTTAAATGCATTGAATTGATTTGTACAATGATAGTCTGGTTTTGCTGATTACAAACGTAGTGGTAAGGGAAGAAACTCCAGACTATGTACAATGATTGCATACATTTGTTATCTCCCTTGGATAAAGCATATATAATAGCAATTGGAGCCTGTGTGTATATCTTCAAATATAGCCTAGCTGTTATCTAATATTTATTAAATACCGATTTAGGCGATGCCTTAGTTCATATTATTTGTGTGATTCATGTAACAATTTGCAGATTGGGGATGAAATCTGGAGGACGTTTATATACATAAGATGTATCATTGTATGGTAATAGTGTTCAAATAAAATCTGAAGATCCTATTATGTAAGACCTTCAAAATGTGATGGAGTTAAAGATTGGAAACAAACATCTTATTCATTTCTAGGACATTTTGAATTTGACATTAAACATAGTGACCTCAAATCCATTTGGGTCGTTTATATGTCAAAACAATACAATGCCTGGCGATTATTCTCCTTAATATTATTGGATTATTGATTTGATAAGCAGACCGACCTTAGCAAGAAATGTATACCCGGGTTCATGATAAAAGTTTTTTTTCTGTGGATATCCATAATTTATGCTACCATTAGTGCAATGTAACACCTTTGGGATTGCATAGTTTGGGCCCAGAGTACAAGTTCAAATAGATGGTCGCCTCATTCTAATAAGTTTCTCTTTATGTCACTGCAAGTCTTACTTTTATTACTAAATACCAGACAACGATAGCTTTCCATAAAGACAAAGTCTAAATATACAGCGTTCTATTTTAATTGTGATACACGATACACAGTGTCATTGCCTTAATTCCTTGAATCAGATCTACAAACTTAATGTTGCCCTACTGTGTACATACATCTACTGTTTACTATGTCTGTTTCATCAGGGCTAATATTGTATAAACGGAAATGTCGAAGTCGAGACTCCTACTGTGATTCCATTAATGAGTTTTAGAGCAGACAGCGTCAGTTTTCTTCAATCTCGTTCCAGTTTTAAATAAAGCTTCAGTGATATATTTGATTACACGTTCCAAAATACGGACAGCTTCTTATTGTCCGTATTATAGTTGTTCCATTTTGGTGCCTATATTCAAGATAACGTGAATGTTTTCACGAACATGACAAACAAAAGTGGTGTTAATTATCACGGCCACGGCTGTCAGTAGTATAAACTTCCAGTACTACATGATATATTTACAAGCTGGAAAATTGTGTCTTTGAAGTTATTATAGTTGACATAAGAGTGTTGAGACAAGTATTATATGTGCATCCGTTTCGAGAGGTGTAATCAAAAATCGTTATTGGATTATTATTCTTTAGTATAACGAGTTTTTTAACTGAGGAGTCGGATTGTACGAATTGTAAGCTATGCCTTTTCGATTTTTGCATGTTCGTGTATTTTGGTGCTAGTCCTGTACAATTTTGACTGCCTTTGTGGTGTTGTTATTTTATGGGATGTGTGTCTCCTTTCGTATTCCTTTCTGTCTGTATGATGTGCTTCGTCATGCTCTGCTATTTCTGTTGAATTATGATTTTCCAGCCTGATTTATTACAATATTTTTACCAGACTACGTGGTAATAAGCCGAAGGAATTAAAGATTGGCTCGAATGATTGTATAGTGTCCTTCCTAAAATGTTTACTTTATTGTCAATTAATGACGAAGGCATTGCGCATTTTGTCTGCAAATAAAAACCATCCCAGACATTACATACTAAAATATACTTGTTTTATGCAAACTCATTACAAACACTCTATGAAGTCAGCTACAACTATGTATTGTCAATTAAATCTAAAATGGCATAAAATGTTACTAAAACGTTATTTGCAATGCATCCATTGAGAGCATATAGAATCAATTATAAATAATACATTGACGTTGAAGTTATCATAATAGTCACAAAAGCTGGTTCTTTCTCGCAGTTGAAGGTTTGCAGCACAACTGAAAGATATTGCCACAAATTTAAATGTTTTGCAACGCAATCAGACCTTGATTGAATAGCCCTTCCCTTTCGAAGAAGATTCAATTCATATTCCAAACATAATAATGTCTCGGTTCACACGCCATTTTGATGGTTGTGGCTGTAAAATATGTTTTATTTTTATTAAGGAGTTTTATTGGACCGAACACACGACTTCTCTATCACTAAACGTTTTTCGAGTTTTAACAATTGACAAAAACAATTTAAGGACATTCGTTCCTTTTCAGATGAGCGGAAGTTTAAAAATCGCAGTCCCGTAGAC
Organism: Spisula subtruncata; assembly: GCA_963678985.1. Taxonomy (NCBI): domain Eukaryota; kingdom Metazoa; phylum Mollusca; class Bivalvia; order Venerida; family Mactridae; genus Spisula; species Spisula subtruncata. The sequence continues at coordinate 23,393,894 of OY787662.1, read as the reverse complement.
GTATCTCAAGTATCTAACTGCAATGATCAAAACGTATGCAAAAGTTTAAAATTGATGTGGTAGTACATTTTCATGTCTTAAAATCTAGATTATTCTAAATTTTAAATACTAATTTGCGTTATTGATACAAATATCGAAGAAACTACTGATGACGCCTTACGAATGATTAATTCCAAATAGGTTTAAACACCAAATCTCACGAATTGGTTACAACATTTCAAAAACTTAGTACTATACACTCGATCATATCAAAACTAGACCACATCTCGAACTACATGGTGTTACTTCACTTGTTGCATATACAACAACCGTATGTTGTTCATTGATTGTTCACGTTAAACATATTGTTTTTTAAATACATAGTTTAAAATATCATTTAAAAATACAAATTATTTCCAAAGTATATAATAAACTTACTATTCGATTCCTTACATGCATAATTTCATGTATGCCAAGTTTTATGTGTTTTGAACTAAAACCTTTTAGGTAAAATACATTTTTCAGTTTTTAAGGGTTGTTCCCCTTAATCTACAAATACCTTAAAAACTAGCCGAGCAAAACTGTTGGGAATTTTCTAAATGATTGGCATTAATCTGACCTTTATAAAAATAACAGGTTTTATATACCTTGTACAGAAAAATACAAAAGAAACGAATGTCCTTAAATTAGATCTACATACACAATGATACTGTTTTAAATTACGCTACCATACTATGAACGAGCATTTCAATCAAGCACATGTCAAAAAGCTAGCAATGGTTTCGATATCATACGAGAGGTGCCCCACTTATATTTGAACAGTACTGAATGTCCTATATCTTCAATCTAAACCAATATAAATGAAATATCTCTTTTGCACAGTAGGAAGTGATGTATTAGGCATCATATACAATTTTTTTTTTGGATATTTACAATATTGTGCCAACCGAAGTTGCCAATTCTGTATAGGATGTTGCTTTTGGCATTTTGAAGGCCAAACACACCCAATGAACCACCAAGAAGAAATTGAAGAAACATTGGTTACCGTTTTTGGGAAGTGCATTAGTACTACTCGTCACTAGAAGGGTGGTTTTTGTCATGTTGCACCCGAGAATAACGAAACAAAAAATTTTTAAAAAATGCCAAAAAGTGACTGTTTGCTAAATAATCGTACTCATGAGGTGTATGATGGCTAAGACCAACTAAATAACTAAAATGTCGTTATCAACTAATTTAGGGGTAACCATTGTTACTACCAAAACAGAAACACGCAAATATTACATGCCAAACTCCGAAAATATCGGTGTTCACAACTGCAAAAACCACACAAAACTTAAACCACCATATACTAATATTTATTCTACAAACTGACAAATCAGCGCACGATAATATGCCATTGACGTTCAAAAAAGTTTTTGGACAAAAGGTATTCCATATGGCTTTCCTGGCGACAATATCGATATCATGGTCCAGGCCCAGCACCATACACCAACACAATCACACTATTTGGTACCTTAAGAACCCGAAGTTTATGTTTCTTGCGCGAGAAAAGTAAATGCCAAAGTCAAACAACGACTCACCAAAAGAAATGGAATCTTAAGGATAAAGCTACATTGATTACACTTGATACATGTATACAACATAAGTTAGATTTTTTCAGTCATAAAACATCTCAAAACAACGCCCGTACACAAATGTGAATTTTCGTTTCTAAATTAAAGTGTTTTCATAAGGCTTACATCAAAAGTAAATAAAATAATCTACCATTTGAACCATTCCAGTATTTGTCTGTATTATTAAAATTTATGCGTGTGCATGTCCAATATAAAAACTTTCAGACTTACGAACCAGCTGATCAAACTTCCATTTTCAAAACAGCAATTACGTCTTGATTAGCGCTATATGTTGACATAATCTAACATACCCACAAGACACTTCTGTCAATAACCATTGCGTGTTGAGTATAACGCCGGTGTGCATCATACATACAAGCACACAAGACACTTGTATTGTTTCTAATATTCTATCTTCATTATTGTGTTGTAGTCAGGCAGTTGTTGGCTTTAACACTATCACTGACGCCAGTTTAGTACTAATGAACGCATACTTACACCGCAATAAACGACAATAAGATGTTGCTCATGTATGGTTGAGATTTCTACAACCTAGACTCTATTTGCATTTACACGAGTTGATAACACTTTTATGCAGTCGACAGAAATATAAACACATTCCTTTCTGCAAATATAGTTTAGACAATTGATTGTTGAAATTTCTAGATATGTTTTGTTTAGGATTGCCATATTGTTTTTCTAGCTATGTGCGTGTGTTATGGTCATAATAAGTTCAGCAATTGTTTCTTTATGGCGTTTTATTGAAAGCTATTTGGAATAAGTACGTTTCGGCTTGAATATAGGATTGTAACAGACGATTGGAAATGTTTCCAACGAATATTTGAAACCCACTAGCGTAGCAGTCACGACGTTTAAACATATAAACAGCTAGTAAATAATATGTAATGGTTGCATACGTGATATGTATTAACACATAATGTAGAATTATTTTATTAATAATAATTCTGTCTTATTTAGAATTATACATCTAAATTAAATCAAACTATAGATACCTTCACTTGTAGTCATATGTCATCGACACAAATATGGCGTATAATAATTCTTAGAAATTGACCGTGATTACGCTATTCTATACACGGGAAATAGATAATAGATGACACTATATATAACAATTCTGTGTTCATTTAAACAGAATATAAGAACAATATGTGATTGGTTGTTTTACGTAAAACGTGAATTATTGATTAACTACGTAGATAAGTTGTTATTTTCAATAATTATTCACATTGGCGAGAATCGTGCTAATGAAATTAGAGAAGTTACATAACAGCCTGAAATAACACATACAATCGGTGTGGTTATTTATATAGTAGTCCAAATATTTTCAGTACTATTGTTTAAATCGCGATTCCATCCTACACTCAAGGGAACAGTATAAATTTATCTTAAATTACTGAACAAAAGAATATAAATTCAATTATTGTTGCACCATAGACAAAAGATTGATGGCACTAGTGAGGTTCACAAGACATAAACACGTATGGCACCACTAGAGAAGACATTGGTGCTATTATTGCGACAAAGTCAGGCTTATTATTAATGAATTTATTGCGCCACCCCGCTGTTTCCTTAACAAGAAGCTCGTGAATATGACAATATTACATAAATAATGCAACTGTTATGATTGTTGTTCTGCATGCGGTATAATCATACATGTACTTGACTTCCTGGAATTTAGTATTTGCAAAAGAATACGAGAAAATACGACAGGACAGGCAGCACTTAACATAACTGCCTACGCACAAGACACATAAAATGCCCAAGTCACATTTAGATACACACGAATAGTTAGTTTCAGAATAAGAACAAAGGAATGTATCGATTGTAAGAATAAATCATTCGGTATAGAAATAATAACACTACGATTTAAATTATTTACGAGCAACCAATTGTATAACCACTATTATTGCACTATCGCTTTACAGGATGGTGGCAATATTATAACAATACCCTTCGGTAAGATATTAATATCAAAATAACACCCCTTGCCAACATGATATTACGGTAGGAAAAACATGTTATTAGACAAGAGATGGTCTATTTGATTTCAGTATCCCCATTCCTGAGCTGATTAGTGCCGTTGATTGATTAAGAACCGCGTCACGTTATGATTATATATATTGACGATGCAAATAAATGCAAATAAATGCCTGTTATTGAATTATTTGAAGTTCATTTGCCCAGGGGACTCAGAAATGTGTCCATAATACATGTACGTCACCACTTTGGATAAGACAATGCCAATTGCCACTTAAATGAAATTACTGTATGTACAAACACACATGCTGACTAAATATAAATAGACGTAAAGGCCACAAGCCACCAATCGGCATTTTGCTAGTGCGACAGCCCTAATAATAGCCTAGGCATAATAGGTCAATAGGTTTTACAACATGACTTATGATGTAATGAAGTAGGATGGTAGCAGCTTAAACATTTTTCATATTTTGACGAACGGAAGGACTAGGCAATAACAACAAAAGAAACCAGTAAGCTAAATTAAATTCCACACACATGGTATAAACGCAAAAATACTACATGTAGTTTATAATGAGGTTCTTGGTTTTCTTTCAAATTCAAAGAAAATGTTCACGACTGACAGATCTTCGTGTTCCAAATTGTCTTTCCATGTCAAGAAAGTATTCAGTACATTGAAGTGATATTTGATTTTTTATTTGAATTGCGTGCTAGTAAATTACATGACTGGGTAAGTTGGTTACAATTACATTATTGAAAGCCCCATATTACATACACAGAACGGACGTATTTAAAAAAAAAACATAAGTACCCTTTTTCAAGGAGTAAAATATGTGGGCGATGTGTCTTTGGACATTGATATATACAATATACTAGTATGCAGTCAAGTAGTATTTATATTTCGTCTTTAAGCAAATGCACTTGTTTTGAAAATGCAACACAACCTTTTGCAAAACGTTTATCACAGCTTTTATTTGCTACCTAGTGAGTTTTTTCCAATGTTTTTAAAGCTGGGTTCATTATTATCTCGTACAAAAACAGAAACATAACTGAAAAATGTAGTCAGGTGTTCAAATTATGCAAACTATCGCGCCATAAAGGCATCATAATTGGTATATGTATTTTTTGCGAATATGCATTATTCCACCATATTTATTGACAGCTAATTAGTAAAATTAACTAAACGTTCCACCTAAAAGACGGCAACTTCGTTTAACAATTCAACATAAACCTGATGAGATGTACTAAATAATGTATTATATTTAATCAAACCGTCTTATCACGTGATTGTAAGGAAAGAATCAAAGGACCACAGACGTACACAAGAAATATCATAGTCGAAGTGCCTATCAAATATAGTAAGAAATACATTAGACTAGTTCATGTTATTATACACATGAAACACGGGGATCTGAAATATTGCCTTATGTTGCACCAAGTGATACATGTAGATTTTATTTAAAGTGATAACATACACACGAACGTAAAGTAAAAAAAATCGCTTTCATTGATAATTGGTCAATTAATGTTATTCTAAATAAATAATGACGGTCACGAATCAAACTAGTAATTTTGACTCTTCTACTAATTCTACTAATATATAATTGGTACAAAAATAATAAAGTAAAAGATATAATGTCTAAAAGGCTGTTATTCATGCTAACTGATTGATCAACCGTTCTTATGCCAAATGGTTTGTTAAATCATACATCGAAAGGATTACACATGAGTTTATGATATACACGTAAAGGTGATGTCACAATAATAACATAAATTTCTATAACATTTGGTTTTACATGTTCAATATTATATTGTTTTCAAAACAATATTACACCATCCGCCGATTTTCCAATTCTGGTGAAGAATACGCAGTTGAACCAAAATGTACACTCTTAGTAAATTAAAGTTTACTGTTTGCTCATATGGGTGCCATACATCTATGAAAATCTGCATTGTGTGGGTATCGTTCACGGTGGTGAAAATGTACTATGATTGCATTAAAGTAATATTTAGAACGGAAGGTATGGTAGTAAGTAGAAAGTTATCTCATTGCTCAATTTAATTAAGCTGTCGGTATAGTTATATAAAAAATCATACACTCACACCAAACTGTAATGTAATGATAATAATAGCTATTACGCTGGTTTAGAATGGGAAGGTCGTAAATACGAAATCAATATTTTGTGAACAAAACTGTCTGAAAAGTAACACTTCGCTTATGGAAAAAAAAACTGTATCAACTCCAGTTTGATCAAAATGACAAATTCTGACCTCATGAAAAAAGGCTCATGAGAAAGGCCTTATCGTGCAGATTTTAAATACCTATTAGTCTTATAAGGTCGTACGTAGGACCTCAGTACTTTCAACCTTTTTCATTTCAAACGTGTACATTGGGTTATTTAATAATTCTTATGGTAGTATTAATCAGCTAATTATTTCCTTGTTTAGCATTTCCTAAAAGAGAATAATGGGGGATCAAGCATATTTAAGACGCTTCCTTTACAAAAAACACTAATATGTATAATGGTTGTTAAGCTGTTATCCAGTAGAGCTTCGGGGGATATCAATGCATCAACAATCAAAGCGCTGTTAGCGCTGTTAGCGCTGAAGGCCTGGGGCTAAACCTTGTATGCTTGGGAAGAAGTTTAGTGACTAAACTGAAGTATATGTAAACGGATCCACGCTCTTGTGCTGCCAGCTGCAGTGTACAGTTATGTTGACCGTACAAAGTTGAAGGTTTAATCTATTGGTCATGCTTAACTTGCCTATCTAGTTTAAGTACTAGTAAACAAGGGATGCCAGAATGACATTTATGCCTCCCACTACCCACATACATGAACAGTCACATAGACTGTGACAATTGAACAACATGTAGTATTACCTTGCTATTGTTTTGGCAAACAATTTATTAAAGATTTGAAACTTATGGCTGATGTCGACTTTCTAATACTGAAGTTAAAGAGATTTTAAAAAAATTGATGGGTGCGACTTATACAGAGTATCGACTCATGTATGGACAATCGCGTCATTTTGGTAATTTGTTTCAAGAAGTGCGACTTATGTATGGGGCATTACAGTATCTAAAATGAAATAAAAAATTCATTTTATTTTTTCTGGAATGTCTTGTTAACGCAAAATGAAATAGCAATATTTAAAATATGTTTATATAAATACCAAATATAATGTCTTCAAAAAATGTCTCAGAAAAACAGTTTTTTCTCACTCGTATCTTTTCGGCATCAGACCGTCAAGTGAAGAACTTATTCTCGCATGAATAGGTAAACAATAGAAACTATGTCCTAGTCAATGCTTAGCAATTTTGCTTCAATAATATTTCTTTTACACTTTTTATGAAACTGTAATGTTAAAAAATGATGTTCTGCATTTGTAAAGGTGGGTTAGTGAGATCCGCGAAGAACTACTTTTATAATGCACATGAAAGTGGTAATTGGGAGTTTTGGGATTTTGGAAGGTCAATTCTAGTAGGCTGATAAATTGGTATCATTACTATGGCCTTGGGGCTTCGCACCAGGCCAAAAACTATGTCGGCCTTCTTAAACATAAATCATCAACACTGTCTTATTTTACAAGGCTTATATTTCCGATAAAGTTCATAGAAACCAAATGGAGTTAAACAAGTAAACGACGATCTAAGTTATCAATTAGCTGTTTAGACGATACGTTACAAAAGACATAGGGCTATTTATAAAGTATGTGCTTTTACTATCTCAACATGAGTTTATCATACTAATGTATAATATTCGTGAATGAGAGACTAAGGAGTCGATACAGGTCCTTACGTTTTGCCCGCGACGTTTTTTCGTAAAGCTTACATACTTATACATAACCAGGCAAATGATGTTTTATAAGTCGCTTTGTGCGTGTCTAATATATAATTCAGAGTGTAGCACCGCGTGACACCTTTTACTATCTCTTAATTTAATATCGTTATGATATTGGTGATTTACGGAGACTCGGTGTATGTGGAAGATATCGTCCAGCACGCCCACGGGACAGTTCTGTCAATTATCATTTCGTTTGCAATTGAACAAAGACATTAAGCATGCTTATAAGACACGCACACTGCTTCTATTCACTTCGGTTTTGCAGTCAGACAGTAATTTCCTTTAACATTTATATAGACGACAGCATACTGTTTATGTATGTATAATTACATCACAATCAACGATGATGAGACGTAGAAAAAGTACGAACGTGTTTTAATGTTTTAAACAACATAATACATGTATATACTTTCTATTGATTTACATTCCTTGATTACATTTCTGTTCAGACGAAAGACACGCGAAAGAATTAAGATTGCCTGCAAATACATCATTTTATTCTGTAAATCAAGTGTAGACAATTGAATTTTGAAATTTCAAGATATGTTTTGGTTAGGAAAGTCAGATTCTTTTCACTAGCGATGTGTTCTGTTCCTTATAATTTCAGAAATAGTTTCTATTATAGCAGGAAATATGTTTATAACCTACATATCGACGTAATTAACATTTCAAAAGTAAGCGTGTCCATCAGTTGATGATTATTAAGTGGAAGATATCGGCCAGCTGCCCACGAGAGCATTATGTCAATTATTATTTTTGTTTGCAATAGAACAAAGATCTGAAGCATGCCTACAAGACAAGCTTATTTTTGCCTGCACTACGGTGCTGTAGTCAGACAGTCATTTCCTTTAACACTTGTGTAGACGCCAGCATAGTCTTAATGTATGTGTAATTACATCACAATAAACGACGATAATACATTGGACATGTACGAACATTTTTTCCTACATTATATACTCTATTTGCATTTACGTGATTTGATAACACTTCTATTGAGAAGAAAGACATACGAAGGAATAAACATCGCCTACCAACACATGCGAATCTGAAAAGTAAGTTTAGATGATCAATTGTTGAAAAACGTTGTGTTTTGGAAAGTAAAAATGTTTTCTCAAGTATGATTGTGTCCTGTACCTTAAACTTAAATTAATGTTCATTGGTCAGTTTTGGGTGACAAAGGCCAATAAATTGTCTTCTTGTGAATAAAATGCTTAAAGTTTAACCGTACAAGTTACATTTTTATATTTAGTTATGAATTGGATGAGTCAAAACTTGTAGTTAAATTTGATAGTAATTCTTTAAGCTATTTGTCACTCATCTAACAAGTTTGTCTGATTGCATTCTTCACGAGAGTAATATTTCAACGGCTTAAAACATTTCAAACATCCTTATGATTACTGATATGTCAACGTCATTTGCTTTATTGCTGCCTTTACCAGTAGCGATATTATACCTATTATTCGACTTAGTGTTGCTCTGGTGGAAATTCTATTGAAGACACTTTTATTGATAATAAGTTTTCGTATTTACCAAGCCCTTAATATGCCATTCAACCGTATCTGTAAATCTGACCCTTCTTGTTGATTTATTGCTTGATAAGAATATTAGCTGGTTCTCGAATGTCCTTGGTAAGGTTGTGGATATTGATCTTATACCATCAGCAATGTTTATAATTAATCCACCTTACATAGTGCTGGTTAGTTTATTACCTCTACGAGAGGTGCCCCACTTATATTTGAACAGTACTGAATGTCCGATATCTTTTATCTTACCCGATATTAATGAAATATCTCTCATGAACAGTGAAAAGTAATGTGTCAGGCATCATATACAATAATTGTTTTGGTTATTTGCGATATGGTTCCAACCGAAATTGCCAATTCTGTTGAGGATGTTGCTTTTGGCTTTTTGAAGGCCAAACACTCCCAATAAATCGCCAGGAAAAAGTTAAAGAATCATTGGTGTGCCGTTTTTTGTGAAGATAATCAGTAGTACTCGTCACTAGAAGAGTGGTTTTTTATGTTGAGCCCATAAATTAAATAACACAAAATATTAAAAAATGCCAAAAAGAGGCTATTTGGTTGATAATCGTACTCATTGGGTGTCTGATGACTAGGACCAACCAACAAACTAAAATTTGGTTTTCAACGAAGTTAGGAATATCCATTATAACTACCAAAACAGAAAATTCGCAAATATTCATTGCCAAACTCTGAAAATATCGGTGTTCAGGAGCGCAAAAACAATTAAAAAATTAAAGGGTGACAATCGTCTTTAACGACCATATATACTACAACGGAACGATAACTGTGTCACCTCTGATAAGACAATACATTACCATTGAGATATGTACGGTACACGACCAGACTACTATATGAGAAATATCAATGACGCTACTAAGAAGTTGATATTCGTTAAGCTACACGGGTTAGCAGCCTGTTTCATTACATGTGATGTTGTTCGTTATAACTAATCAAATATTACTCATATTTATTCTACAAACGGACAAATTAGCGCACGATAGTATGCCATTTATGTTCAAAAAAGATTTTGCACAAAATGTATCCCACATGGCTTTCCTGGTGACAATTTCCGAATTATGGTGTTTTAGTCAAGGCCCAGCACCATACATTAACACAACCACACCATTCAGTACCTTAAGAACACGTATTTCATGTGTGTTGCATGAGAATAGTAAAGGCCAAAGTAAAAAAACGCTGCATCCACACAATTTGAATCTTAAAGGGTAAAGCAACGTTGATTACACTCGATACATGTTTACGACATTAGTCGGAATTATTCAGTCCTAAAAAAGCTCCAAAAGATGCCCGCATAAAAATGTGAAGTGTTGGTTCTAACTTAATTACAAATACAAAAACACTGGGTGTATATGTTACGAGGGGTGTTCGAAAAGTATTGCAAATTGCCCTCTAACATTTTATTCACTCAACCGATTTCATTGAAATTCACTGACCATCTTCTTTGAAATCTCCGCTTCAAGATGTACTCAACTTGCATTACTAAATTCAAGATTGAAATCATGTTTCAGCGTCTGCAATAGGTAGTACTTTCATGCACTGAAATGCAGTTGACCACATAGGCTTCCTGGAAACGTACCTTCGCTTTACAGAATGCGATCTAAGTCCAAGAACTTAAAAATAGTCGCATGGGACTAGATCGATAGAATATACTTATTTATCAGGCGTATTTATCTGATTTTCGTTCAAAAACTATTCTTCAGTAGATGCCTGGAGCAAAGAGGTATTTTCATGTGAAAGGGACATAATGCTCAATTTCAGTAACAAATCGACGCTATATGAAATGTTTCTAAAGGTTTTCCTGCAGAAACTATCTGTAAAACCTATTAGCTACCAATTTACGCATTGATTTGGGCATTTGAACAGTAGGGCCTTGGTTGGTGGACAAAATTCAAATGCATCACCTCCGTCACTGACTGCGTTTAATTTACAAACACGAGCTTCTTAGAATTTCAGGAATCAAATATATAATATTTCTGGTTCAGATTTCGTAAATAATAGTGAGTCTGTGTTTCACAATCTGTTACGCTTCGTAAAAACATAGTTTGTACGTATTAGGGGTATAAATAAAATATTTGTTGGTATTTAAGATTTATATATTTTAGACACCACACAGTCAGCATGGTACCCATGTGGTCCAAATGTTGTTAATTTCTAGAATTTTTTCAAAATGATGTGGAAGTAGGATAACATCGAGCATGTGCGATCAGCTAACTGCCCTACTTCCATTATTGCAGCTTTGAGACCAGTATCTAACTTTTTATCAACATTTTTTTCTTGTTGTTGTTGTCGACTGATCCTTTTTGTTGTTGTCTTTCAGCAGCTATTGGTCTGCTTTGAAACATGTTGAATAAATAAAACATTGCTAAAAGACATCCTACGATGTCTGTTAATCTTAAAAAATTCCTCGTGTATCAATTTGTCACTTTATCTATGTTAATTACATCCTTTGATATAAGGCAAATTTCAGTCAGTTTTGCCATACGTTTTTCCAACGCTTTTTAGCTTAGTGTTCATAAGTAGGTGCATTTTAAACTTACATTATGACACAACCGATGAATCGAAGTCAACCAAATTTTATCCAATCATAAAGGATAGTTACATAGTATAACATGCCAAATTTGACGCCTTAAAATCCCGAAACTACAAAGATATGCATACATTTGCATTACTTTTCGAACACCCCTCGTAATTGAAACATTGATGTATACGATTGAATAAAGACTTTTCGACTAAACAATGTCATGTTGAAAATATCAGATGTTTACAACTGTTCAAATATAATTGGGGCACCTCTCGTATTAGTTAATTCAATGTTCCTATCAATCCTGACAAGTCTGAACATATCAGTGTTGAATTAATCAAGTTGTAAGGATACAAATTACCAAATGTTATCGCATCTGCGTAGCTCCCAATATGTCAGTATACACTTAAACGAATATCTAATTGGCCATCCTAAAAATATGATACCATCTGTTATATTATATCAATAAATCTTAGGCTGTGCTATTTGTTCATTCCATGCCCAATGTACAGCTTGGAACGATATCGTACTAGATATGAATTTGTTCATGCTTGATTGGCTTTTCTTAAAACACTACAATTTGTGAGATAAGCCATGTGGAACACGCTCATGACTTCAGATGCATGCATACATTGAACAAATTTCTGCTTGACCACATGTTTTTATAAAAACATTTTTAAATGCCTTTAGAAGAATACAAATAATCGAAACCTCGATACTGTTCAAATCTTTTTTGATAGAAAATATGTTTCTCGCAGTTTTTCGAGATAAACCTCACGGTATTATAAATATCGCATTTTTCAAAATCACGTTTTGACGTACATGTCTGGTTTTTTATGCTGGTACTCGTCATTCTGACAGCTTCAGCACGCCCCATATTCTCGCCAGTATTAAAGTTTCCAATTCTGTCTAATTTCAAAAATCCAACATGTCGGGCATGCTGATTTTATAAATGCATGCGTAATTTATACGCATGATAGATAAATGCATGGACTTGAAATAACCACAATTTTAGAAATATTGATTGTATAGATCGCATTATATAATATTTCATAGAGTGGCTAATTAGAAATTCGTTTCACTGTACATTCATACACATGCTAGTGGGAAACTAACATCAATTTAGATATGATCTTTTATATGCTAATATTTGTGTGATTCATGTAAACATTTGCGGATTGGGGATGAAATCAGGACGTTTGTATACATACGATGTATGGTAAGAGTGTTCAAATAAAAGCTGAAGATCCTATTAAGTAAGACCTTCAAAATGTGCTGGAGTTAAAGATTGGAAAAAAACATCTTAATCATTTCTAGGACATTTTGAATTTGACATTAAACATAGTGACCTCATATCCATTAGGGGTCGTTTATATGTCAAAACAATACAATGCCTGGCGATTATTCTCCTTAATATTATTGGATTATTGATCTGATAAACAGACCGACCTTAGCAAGAAATGTATCCCCGGGTTCATGATAAAAGATTTGTGTCTGTCGATATCCATAATTTATGTTACCATTAGTACAATGTAACACCTTTGGGATTGCATAGTTTGGGACCAGTGTACAAGTACAAATAGTTGTTTTCCTCATTCTAGTAAGTTTCTGTTTATGTCACAGCAAGTCTTACTTATTTTACCGAATACCAGACAACGATTATTTTGCCATACAGACACATTCTAAAATGTCATCTTTCTTTTACAATTATGATACACGAATCACAGCGGCATTGCCTTAATTCCTAGAATCAGATCTGCAATAATTATATCGCCCTACCGCGTACATACATGTACTGTTTTCTATGTCAGTTTATCAGTGTAAATATTGTATAAACGGAAAATGTCGAAGTCGAGACTCCTACAGCGATTTCATTAATGAGTTTTAGTGCAGACTACGTCAGTGAACTTCAATCTCGTTCCAGTTTTAAATAAAGCTTCAGTGATATATTTGATTACACGTTCCAAAATACGGACAGCTTCTTATTGTCCGTGTTATAGTTGTTCCATTTTATGCTGTTATTTAAGATAACGTGAATATGTATTCAAGAACATGACAAACAAAAGTGGTGTTAATTATCACGGCATCGTCTGTCAGTAACATAAACTTTCAGTTGTACATGATATAGTTACAAGCTTGATAATTGTGTCTTTGAAGTTTAATAGTTGACATAAGAGTGTGGAGAAAAGTATTATACGCGCATCCGTTTCGAGAGGTGTAATCCAGAATCGTTATGAATTATTAGTCTTTGATATAGCGACTTGATTAACAGAGGCGTCGGATTGTCCGAATTGTAAGCTATGCCTTTTTATTTTGTGAGGTTTCGTGTATTTTGGTGCTTGTCCTTTTCAATTTTGACTGCCTTTGTGATGTTGTTATTTTATGGGATGCGTTTCTACTTTCGTAGTCTGTGTGGTGTGCTTCGTTATGCTTTGCTCTTTCTGTTGAATACTGATTTTTCAGCCCGATTAATTACAACATAATTATAAGATGGTAAACAGCCGATGGTATTAAAGATTGGCTCTGCGGATTGTATAGTGTCCTTCCTAGAATGTTTCATTTATTGTCAATTAATGACGAAGGCAATGCGCATTTTGTCTGCAAATAAAAAACATCCCAGACATTGCATAATAAAATACCCATTTTTATGCAAAATCATTACAAACGGTCTATGAAATCAGCTACGACTATGTTTTGTCAATTAAATCTAAAAAAGCAAGAAAAGTTATTAAACGTTGTTTGCATAGAGAGCATATATATGAGGGCATATAGGATCAGTTATAAATAATACATTGACGTTGAAGGGACCATAATAGTCTCAAAAGCTGGCGCGGAATGTTCTGCCTCGCAGTTGAAGGTTTGCAGCACAACTAAATGATTTTGTATTTTTAAATGTTTAGCCATTCAATCAGACGTTGTTAGAATAGCCCTTCCTTTTGAAGAAGATTTAATTCATATAGCAAACATATAATGTCTTGGTTCACATACCATTTTGAAGGTTGTTGCTTTATAAGATATATGCTATTTTTGTTAATATTTTTTATCGGACAGAACACACGACGTCTCTATCACTAAAGGTTTTTTCGAATTTTAACAATTTACACAAAATAATTTAAATTAGATGTACATGCAAAATGAAACTGTTTTATACATGTATTACGCAACCAAACTATGAACATGCATTTCAATCAAAAAGCACGAAATAGTTTGATAGTATATGACATAGTTTAGTAGATTGTGTAGAAAAATAATGACACACTAGACATGGACGAAAACATTCAACGGGGACACCGAAACACGAAAGGTAGAAATTCAACAAGAAAATGAACGACTACAAGGTTCCTAGTCATAAATGGTCCGTTCATTCTATGGAAAGTTTTGCTGTATTTTGTTCGAATAAATCATAGTAAACCGAAATTTTGATTGCGATCAAACTACTGACAAATCTAGAGGATGTAGGTGCAAATGTATAAAAATACTTAATTTTTAAAAATAGATGTTTACATTAAATATCCTTGTAACAGTTTGTGAAGAAATTTTTTGATAAACGTACAAGCATAATAAGATTTAAAAATATTTTATGTTTTACTTGATATGAATGCGCTTAACACGCTCAGCCTATATTAGCCCTGTCCTTAGACAAGACACATGTTACACAGTGTATGTTTTATTAATAATGTTATATGTGTGAGCTGTCAGCTCATCGTACTATGCTTGCGTAAGAAGCTGCTTGTTGATATGCATTTCTAGGCGGTCCTGAAATTCCTAAATAAGTAAGTAGTCTGATAGTAAGATATTGCCTTTAATTAATTCTGTCATGATTTTTGTGAACTAAAATAGTTATGAAATACATGTAAACTTCTTTTTTGCAAAAGTCACAGGGTTGTTTGTAAAGGATGTACTTCTACTATATCAACATTAATTCAATCAAAGTTTATCATATTAGCGTATGAGAGATCGGGAAGTCGATACAGACACCTGCATTGACCACGACATTTTCAATAGTATTTTACTTTATTTTAATACGGCATGTTTTCATAAGGCTTACATAAATAGTAAGTAAATTCATCTACCATTTGAATCATTCCAGTCTTTGTCTGTATTATTATAATGTATGTATGTACATGTCCAATATATAAATTGTCAAACTTACCAACCAGCTGATTAAACGTCCATATTCAAAACAGCAATTACGTCTTGATTATCGCTATAAGTTGACATAATCTAACATACCCACAAGACACTTCTGTCAATTACCATTGCGTGTCGAGTATAACACCGGTGTGCAGTATACAATGTACCTACAAGCACACAAGACACTTGTATTGTTTGTATTATTCTATCTTAATTATAGTGTTGTAGTCAGGCAGTTGTTGGCTTTAACACTCTCACTGACGTCAGTTTAGTACTAATGAACACATACTTACAACACAATAAACGACAATAAGATGTTGCTCATGTATGGTTGAGATTCCTACAACCTAGACTCTATTTGCATTTGCACGAGTTGAAAAAACTTCTATTCAGTCGACAGAAATATAAAGGCATTTGGCATCGCATGAAAACACATTCCTTTTTGCAACCTTTGTTTACACAATTGATTGTTGAAATTTCAAGATATGTTTTGTTTAGGATTGTCAGATTGATTTACTAGCTATGTGTGTGTGTTATGGTCCAAATAAGTTATTTTTCTTTTTTGGCAGTGTGTATGAAAATAGCTACGAAAATAGCACGTCACTACCCGGAGCACATAATCTGTCGAACGGTAACGCAGGTGTCCTAAGGTGGGCTCAGTGAGGACGGAAACCTCGTGTAGAGCAAAAGGGCAAATGCCCACTTGATTTTGAGTAACAGTAGGGTAGTTCGACGTATGGAACCAGACCATAGTTATTAAGCCTCATATGCGTATTCGCCATGGAGAAAATTGATAATAGAGGACTTTTTGACTAAACAATGCTTATTTCTAGAATATTCCATTGCTGGTTTTGGGGTTTTGTCCCTGGCAGTAACTATAACGTTCCCTGATGATGCATTCAAGTCTAAGGTGTATAATGTTTGATCTCCAAGTAGCTTTGATCTTAAAATAAAGCGTTTACTGAACGGAAGAACTGCTTTTCGGGTGAAATAAGGTCGTACATTTTTAAAGGTATTTTTTAAAACAACGGTAGCAATGGCAAGGGTTGTTGATGACAGTTTTGAAGATTTATAGTCTTCATTGACAATTAACGCATAAATGTGTGTTGAAGATTTCATGTTTGACCTAGGTCGGGCCGTAAAATTGATGGTTTGGCAAACGTTTTGAATAAAAAAGAGTTAATTATACTTGACGACCTGCGACTATGTTCTGTTTTTCACATTAGAATATATATCATCGAAACGCCCTAAAATCGGGTATTTGCAAGTACGAGAGATTGGTTACTCAAGGCTTTTTGTAAATTGCTTATAATATGAAAAATGTGCCAAACGGAAACTGAGAGAGCACAGTAATGCATCGTTTTAAGAAAAAACTATTCAATAAAGAAATAAGTTTACCCATGCTTTGCATTATTTACGAGACTTCACTCGTATAACCGTTTTCTATTGCGGTATTCAAGGGTGCTGCCAATATTATGACTTTTCTTTTTAATACAATATTAATAATTTAATGCCGACACCGCATGACAAGACGTTACCTTTGTTATTACGGTACGTGTGCAAGTATTACATATTTCAGAATTCCCAACCTAACTAATGACCGCACCGATGTAAGTCCGTTGATTGATTAAGTCAGATCCACGTCACGTTATGATCATATTATACTGCCGATATCAGTAAATGTCATTAATTAAATCAGTTGGAGTTCAACTGTTCAGGGACTCAGAAAAGCGTCCAGAATACACGCATGACATTCGACCAGGCAATGTCGAGAGCCATTCCACAACTAATGCTTAATGGAACCTAAGCAAAGTGCATGCATGTGCAACTACACATGTTGACTGATTAGTTTACTCATTTAGTGTAATAAGTGCCATAAGAGCTCTCGTATTACCCCAGGCGAGTCTCACTTTAAATATCAACTAGTAGATTCCCAACAACACATGAACACATAAATGATTAATGTTGTTACGAAGTAAAATGTTTATAGCTTGAACCCTTTACTTCACTTTTAACTAATAAGCCAGTACATTCGCGGCTAAAGCTAAATAAAGCTTTGAAATGTAATATTTGTGTAAGAGGTGGTGAAACGTTTGTGTAATGTACCGTGCTATCATTGACGTTCAGGCGTACAATAAACAAATTCGATATATTCTGTACAATACACAGCCAAGAAGTACCAGCATTTCGACTATTAGAAATAAAACAACCAACCGTATTTTTATTTAAAAATCAACGCCAGCGTTAATCGTATATTTGTATGTATGTATGTTACATATGTTGTGTATGGGCCGGTGGCCTAATCATATTTCTAAATAACTGGTAAACTGGTTCCGACAAAAGACAGTAATTGAAACTATATGTGAGGCAGTCACTTGAAATCATGTAGTTACGGTAATAAACGACCAATGCCATTTCGTTTAGTTCTCGAATGTATAGCTAATGGCATATCTGAGTTCTAAAGTTGACTAATTACCCCGAAGTCACATGCTGGTATAAATAGCATAAACAAACCAAAGTACACTATTGACGGGCATAGCCTTAAGAAAATTCATATTATTGCTAACGATGACGTCTTTAGAATGAAGCAATGCCGAAAGGAGCAACAATTTCTAAAATATGGTCATATATCACTAGACACGCTATCTTAAGTAACTGTCCGAAAACAATCAGATGTAGACAACACTTACTCGTTTATGAAATAATTGTACTAGTGTTAATTTGTTTTGTACATTGTATTTACAAATGCTCTAACATTGAAGAGTTATGCAAACTTTCATTTTGTTGTAAAATTCAATTAATGAGACTGACTGTCGTGTTCGAAGAACAACTGGTAAAGGGATTTTATCTTTAGCCTTAATGACATTTAATCGAGTTACATTTTATCTCTTCATTGTTTAACATTACCTAGAAGAAGATAATGGGATAAAACTGTTTTAAGACGCTTGCGTTACAAAGAACGAGGATACTCAGTTGTCAAGCTGTTATAACGGAGGATGATAATTTGTCAATAAAAATACGTTGAACTTCTACAAACTGTCGTATTATGTTAGTATTATATTCCCGATAACGCCACTCCGTTGTGACACTGTAGTAATTCGTTTCAATCAAGCGCTGGTTCTTCCTTTGATAAAACATTGCATTTCAATTTTCAGAATTGAAGAGAATGTTACATTTACTGAATACATTTTACATGCTATCGGTAATTTAATTATATTTGTTATTTTGGAATTCACGCCGTTTTACCAACCATTTTCTATTCAGTATTATTCAAGAATCGATCGTTTTAGCTTTTTACTTATTATACGTGGCGTGATCAACATGTAATGATACAAATGCTATCTTTTTAAAGGTCGCAAACCACCAAATATAATTGTTCTTTAACTGAATGTAAAGAGACCAAGGTCAGCCAAAACAAATGTCATAATTTTGTTCATAGGACCCTCTCAAAATCTTTTAATCAATAGAAATAGCATCCAGCTTCAAGAAAATGAAAATAAAGTAGGGCGTCATGTATCATATAAGAACAATTTGGTTCGTAAAACGCGGTGAACAGATTTTCTCACATGTACGGATTTACTCAATGTCCGTTAACCCCAACCCTACTCTCACTTTCATTTTTAAGCCAGAATGCCCACTATTGCTGAATAAAACCATCTCACTACATGACATACATGCATACAAAGCATTTAAACCAATACCATGATTCTGATGCTGATTTGTCAAGACATACCCCCATTTCCAGTCGCTTCAAAGTTTTTTTATCGGAATATTTGAATATCTGATTTTAGTCCGCGTAGGCATTGAGTGATTATTAACCTAAAGTTTATGTATCTGAACCATGAAAGTATCATATTAATGCTGAATTTAATGCCGACGTTACGTATAGAATACAATGTTCAGCAAAAAGTAAGTATTTAGTAATGCAACGTCAAATATTACGTTCCATGCTATTTCGCTACACCTCAAAACATCGCCCTTTTTCGCCGTATGGTATGGAAAAGTGTGTTACTAATATTTTATCAAATATTCTTCAAAAGTTTCTCAAATTATATATTTCCTTCACAACTAGGCATAATGCCTATAACACGGGCGTACACCATACCTTGTATAAGACACTTGTGCTATTCTGTCTTCATTAAGGTGTTGTAGTCATCCAGTTGTTGGCTTTAACACTCTCACAGACGCCAGTAAATGTTAATGAAAGTATTCTTACATCACAATAAACGACGATAAGATGTTAATCATGTATAGTTCTGTTTCCAACAACATAGACTTATTTGCATTTACACGAGTTGATAACACTTCTGTTCGGTCGAAACAAATATCAATCGCCTGCAAACACATTCCTTGCTGAAAATTAAGTTTAGACAATTGATTGTGGAAATTTCATGACATGTTTGGTTTAGGATTGTAAGATTGTTTTACTAGCTATGGTGGTTTTCTTGTCCTAGTGCATTTATCAATTGTTTTTGCAGAAATATATGTTTAGAATTTATTTACATATCTACGTCACTACCCAGATAATATAACAACCACACCACTTTTATCAATCTTCATTTGCGATATGGACACAGAGAATATTGATAATAGAGGACCTTTTGACAAAACATTTTTATATAACCAATTTTTATGGACGATATACGTTAGAATTTTCCAAATCTCCTGCTACATGAATAAGTCTCAGTTTCCAAATCTGTGTATTTCACATGATTACAATTTTTTCAATTCTAAATTGCTTTTGAAACTACGGTTACCTGCAGTGTTAACTATTAATGGATGAGTTTTATTGAAGTATATTTGGAATACAGGATGTTTCGGCTTGAATATAGGATTGTAATAGCCTTATTGCCTACAGACGATCAGATATGTTTCCATCGATTATTTCCACCCAATAGCGTAGCAGTCACGACGTTTAAACGTATAAGCAGCTAGTACAATAATGTCGAATAGTATGAAGTGGTTGCAAATGTGATGGATATAAACACTTATACGAGAAATCATTTGTTTATTAATCATAAATATTTAAATTAGAATCGTGTATCTACATTGAATCAACCGGACTTTAAGGCTATTTATAAGTTACAGTTTTGTAACACCGAAACAACTATGGCGTATAATAATTCTTAGAAATTGGTCGCGATTGTGCTATTTAAAACGCTATAAACAGATAATGGATAAATCTCGATATATCAAATGTGTGCTCGTTTAAATCAAATATACGACCAATATGTGATTGGTTGTTTAACGTAAAACGCGAAATATTGATTGACAATTTTAAAACATAATTTGAGATGCGTGGTATTTCGTATTGACATGATATTTGTTCATAAACGCATATAAATACTAACTGATCTTAGTTAATGACGATGGAAAACAATTCCTGGAATGGTACTTTGAACGAAAGTGTAATTCGAAATTTCCTAAATGACCATTTATTGGAATCATTTGAACGAAAGAGACATATCGTTCTAGGATTATTAATTTTATATATTCCAACATTTATAGCTGGCTTCATTGGAAATGGATTGATAGCATTTATTATATTTACTAATCAGAGACTACGGAATATAACAAACTTCTTGTTGTGTAATCTTGCCATAGCTGATATTTCTGGTAAGTTGTTTATACATATGTTTTGTCATTGCTACCTTTGACAGTTTTGTATCGATAAACCATGAGCTGGTTACGTCTATAAGTAGTTTTGTCAAGTTGTTGTCATAATTATACAAGTATTAATATATGATGGTTTGTTCCAAACAACACCATGCTGGTTGAATTTGCAATGAATCAGTTAAGTTGTATCTATTGTAAGGAACACTGAGTTTGTACTGTAAGCAAATTTAATATAATTTTTATCATTAGTACACTTAAGGACATTCATTCCTTTTTAAATTTTCTGTACAAAGTATATAAAACCTGTTATTTTTTTGAAGATCAGATCAAATGCCAATCATTTAGAAAATTCCCAACAGTTTTGCTCGGCTAGTTTTTAAGATATTCTTAGATTTATTTTTCCGAAAATGTTTTGGTTCAAAAAGCATAAAACTTGGCATAAATGGAATTACGCATGTCAGGAATCAAGCAGTAAAGTTTATTAAATACTTCGTAAGTTATTTGTATGTTTAAATACTATTTTAATATATGCTTCTTTTTAAAAAAATATGTTTTACGAGAAAAATCGTTGAACAACATTCGGTTTTCGTATATGCAACAAGAACAGTAACAATTATAGATGGTTCATAGCAAATTCATGACGATTGCTCGGCTAGATTTTTTTAATTGAACTTATTGTGATTTCAGAAATGCTGAAATCAGGGGAGGTTACAAAACGAATCATCGTTTTGCATCCATTGTCTATAGTTTTCGCGATAATACGCGTTTAATAAATGTTAATAATCAAACAGTTTAAGGGTTGTTTCTCCTGAATTTGCTTGTCAGTGCCCTTTAGAAATAAACACAAAAGAACCTTCTTTTGGGTGCTGTTATAAAATATTAACTAAAGCTCATAGTTCTACGTTTTGTCTCAGTCTCCTAAGTTTATGCCACTGTAAGTCTCACTGGTATTGCTAAAAAACATACAAAGACAAATTAAAAAAACTATTGTAAAGCAAGTATCACAGCATTGAATCCTTGCATTCCTTGAATCAGATCTGCAATGTTCATGTTGCCATACTGCGTACATACTGTTTAAGGTGTCGATTTCACCTGAACGAATATTGTTTATACGGAAAAGTTCGAAGTCGAGACTACACCAGTGAGTTTATTAATTGATTGTAGTGCTATCTACGACTGTGTACATCAATTTTGTTCTAGTTTCTAAGTAAGGCTGAAATAAGATATTTGATTAAACATTCCACAACACGGACAGCTTCGTATTAACCGTCGTATAAAAATTCTACATTGGTGCTGTTACTCAAGATAACGTCAATGTATTCAGGAACAGGACAAATAAAGGTGATGTAAATGATCTCACGGCCACGTCTGTCAGTAGTAGAATCTTCAATTTGTGCATGATATTTTACGATCTTGATAATTACGTCTTGTTACAGAGTCATTGATTGAAATAAGAGCGTATTACAGAAAAATGCTATATATGCATTATCATTTCGATGAGTAAATTCCTAAGTTTGTTATTGAATAAGAATTATTTGTTACTTGTGTGATGATTCGATTAGCTAAGACGTAAGACTTTCCAAAAATGGTAACAGGACAACGGACCTGGAAGAAAACTCTCAACTCAACCAGCCGAGCACATCAATAAGAAACACCATAACACAACCACACCAATCAATGTCTACAAAAAGTTGTGAGCAATATATTATCATTATTTACGTTTTCTTGTATTTTGGTGATTGTCCTTTTCACTTTTGAATGCCTTTGTGGTGTTGTTATTTTATGGGATGCGTGTCTCCTTTAGTATTCTTTTTTTGTCTTTATGATGTGCTTCGTCATGCTATGCTATTTCTGTTGAATTATGATTTCCCAGCCTGATTTGTTACAACATTTTTACCAGACAAAATGGTAATCAGCCGAAGGTATTAAAGATGGTCTCGGTGGATTGTATAGTGTCCTTTCAAGAAAGTTTCCTTTAATGTCAATTGATGACAAAGGCAATGCGTATTTTGTCTGCTAATTAAAACCTTCACAGACTGTGCATGATAAAAAACCCATATTTTATGCAAAAACATTACAAACGGTATGTTTAGTCAGCTACGGCTACGTTTTGTCAATTAAATCTAAAATGGCAGGAAAAGTTATTAAAACGTTGTTTACAGTGCATCCATTGAGGATATGACGTATAAGTTATACAAAATACTTTGACGCAGAAATGTTCGTAATCGCCACAAAGCAGGCGCTGCATCTTTTGTCATATATTTAAATGTTTTGCCATGCAATCAGACGTTGTTTGAATAGCCCTTCCTCTTTGAAGATAATTCAATTCATATTACCAACATAATAATGTCTCGGCTGGCATTACATTTTGAAGGGTGTTGCTATAAAAGATCTGCTATTTGTTTTAAGGGTTTTTTTTTGTCAGATCGAACACATGACTTCTCTATCGCTGAATGTGTTTCGGTTTGTTTTTAAACATTTTTGAAAAAGCGAACAAAACAATTTAATCTAGATGCACAATTATACTGTTTTAAATTACGTTATATACTATGAACGAGCATTTCATCATGTACTTGTCAAAAAGCAAGAAATAGTTATGATTTTCTATGATACAGTTTGGAAAATTGTGTAGAACAATAAGACACACTAAACATTGACGAGCACGAAGACATTCAACAGGAACAGCGAAACACGGAAGGTAGTAATGACACTAGAAAATGAAAAAGTAAATTTTCGATGTCAAAAATTGTCTGTACATTTTATGGAATATTGGCTGTATCTTTTTTTCAAATAACGAATCACACCATACAGAAATTTCGATATTTGTCAAACTACTGACATATGTAGAACATGTAGATGCAAATTTACAAAATATTTTTTAAAGTACAAGAGCCGTTTCAAAAGTTTCAGGAAAAGTGCTCTATAATGTCTATAGATCTAGTACGTTTAATCACTCCGCACTTTGCATTTAAATATTACAATATGATACGTATTTCACCATGAATCGAACACACGAGGGTGTCTCGTACAAAATCGCACTACTGCCATAGTAACGTCAGTAAAGGCTATCCGGGGAAACGTGATCTCTGTCCATACGTTAATAACATGGCTTGCCTAATTCTCAATTACAATGTAGACTGTCAAATGGCACAAACAATTCACCTGATGAAAAAATAGCAATGCTTGCTATTCTCAAAACATGCCTCGCTTCAATATGTGCACTTCCATGGTCCCTTTGCAAAGCATTCGATCAAGCAGAAACGTCCAACGCAAGGTCTTTCTTTTGATACACCTTTATCTTCATACCACAGGCAGTCGGCACACTTTGCATATACCCTACTCAGAGACATGCAACGTTCTTAACATGCAGTGGTAATTAATTAATCCGTTTTAAGTCTTCATTTTCCTGCCACGATACTAAAACTGGTCTAATTCCAATGATTTTCTGACATTTGACAGGCGATTCCAATACGGCGACAATACAATATGATCACAACAATAGGGATATTTAAGCTATGTCCTAAATTGACCAAATTGAGGTTGCACTGCCCTTAGCAAATGTTCCATGCAGTATTTTAGTTCGTAGTTTATTTGTAGCTGTTTGGTTTGGGGGTTACATGTCCGTTACTTTGGCCAAATACATCGACGTGTCGTCAAATTTGCACCGGGTAGCCATTTCCGACGTTTCGATGGCTGTAATGCTAATTTACACGACACACATCGTGCGTTCGATTCATAGTACAATATGTATCATGAATAGTTCTATTTAAATGCAAAGTTTGAAGTAATTTGAACATACGATAAAAATTATAGAGCATCTTTCCTGGAACTTTTGATTTCATCAAATACCCATAAAATAGTTTGTAAAGAACCTAATTGCTAAACGGACACGCATAATTAGATTATTTTTTATTATTTTTTACTGAATATGAATGGGCAACAGGCTTAGCCTATATTAGCCCTCTCCTTAGACAAGACATATGTTACACAATGTATGTTTTATTAATAATGTTATATGTGTGAGCTGTGAGCTCATGGTATTATGCTTGCGTAAGAAACATGTTGGAATGCATTTGTTGGCGACCCGTGAATTTCTACAAAAAGTACGTAGTCTAAGAATCAGAAGTTGCTTTGAACTACATTTTGTCTATGCCTTTGGTAAAAACAATATCGAATTTTCTTTTATGCGAGGGCTTTTCCCGCATTTACCTATTATACGGCTGAACACCTCTTCTAAACGCTCCCAAGCAGCAGACGTTTTAAGCTCCCACATTATTGAACCTATTCATCGACTATAACCTTATGTGATTTATGTGGTCTAATGTTCATGTGACAACTATGTTCCTTTGCGTTATTTTTGCCTATCGACACGTCAAACGTTTTCATCTGATAATTCCCTGCTTGGTCGTCTGGTTTATTTTTAGTTTTTAGAATTACATTACGTCTCGACTCACTTTTACATTTCCTCTCAATACATGTCAAGGCCCTTCATGACAACACATCTGAACGCATTGTTCGTTAGTTAAAATCAGTCTATGTTAGAGAAATGGTTCGTTTTGTCGGATATAAACAGTACTTGAGCCTCAAGAGAGGATGCAAAACGCATGTCATGTCACATTAAGCCACATTAACTATGTTTCCAGTATTTCATCTATGTAGGGTGCTTCAGAATTAAAGTTCCATATACGAGTGTAAGCGTGCTGAATCAGACTATGGTGAATTAGTGCTTGTGATTGGATTTGGATATCTTTTTTATAGTTGTTTTTATCGTTTGACTATATTCTGCAACTTGTGATTGAACTATGTAAACTTAGATTGACGTATTTACATTGTTGTTAAAAGACAACTAAGTATGCGAATTATATGTACCAATAAAGAATGTTTTGTTATGTTCCTCCCTGCATTGTGGTATAAATCATTATGCCACAGTATAAGGGAAGCAACTGGTACTGAATTACCATAAATAACATTCCCTAGTTAACCATTTATCTTTCCTAACCATCCTGTTCATTATGCTATGTAGAGAAGGATAATGCAAATTCTGCAAAAAATACAGTATGTTATTTGGAGACCATTCACTAAAAAAGGACATTTGCTGGTCTATATAAAGCATTTTAAGGGAACACCTAAACATTTTTACCTGAGTTAAAAGAATTGAGCTGCACATATTTCCTAGCAACTTAGATTAACACATATTGAAGTAAGTAAGTCAAGGTTTTATTCAACGACACAATTGGTTTCCCAGTCTTCCGTTTGGACCTCAACCTATATATTTTACATACATTAATTAATACAAACATGAATAATCATCTGATATTAACAACATAATATTCAAAACTATATAATTACAAAATGCTTCAATAAGACCATTAGGCATTACAACATTCAAAATATAATGGAAAATGACAATAATACACGGATATGAACATTATGAGTAATATAGAACCGGTCTTTCGACAACCAGTAACAAAAGTAATAAGTTTACAAACATAGCACCATAGATGTTCATTAATAATAGAAATAAAAAGGCATTTAATCTGGACAAGAATATTCGGATATGTAGAACTTTCAAGACATTATCTACAATAATACTAGACAATGATATTAGACTTTGGGTAAGAGAGATTTAACGAATTTAACAACGTAGTGTTTGTTCCATTGTAGGTAGGATGTTTAAAATTTAGAAAATACGTCATATGTTCTTATATCTAAAGGGATTTTGTTTCCTAGATATGTTCCTGTGTAAGTTATTGACTTCCTGGATGATTTTAGATTTTGTTTTGGAATATAGAACATATCTGGGTTTTTTTCATTTGTTCATTTATTCACAAAGATCGATAAGTAAGTAGGTGAGTGAGTGAGTGAGTGAGTGAGTGAGTGAGTGAGGACTTTATTGAACGAGGCTACACATTTGGTTACCCAATCTTCCATGTGGGCCTCAACATAATATATTAACATACATACATTAATACATATAAACATACTTATGATAATGACAGCAAAGTATATAAAACAATGTTTCGAGGTACTTGTAATTTAATAAGACAATTAAACATTACACTATAAGAGAAGTGATGAAAAATGAGTATAATGTATAAATTATGATCATAATGAGTTATATTGATATAACAAATGTTTAAGTTACATACATAGCACCATTTGAATTATATGGAAATGCATTTAATCTGAACGAGATTAAGGGCATTTCACTTATGAGTATGACATTTAATACATTAAACAACTTAGTGGTTGTACCATTTTAGGTAGGATGGTTGGAATTTTGAAAGTGTTTCAGAAGTCCTTATGCTTAAAGGGATTTTGTTCCATAGATATGCTCCGGCGTAACACTTTTTATACAAGAGGATAGTATTTTGTAATTGATTATTTCATAAAATTTCATCCAGTCGTGTGGCTATATATAGCCTTTGTTGAGAATTATCTATACTGTCCTTTTTTAATTCAATTATATGTGATTTTAAGTTAGTATCGCTGTTTCTCGAGATTGTGTTACAGTAATCAATATGCGATAAAACATATGAATTGAATAATAATGTGCGTGTAAGTAAGTTAAGGTGTTTTATTTTATTCTGTTATCTACTTTTGCTATCTCTGTGATTAGTGTAGCTCTTTGCGTAATGCTTCTAAATATGTACGAAGTTTTTCATTTTGATTTGCTTGTTTGTCTGATAAGAAAGTATAAGAGTTTTAAGATTGAAAAAGGTCTTCTCTTTAGGTATTGCATCCATCAATACCATTTTAACAAACTAATATGTATGACTATCACTGTATTTCAGATTATTCTTTCCGAAAGTAAATATTCAGTAGCAAAAACATTAGTCTGGCACTAATCTTTCTTACCTTTTGAATACATTTCCTACTGGCATCCATGATACTTAAAAGTGCCACTTGAGACGTATAACAAAAACATTATAAAATGGTCGTTAGTATATTGGTTATGTATAATTAGGTTAACCTTAAACGCTCAATTGTGTTCAACGAGAGAATGTGTGCCCTGTTTGCATTCGACAGCAATCTGTCTGCGCAGAAATTAGAGTCGTTGTTTTACGTTTACTTTGTAAATATTCATGAAGCTTTAGAATGCATGTCTATATAAACTCTTAGTCTAGGAGCTGGTGACCAGAAATTCAAAATCTATTTACCCCATCTGGTAGAAAAAGTCCATTGGTATTTTTGTATAATACATACATTCAGGCTTCAGAAAAAGGTGTATGCCAGATCTGAAAGTGGTGCAGATTTTTTTAACAGGGGCAACAACTCTTGTTTCCGAACTAATTTACGAATACACATGACATTCTTAATTCTGGTGTGAATTTTTTGTTTATGTATATATTGCCATATATTTGGGTGGATATTATTCAATTAATGTTGTGCATCAAATGGACATACATAACTGACCAGTTTGGGTCAAGGTCAAGGTCATTTCAAGGTCAAAGTGAGAAAAATATCTAAAAATTGATATTTCACCTCAGTTCTTTCTTCGTTTAGCATATGTTTGCAAACAAATTTCGTTATTAAAAAGATAGCCGTGTTGGTAAGTACATATTCTTTCATTATAAGCCATTTGTTTAATGGAAATAGTCATTTCTTTGTCATAATGGCCATTTAATACATATGCATGCAGGTCGAGAAGGCATTCTTTTGACCACCCCTGGTATTCTATGGTCTAATATGATTAAATTGTTTATGGATATATTGCTACATATTTGCATTGATATTATTCATATGATTATGTACATCAAATGGACAAACATATTTGACCTTTCTTTGGTCAAGGTCAAGGTCAGTTCAAGGTCAAATCGAAAAAAAAGCCAAAAATGGACATTTCCACTCTGTTTTTCTTCTTATAGCATTTGATATGAATATAAGTTGCTTATTAAAATGATAGCTGTGTTGGTTAGTTCATATTCTTTCATTATAAGTCATTTATTCAATAAACCATTTCTTTTTTGCGTGAAAATAGCTATGTTGCATATGACAGCTTACGAAAACCTTGCACGACAACCCCTGACATTCTATGATATAATATGATGTATGTGTTAGTGTATGTAGTGAGACATACGAGGGGTGATCAATATATTCGAGGACTTTTCATCTAGCAATTTCATATTGGCAGCAATTCTCAATGCCATTTAACATCATTCGGAGTAAGATGTCTCTGACCGAATGCAATAATAAAATTATTTGATTCATACAAGGAGCGCGTGACGTTGGACGTCACGCGACGTCATTCCAAGCGTCACCGTCGGAGCAGCACATAGCTCCTTTCTTGACTGATACCAGGTCCCATGTATGAGACTGATTTTCTTTTACTACTGAAATATGTAGTTTATAGCCAATTCTGGAATGTGAGCTGGAATAAAAATAGTATTTATGCGTTATGGGAAACAAAACTCGGAAAAGGGCTGTTGACTTTACAAAATTAGATTATTGCAATTAAGAATGAAGCAAGACCTATCAGGTTTAGGACGCAATATCGAAATAACCCTTTTGATTTGGCGTCAACGATTTAATATTTAGTAGCCTTTACTAGTCTTCGTTTTCGCCATTTACATTTGGTTGAGATCTGTGCGTCTTATCTAGCAGAATTTAACGGAAAATGTCCCTAACTCGGTGTTATTTTTGCTATTTATCCTTATTTTATCGACCCAACCGTTTGACAGAGACCCAACAATCACATAAACAACGGAATCATATGAAAATGGCCAATTGGGAGCACACAGAGTCCATGCACAATTTAGTCAAGTCATTTTGGAGATGTCGCGAGAATTTTTTAAGTTTCGCTTTAATTTTCATAGCATGTCGTTTCTCAGAAATAACGCGACGTCCGAGAAGCTCGACGGCGCGTGCTTCACCATGGTTACAAAAAGTGACGTAATCAAGTAAAGAATGACGTTATCATAAAGTAAATTAAACAAAACGCAAGATAATTGATTGATCTACATCAGCGTGTTATTTCATTACTCTAGTTTCAATATTTCAAAATTGAGAAGGAAAGTCCTCAAATATATTGATCACCCCTCGTACATGTATATTTAAGGATACTACCAGTATTCATTTGATCATGAACATCAAATGTACAAACATCTTAAATAAGTTTGTGGTCAAGGTCATTTCCAGGTCAAATTGAGAGGAATATCTTCAAAAATGATATTACGTCTCGGATCTGTAGTTCTTATTCTCATGTATGTTTCGGTAGTTTTGAACATATGAATGAGCATTGTAATATCAATATCGTATTCAAGTTGTTTAAAATACTGACCATTTCAAGGTCAAAATCAATGTCCTTTCAAGGTAAAACTGTGTTTTTGTAATAATGCAGTAACAATTTATGTGTTGGCTCATTTGTTCTTCTTACAAGCAATACGGAACATTTTGTACCTGTGTTTACTTGTAGATTTAATAGTTTGTCTGGGTGTGTAATAATGAATTGAAATCCATTCTATTAGTTGCAAGTGTTATGAAAATCTTTACTGAGGAAGTATATTGCTTGACACGCGTTAATCTGTTTGTCGACCTGTCGATAGATCAAACGGTTACCGAGCAAACGCCTTCCCAATTATTGATCCTACTACCCATAGCCTTTTGGTAAGTTGGTTGGCATAGAACAGCAGATGGCAATGATCCTGATATCAGCAGGTCAAGACCACCATTGTCTTTAAATGAATGAATATACCAAATGGTTTCCGACCTATAAATCCAGAACGATTTGACCTTGGATATTAATTTTTTGTTTGGTCACCTTCGTTAGAATTCCCATTGATTACAAATTTCTTTGTACCAAGAATAATGAATGGAATAGATGTACCAAATATATTAGTCAACCTATATGGACTAGGATGGGAGTACTGCATGGTTGTGAGAACCCCTTAAAGTCTGATAAAGATGTGGCGGTACTTGATTGTGGTGTACATTCGATGGAAAATTGGCTGACCGGTCTGGCAAATGGTAATGATTACCTACTAGGATAAGAATAGCTGCACAAAGTAGGGATTGGTAACCCGTTATGGTCAAGTCTATAATGGTTTACATGGTGGTGAGCTTTGCATAGCTGTACAATACAGTAGTGATTACCCAATGTGGTATGAGGTAGCTGTACTCAGTGATAGTGGGTACACTCATAGGCCATACTAGTAGGGCCTGTATTTTGCAGTGAAGCATATCATATAACGCCAGCAGTGCGTTCATTAACGAAAACGCTCGCCAACGTTCGCGAACAATACTTGAGTAAAAACATGTTAGCCAATGGCGAACGACCTTAATACACATAGCTCGCCTAGCGAACAAAGATGGCGGATAGATAAATATTTGATTTAATTTATTATAATCTTAGCGATTTAAACATTAATTGTAGATTGTATGTGTTTTGCATTTGTGATACAGTGTGGATATCAAAGCTGAATAAATAGAATACGAAAGAAGTATTACTGAGTTCCTGATTTTCAATCTACGGCTGAAAATCTAATAGAACAAGTAAGGCCATTGAATCTTCTAATCTAATAGAACAAGTAAGGCCATTAAATCGTCTAATCTAATAGAACAAGTAAGGCCATTGAATCGTCTATCTCCGCCATCTTGAAATTGTTTGCGGCGAACGATTATAATCGTTCAATAAGTAGTTCGCGTGACGAACTAATTTTCGCGGCGGACGTTTTCGTTAATGAACGTAAGGTAGATATGATTGCACTATTTGAGTACCCATTTGGAATTCAATAACATAATTTGAAATCTAGAATGGTTAAACCAATCATTTGGTATTCAATAACTGAAGTTGAAATCAAGAATTGCTAAACTAATCATTTGTTATTCAATAACTGAAGTTGAAATTCAGAATTGCTAAACCAACCATTTGTTATTCAATAATTGAAGTTGAAATCAAGAATTGCTAAACCAATGATTTATATAGCGCTTTATAGCACTTAAGTCTCTAAAGCGCTTAACACGCGAAAGTTAGCTAGTGGACAGTTCATTAAAAGTCTAAAACAATTTCACTTGATTCACTGATATGCACTTTTGAACAGATGTTTTTAAAGTCTTTAGGAAGACTGTCAGAGAGTCAATGCGCCTGATTTCCACAGGAAGACTGTTCCATAAGGTGGCAGCACATTTGTCGAACCGCCTTTCATCGTAATTCTTGGTCCTTACTTTAGGAATGTTTAATAGCATAGCAGTGTCTGATCTTAAATACCTGGTTGGCTGGTATTCTCTAGTCAACTCATTCATGTAGACAGGAGCATGGTCAGCATGGGTAAATAGGCAAAGAAACTGTGAAGTACTATTTGGACACCCTTTGAGTCCCAGGCTGTTTTGTGTGTTAAGAATCATACAGTATCAAATGATATCTGGCTCCAGAACTGATGATGTGTGGCTTTGGATAGCTAAACATGTACATGTAGTTGGCAATGATGAGTACCACATACATGTACTAAGTATATTATAACTTGAAAATGACAGTACACCGCAGAGTGGAGCAACCCTTATGGCATGGTATGAACATGCAATGCTGTGGTATCTATTCTCAAGGGGTCTGGGGTATCTGTATCATGTATCCTGTAGCCCTGTATACCTATTATGAATAGGAAGGGTTCTACTTTGTTTTAATGGGTATCCTGAAGAACCAGGTATGGCTGAATTATGTGGTGGTGCGTACAGCGTATGCTGTCGTAAGGCTTCTAGAATATTATGTCATATTGGATAAATATACGCTATTAGGCCTGAGATGGTTATAAACGATGCTGGTTCTACTTTGTCTGGGGTGACTTTATTTCGTTGTGAAAAATGCACATATCTGTGACATTATTTACTTATAATAGTGCTAAATCACTTTGGTCATTGCACTGGTGACTACACTATATGAGTTGTGTTTCTCATAGGACCAGGACTGTCCGCACTGGTGATGAGTACCACATAAGAATCTATTCTGGTACAAAATACTGCCAGTAACCATTTCACAGGATCTATGTCGTACACATTACTACTAAGTACGGGTATCAGATGTCTATGTTGGTACATATCACTGTAAGGAATATACATATCATAACAAATTCAGTACTAGCTACCACAAACGAAATATTTATCACATACCGTAATGATACTCAATAACACCTAAGATTATAGCTAGACTTTATGTGTTATACAATACACACCACTGCACTATACGGGCATCGAATGTTAAGTTATGTGCTATGCACAAGTCAATATTTTGACTAGGAGTCGATGATGTTGTCAAATTCCCGACGGTCATGATGTGTCTGTCTAATCCCCCTGTATCCCCCGTGCGGGCAAAACATTCACAGGTGCATTAGTTCGCACAACAACTGCCATCCTAGGCCTATGATGTGCTCATCACCATGTTATTCAGTCATTTCATGCCTGCTATTTCACTACTATTGGATACACCCAGCATATGCCGTACGTATTGATGTATAATGTGTTGGTGGGTACGCCATATTGCCCTGGTGAAAGTGAACAACATTTATTGTGCCCTAGAGAGTTAGAAAAAGTAGTACAAAATGGGTCTCCAAAGAGTCTCCTGGTGGATTTAATGATATGCATTTACATGACAACCCTTCTAAGCAGTACCCCTGTGAAAAACGGCATTTATAAATATTCCAAGACTGGCATAAAAATAGACAGGTATAGTGCTATTGTGAGCATTTATACGTAGTTTTGCATACTTGCATTAACTTAAACAAAATAAATGGTCGTTCAGGCCAATGAATATTTTCATTAACCAAATGAGTTATAATCAAGTATTATGAACTAACCAACACAGCTATCATTTTAATAAGCAAATTAAGATTCATATCATGTGATATACGAAAGAAAAACAAAGTGGAAATGTCTTTTTTGCTATTTTTCTCGATTTGACCTTGAACTGACCTTGACCCCAGAGGTCAATTATGCTTGTCTATTTGATGTCAATAATCAAATGAATAATATCCATGCAAATATGTAACAATGTATACATGAAAATATAAATTATATTAGATAATAGAATACCAGGGTTGGTCAAAAGAATGCCTTCTCGGCAAGTATGCATATATATTAAAGGGCTATTGTGACAAAGAAATGACTATTTTCATTTAACAAATGGCTTAAAATTAAAGAATATGAACTAACAAACACAGCTATCATTTCAATAAGCAACTTATATTCATATCGAAGGCTACACGAAGGAAAACAGAGTGGAAATGTCCATTTTTGGCTTTTTTCTCGATTTGACCTTGAACTGACCTTGACCTGGACCAAAGAAAAGTCAATTATGTTTGTCCATTTGATGCCCATAATCATATGAATAATATCAATGCAAATATGTATCAATAAATATATAAACAATTTAATCATATTAGATCATAGAATACCAGGGGTGGTCGAAAGAATACCTTCTCGGGCAGCATGCATATGTATTAAATGGCCATTTTGACAAAGAAATGACTATTTCCAATAAACAAATGGCTTATAATGAAAGAATATGTACTTACCAACACGGCTATCATTTTAATAACGAAATTTGATTCCAAATATATTCTATACGAAGAAAGAACTGAGGTGAAATATCAATTTTTAGCTATTTTTCTCACTTTGACCTTGAAATGACCTTGAAATGATCTGACCACAAACTGGTCAGTAATGTGTGTCCATTTTTTGCACAACATTTATTAAATAATATCCACCCAAAGTTATGGCAATATATACATAAACAAAAATTCACACCAGAATTAAGAATGTCATGTGTATTCGTAAATTAGTTTGGAAACGAGAGTTGTTGCCCCTGTTAAAAAAATCTGCACCACTTTCAGATCTGGCATCCACCTTTTTCTGAAGCCTGAATGTATGTATTATTCGAAAATATCAATGGACTTTTTCTACCAGATGGGGTAAATAAACTTTCATTTTAAGGCCCTTTTGAAACCTGACTCCTGGACTATCTTGGATAGGATTGATAATGGGTCATTAGGCATCAAACCAGACCAGTAGTTTGAATAATGAGTAGTTTGCAGGTTTGCTGGATACATTGTATGTCTGAGACTTGTGCAGTATTTAAATTGATGATCAATTGGGGCATATGGAGTAAAAAACGCGGAGGTGGCTTCGGAAATTCATGAGATCACACTGTGTACATAGACTCTTGTATAAATATGAATGATATCAAACCTAAAGAATTAATTGAAAAATAGTATTTGAGGACGATGGATCATGTTTATGCCAAGAATTATATCATTTCCTAACATAGAAACACCTTTGTGTATGAAACAGTTTGTTAGTAAGATTGTCTTCATGTACTGTAAAATCATTTAATTTCGTTGGGACGAAATTTCGTGGTTTTGGAAAAAAAGACAATTTCGTTGGAACTTGAATTCGTGGATTTTGCATTTCATGTAATAAAACAGGGGTCAAAATAATGTTCGTTGAGATTAAAGTTCGTGGTTGAGGTGAACCACAAAATCCACGAAATTTAATCAACTACGAAAATTAATGGTTTTACAGTATATTAAATCAATTCGAATACGTACATGTATCAGGCAGAATCTAGATAATACATTCTTTTCAAAACAGATGTCGCAATAAACGATATGAGGATTGGTCACAAACATATGACAATAACTTAATCAGTTTCAACATCAACCATGAGAGTTTTTTAAATGTGTCGTTCTAAAAAACAGGAGAAACGAGATTGTTTTTGTAAAATTGATAGTCAAGCATCTGCAAACTTTTAAAAACTGCAAAATTAACCTGTTTGGTATTTTTCACGGGGATTCTATAAACAAACGAAGAGTGATCAAAGCAGTATGCCGCCCAAATGTACCCATGTCACGTTGAAGAACACAGAAACTCTTAAAAACGTCATCGGTTTTAGTGATCAAAACGTAAAACTATGATTGTTTAATTTCTTATAAATACTCTTCAGTTTATATACAACGAGTTTTAAATAAATTATGATATAAGTAACAGAGTGACCTATGAAAATGAAGGTCGCCATTTCAAAAGCAAGTAAAGGATCGCGCTATAATGATGTATGCAAGTGATATTTCCTCCTCAAGAATAATACTAATTACGTTATAGGAAAGAAGTTAAGTACGTCGTGATGTTAGCCACCATTCTAGCAACGTTTATCTTGAATTATAAATGTATGTGACTTTTGCTGTCTGACTAATAACATACAAAATATGCTCATTATGTGGACCTATGATGGTTTCAAAAAAAAGTATGAGAAAATCCGACAGAGAAGGTAGCACTCAACCTAACAAGACGAACGCAGAAGTCGAGCCTTATTTAATCTTGAAGTATTGGTTATGAGCATCAGACTGTCAGAATTTGTCTCGTGGTCCGTCTATGGCACATCAAACCAAGACCATGATTATCTTGAAGACTAAGCATAGGGTAATTAGGCTTCAAAAGGGAGAAAACGCATTAAAATGTACTAAAATTATTTACCTTTTCATTGACAATTATGAAAGCAATAATTATGAAAATGCAATAATGTACCTTTTGCTTGTTTATTGACACCGGCATTCTTTTGACATCGTGACTGTGTTCAGCAATACAGAACCAATTACAGTGTAACTGTCAGTGTACTTTTGCCTCCTAGCTCGGGTTCAATATATTTAGCTTGTTTCATACAGGTCGGTCTTTGACTAAGCCATTCGCTGGTAATCAATGTTCTTGGTCTAACGATTGGTAGTAGCCGAACCGCCATGCTAAGGCACCGATGCTCTTTTCAATTGGACGCGAAGGCAAATGCATCCGAACAAATATTCGAGATATTCTCTGCATAAACATACCGTCAGAAAATATTGCCTTATTATTTTTTCAATGTGTAAACCAACAGTGCACAGTTTAAAGTCAATATTGATGCGACAAGATAGAGGTGCACGTGCAAAACATACACGATCAAAAAACGTTCTTTGGGCTGGATATTCCGAATGAAAAACATTTAGTTTTCTGTGAGTAGGTCAAGTTTATGGACTGAATAAACCCTGTAAATTATTAATCTTAGCCAAAAATGAATTATGACAAAATTTAATTATTTTCAATAGTAGTGCGTTTTTAAAGCATGTGAGTGTATAGGGTGACACTTCGTAAATTGTAAAATACAATGCTTTTCAGTTGAACGATATATGGCCATTGAAAATATTTCTATTGTTTGATAGATAAATTATTGAAATATGTTTTGATACGTTGATAAATATGTTCTTGAATCACATTAAGGAATATAGCACGCCTAACAAGTCTAATTATTTGCATCATGTTCACATGCTATGATTATTGGCTTTTTAGATTTTAGAAGAAGAGCTTCAATGACCAAGACCGATATACAGGCGTGTTTTAGACCGGTGAAAATAACATATTTATACGGTAGCTGCACATTTGAGACTATTAGCAATCGTCGTATTTCTGGTGATTGCTAATCTGATGTGCTGTTACTGTGAAATTATCTTATATTGACAGGTCAAAAACCTCCGCAATTATGTGTATTCCATTTTTTGGTCGAAGGACAGTTTTTCTCGGTATATCTTAATTCGATGGACTTGACACTCTTGTAACTGAATTGAGAACCAGTATAACAAGTTTATGAGTTATTGGGAAAAACATATAAAAACGGTGATACGTTACCATTGCTCGGAGTGAGCGACGTAGAAGCGCTGTTAATAACTAGAAGAAATGGAGTTGTATTTTATTGGCAAATAATTGCATTCACCACACTTTGCAATGGAATCCAATTTCGAACAGAGTGCATACATGGAGTTTGGAAATGAGTCAATTTATAATAATTCTTTAAATCAAACATTGGTAGAAGACATTATTAAGGATCATATTTTAAGTGATATACATCAAGACAACACTGCTGTTGTTAGTTTAGTTATACTGTATATACCAGCATTTCTTACAGGACTATTAGGTAATGGATTTTTAACTGTGATTATATTAAGCAAACAACGACTAAGGAATATCACAAATTTATTTTTGTGTAATTTGACAATCGCCGATCTCTCAGGTGAGTTGGTTCTCATGCATGTACATCATTAAATTTAAATTATTAATATTCCGAAGCCAGATTTAATAAATGTTTTGATTATTTATTGATAGTTTTACCATTGAAATTGAAGACAGGGTGTCCAAAAAAAACAGTTTCGGGGTATTTGTTATGAAATATCTATCGAAAGGTATAACTAAACATGGTTAGACAAAAGATGCAAGTTTTTCTGGTATCATTATGAATATTGTAACTCGAATATTGTTATTGAAAATGTCAATTTCCTAAAACTACTTTATATTTCCGCGACATCATTTTGGCGTAATTTACGACGTTTTTACAATTTATGACTGTCTGTTGTTGCCTGTCTTGCATTTATTTTTTAAACGTTTTGATTACATCTACACAGATTTATACAAATTTATTTTCTTAAATTCGTCTTGATTTTTCTCAGTAGAAAGGTCAAGTATATTAAATTTGGGAAGTACATTAGCGATTAGTGGATATCCCAAAAGAAACAAGCCACATGGATTAAGATACGGGCTGGGACACTATTTTACACCAAATGTTTCGTGTAAATCATCCAACACCGTGGATTGCAATAAGTGGTTTTTGTTCCATTTGCAAAAACATGCAAGATTAAAAGCAAATGATTTGCTACGGAGTTGAAAAATTAGCTTGCTTAACAAAGGCAAGTTACATAAAGTATTTACTCCTGTCTATTTGTCTATCTGAATCGCTAGTAAATGGCCAATTAAAAGACAACGAAAATGCCCATGTTCGTGACACACATTATATATATTGATGAATTTACACTTTCAAAGATTGAGTGTAAAATGGAATACAGCCATAGATGCAAACGTGGTAAAGTACGTCAAAATTTGTCACAGACAAAATATGGTAATTTTAGAAAATTGATAATTTTAAAAATATATCCAAGTTATATTTTTCAAACTGGTGCCAGAAAAAACTTCTTGTGACTTACCATGTGCCAAATATCTTTGCGATAGCAGAACGTTAGGAATTGATTAAAATACACCGAAACTGTATACTTTCATTATTGACTCCAAGTGCACGTAATTCATTATATAAACTTTAATTAAGTATACCTAAAACACAAACCTGTTCGTCATCTCCTCCCACATCCAGCTCTTTATCTCCTCCCACATCCAGCTCTTTTACAGCGGGGATTGAGCTTTTCATTTTGTCATTAGGTTAGGCATGGGTATTGGTCCGTGTATTTGTGTTATGTGATGCTGTTAATGTTTTCTGTGTTCGGCTGGCATAATTGAGTGCTGCCTTGCCTGTCTGATATCCTAATAACCGTTTGATATAGCAGTGTATAATTACTCAAATATTTTAATATTTGCAGAGTACGAGTATAGCACATCATTTACAAGATTCATTAATAAATACATAAATATTTATAATAATATACTACGATAGCTTATATAGTCTAAGACATCAATTATAGCTAGCCATAATGATTGCGTGTTGAAATGAAAATGTGTTGCGCAACTCGTCTGACGTTGTATGAAACGTTTTACATTTGCGTATTTGCCCATCCTTGAATCTGTTTTGATGCCATGCTACTCTTAAGTAAATTGTTTGAGGCTCTTAAACAAACACGAACTATGCTTACTGTATCTATTCCATTCGCTCTCTGTGGTGTCTGTAGAGTTTCCCCAAGTTACCTGCATAATTTAATATTCGCACGAATATGCGTCGAATCACAGACATTCTGATGTGACTTGCATTGATCAAGAAAGGGTTTCAATTTCAACATCAAAATCATATTATACTTATACACTTAACAAATCTTGTAAGTGTGAATGCATATATTAACGATAGCTCAGTCAATACCTGATGGATCATGCTGAAATTTGCAACATATGTAGCTTTCAATTGATTTTAGTACCATCGGATAAAAATGATTACAATCATAACAAGCAAATGATGACATCATCAAATGCTAACGTCCCCAATTTTGTTCAGCAAATTCATATGTCGTTCGTCTGGATCTTGATGCAACTATTTTACCGCTTTGCTTTTAAATTTGATTTTTCAAACATATGTGCTTATCATTTGTCTAAAAACAAAGTAAACCATGATTCAATTAAAGTACAAATGGGGATTAGAAATACCCACTTTCATCCGAAAAAGGAAATGTATGACAGAACTACCTCCCTTTGACCATGAACATAAAAAAAATTAAAAGTGGATAAATACCATGATTTTTAGCAAAACAACTTACTATTTTGTATTCTTTGAATTTGGTTATTTAACTTAAATTCAAATTGACAATGCTTAAACATAATTTGCTTGTATGTGAAAATTTCCCGGTAATTTTGCTTATTTTGATTTTTTAAGGTTCAATGAACCGCATCTTTGAATTTCGAAGACAAAATTTTATTAATTCAATCTAAAGGAAGTCAATAGCATATACACAAAACTTCATACAGAAATGTTGATAATTAAAAAAGTTACAAGGTAAAAACAAATGCACACTTATAAGATTTGTTAAGTGTATATATCACGAATTCTTTATAGTTGAAAAAGCAATCTGCTAGAAATCTTAAAATGTAAATTGACTTATAATTATTATTTATAATTATTTAAAATAATGATAATGGTATCTAATTAGTGAAGATATAATGTAATAACCATTAACCAGGAACAATCATGACGTATGTTAATAAGATACTCATTATATACAGTTTTTACCTAAAGCTGCACATCACTTAATTAAACACGCACCATAAAGCCTTCTGGTGCAATTACAAACCACGTAATACCCCGGACTGAATGCGCATAAGTTTTTCTCTTACGATATTTGACAGCAGGAAAGGCATTGTTCTAAGAACCAAAGGCCGCCTTTCGTAAATTTACAAAAAAGTGATCAAGACTTTGAGAGTTGCCCGCAAGACTGTAGTAACTAAATAGGATTTAAAAGGGACTTACAACAGTCTTTAAGGCACCCCTTGAAGCATGAAGCTCAAATATCGAAACAAACTCAGTTGGGTAATAGCATTAAAGCGATAATTAACTGAAACTTTCAGTTCTTATCCTGGCGCAATAGAGCTTCCATTTAGTTCTGCAAAAGGAAATGTATCTTCGATTATGAACCATTTTTTTAATCTTCTTGTTGTTGCTTTTTCATTTCAGTCACAGTTATTTGTATACCAGTTGCCGTTGGTCAAGCTTTATATAGGATATGGTTG
Organism: Spisula subtruncata; assembly: GCA_963678985.1. Classification (NCBI taxonomy): domain Eukaryota; kingdom Metazoa; phylum Mollusca; class Bivalvia; order Venerida; family Mactridae; genus Spisula; species Spisula subtruncata. The sequence goes on along the minus strand of OY787662.1, from coordinate 23,352,430 downwards.
TACGGAGAGTTTATGTGCAAACTGACTGGCTTTCTCCAAGGTAACGTAATCACAATGTTATTCGCTAAAATCAAAATAGAGCTATATGAATACATGAACATAACACATGTGTAATAACACTAGGGTTATACATGACACTTCTGTAATATTTGCGAGTGTCTTGTGGTCATGTGCGTATATACATGTACATCTCGCTGGTTTAGAATCTAAATACTACTTACGACTTTATAAGACTCATATATATTTAAAATCAGCATCACTAGGCGCTTCTTATTAACCTTTTTTCAAGAAAAATCGGAACTTATCATGTTGATCAAACTGACGTTGAAACAGCCTGCTTTTTCACAAGTAAAAAGCGATTTTCCGACAGTTTGTTCTTGCTTTCGCATAAAATCGATTTTGTACTTACGGCATTCTTATTCTAAGCCAGCTATATAGCGTCTTGTATCACGTTTATGCACTGATAAATTCATTTAAGCGATCGTAAGTGTAGAATCATGTACATTTTGTGGTACGTATGCACTATTAGATAACACTCTTTGTAACGACATTAACGGGGTTCGAACCTAACATTTCCGTTTAGCTGAAGAGATTTTCATGTATCCTGTATTTTAAACATAACCCGGGTTAACGCCGTCGTTAACGCCACACTCGAAACAGGACCACTCCAATTATGCATGACGTTTAGAACAATATAAGCAGACAAAACTGTTTAATACTAATACTGGGTTTGTACATTAAGCAGAAGACTTGATGCAAAATTTGGTTCGAAACAATAATATGGTTTGTGTACAGAAGTGTAAACGAACTTTCATTCCTCCATTTACATTCTTAAATATATCTACTAGAAGAATAACGATATAATTCTATTGAAAAATACAAAATTTTAATGATATACGAGGACCATTTAAATACGTACAATACATATTTGCATATGTATCACATGGCACTTGTTATGTGACTATTTTCTTGAAAATCGAAGCAGGTCGTGTTTGACTATACTGAAATTGAAAAAGCGTGCTTTTCGTTAGGTAGGCGTAGTTTTCAGACAATCTGCCTTTAATCAAATTAAGATTGTTTTGTACTTAGACCCTCTTCTTCTAAGCCAACGATATGTCGAATATTATCGCTAAAATCTAGTATAATAATATCCCTAAAAGGGGATCACAATATCGTTTGTAGCAAAACCACTCTATACTCAAATTTGAGTATAGAGTGTTATCGCTAAAGTTGACAAATAACTTGACTTTGACAATTTTGAATAAATTAGCCGTTCTCAATGAGAATCGGGCTTAGTGACATTATACAGTAATTTTGTAACACAATTAAGAGAATGGTCTTAAATGAAAAATGTCGTGTTCATTGTTTTAATTTTAGGTACATCTATTGGATAATATAATATAATGTGTTAGATTTATTTTCTCATTAATAATGCCTTAATTTCTGCAATAAAGTTACTGTTTACTAAGTGTATATCAAAATTACTTATTTTGTTGCTAATGGTGACCAATTTCAGCAAAGTACTCCTGTTATGACAATCAAAACAAAAAAGTGGGCGAGAGTAGTTGATTTTAAAAGTTTATACCTTCGTAAATGTGCATAAGAAATATAAATAATTTCTTCAACTTTTGAAAAACTGTTCATGAAAGTATTTTGTAATTTTGTCACTAAACCCGTTATTTCAGGAGAATGCCTTCCCACTAGTTGTATATGTTAAAAACCTCATTCTCATAAATCACTGGTTTAGTCAAGTACCTAGACACGTAATTGTAATTGACAAAAATACGCTGGTTGAACGAGAATGAAAAACCTACGCGTTGGAGATTATTCTCCTCGTTGGCCATTCCATTCGTAATATACTGACATATTTTCTACCAGCAAGGCTTTTACTATTTCAGACATTTGGGGTACACACAATATGTATGTATACCTTCAGGTCAATGTCTCCTAAACCTTAATAGAACCTAAACTGTTTTGTCTCGCAATAATATAATTTACTAAATTCGGTATATTAAGAACAAAATGCTACAGATGACGTATCCAATCGTTTACTTCAAATCTACATTAAACTTACGTGATCTCACATTCTCCAATTTATCCAAACAAGATTTTCTTACAGATTGGAGTACATAGAGAAAATTGTGGATCATTGTCTCTACGGGCCAGACACTCGTACTATTGAACATTCGTGTCTAATTAGACTCGTCATCTTAACCTGATAAAGAGTCGCCTAAGGCCCTTTTATCTGATTTGCAAATTCTTGTTTAATAAAATCAATAATATGATATCTTGCACCAAAATATGAAATGATAAACTGAAGTTTTGTATTAATGAACGCGTAGTTAAGAAATTGGAATTTACCTAAGAATTACCTATATATTAGTAATTATGAATACTGCCCTTTGTTTTGTTGACTTATAATAATTGATATTAGGCTTTCGACTTACCGAACTCGATTGGTGTTATTTTGATGTTGTGAACATGTCGTTTCACATGTATGCCTACGGTAAAGTATTTGAAGAAACGGTGATATGGTGTCTAGTTTGGTTTTAACTCTTTATTCAAAGGTGTGTGCATAAATGATCCATTCTAAAATCGGAAATATTCAAATAACCACTAACAACCCGTATTACATTGTTAGTACATGTACCATCAGTGTAAGTGTAATCATTGGCAAAGAGATTATTTAAGCTACGTGTAAATGTTTAGTGTTCAAATCCAAACACCCGTTAGTGTCTAAAATAACACGTTTGTTTTCATAATGGTTAGCCATTGCTCTTAACATTGACTTCGTCTCCATTTGCATATATAATTTGTCCAAAGTATAAATTCCAATTGTACATCAGGCCCATGATGACTGATAATGCGTTAACTAATGTAGTAAAGGAAGTCTAGTGATGTCGCCCACGCATTATCGAAGAGATATCCACAATCGTAAATATAATAAAGATTAATTCACCTATGCATTAATCTAATTTATTACGGCGGAATTTCACGGGATCTCCGGGTATTATATACGCGCGCATATGTCAATGACTGACGTCTAAAATCTCTCCTCTTGAAATCTTTTATTTCTACTCATTTCCGAAGGTATCTTAGGTGAGACCAACCCAATTCTTTATAAAATCCATGCAGGTATATCTTACCATTCATGTTTTGCATCAAATAAATTTGATAAACAGCAGAAATCACTTTTCCATCGGCAATCATATGTTTGAAGGCCAAGGTCACTACTTTTTCACCAACTTCCGGTTTTAGAAATACTACTTCCGGTGAAAATTTCGAAAGATCCTACAGGTAATATTACCCCCTTATTAATTAAAAGAATAATGCCATAGTCATGTTCTTATATCCACTACTGTTCACTAGTGTTGTGATTGGTTTTGTGAAACTTACAGACTGTGACAGATCAGGTAGCCTTAGATTCAACGGGCTCAGGAACGTCAAATCACAATGCCAGGTAAACAAACTATTACTGGTATGTTGCTCAACTAAACTCAAGCAGCTATTAAGGCCTAAAAGCATGCATAAATGCTCCTACAAGACTGTCCTTTTCCTTAGCACACTACTACTAATTCTGGCCACAGACATTGAAACAAATCCTGGACCTACCCTCATACCAGAAGTTGTAGGTAACAACTCCACTGTATTTCCTTGTGGCAGTTGCGAGCATCCAGTAACATGGGCTTGCAAAGGTGTGGAATGTGAGTTTTGTTTTCAGTGGTATCATGCAGACTGCCAAAATGTCTCTGATAGCATGTACGACAGACTTGGAAACGACTCTCGCTATGGGGCCTGGAAATGTTTACAATGTGACAATATGAACATAACAACACCTAGCACTGCAAGCCTAGAATCATTCCATACACCAAACAAATTCAACCACCTAAATAGCATAAGTGAAATATCAAGTCCAACAAGCGCAGAAATAAACTCTGATAACCAACCCATCACATCAACACCAAAAACAAAGAAACACCAAACACAACAACCTAAGACAAACTCAAAAAACAATGTCAAGCGATCATTAAAAATCTTAGTTGTAAACTGTAGATCAATAGTCGACAAAAAATCAGAATATGAAAATATGGTATCATCAACCAAGCCAGACATTATATTAGGGACTGAATCATGGCTCAAATCCAAGCACTTCGACAATGAAGTATTCAACCCTGAGCTTGGCTATACCCCATTTAGACGAGACAGGCAACAGCAAACTGGAGGGGGGGTCTTTATCGCTGTCAGTAACTGTTTGATAGCGCAGGAAGAAACTAACCTTCAAACAGACTGCGAAAACCTATGGGTTAAAATTCAACTCCAAGGATCAAAGCCATTGCTCATTGGGTGCTACTATAAGCCCAAAGAACATGACCCCTATAGTATGGAACAATTCAACAAATCACTAAACATGGCTACACAATCGAATGCAACAGTATGGGTGGGGGGGATTTCAACATGCCCAAAATGGATTGGCCAAATATTAAACCTGCTCACGACTGCAAACACCAATCATACTACAGGGAATTCATTAACATCCTCTACAACAACAATCTCACACAAACAGTCCTAGAACCCACACGCGAAAACAACATCCTGGACCTATTCTTAACTAGCAATCCCTCTCTCATAAACAGAACAAGTACCATCCCAGGAATCAGTGATCATGACGCTGTCCTGGTTGAATCCAAAACATCTGCTAGATTAAGACCACAAAAACCCCGAAAAATTCATCTCTACAATAAAGCAGATTGGGATGGGCTTCGCACGCACATCTCCAACCTCCACACATCACTCACAAACTCAAACAAATACGATACTGACTCTGTAGAAGATCTTTGGCAAACGGTCACACAATCAATTGAGGAAGCGTGCAATCTCTATAAACCTTCCAAATGGTCATCCACAAAAAACAAACTCCCCTGGATCAAAGTTGAACTTAAAAGACTGTACAGAAAAAGAGACAAAGCATACAAACAGTACAAGAAAAACAAACAAAACAAACTCAAAGAAACATACCTCACTCTCAAACATAAATGTCGCAAGGAAACAAAAATAGCATACCAAAAGTACCTTGAAGATATATTAAATGTAAACACAGAACATGAACCAGAACAAGCACAGTCCAGGCCAAACACCAAAAAACTCTACTCACTACTTAAACACTCAAAACAAGACTCAGTCGGAATAGAAACACTAAAAAAACACAACAAATTACACACTGCAGATTCTGACAAAGCAACAATATTAAATGAACAATTCCAGTCTGTCTTTACCCCTAAATCTCCTCTTTCTCTTAAATCTCTTGCTGAAATGAAAGTGCAGGAATCCGCAGATACAGGAAGAGAGAGCTCCCAAACTACGTTTAGCCCACATGATCCCATGCCCGACATTGACATATCTGTAAAAGGCGTTGAGAAACTTCTCAGGAACCTGAACCCTCACAAGGCTGCAGGGCCTGACCAAGTAAAGCCAATCATACTGAAAAATACATGTAGAGAAATTGCCCCTATCATAACAGAAATATTCAAGAAATCTCTACAGACAAACACCCTCCCCGAGATCTGGAAAATGGCGAATGTTGCCCCAATATACAAAAAAGGCTCCAGATCAGACCCCTCTAACTATAGACCTATCTCTCTGACCTGTATCTTGTGTAAAACCCTGGAACACATTATCGCATCTAGCATAACAAAACACTTCACTAAATCAAACCTCTTCTACGAACTTCAACATGGTTTTAGAGAAAAAAGGTCATGCCAAACACAACTCCTCATGCTCATAGATGATATCCTTCAGTCAGTAAACCTGAGAAGTCAAGTCGACCTTATACTCCTTGACTTCTCAAAAGCCTTTGATATGGTCAACCATGAAAAATTACTCTACAAACTTCACTATTATGGAATCAGAGGAAATACTCTGAGATGGATCAAAGGCTTTCTAGATAACAGATCACAGTCAGTAGTTGTCAATGGCTCCACATCCAGCACCATACCAGTCTCCTCAGGTGTTCCCCAGGGTTCGGTCCTAGGACCGCTTCTTTTTCTCATTTACATAAATGACCTCCCTGAGTCAGTTCAATCTTCCAAAGTGCGTCTCTTTGCTGATGACACAGCTATCTATCTTGCTCTTTCTGTTGCCTCTCACTCCAGCGTACTCCAACAAGACTTAAACCGGCTCCAACAATGGGAAACAAAGTGGGACATGAAATTCAACCCATCAAAATGCCAAGTCATCCACATCACCAAAAGAAAAACCGTCATCCCAACAAAATATACACTACATAACACAATCTTAGAATCAGTAACATCAGCAAAATACCTAGGAATTACAATATCAAATGACCTCACTTGGAACACACACATTAACAACATCATAAAGAAAGCAAATCAAACACTAGGATTTCTCAGAAGAAACATAAAAGTACATTCAGAAAAACTAAAAGCAACAGCATACAAAACACTTGTTAGGCCCCAACTTGAGTACAGCTCTACTGTCTGGTCCCCACATACAGCTACCCTCATTGAGCAACTTGAGGCCATACAGCGTAGAGCTGCTGCTCGTTGGACCAAGCGAGACTATAGTCGTACGTCCAGTGTCACAGACATGATGACTACCCTAAACTGGAGACGCCTTGACCAACGACGTATCGACCAACGACTGACTATGCTACACAACATCTTACATGACCGGGTTGCTATCCCACGTCCAAACTGTCTCATCCCTAGCACCCGGTCCTCACGCACATCACACTCTCAGACATTCCAACAGATACATGCAAAAACAGACTACTATAAATTCTCCTTCCTCCCTAGAACAATAATACACTGGAACTCCCTACCCCCTGACATCATTGACCTTCCCACACCCGAGTTCAGCACGGCTGTTAGCCGTATTGAACATGCCTCTCCCTAAATAATACCTGCCCTGTTTTTAACCTATTTTTAACCTTTCTTCTTTCTCACATCTTTTATACTTTTATTTCTTATCCTTATTAACATTCTTTGTCAGTTTGACGCGTGTCAAAGCCTTAGTCCCCAGCAGGGGTTTGGCTATCAGGAAGATAGATAGATAGATACACATGGTGCGTTTATCGCTACCCGGCGACGCTATCGTTTCCATGGTAATTCTCGCGAGAATACGATATTCACTGAGCGTGAACTCACATGATTGCCACGTCGGCTCACTTGCTTGTTCGGCAGCAAACGACGAACTTTAAAGAAAATTAATTAAAACTTTGGCTATCTAGCAATACTTTATGATGCCGGGTCGAGGACAAGGTGCAAAGAGAAGGCGCGGTGCAGAAGCAACGGGGCCGAGGACTAGGGCCAGTGCTAAGCGAGCTAGACCGGCGTTGGATGACGGGACGGAGCCAGCGAGAGGTATAAATAATAACGTTATAGATTTTAATGAAATTATTTGTGAGGCTCAGGTTCATGCGGAACAAGACCAGGTTAATGCTAGTTCGAACAGTAGCATCACTAATACTAGTCCCGTGGAGACCCGTATTTTGTCTAACGCCGGTAATGCTCAGACCCTGCCTCTAGGAAATTTAGATGTAGGGGCGTTGCCATATAACGGTACATGTTTGCCGCCTGTAATGCAACCCAGTGCTAATATGTTCACGTTTAATGAAACACAAAATGTTGAAAACATGCTTTTTGAAGGTCACGAGCTGACACGTGTCGCCCAAGACGATATTACGTTACATGTACCGCCTACTCTAAAACAAAAAATCTGTAAAGGCGAGTACGTCAATCTTTCTTTGCTCATAAAGGGTGCGGTGGAACTGGCCGAGCTATATTCCGGTAGTACGCTCAAATTAAATACCGACGGTACGATTGCCGTCCGGCCCACGGTATGTAAAGATGATATCGGAACTATTGAACGCTGGACAGACGCGTTTATTGTCTATATGTCTATCTATTTGTCCACACACCCCTCAAAGATACATGAAATGTTGCACTATTTTTATGTTATACGAGAATGTGCGTCCCGCCAGGGGGGACAATTTTGGAAAATATACGACCAGCAGTTTCGCCTTCGTCAGGCCACCACACCGTCGTCGTGGTCGGTGATTAATCAAGGCTTGTGGTCTAGGTGTTTGCCTTCAATGCAAGATACATATAGGTATAAACAATTTGGGGTCGAGTCGCGGAAGCATGGTCAATCGCAGAACATATGTGTAGCTTTTAATAAAGGCTCATGTAGCTGGCCGAGTTGTAAATATAACCACGCATGTATTAATTGTGGCGGCACGCATAGCATAATGAACTGTAACACAGGTACTCAGTCAGGTCCTTCACGTTTCGGGTACCAACAGGGTACTTACGGTCAATCGCAAACATATAATGCGGGTCATAATACCCAACAAGGTTTTACTGGAAATCCCTTTCGAGGCCGCCGCCCATACAGAGGGCGGGGATATAACCAGTACCGTGGTCAACGCGGTTCATATAGTAAATAATAACATACCGTCGCTTATGAATAATCCGACGAAATTAGCTCCTTCACCTATTAATATCCAATCTTTAAACCACTGGTTGTCTGATTACAAATCCCGTGATGCACTAATACTATTAGAAGGTTTTACACACGGCTTTCGTTTAAATTATACTGGTCCACGTGGGACACGCTTTTCAAAGAATTTGGTGTCGGCTAGACAATTCCCCGAAATTGTCCTACAAAAAGTACAAAAAGAAATCGATGCCGGTCGTGCGGCTGGCCCGTTTACCGTTAGTCCGATGAAAAACATTCAAATATCTCCGATCGGCGTGGTACCAAAGAAAACACCCGGGGAGTTTAGGCTGATACATCATCTTTCTTACCCAGAGGGGTCATCGATCAACGATTTCATTGACCCGAAATTATGTTCGGTTAAATACACAGAATTCGACCAAGCAATTCATATCATTCAGGAACTGGGAAAAATTGTTACTTGTTTAAATCGGATATAAAAAATGCATTCCGTTTGCTACCAATTAACCCACAGGATTTCGAACTATTGGGATTTATGGTGGAGGATAAAATTTTCTTCGATAAGGCTCTTCCATTCGGCTGTAGTATTTCCCCGAGTTTATTTGAAAAATTTTCAACCTTCCTTGAGTTTTGCGTTAAAACCAAAATGAAATCGGGCCACCTAATACATTATCTAGACGATTTCTTAGGGGGCGAAAAAACGTACAAGTCTTGTAAAGAGTTGATGGTGTTATTCAAATCAATTATGGACAACTTGGGCGTTCCGCTAGCGGACGAGAAAACAGCAGGCCCGACTCAAATTATTATTTTCTTAGGTTTAGAGCTAGATTCAATAAAAATGGAGGTTCGGATACCTCTCGATAAAATAACGGAAGTCGTTCAAAAAATCGAGTTCGTTCTGTCGCAAAAGAAGGTTTGTTTGAGGGTCATACAGTCACTTATAGGGTCTTTGAACTTCTGTTGTCGGGCAATTCCTATAGGTAGGCCATTTTGTAGGCGCCTTATAAATGCCACATGCGGCGTAAAACATATGTATCATTACGTGCGTGTTAATAAGGAAATGAAATCTGATCTCAAAATGTGGATGCGTTTTTTCAGTGGACATAATGGTGTCTCAGTCTTTCACGACCGTTTTTGGGTGTCTTGATGACGAGCAATTTCATACAGATAGCGCGGGTGCTATAGGGTTTGGTATTTGGTTTAAGGGGCATTGGTGTAACGCGAAATGGCCGGACGTGTGGCATGAAAATGTCTTTACCAAAGACATTACAGTGCTTGAACTGTTTCCTATTGTCGCGGCAATTTTTATTTGGGGTAATGAGCTACGTAACAAGAATTCTACTGCGATAATCAGGCAGTAGTCCATATATTAAATACCATGACCTCTAAATCACCCGCAGTCATGATGTTAATGAGGGTATTTACGTTACAATGTTTGCATTATAATTGTTGGGTAAAAGCTTCACACATCAGCGGGGCAAAAAACGAAATAAGTGATTCACTATCTCGTTTTCAGTTCTTACGGTTCAGGAAGCTAGCTCCAGAGGCGGATCTATATCCATCGGTAATACCGAACTTTCTTTGGAACATCTTCGAAGCAGATCTAAATACTTGGCCAGTGCAGGAATAGCGAAAAATACCGCTTCGACCTATTCTACGGCAAGGAACAAGTTTCAGTCATTCAGGGGCTCGTATAACTTACCAAATAACTGGCCACTCCCTTTAAACGAGGTGGTTTTGTTCATTACGTATTGTTTTGAAAAGGCCTTGTCAGCTAGAACAATAGCAACATATATTTCTGGTCTGGCTTTCTTTCATAAAATTAATAATTGGCCAGATTTTTCTCAAGCCTTTATTGTCAAAAAGCTATTGGAGGGTTGTCATAGATCACGCCGCACATTCGATACGAGAGCCCCGATCACTATGGATATGTTAAAGGAAATATGTAAGCTTCTACCTACGATTTGTCATGATGCTTACGAATATCAGTTATTTAAGGCTATGTTTTGCCTGGCATATTTTGGCCTATTTCGCGTAGGAGAATTAGTCTCTACCAAGGGTCAAGTTAACATGTTACAATCAAGAGACGTAACTCTTGATATACCAAACAAACATGTTTTGATTTCCATGAGTAGGTTTAAAACAAATCAACGTGGTAATCCGGTGATTTTAAAGTTACCGTGTGAGCGGGATGGAAGCATATATGTCCTGTTCATTCGTTACAGAAATATCTTTTTTATAAATCGAGTCAAACCGGTCCGCTGTTCATTCATAGTAACGGGGCAGTAGCCACCAGATATCAATTTGCAGCAGTGCTGAAAAAATGTATTGACCGTTCTCAATATAACCACTCATATGTTAAAACCCATAGTTTTTGCATAGGCAGGGCTACGCAATTAGCTTTAATGGGACTGTCGGAGTCAGCCATTATGAAACTGGGAAGGTGGCACTCCCCCGCCTATAACACATACATACGGGTTTAACCGTACTTTAGGCCAGGTTTGTCTAGCGGGTGATTATATTCATGGTATTATATATATACAATTATCATGCACGGTATAGCTAGTGTCGCTATGGTGATAGGACTATCGTAACTGACAGGCTTTAATAATGTCTTTACAGACGTATGTTTTATCGGGGATTCAATTCCATATTGGGCTGGGGTGCGAGCCGCCGAAAGAGGAATGCCGAATTTGAAGTTGCCGGACAACCTTACCATGGCTTGGTGGTGTAAGCGGGGTATGAGTTTGGACGATTTAATTAGCTCCTTGCAAATTCCCGTCCTGTTTAGGAGTTGTCCTAAAGTTATATTGTTCCATCTAGGTGGCAATGATCTTACAAAACATTCCTTAAAATGTATTTTTAAGATAATAATAGAGGCTGTTACTTATGTTCATCAAGCATTTCCAGAAGTAAAAATAATATGGGTTGACATTCTCCCCAGAGTTACCTGGGGAGAACACGCCTGTAGTTTGAAAGCCATAGAAAAAAGCGTAAACGGGTGAACCAGATGGGCCGAAAACAACCCAACGGGCATATTACGGTCGACATCGACGTTCTTACACTCGGTTTCTTCCGCGATGACGGTATACACTTGTCCGACGTTGGTTTGGAATTCTATAATGACGCCATTCGCGAAGGCATTTTAAGTTATATATTATAAGAATTTTGGGGAAATAAAAAATAGATAAATAAGAAATAGGGATATCGAAGCTTAATTATATATTTTTCATTTTGTGGCGTAAAATTCTGTAGTGGGGATGCAACCGAGGGCATATCTATTATTTTTATTAAAAATGAATCAATACAAAACATATATTTTGCATTTCCATGGGTTTTCTCTCGGTTTCGACAGCTGTTACCAGTCGAGACTGAGGTTCCTGTGGTTACAAAATTCAGTCACTTGACTGTAGTTTTTTATGAGCGTTTAAGACTTGTCCGAGCGTTGACTCAACTAGAAAAATGGCATCTCTTAAAAGGTCTCATCTGTTTAGATAAGTCACATTTGGTTAAAATACATACTTACTGTAGACATGGTTCTTTATATGGTGCCTGGAGCGTACCTGGTTTTATTACGGGGTACCTGGAGCGTACGTCCCGGTATTTTATGGGTACTCGGAGTGTACTCGGTATTTTATGAGTACCTGTAGCGTACTCGGTCTCTTTTATGGGTACTCGGAGTGTACTCGGTATTTTATGAGTACCTGTAGCGTACTCGGTCTTTTTTATGGGTACTCGGAGTGTACTCGGTATTTTTATGAGTACCTGTAGCGTACTCGGTATCTTTTATGGGTACTCGGAGTGTACTCGGTATTTTATGAGTACCTGTAGCGTACTCGGTCTCTTTTATGGGTACTCGGAGTGTACTCGGTATTTTTTATGAGTACCTGGAGCGTACTCGGTTTCTATGTGTAATCGGAGTGTACTCGGTTTCTTGTTACAGTAAATTAATGTTAAAGTTTGATAATAAATCTTATATGCCCTCGGTTGCTACCTTGCGTAAGGCGTTTTTACCTCTAACAGCGTTACCTGTTAGAGTACAAGTCAACATGGCCATTCTTCGCCACTTTAATTTAGTTCATAATCGCAATAAGGCAAGCCTATATATATATTACATGTATTATAAACAATATTCGCTAGTCATTTTGTATATAAAGATAATTATAAAATTAAATTGTTATTACTGCTGCCAGTTGTTGTTTTGAAATTTTATCTTGGAATAATATATATTCATTACATAACTATTGTCATTGTCAATCTGAGAAATACAAGGAAGTAATAGAGGCGTGATTGTCATCTGTTTAACTCAATGTCATTTGTTTCGTAGATGCCTACATGTGAACATTATTACAAATGTTTCACTCTCAAATCAATAAATAAATTGCGTTGCGAACTGCAAAAGGTGACAGATAAATATTTTATTCATTGATTATAATATCCACACGTATATTTTTTTCTTTGCTTTGTTTTAAAATACATGATACAAGTATCTCCAATATGTTTCTTGTTTCAAAACGAATGAAGCTGTGCATTCATCACTCGTGATTGGATGTATTAATATAAAGTCCTTTGTAACCTTTGCTGTGACACGTAGTTTGTGTTGCTATGATTGTAAAGACACTACGTAAAATCATAATGATAATGGAAACTATTAACACTATCACAAGTTCTAGTCATAACATGATGTACCATGTTGCTAAGTAAAACAACTACTGTTTAGAGGCTTGACATTAATAATGAAAACGATCGCGCTATACTGTTTATCACAGGTCACGTTCATGACAGGCATGTTTCAGACTATTAAAATGACCTCATTAGGAATGATATTGTTTAGCATAATACGACAGGCATTTCAAAACTTCCAGGAGCGTGCTATATAATGTTAATCATATTTGTCAAAACGTAGTATTTAAACAGAACAATTCATGATTTATGAAACATCCCTCGTACATCTCTTTGGTAATCTCACAGCATCACATAACTTAGTGCTCACAATTATACTCATTATTCAACTATATAATCAACCATTTGATCAGCGACATTGTATTATAATGGACATGTTTTAGCTGGTTTTATTCAAGGGATAAACAGCACCAGTAATGTAGATTTCATATGATGTTCCGGCACTTCTTTTAGGTAACATCTCCCATTTTAGAGCATGATTAAAGTAAGGTTTGTGTTTATACCAAGCGCCACACATTATTTCAAAGTTACGCAATGCCCCGTTGTTTAACGTGATCGGGCAAAGAAGTCAACACCATTTTTCTACATGATAAATCGATGGACTGTCCGTGTGTACAACTTTACGTTGCTATAACTACCATATTTAATAATATAAAATATATTTTCCGTGATAAATATACACACTGAATTTATTACTTCTAGAACAGGATTTTTATCAAGTGTGATGAAGACCTTTTCATTCAGTGACAAGTTCTATATTACGAATATGGTACTTGTAATTCAGTGTACTACGATCTAAGCAGGGTATCCCTCTTAATCTATATCATCTCGTCAATAAATAAAGATTGTCCAAATATATAATACCATTAAATGAAGTTTCGTTCAACGAACCGATTTGCCCCAAGACGCATGTTACTAGTATCTAATAATTGATTACCAAATGGAAAATACTGTACAGTATACTAGTATATGAAACTGAAATTTCCATGCTGGGTATGACTTGGTTAACAAATTGCAGTGGTTACAGAATTGTGATTTAGTTTTGTGTTGTGTTTAGATGGGTTAAATTTAGCAACATTTTAAGTTAAACAAATCTAGCCTATCGTAAATGCTGATTATATTTCGTCCTCTCAACGAGTTTCTCAGAACTGGTGTAATTAAATTAACAAAATGGTTAAAGAAACACAGTATTTTACATTGTATCATTACTAAAACATCTCTTTAATTTAATTATCTGTGTGTATTTTTGGTGTAATACCATACATTTATTTTTTGCTTGCGACATTTGAATTAGCTATCTCCTAAGTTACATGAGATGGTGGTAGTAAAACATCTAAAATCTAATGCAAAAATTACTGTTAGCTTTAGCTTCCAGAACTTATGGGGTTTATATTGAAGGGTTAATCACCAGAGGAAACCTATAATGGCAATAATATCCCATTCGATGGAATTACAAGAACATGCACCAAGTAGATAGACACGCTATCTTAGGAATAAATTGAACTTAACATGTCCAGCAGATGATACCGCTTAGAATGTCCACGTGTATGACGACACACTCCCATTGGCCAACTAAATATAAAATGTATACACCGTAGAGGATTCGCACAACCCAGAGCATTCAATTGACTGATTTGAAACTTTGTTTTATATACTTCTGGAGTACAACATTTTTTATTTTACATCACGAATAATTAAGATAAATTGCATGCCCATAACATTGCAAAAATACAAAATATCCAAGCGTTTCACTACACTGCGTTAGCTCTGCAAAGTCTTTGTACACTATGAACGTTGTGCCAAAACAGTTCTGAGAATTTCAATAAGGCAGTAAGTAACCGACAAACGTAACATTTCAATTTTTCAACTAGTTTTCTTAGCTGAAAATACAATTGCTGACGACGGTGACCTTTAAAAATAATCGAATCTGACTATAGCACATTCTGAAGATACATTTTTGTAATCCATCAACTTGAACAGTTTGAAACATTTATTCTACCTACACTGCGAAACCCCCAAAGACTAACAACGTAACATTTTTTAGTAGACAAAATCAAATTACGCCGCTTCTCAAGATATGCAGAAGACTTTTATGACGTTGGAAGAGGATCAATTATTTCACACATCAAATTTGCCATAGAACGTGATATACGAAAGTAATTGTACATGTCTATATGTGTGTAATTTGCACTATAAAGTACATGTATGAATAATCTGTTCATAACGTCACAAGTCAAAATTCATGCATCAAAAAATTCGTATGTGGGTATGTCATAAACGATGGTTTCGACATATAATTGTATATCACAGGCTAGAGGTCCAATTTGAAACTATACCAATGTTTTCGTAGAAAACATTCTGTGTAAAAATGACTTAATTTTTATTTGTAAATAAAAACTCTATAAGGTCAAACACAAGCGAATGATGGCGACGTAAAGTGCCATAAGCATGAATTGTTTGTTTGCTACAAGTGGCCACTCACAGATGTAAAAAATATGAGTAACTTGACGTGATATGTACTCGTGTTTTCCGACTTTAAGCAATTTTCTATATGGCGACTTTAGTTTTTATTATATTCCACCTCAAACAATAAAGGTATGAGAAAATCAGACAGGGAAGGTAGCACAACCTAAGTCTTCAATGGAAACATGTTGAGGTGGAATACAAAATATGAACAATTTTAACTATTCCGAAATATTTCACAGTCATGGAATTCCTCTGTTGTCAATTGCAAGAGCTTCGCAATTACATGTATACTCCGGGTCTCTGAATTTTTATGTAATTATCTAGAAGTGTTCGTATTAGCTAGCTAGCCCAGGTAGTGTAGAAGGTATAAACACCTTTATCTTTAGATCGAATTTCCCTCGAAACAACTTGATAATGTGGCCGACAAGTATTCTAAAATGACATTAAAATCAATCCAAATGTCCCTAAAATAATTTAAAAGAGTTGACAAATCTTGAGAAAAAGTGAGAAAGTGTGAATTTCAAATAAACGTCCAAATCTGTCCAACAATTGAAAACAGGTGTATTCGAGTTAAGACTCATATTAAACATTAATTAAGTTATTTAAATAATAATGTCGCTGAAAGATTCTAGAGCCACATAAAAAACTTATACATATACTTTACAACTTTATAATTTGTAGATTACATATAGGCATGCATTAAGCAGTATAAAATTTCTATATGGTGGCTGAAAAATTATCTGCGTTGTTTCGGATTTCAAATAAGCTTCATATGACTATAACCAGTTGCGCATATGTTTAGTCATTTTTAATTTGGATGTTTTTCATGTTAAGTTGTGGCTCCCAGGCCGCGTGTTGTATGTCAAAATACATCTAGTTGTATCTAAATAATTTACATTTCAGGTGTGACTGTTGCTGCCAGTGTTTTTACTATTGCACTTCTGAGTGTGGATAGATACTTGGCAATACGACATCCAATGTTATTCAGAAGACTGAGTACAAATGCTGTAGCATCCAGATTAATATTAATCGTATGGTTATGTTCAATAGCATTGATGGTACCGTTACTGATTGTGAGAAGGATATCTGCTATAGACCTAATACCTACTGAGCCTGTTTATTTCTGTGGCGAGCATTGGGCGGACGAAGTACAGCGACAACACTATGATTTGTCGTTGTTTATAATAGTGTATGTGATTCCTGGTTTTATCATTTGTACATGCTATGGATTAATCGGTAGCGAACTGTGGACTGAGAACAAAGACCTAAAACGTACCGAGTCAGTGACAAGTCAAATTATGGCGAAACAAATGATGAAAGGGCGAAAACGTGTAGCTAAGATGCTTGTTGCTTTAGCTGTTTTGTTTGCTGTATGCTGGTTGCCATATTACTGTGTCAGTCTCTATCTTGATTTTTATCCGGAGGACAGCCATCTTCTTGTCGCCTTACCTTACACAATCTTTCTCGGTCATTCAAACAGTGCCTTAAACCCTATATTATACTTCTACTCTAGCAAAAGTTTCCGATGTGTTCTAATGAGAATGTTTAAGTGCAAACGACGACACTTTAAGCCAGCTCGCCAGGTATGTACGAACCCAACGCATCAGCAATTCGCTGGCTTAGAATGAGGATTGTCGAAACTACAAAACGTATATATTTTGAGAAAACAAGAAAATATATTTTTATTTACGATGAAACAAACTTCTTCAACTTCATTTTGATTGACAAGTTATTTTATTTCTCATTCTAAATCAGCGAATTAGACAAACTAGTTAGAGTTTATGTATAAGTATTATTATTATGAAATAAACAAGTTACATGAATCACACTCCGTCTGATTTTAAAATGTGAACATATAGAACGCGTATTGATATCAATGTATGTTCTAAATAATTTATGTCAAAACTGATATCGATATTCTTGAGTTAATGTCTAAACTTAACAAATCTTATAAGTTTGCATGCATATATTAACGATAGCTCAGTCAATACCTGATGGATCATGCTGAAATATGAGACATATGTAGCTTGGAAATTTGGAATGAAAATTCAATTGATTTAAGTACCAACGGATAAAAATAATTACAATCAGAATAAGCAAAGGATGCCATCATCAATAGCTAATGTCGCCAATTTTTTCAGCAAATTCATCTGTCGTTCGTCTGGGTCTTGATTCAACAATTTCACAGCAAATAGTTGCACTACTTTCAGCGAACCTCTGTAAAAAATGTGAATAGTTGAAATGAATTTGGGGCGCCCCACGGGGTGAGGTTCCAAGAGGGAATTGTCAAATATTAATAATATGATTAATTACGCATATAATAAACAGAAAATTTGTTGATTTGTTGGTGTAAGATTACATTTTATTTCACTCGTGATCACATAAAACTATATTTTCACGAGTGGCGTCGCCACTAGTGAAAATATTGATTTCTGTGATCACTCGGTGAAATAAAATTCGATCTTATATCAAAATCAACAAATTTCCTCTATTTATTAATTCAAGGAATCTTAAAGAAGTCAATAGCATATACACAAAACTTCATACAGAAATGTTAATAAATAAAAAAAAATAAAAGGTAAAAACACATGCACGCTTATAGGAATTGTTATGTGTATACATACGTAGGTCAAATAAAATATATCTGTCGTTTTGTAATCAGTGGCGAAATATTTCTGTGTGTAGTTATGACCATAGGTAAACGTCTCATTGATGAAGATGAATGAGAACTGACCAAAAATTGATTTTTATTTCATAAATAAATTTTACAGGATTTTACCATTTAAAAAACGTTCAAGGTGACAGTTATTTGTGCTCACAACGTTCATTTGAATTGCAGGAGAATATGATCGTACGATGTACAAGAAACCAATCCAATACCACGACAGCATTGACAAGAAGACCTTTCATCAAGATGATGTCTACAACAACAAGACAAACCTCACGAAATGAAAGATTATCTCGGTCCAGTAACAACAGTCTTAAATCGTCCTCAGGAACGAACCGGACAAGCTTCAAATCCACCACATCTACAAGAACGTCGAACAGAAATGGTGAAATTTTCATGTCACCAAGGACTAAAAATAAAAAAGAAAAGAGGATGGATCAACAGACGGGGCATAATATCTTAAACAACTATCCACAAATACTGATAATAGAGACACATTGTCAAGAAAAGCGTGCTGACACGCTTGATAAAGCGTTTCATAGACGTGATTTCATGGAAGCGACAATAAGTATTCCGACAACCATTAATGAAGAAAGTAGTCGCCATAATTCTTTAATTCCTCAGCATCGTCCCACTCCATCGCCTAGTATGGACGCCATACATGAAGAATCGTTTTCATCGAAACAAACGAGTGGGGACGATCAGCTAGGAGATAGAAATAGTATTGAAATGTTAACATTTGCTATTCTAAGTAATACAAAAACTGCAGATGATAGTTTCTCCTTAGGTAAGGAAACTACTGACCAAGAAACCGCTCAGTTACAAATAGAATCTTCTGCAAGTGTTCCATGTTATTCTACGCTATAAATATTGATTGTTTATACTTTTAAATATTCCAATATGTATTTAATTTTGTTAATAAATCCCTTTCTGAATCCACAACCTTGTTATTTTACAACTCGTACCTATAACACAATTACAAAAATGTCTCTCCACAACATGCGGCACAGTGCGTTATCGTCTCGGTATCATTTTTCCAAAGATTATGCCGTACCAAAAACTCCATCAATTAATCGGATACTTGACATGACTTGACGGAAGCTGGTACCGTATATACTACTACTGATCTTGGTGTCACCCTGTCACAATCTCACCATAGTACATGTATTGGTGTCGTCAATGAAGCTTGAATTCCCTCAATAATTATATATATAACTTATACTATTACGAGTAATGTTGTAGTTTTATATTCAGAGCTGTTGTCTTGTAATATACACGTTTCATAATTCTAATCATATTAGTAGTGTGATCAAAGACATCTAGCGTACAAAGGCGTGTGCAGTGTATATGTACATGCAGCGTTACCACGGTAAACTGTTCAATAGAAGTAATAACATATATCACTTACACTTGATCATGCACATCAACATATTGCACCTACTGGTGTTTACACAACTTACATACTTTGGTGCACATAGCAAGTATTAATGATGGGAGGTAAATTAGGTATGAACTAATTAGGTACACTCAACCGCTTTAAAAACGCACCACATTTAAAATATCGGTTTTAGTGATGAAAACGTCAATTTATGGTTATTTATTTTCGGATTAATAATCTTCAGTCTATATTCAACGAGGTGTGTGATTTTCATGCCATTATTACGAGTTTGAAAGAAATTATGATATAGATAACACTGAGAAAGTGAAAGTCACAATTTCAAAAGCAAGTATAAGAGCCCGCTACATTAATGCATGGACGTGGTATCTCCTCCAAAAGCATAACATAAATTACGTATTAGGATAGATTTATGAACGACGTGATGTTTCCCACCATTCAAGCAAAGCTTAACTTGAATTATAAATGTTATTTGGCTATGGCTGTCTGGCTAATACTATACGACCGAGTGCTGCGAGATATGCGCATAATGTGAGCCTAAAAAGGATTCAAGCTTTTTCTAAACTTGAAGTCTTGGTTATGAGCGTCAGACTGTCAGGATATATCCCGTAGTGCTTCTATGACACCTCAATTCAACCTTATGAAGGAGCTTGAAGACAAACAATTAAGACTTTAGCCTCTAAACGGTAGAAAACTCATTAAAAAATGTACTAAAATAATTTTCCTTTTTATTGACAATTATGAAAGAAATAGTTATGAAAATGTAATTATGTAATTTTGGCTTGTTGATTGACACCCTGCATTCTTTTGACACTGTGTGCAGCCATGCAGAACCAATTACAGTGACACAACCTGTGTCATGTTTCCTCCTAGCTCGGGCTCAATACCTTTAGCTGGTTTCATCCAGGTCGGTCTTTGACTATGCCATTCGCTAGGAATCGATGTTCTAAGCCCACAACCATTGTATGGTGGCAACTGACCCGCCATGCTAAGGCACCGAGGCTGTTTTCAGTTGGAAGCTAAGGCACAATCATCGAGAACAAATATTCGAGATATTCGCAGCATAAAAATATCAATAGCAAATATTGTTTATGTTGTTTTTTCAATGTGTAAACCAACAGCGTAAAGTTTAAAGTTTTTATTGATCACAAAGGTCGACGCGATCGAGCTGCACGCGCAAAACATGCAAAATAAAAAAAGTTTCCCGGGCGGGGTATTCCGAATGAAAAAAATCGTTTTCTTTAATTAGGTCAAGCTTATAAACTGAACAAACCCTGTAAACTATCAATTTAGGCAAAAAATGTGTTTTGACAGAATTTGAATATTTTCAATAGTGGTGCGTTTTTAAAGCGGTTGAGTGTATGAAACAAGTCCACACTGTCTATTCATCTCGTGAGTTGGAATGGTCGTCATTTACCACTTAATGTCTTCAATTCAATGACACTAGCTGTAACCTACAACATTCGTTCAGAACGAATCGATATGTCTGCACGTACAATGTAAGACAACTTGTTTTAAGGCATTCAGTTGCAAGATTTATAACCTTCCTCTACCATCCACAAGGGAGAATGTTCGACAGAGTATATGCGCTAGGTAAGTAAAAGATAGAATCTCGTGGATGACCGCCCGACATATCATGAATTACTTTTCTTCATCAACACTTGTTTTCAATTTTAAACGTCGTATACATTCGTTCCAGTTATGATGACATTTTTATCACAGTTGAAAATACTCGCGATAACTTATACAAATAGAAATATACACACAAGCTATGCTTATTGTTACATCTTAGCTTGAATAGCCTCTCCCAAATTGAGCTTTAACATTCACTGTGCCGAACAGAAATACATGTAGCAACAAAATATTCAATTCTTAATGTAATTGCATAGGCTAAACCGTTATTACATGTAATTAGAAAAAGTACGATACATTGTAGTGAAAAACCAAAACACACAATTATTTCAATCATTTATGTACCTCACTAATTTTTAACGATTGTCATAAAATGCTCACTTCAAATATTAGAGTTGACAATTCTATTGAAAGATATAAAGAATGTCACAAAATTATTGTTCGATGTCACAAATTAATTTGCGTGTTCAATTTAAATGATTCAATGAATGTTTTGCAAACATCGCAAACGTTAAGTAACAACGAAATGCATAGTTTACAAAAAGTGTAACCTTGTCTGTTGAGATCTCATTAATATTGTGTTGATTTGCCTTGTTGAAACGAAACTGTCATCATCAATGATTTTACGGTATATTTGTATCAGGAAATTGAATGACGTGTTTTACTTCAGATTAGTGATTTAGAGGGCGTCAAGTATAACATTACGCATTAAGACGCAAGAAAGTAAACAAACGAACTGAAAACAAGGAAGTATTAACGTCGAATATTTACAAGGAATATACCACACAATGAGGGATTTTTTCGTGAAATGTCACCACATGATGACACTCCTCTCATTGTAAACGAGACAACTCGACAACACTTGTCATACAAGTCGATGTAATTAATTTAATAATGACAGTCAAACGTGTTTACTTAATCAAAAGAACGCTGCTGTCAGAAATGTTGAAGACCTCTTTTTCATTATCCTTCGAGATTTTGCTGGACTTTTAAGAATCGGTACTAATTCCTTCAAGGAATGTCATTTTCATAAGACAAAATCATTCTGTTGTTTAAGACCCGCAGTTATATTCATAACTTCCATGTGCAGGAAGAGGACGATGTGTCCGCCCATCGATTCAATGGAAATCCCAATAAAAGTGATTCTATAAAAGCATCGTACTAGATTAGCACTTATTTTATTTGCATCACGCTTTTATCTACTACCTCCCATATATATATAAATAAAGGTTTAACGTTCCTAGTCATTTGCCATCTACAGGATGAATACAACCAAAAATGGGTTGATTAAACCCTCTGTGTGCACAGAGCACTCTTAATGCAAATCGATCGGGGTTTAGTAGGATCTCGGAGAGTATAAATGAGTCAACTTCATGTTATTGCAATAAGATTCATGCAGTGACCAGAAACAACAAAATTAATGTGTTTGCTTATTCATACAAGTTAATTGTATCATTAGTCAACCATTAAGTCATACACTAATTAGGTTAATTAGCCAGATGTCAAAACATAAACTGCCAAACATTTTCATGCCAAAATCGTAAGCGACATCATCATTTGTAATCACAAAATCGATGGATAGCGTGTGTGTTTACGAAATGCTTATCGACAAAGACAACTCTTGACGGATCATATATACATGTATAGTGTACATGAACCATGTATTTATTATCTAAATAATTGTTTCAATTTTGCATCCCGGATTTTTATTTTGTAGGTTAACTTCTGAAATGAGAGGAAATACCATATTACAAGTACCTGTAGGCATAAACACTTTTATCAGTTTAAGGCGATTCGTATGATTTTAGTTGAGTGGAAGTTTCAAAATCGCAGTAACTAAGACGTATCTAAGCGCCTAATTGTCGTGATCAAAAGGTACCAAAAAACTTAAAAGGGATCAGTCAGGTTTAGTCTTTTATTGTCTTAAATTCCCGAATGTATTAAATTTAATTACTATTTTAAGAAAAATTCGGAAGAAACTATAACTTAAACATTACGGATAATATAATCATAATGCTCTAACACACCAAATAGTATTATGGGTCCATATAAAATATCTGTGTTTTTAACTGCATTCAAAACATTTTGGATGATTTATTTGGCATTTATTTCTTAAAAATATAAATAGCAAAAACTGAAAGCATCTTTAAAATAAACGTTTTTTAAATAAAGGAGCAGTATACAACAGAATGATTTTGTTACTTCCCCTATTTTCAGCACTTCTGAAATGACCTGCATACAAAGAACATACGCAATGCAATTACACGTCACAAGGACAAATACAAATGGACACGACATGGTAATTACAACTGAACAGTAATGACATGATCCAAAATGAAGTTAGCTACGGACGTAAACCATGAACATGTATGTGATGTTTTCGTCCGGCTGATGGTTGGCAGAGGAGAAGACGGATAAACGTACGTGCCACTTAAGGAAAATTCATTGGGTATATAACGAAATACAAGAAGTGATTTATATCCTTTTTCAAAATACCTATTTTACCATTACCTGCGTCAACCCCCACGTGTTTGTTTGCTATAGATATTTATGATGATTAATGTTTTGTACAATTTAATTTGATTGTTTTATGTATTTTTATATTATGATCAGTTTATGTTCTATTATTAAAAAGGTCATTCATGTTGGACACTCAAAATGGAGGATTGCGTTCAATAAAAGTTTTTATCTGAGTTGTTTTCTCCCTGGCCGGTCGTGAATATATACATTCTATAAGATACATGTACATCACAAACCTGGTGAGATTATGACAGGTAGGCAACACGAATCAAACTCAGCTGCCAAATAATGAAAGCTTCAAGAAACAACATGCCGTTCATCAGTCAATCGAAAACGATCGGAACTTGTTACCGAATTGAGAACTCAAGGTAATTAGTCATTAAGCTACTATAGTGACTATTAGTAAAGACGCTATGACACAGCAGTAAACTTCAGAAAGCATGTTTAAAATATTAATGATGCTTTTAAAATGAAAGGTGACATTCTTAAACAACGGAGATTAACCACAACCATGTCATTGTTAAGAGATGAACATATACATGACTGTGGTATTGTTGCGCAGTATTCGAGCTATTAGATTTACATTGTAATAATAAATGTGTGTATGTTGCTTATTTGTCAGAATAAGTCTCACTATCAAATGCCTTGATACAACTGGAATGGGATTCGTGCTACATTTTAAACAATCGAAGCGGTGATCAAGTGGTTAGCGATCTCGTCTACCAATAAAGTCCCGCCTCAATCCTTAATCGATATTCCTTTGTGTCTTCTTTTTTGTCATGTTTCATTAGTCAGAAATAGTAAACGCAATTATGGATTGATGACAGTAGCAAATAAAGCAAACATACGCTTATAGCGACTGCAAAACCGACTTTTAATTGTTGATATGTTTTATTTACGAGAAGCTCAATAACCATAGTCACCAGTCAGAACATCTCGGCGTCAGTTCAGTGTAAAAATAAGGTACGTTTTACACGTCAATATTCTAAGTCACGTTGACACTAATTCTTTTCCACGAATGGTATGTTCAATAGTCTCAATATTCTAGAACATTGTGCCTTATAGTATAATACATACAAATAATTCAGATGATATGCGACACATTGTTATGGCTATATGTTTACGTTGTTTACATATACAGCGTGCAAAATGTTTGTTCTTAATAAGAATAATATACGAGGCCCATCAATAATTTCGTGAACTAATTTTATACTATGAGTATCAGTAGTCCTACATCCTATTGGCCTCTACACCTGTTTAAAGTAACATCCCTTCTATCGTTCGTATTATTCCACTACTCGACCCTCAATCCAAACACTTGCTACATGCTGTCACGTGAGATCTCCCGTAAACTTCTGTTTACGATGCACCTTTCAAGACTGGTATTTCTTACCACTTTGATTTGGATTTGAAAATATCCAGAGGTAGTTTATGCGAAATCTAGGTGATATGGTAGGTGCGGTTATCGTTATTTAACCAGTTCACGGATTACAAGTACGACAACAAGTGGCTGATATGGCTTGGTGCATATTCGTGTTGCAACAGGGTCCCATATACATTTATACAATATACTATATTAAGTGTATATAAAACAGTAGAATAAGTTTACGAAATTATTGATGGACCCTCGTACATGTCCAAGATAACAAAAACGAAAACGGATTGGACAATGATGGTAACACTCAACAAACCGTCAAGGACAAAAGGCACACTTAAAACGTTTGTGTCCCCACCAAACATGTATTGGGTGTATAAACATCACGTGACTACAAGCAAACACCACAATGCATAACACAAAACGTGATACTAAACATACTAATTTGTTGAACTATCGGTACGACTACCTGTGGTTTGACTTACGGTCTGTACTTATTGTCTCTCGTCCACTTCCCTACCCTACATGTTACACAAGACCGCTGGATTATATATCTCCAGGTATAATAGCTGTTTTAAATGAATTCATCACGATTTCACAATTCTTTTTACAAGTTCATGAAATCGATGCCTTTGGTGACAACATCTATTGTAATAACAATTATTGTTAGATTATTTTATGACATACAACATGTTGTTTCGTTCCGCAAAACAATAATTCAAATCATAATATCGAGAAAACATGTGCGGAAAACAAACAAAGCATATCTTTAGTTGATTTCAAGCTTGCAGGACACCACTCTAAGTATGTACCGCAAGTAATAATTATAGCTTAGGAGGCATGAACATAATAAAATAAATAAACCATGAGCATAATGCTAAGAACAAATGTTGTAACTATTTTGCTCGACTGTTAAATGTCTGCCTTATCGAGCATTTTTGTTTATTCCGAGATGAGATTTGCGATATTATGTAGTATACCGTTCATTTTGCAGAGTTCATAGCTTTGATAGGAATATTTCTACTGCATTTAAGGACATTCGTTCCTTTTGAAATTTTCTGTACAATGTATATAAAACATGTTATTTTTATGAAGATCAGATCAATGCCAATTATTTATAAAATTCCCAACAGCTTTGCTCGGCTAGTTTTTAAGATATTCTTAGATTTAGGGAACAACCCCTAAAAACTGAAAAATGTATTTTACCGAAAAAGTTTTGATTCAAAAAGCATAAAACTTGGCATGCATGAAATTACGCATGTAAGAATCAAGCAGTAAAGTTTATTATATACTTCGTAAGTTATTTGTATTTTTAAATAATGTTTTAAAATATGTATTTTTTTAAAAATATGTTTTACGTGAAAATTCGTTGAACAACATACGGTTTTCGTATATGCAACAGGTACAGTAACAATTATAGAAGTTTCATAGCAAATTTCATGACCATTGCTCGGCTAGATATTTTTAATTGAACTTATTGTGATTTCAGAAATGCTGAAATCAGAGGAGGTTACAAAACGAATCAACGTTTTGCATCCGTTGTCTATAGTTTTCGCGATAATACCCGTTTAATAAATGTTAATAATCAAATATGCTAACAGTTTAAGGGTTGTTTCTCCTGCATTTGCTTGCCAATACCCTCTAGAAATAAACACAAAAGAACCTTCTTTTAGATAGTTTGGGGTGCGGTTATAAAATATTAACTAGTTTTGGTATGATCGAGTGCGTAGTACTACGTTTCACCAGATTTGGTGTTTAAAACCATTTGGAATAAATCATTCGTAAGGAATCATCAGTAGTTTCTTCGATATTTTTATCAATACTGTAAATTAGTATTTAACATTCAGAGTTATCGCGATTTTAAGACATGAAAATGTACTACCACATCAATTTTAAACTTTTGCATATATTTTGATCATGGTAATAAGATGCTTGAGATACGTCTAAGGGACTGTGACTTTTAAATTTCCGCTCAACTGAAATGGAACGAATGTTCTTAATGTAATATGTTTCGGGGGCAGAATAACGTAATTGAAAAAACGTATTTTGTTTCATTATATCTAGTTTAAATCTTATTCATTTGTAATGGTCATGCAACATATATACACCAATACAACTATATTACGTCTCTCGCTTGTTCATTTGAATATATCAGACTGCTTTGCAAATAGTAGGGCATAAACCAAAGCCACGCAGCTACGACGGCAGCGCCTAGCCACACACACAGGAGTCAGACATAGTTCAAGCCATCCACATCCCCAAAAATAGATGCTTCAAGCGAGCCTTATATGCTCACTCCGCAATGAATGATACACTGTGGACTTTGAATTGTGTGCATAATTAGACATAAAGGGAGTTAATCATAGTGATAACTACACTGAAGTGAAGTACGGGGCGACTTTTTACAGCCGCCACACAGCACTTAACACCTGCTGTAGTGATAAGTAAATAGTAGGTCATAAACCAAAGCCACACAGCTACGACGGCAGCGCCTAGCCACACACGCAAGAGTCAGACATAGTACAAGCCATCCACATCCCCAAAAATCGATGGTTCAAGCGAGACTTATCGCTCACTCCGCAATGAATGACACACTGTGGACTTTGAATTTTGTGCATAATTAGCCATATAGGCAAGTTATTATAAGTGATAACTTTTCTCTTCTAAAATGATTTCACATCTGACTTAAAACAGTAGATCTATGACATTCCCAAAATAGTAAATGTATTTAGTCGGCACGTCTGTTGCAAAAACCGCAGACTTTATTACATTAAACTTCACTTACTAGTATTAATTCTCAACTGTCGTTGTTTCTATCTTTTTTCTGTCGATATCTAAATAGTGTCGTTATAACTTGCCCTTGAGCATCTCTGATTAAGCTATTACAAATATTATTTTCGCTCCGTTGTCCAAAGTTTCCCATTATATCAGCAGTTATCAGTCCAAGACATTCGTTTATTAAAATGTCTTTGTGAAAGCAGAATGTTACGATTTGATTAAAAAACATTTTCATTATTTACACCCTGCACACACAATTCATTATATAAAATTTAATTACGTACGCTTAAAACACAAACGTATTCGTCATCACCTCCACATCCGCGACGAAATTATCTGCCTGAAAATAAGAAAACTAGTGAACATATAGCTGAATATAAAATGCCTCGTTTATACCATGCAACTACTGTTTTCTGTTGGTTTGGCATATCCTTGTGAAACTAAGTTATCTTTTACAGCGAGGACTTGCGCTTTTCGTTTTGTCGTTAGGTGATAAATGGGTATTGTTCTGTGTATGTATTTTATGTGCTCCGCTGGTGAAGTTGAGTACTGCCTTGCCTGTCCGATTTCCTTACACGTTTGATATAGCATTTTGATACAAAACGTGTTTGACACGCTTAGATGCAATCCCTTTCGTACACAGCTGTTTCTGTTGTGTTCTCATTGTCCTCTAAGATTTGTTGTATTATTTCTTTGTACAATATTTAGGGCAAATAAGGGGCCATAATGATGACAAAGTAGGATCACTTAATCCTGTTTGAAGGTTATATTTTGAGGAAAAGGTCAGCTCCCGCTACGAGATAGCTATACACGCAAACATTTGGCAAGAAAACTATAGCAGTAACAAAAGCAGTCATCGATTCTTGTTGGTGTAATAATCAAGGGAAAAATTAAACCTCAGGGCTTATTTGCTTATTACGTTTAATCATCTATTTTACTGGATGACGTTTAATTGATATATAGAAGTTCCTAATCATGATGTTTTCCGTCCCTGAAAATATTTACTAGCTTGCACAGTACACTTTGTATCTAATTAGTGAAGATATAATGTAACCATTAACCAGGAACAATCCTGACGTGTGTTATTCAGATACTCATAACATACAGTTTTTACCTAAAGCTGCACGCCACTTAATTACACACGCACCGTAAGACATTATAATGCAATAACAAGAGACGTTATATCCCGGACATAATGCACTAGTATGTCTATTACGATATCGTGCGTTTTGACAACAGGAAAGGCATTCTTCTAAAAATCAAAGGGTGCCTTTGGTAAATTTACAAAAAGCGATTGAGTATGAAGTTCATATAACGACACGAAATTATTTGGGTCATAGCCTTACCGCTAAACCGATTATTAACTGAAACCTTTCAGTTCTAATCCAGGCAACATAGAGCTTCCATTTAGTTCAGAAAAGGAAATTCATCTTCGATCATGAATAATTTTATTATCTTCTTTTTGTTGCTTTTTCATTTCAGAAACATTTATTTGTATACCAGTTGCCGTTGGTCATGCTTTGTATAGGATATGGTTGTACGGAGAGTTTATGTGCAAACTGACTGGCTTTCTCCAATGTAACGTAATTACAATGTTATTCGCTAAAATCAAAATATAGCTATATAAATACAGAAACATAACACATGTGTAATAACACCAGGGTTATACATGACACTTCTGTAATTTTTTCGAGTGTCTTGTGGTCCCGTGCGTATATACAATATGTACATATCGCTGGTTTAGAATCTAAGTATACTTACGACTATATAAGACTCATATATATTTAAAATCAGCATCACAAGGCGCTCATATGAGCCTAGTTTCAAGAAACTTATCATGTTGATTAAACTGACGTTGAAACAGCCAGTTTTACCATAAGTAAAGGCTATTTTTCGGTCAGTTTTTCTTGTTTTCGCATAACATCGATTTTGTACTTACGACCTTCGTATTCAAAGCCATCGATATAGTATCTTGTATCACGATTATGCACTGTGATAAATTCATTAAATCGATCGTAAGTATAGAATCATGTACATTTTGTGGCACCTACAAAATGTATGCACTATTAGATTACACTCTTTGTAACGACAGTAACGAGGTTCGAACCTAACATCTCAGTTTAGCTGAAGCGATTAACATGTAGCCTATATTTCAAACATAGCCCGGCTAAGACGTCGTTAACACCGCACTCGAAACAGTGACACTCCAATTATGCATGACGTTTAGAACAATATAATTAGACAGAAGTGTTAAATACGTGAGTATATGTATATCAAAAAGTAATGTCACTAATGCTATAAAATTGTTCATAATTTCAGTACAACAACGAAATTTTTTACAATTTTACTTCAGTCTAGTTTAGATATGATGACTAAATTTCACATATATTTACAGAACAGTTTTTGGGTTAAAGACATTTACACGAGACAAACTAACAAACATCGCCGCAAGTCCGACGTCAACGACGTCACAATGACGTTACTTGCTGACATTTACTCATCCTAGAAAGCGTCATACCTGATCATTTCTAAGGACTCCTCAAATAAACCAATTATTTCAACGTCCTTTACAAATGTGCATCCTACCCAGCACTTACTCTCTGCGTGTTCAAATTATTTCAAATTGTCCTCTAGATGGTCAAGCAGAATTGACGGCGTTAGAAATACTATTGGTGTTCTTTTTGTATCAAACACAAAACGTTCTTACGGCAATCTGGTGACCAATATTTGATTATTCATGTCCATTAAAAGCTTATTCCGCATGTATACGGGACTAAGTTGACGCCGTGCTTAACGCTAAGTTTCAGAAGGTGACTTTCATAACTTTTATGGAAAGTGCATTACTACGCTCAGCGTCTTTTTGTCACAAATATGTAGGGTTTTCGCTGAGTAATCCGTGCAGTAAAAGTATATTGTAAGTTTCAAAACAGAGTGACGACAATGCTATTTTAGTAGCAGACACAAAACACTTGTGTCATCACGTCACACAATCATCGTGTACTTTCTATAATTGTTTTTTGATAATAATGCATGAAAGAAAATTGTTAAAGTCCCAATAAGGTTTAAAATGGTAGTATTTTCTATCTACAAAGAATATCGAAATATTGAGATATTAAATTATACTAAAAATGGTGCAGAAGGGACCCATATCTGACCTCAGGTCGCTGTTCCTTCTTTGAGAAATAATCAATTGAAAACGCTATTTAGTATTTTGTCCTCCGTACAAAATACTCAGTAGTGTTTACGTTTAAATTTCCCGAACGATTTCGAAGATTTCGTCAATGATAGTAAGTATACGCACAAAACCCGGTACACCGGTATCTGCCGGTATCCTGTTGTATATCACGACTGATACCTAATTGAATGGCTATGTATAATCAAATTAAAGGATTAGTGTAGAAGTGTGAATGAATATATATCACTTAATATAATCATGGAATTATATAGACAGGCACATTAACTCCATGATATATAACATATCGCTGGCTTAGAATGAAAAGATCGTAACTACAAAATCATATTTTGAGAAAATAAGAAAATCTGTCTGACAAATTACTCTTGACTTATGGGTAACAAGCTTTCATGAAAATAGGATCATAAGAAGTGCCTTGTGATATAGATTTCAGATATGGCACTAAAGACCTTCTCATTCTAAGTCAGCGATATAAAGTTATAAGGACAAACAAAAACATCTACATTGTAGTTTTTTTATATTTTATTACAGATTATGTTGTATCAGACAATAAACAAAATGTAGCTAGCTACAGTTAAATACATATGCATAGGAAAAATTGAGGGCATGTGGATATAACATATATTTTAATTTTCCATTCATATGATCATGTTTATGCGTTTTACGAGGGGCGTTTCAAAAGTTCCAGGAAAAGTGCTCTATAATGTGTTTCGTATCTTCCAATTACCTTAAACTTTGCATCTAAATAGAACAATTCAGTATACATATTGTACTATGAATCAAACGATTTAGAGTGTGTCATACAAAATGGCACTGCTGCCATAGTAACGTCAGTAATGGCTATCCGGGGAAATTTGACGTCACGTCGTAGAAATCGTCAAACTTACCAACACATTGACTCCAATCAAACAGCTACCAATTCACTACGACCTAAAAGTACTGCATGGAACATTTGTGAAGGACGGTATAACATCATTTGGATCAATACATGCCATAGTTTAAATAGTCCCACAGTTGTGTTCAGGTTTATTTGTCGCCGTATTAGAATCGCCCGTCAAATGTCAGTAAATCATTGGAATTTGACCAGTTTTTGTCTTTTGGCCGGAAAATTAAGACTTGAAACAGTAGATTTAATAACCACTGCCTGTTAAGAGCGTTGTATGTCACTGGGTAGGATGTATGAATAATATGAGCGCTTCCAGACTGTCAGTTGTACTGCTGCAGATGATCAAAGGAAGGTAAGGCCAGTGGTGAATCAGACGCTAGACATTTCTGCTTGATTTTGTGACCCTTCGAATGCTTTGCATAGGGACCCAGGAAGAGCATACCTTGAAGCAAGGCACTTTTTGAGAATATAAAGCATCGTTGTTGTTGTAACCGGTGAAGTTTGTGTGTCATTTGACTGACTGAGTGAGATTTAGTCAGAATTTCAGAACATGTTAATAAGGTACGACCAAAGATAACATTGCGCCTGGTAGTCATTGTTGACGTTACTGTGTCAACCGTGCCATTTTGTATGACACACACTCATGCGTTCGATTCATCGTGCACTATGTATTATGAATTGTTCTATCTAAATGCAAAATTTGAAGTAATTTGGCCAAAAGATAAATATTATAGAGCCCTTTTCCTGGAATTTTTGAAACGCCTTAAGTATATTGATATTAAAAGAAAAGGCCACCTTTTTGATCTTCATAATGATTGACACGTTTTTATGAAAATTAAATAACTCACAACATTCGTGTATATTGAACATGCAGATTTATACACTTACAAGTAAACAATCATTTTTTATTGTAGATTCTATTGTACATGATAATATAAATATAATAATTATCGGAAAAATTAATACATCTGCACACAACCATTCGCACTATCTATATTGCATACGCATAGTTAATCCCCCGCCTCTGGCATGTTTCAATTGATTAATGTCAATATACAAGGCAATATACAACGTGATTAGGTGTCAATACCGGGCTACTATACCGGAAGGTACAGGTAAATACCGGGTTATAGTGTGCATCCTTATACGTCATCAATAGGTGTGCTATCCATCCATTGGTTATCAGAAACTGGCGAAAGATTCTCGGTAGTCTCCGGAAAGTGACGGAGATGCTGTTAAACGCCGTATTTGTAAACAAACCGGGCTCGTTATGCCAATCTGCAAGGGAAGATTATTTACATATATGACAGTAAGAGCGTGTTTTAATCGCTTGATGTGTTAATGATTTATCAGTCTTCAAATCAGTAATAAAGATTTGTGTTTTCTATATATAGAAAATGTGTCGTTCCGGAACCTTATTGTGGCTTTAAGATTATGAAAAAATATCGTAATTTTCGTGAGCGGCGACATGACATCATAGGTACAAATGTATATTTTGAATGTTCATATCATTCATGTGTGATAATCGAACAATGCAGCCCGTTGCATAATAATCAGAATTCAATTGCTGCACATTTTGATATCCTTTTTATGCATATCCGCCTATAAACAAATAAATCAGGAGAGGAGTGACATTACTCTTTGATATACCCACGCACTTATACTGGATTTGTACATTTACCAAAGACTTGATACCAAATTTTGTTCTAAACAATACTATGGTTTGTTTAGAGAAGTGTGAACGAACTTTCATTTCATCCTATCATCCGAAAATCACTACTGGTAGAAATCCGGTTCAACCAGTATTTAATTCAGTGCGTAAATTAATCACGAAAAATGTATGTTATATTATTGAATATGGCAGTTATAGCAACGTAAATTTGAACACACGCGGCAACATATCGATTTATCATGTAGAAAAGTGGTGTTGATTTCTTTGCCCGATCATTTAGATTTTACGTTGATGAAACCTTTTGAGCATTAATGTGTGTATCGTTTGAGACTATTTAGTTTTTTGTTAAACTATGGTGGCATAGATATGACCGTTATAGAGGTATTGGTTATCATACAAAGTCCCTATGCATAGCAGAAGAAATAGTAGGGCACAAAACAAAGCCGTGACTTCACGTTAAACCATTTACTTGAATAATGGTCGAAAATGGGAGACGTTACCTACTACTAGTAGAGGAAGTGCCGGAACAACATATGCAATCTACATTACTGGTGTTCTAAAAAATGTTAATCCCTTGAATAAAACGAGCTAAAACATGTCCATTATAATCCAAATGTCGCTTTTCTAGATGTCAAGACTTTTATATGGGCGCATTTTGTGTATGTGAGTATCGACTCGAAACAACAAATGAAATTATGTATGCTACGTTTCCTGGAACTTTTGTGAACGCCCCTCGTATTACGCTAAACAATACCATGCCTAATGAAGTCAATTAAATAGTCTGGAACATGACTTTCATACATGACCTGCGACGTTAGCGCCATCGTTTTTTATTATTTACGTCAAGCCTCTGAACAGTAGTTGTTTCACTTAGCAACATGGTAAATCATGTCATGACGAGAACGTGTGATGTTGTTTATAGTTTTCATTATGATTTTACATAGTGTTTTTCTACAATCATAGCAACACAAACTACGTGTAACAGCAGAGTAAACAAAGGACTTTATATTTATACATTCAATCAATGAACACAGCTTCGTTCGTTTAGAAAAAGAAACATACGAGAGTTCTATATGTATCATGTATATACATACATAGCAAAGATACAATGATACGTGGGACTATTATAATCCATGAATCAAATATTTACAGACAGTCGGACTTGCACACTGACAAGTTGAATCTTATATAGCCCACTACCAATACATTTATCTCATAGATAATTTGAGTGTCACTGTAAAGAGATAGGAAGGAAGAAGGGGGTCATTGACATTTTGTTAAATATATTGCTTTTGTTGTTACTATATCGATATAAATACAGCTTTCTACATTATATGACTGATACATACAAAAATAAACATTATTTAAAATCTGCATCACATAACCCTTCTTATGGGCATATTTTCATGAAAATCGAAATTTGTCATGTGGTCCAAACTGAAGTTGAAACTGAATGTTTAGCCATAATTAAAGAGTAATTTTCGGACGGTTTCTTCTTGTGTTCGCTCACTTTTGATGTTGTACTTACGACATACTCATTCAAAGCAATGTCATGTAAATATAACTCATTTTTCAAAGTATAGAACACAAGTATTCTAATTCAAAACTGAAGTATTTGTCACGAAATAATGTCACACATAGATGTTTTATTTTCATTGAAATGGTTCTAATAATGGATGATTTGGCAAGATGTACAAAATGTACCAACAAAAAATGATTAAATATTTTGTGAAAATATGTTGAGGTGGGCAGATTTAGTTAGAGCAGTATAATGTTCACTTAGTTTCGGCCTTTATAACCACCCTTAGAAGAAGAATGAGTCGTCAACTAAATCTGATAAAAGTGGCATCTCTTTATCAGCCACAAATCAGAGTACAATCTAGCTCTCGTAGAAATCCATGAAGTTTGAATTAAGCTTTTGACCTCCAATTGACACCTATTACTAAGGGTTAACCATGTTTTTATTGATTTGAGAGTGAACCATATGTAATTATGTTCACATGAAGGCATATACAAAACAAATGACATTGTGCCAAATAAATAACAATCACTCCTCTATTTCTTCCTTGCATTTCTCACATTGACGATTATAATATTTATGTGATGAATATACATTATATTGACGATTTGGGACATCTCTTCGCTAATGCGTGGGCGACATCAATAGGCTTCCTTTACATTTGTACTACATTTGTTAACACATTATCAGTCATCATGGGCCTGATGTGAAATTGAAATAAATACTTTGGTCAACTTATGTGTGCAAATGGAGACGAAATCAAGTGGTTATTTATATATTTCTGATTTTAGAATAGATCATTTTGCACACATCTTTGCATAATGAGTTAATACCAAACTAGACACCATATCCCTGTTTCGTCGAATATTTTATCATAGGAATACATGTAAAACGACATGTTCACAACATCAAAACAACACCACTCGAGTTCTGTAAGTTAAGAGAGGCAAAATGATCACGTTTGTATAATTTAAAAGCGCAATATTAACTATTATAAGTCAACCAAACAAAGGGTACTATTCATAGTTATATAGGTATTTATTACGTAAGTTCCAATTTCTTTACTACGCGTTCATTCAGTTGAGCAAGATATTATATTATAGATATTATTAAACAAGTATTTTCAAATCAGATAAAAGGACATTAGGCGACTCTTTATCAGGTTAACATGACGAGTCTAATTAGACACGAATGTACGATAGTACGAGTGTCTGGTCCATAGAGACAACGATCCACAATAATCTCGATGTCTACGTACACCAATCTGTGAGAAAATCGTGTTTTGATAAATTAGAGAATGTGAGGTCAGGTAAGTTTAATGTAGAGTTATAGTAAACGATTGGATCTGCGGCGCCCAGGAAATGACACTGTCCTCGCAGGTACCATTTGGCACCATGGTGGAGTGGAGAATGTGGGGCTTGCTCAGAGAAATTAACCAGTGGTCAAGAGGGGGATCGAACCGGGACCTTTCGATCCAGAAGCGCGCGTCCTACATCTAGGCCACTGCTCCCCACTAATATATATCATCTCGTCAATAAATGAAGATTGTCAAATATATAATACCATTAAATAAAGTTTCTTTCAACAGACCGATTTGCCCCAAGACGCATGTTATCTTACCATTCATTACCAAATGGAAAATATTATACAGTGTACTTGTATATGAAACAGCAGTTTGCATGCTGGGTATGACTTGGTTAACAAATTGCAGTTGTAAAAGAATTGTGATTTAGTTTTGTGTTGTGTTGAGATAGGTATAATTTTAGTAACATTTTAAGTTAAACAAATCTAGTCTATCGTAAATGTAGGGTTAACGTATGCTTTTTCCTGCTATTACATCTGCAGAGTCCCGAGGGACGTTTGGTGCCCAAGCCCGTCAGGGCGAGGGCACCAACACTCCCGAGGGACTTTGCAGATGAAATAGCACAAAAAGCATGCGTAAACGCTATTATAGCATAAAAACAACACTTTATTAGTATGTTTTTCAAAATTATGACATTTTAGCGGGACATTTTGGGCGACGTCGGGAAAACAAACGCGACGTCGCTTAGCAAACGTTACGTCACATACAAGTTTTTGTTATGAGCGTCGACTTCCGGTATCGGCAAATATCAAGAAAACCGTGACATTGGGGGTTTGTTTACGTTTATTTTTTACTATTATAGAAAATTTATTAGTAGTTACAATTAGAATGTGAATTAAAGTTCATATAACGCAGTAAATCATTTATTTTCGTCGGCTGGGTCCTGAAATGAGCATACTTAAAACTGAACACCAACAGCGCGTGCGCGCGAGAATCTTTACGATAACGTACCTTTTGTTCCCCGTTTAAGTATGAGCAAAATCACCGTTTTTATGCTATAATGCTGATTATAGCATAAAAGCGATGATTTTGCTCATACTTAAACGGGGAAAAAAAGGTACGTTATTGTAAAGATTCTCGCGCACACGCGCTGTTGGTGTTCAGTTTTAAGTATGCTCATTTCAGGACCCAGCCGACGAAAATAAATGATTTACAGCGTTATATGAACTGTAATTCACATTCTAATTGTAACTACTAATCAATTTTCTACAATAGTAAAATAATAAACGTAAACAAACCCCCGATGTCACTTATTTCTTGGTATTTGACGATACCGGAAGTCGACGCTCATAACAAAAACTTGTATGTGACGTAACGTTTGCTAAGCGACGTCGCGTTTGTTTTCCCGACGTCGCCCAAAATGTCGCGCCAAAATGTCATAATTTTGAAAAACATACTAATAAAGTGTTGTTTTTATGCTATAATAGCGTTTACGCATGCTTTTTCGTGCTATTACATCTGCAGAGTCCCTCGGGAGTGTTGGTGCCCTCGCTCTGACAGGCTTGGGCACCAACCGTCCCTCGGGACTCTGCAGATGTAATAGCACAAAAAAGCATACGTTAACCCTACAAAAACGGTGATTTTGCTCATACTTAAACGGGGAAAAAGGTACGTTATTGTAAAGATTCTCGCGCGCACGCGCTGTTGGTGTTCAGTTTTAAGTATGCTCATTTCAGGACCCAGCCGACGCAAATAAATGATTTATAGCGTTATATGAACTGAATGCACATTGTAGTTGTAACTACTAATCAATTTTCTATAATAGTAAAAAAATAAACGTGAACAAACCCCCAATGTCACTGTTTTCTTCGTATTTGCCGATACCGGAAGTCGACGCTCATAACAAAACTTGTATGTGACGTAACGTTTGCTAAGCGACGTCGCGTTTGTTTTCCCGACGTCGTTCAAATACTTTTGAAAAACATACTAATAAAGTGTTGTTTTTATGCTATAATAGCGTTTACGCATGCTTTTTTGTTGCTATTACATCTGCAGAGTCCCTCGGGAATGTTAGTGCCCTCGCCCTGACGGGCTTGGGCACCAACCGTCCCTCGGGACTCTGCAGATGTAATAACACGAAAAAGCATGCGTTAACCCTAAAAGCATGCGTTAACCCTACATTATATCTCGTCCACTCTACGGTTTTCTCAGAACTGGTGTAATTAAATTACCAAAATGATTAAAGAAACACAGTATTATAGGTTATATCATTACTGAAACATCTTTTTAATGTAATCATCTGGGTGTGTTTTTGGTGTAATATCATACATTTATTGTTTTCTGGCGACATTCGAATTAGCTAGCTCCTAAACGTACGTGAGATGGTGGTAGTAAAACATCTAAATATAATGCAAAAATTACCTTTAGCTTAAGCTTACAGAACTTATAGGGTTTATATTGGAGGATTAATCACCAGAGGAAACCTATAATGGCAATAATATCCCATTTAATGAGATTACCAGAACATACGCGAAGTAGATAGACACGATATCTGAGGAATATATTGTACTAAACAAGTCCAGCAGATGATACCGCATAGAATGTCCACGTGTATGACGACATACTCCCATTGGCCAACTTAATATAAAATACATACACAGTATATGATTCGCACAAACCACAGCATTCAATAGACTGATTTGTAACTTTGTTTTATATACTTCTGGAGTACGACATCACGAATAATTAAAATACATTTCATGGTCATTGCATTATTACTTTCAATTGAATTTCATCATTGAAACACACATGAAAAGGTCGACATTTTATGCACATTTTTACTACGAGAGGTGTTCAACTTATTTATGAACAGAAAATGAACATCGATATTTTGTTACTCTAACAATGAAATTGAATAAAAACTTTTATATTGTGTAAAGTAGTGTATCAAGAAGTATATATAATAATTGTAATTTGCCCATATGTTACGGTTAACTCATAATCAGCATTATGGTAGAGGGTGTTGTTATTTGCGTTTTGAAGGTCCAAAACTCGTAATAATTACGTTTACATTTTCCTTCTTTAATCGTTGTTTTAGTATCAACCAGATAGAAAATCATATTGTTAAAGCATAAGAAGACTTTGACATCTACTGTTTGGTTATAATATATATCAAAGTTATATTCTTAAGTTTTTTATTTGGCGTTGTATATGGTGACTTGAAGCTGGATCTGGATGGAACACCATGTTCTTGGAACAGTCACTAGGGACGAAACGTAACACTTTTTTGTTGTAAACCTGATTTGAAATGGTTTGTACATAGACCACAGCCTTCAATTTCGTCAATTTGATATTGATTTTGATATGCGTATTTCCATAATAACAAACCTAATGCCTTTCCATGAAAACGGCCGCGAACACACAAAGCTGGACAAACATGAGCTTCTCCCTATCCTTGTGACCTTTCCTCAAATAGCATACCATACTATATCATAACATTCTTTAAGATTCAGAATTGCTTCCCCATAATGAATCAATTTTTCTACATAATGTTGTTTATTTCGCATTTCTAGATTGCAAGACTTTTGGCTGCGAGGCATGTTTTTCTTGATTTTCAGCGTAGGAACTTCGCATTTTCCCGGCACTATGCATTCAACTGTTTCGAAATAATGTCACTGATAGTTTCTATGGACACCCCCATCTGTGGTACTATTCCACGTTTTGCTAATGGATTTATCATATATATCATAAAACCAATTTAACTTTATAGTGTAGGTTTTGGCAATTTTGGGCAATTTTCATTTTTTGGTGCCATTTTATAATTACTGGAAACAGAACTTTAATAACACTTCTTACGACAAATATTACTGATGTTCTCATCAAAAATGCAAAATGAAAATTTACTAACACTTTCTTGATGCTTATAAAAGGGCCATTTTGCCTTAAAAAAGGAAAAACAGCATCATCTACTAAAGTGTTGTTTTAAGCTTTAACCAAATGGCAAATACATTGTATGATGATCATATGTTCAACTTAAAACATTTTCTCACAAGGTTTAAAAAAGATATTTCAATTGTTTTTATTCAATATTACATAATCGGTGTTCATGGTTTGTTCATAAATAAGTTGAACACCTCTCGTACATGTACAACTGTACAAAAATACAAAATATCTCAACGTTTAAGTACACAGCGTTAGCTCTGCAATGTCGTTGTACACTATGAACATTGTGAGACAGTTCTGAGAATTTCAATAAGGCATTCGTACAAAGTTACCGACATTTCAATTTTAAACTATTTTTCTTAGCTGAAATTACAATTGCTGACGACGGTGACCTCTAAAAATAATAAAATCTGACTATAACAAATTCTGAAGATACATTTTTGTAATCCATCAACTTGAACAGTTTTAAACATTTATTCTACCTACATTGCGAGACTCCCGAAGACTAACAACGTAACATTATTGAGTAGATTAAAGACACTATCAAATTACGCCGCTTCTCAAGATATGCAGAAAGACGTTCAAGAGAATCCATTGTTTCACACATCAAATTTGCCATAGAACGTGATAAATTAAAGTAATTGTATATACATATCTATATGTGTGTAATTTGCACTGCAAAGTATGAATAATCTGTTTATAACGTCACAAGTCAAAATTCATGCATCAAACAATTCGTATGTGGGTATTTATTATTAGCTATCAGTGGATTATGGTGATTTTCAGTGAAAATAACATTGACAAATAACAGTGAAATTATCGTTTTGTTATTTTCACTGTTTTGGAGCTGGTTCCAGTATCGTGTAGAACAAGAAACGCAACGTCAACAGCACCGGGCTTCAAAATATGCGCTACGTTATTGTGACGTCATAGTTGTCACGTCATGACGTTCTAATTTTTTCATCGTATTTGTTCCAATTTAGCCAATTACTGTACCGTTTTGCGAGAAAATGAAGCTAATAATAAACAGAAAATTTGTTGATTTTTGGTGAAAGATCTTATTTATTTTTCACTCGTGGTCACAGAAAATCATATTTTACGAGTGAAAATACTGTTATGTATATGCTTTTTGTCACATCTTAGCTTAAATCGCTCCGCCCAAATTTTTAAATGCAGTGTGCCGAACTGAACTACATGTAGCAACAAAAAATATTCAAAAAATATTCAATCCTTATTGTAATTGTAAAGACTAAACCGTTCGTAATTAGAAACAGTTCGATACATTGCAGTGTAAACCCAAATACAATCATGTCAATCAATTATGTCCCTCACTAATTTAAACTGATTGTCATAAAAATGCTCACTTCAGAAATTAGAATTGGCAATTCTATTGAAGGATATAAAGAAAATTACAAAATTATTCTTCGATTATCACGGATTAATTCGCGTATTCAATTTAAATGATCCAATGAACGTTTTCCAAACATCACATACACTACCCACAAGTTCTAACCCGCCACCTTACATTTTTCGCAATAACATTTTTATTAAAGTATGTAACCGCATGAAATTTTGCATACCAATACTTAAATACAAGCTGCAACTATTTTGGACACCAAACAGTTATGTTCGTTGTCACAGGCGTGTTACGTAATGAGGTATGTTTACCAATTCTCAAAAATACCCAAACTGTTTATGAAATCGTGCATTAGTCAGCGCATGGAAAGCACGTTTTCAAAAACATTTTGACATAACTGATCCCTGCTTTATACGAAAAACTCGTTACATGCCATGATTTACTCCAGACGAACTCTTTTGAAGAGTAACACTCTTTGAACAAGATAAGAAAAAGGCTTTGTCAAAAATGTTGATTTTGAAAAATCACGCTTGTATGTCAATTTTCACATTCCGAAGTTTAATAAACGAAGATAACCACTGAAACTGTAAAATCAAACAAAAAAAATAAAATAATATTTTTGTGAAATTAACACAAACAAGGGCCGAAACTCCATCCGATCTCGTAACATTCCAACATATCTGTCGTGTTCTTTGTGTGCCAAACGCAGCATGTAAGGTATGTTTCGCGTAGTAAATTCATCATTTTTATCAAAACCGTTCATGAACATGTGATTTTCGTTGCGCATTTCTTACACATGTAAACATGCTGTATTATGAAAGCGGTGTAACATGGTGAATTAAAACGCAAGTTGGCCGAAAATCAACACATAATTGGTTTTAATACATCTTTATACGTATGTATGTGAATATTCATGCTAATAAATGCATAATCAAATAAGTATTTTCAAAAATTCAACATTGACACCTCAAATCCCGTGAGTGATCCCCTCGGGTCAATATCAGGATGTAAAGTGTTTTTCATGATAAACAGTCATCTATAATGCCAAATTCGTTCGCGTACACACGCACGTGCAAAAATGACTTATTACGCAATACGCCGAATGCACCGAGATTTGCCACAATACTACCAAAATAAATAGCTGCATCTACTACAAATTTATAAGTATGCGAAATTTCATATGAATATATCAATTTTTGACACTACATGACTGAAATATATAAGTATATATAAAATATATAACCTTGTCTGTTAAGATCTCTTAAATATTGTGTTGATATGCCTTGTTGCAACGAAGCTGTCCACTGCAAGGATTTTACAGTATGGATGTATCAGGAAATTGAATGACATGTTAACTTTAGATTAGTGATTTAGAGGGCGTCAAGTATAACATGACGCATTATAACGTAAGAGAGTTAACAAACGAAGTGAAGACAAGGAAGTATTAACGTCGAATATTTACAAGGAATATATCACACAATGAGGGATTATTTTGTGTAATGTCACCACAAGATGGCGCTCCTGTCAAGTACTCGACAATCATTGTCACACAAGTCGATGTAATAAATTCAATAATGACAGACAAACGCGTTTACTTAATTTAAAGAACTCTGTTGTCAGAAATTTTGAACATCAATTTTTCATTATCCAAGATTTTGTTTGACCTTTAAGAATCGGTACTAATTCCTTCAAGAAATGTCATTTTCATCAGACAAAATCATTTTGTTGTTTAAGACCCGTAGTTATATAAATAACTTCGCTTCGATGTACATGGAAGAGGGCGATATGTGCATTCGTCAATTCAATGGAAATCCAAATTTTGAATAAAAGTGATTCCAAAAAAGCATCGTACTAGATGTGCATTTATTCTATTTCCAACACGCGTGTAACTATAACCTTCTCATATATATAAGGTAAACGTTCCTAGTCATTTGCCATCTACAGGATGAATACAACCCAAAATATGTTGATTAACCCCTCTGAGTTGGCACAGCGGATGTACTAG
Source organism: Spisula subtruncata (assembly GCA_963678985.1). NCBI lineage: Eukaryota > Metazoa > Mollusca > Bivalvia > Venerida > Mactridae > Spisula > Spisula subtruncata. The sequence goes on along the minus strand of OY787662.1, from coordinate 23,308,560 downwards.
GTATTTATTACAAATGTCCCTAAATGATTGTTTCATTTTTGCATTACGGATTTTTAGTTAACTTTGTTCTAATGCAGAATAATCTATTATATTTCATAAATCGATAACTAGGGTCGTGACTCCCGCAATTCCTTATAAAGAATATAAGATATCTCTGCAGGAGAACTTTAACTGCGGACCAGATAACAATTACCAGTAGGCATAATAAACGACATTTATTGAGCAGCTGTAACTACGATAATGGGGTGGACATGCTAATGTTTGTTAGATTCTGATTCACGAAAGGTACGTCAAAACACATTGATCCATTTAAGGCGTTTCGCAGGACTTTAGTTGAGCAGACGTTTCAAAATTGCAATAACTAAGACGTATCTAAGACATACAGAAGGAATAACTGAAACATTACGGATAATATAATCATAATCATAATGCTCTAACACACCAATTTTCATAGTATTATGGGTCCATATAAAGAATCAGTATTTTTTACTGCATTCCGAACATTTTGGATACTTTATTTGGCATTTATTTCTTAAGAATATAAATAGCAAATATTGAATACATTTTTTACAATAAACGGTTTTTTTAATAAAAGATCAGTATACAACGGAATAAATTTGTGAAATCACCTACAAACATGTATGGTATAAAATATCGGACAATGAAGCTTTATTCAACAGAAAAGTCAGGGTACGAAATGTATACAAAGAACATGAGCAATTCAATTACACGTCACAAGGTCAATATAAATGGACACGACATTATAATTACAACTGAACAGTAATGGCATGATCCAAAATGAAGTTAGCTACGGACGTCAACCATGAGCATGTATGCGGTGTTTTCTACCGGCTGATGGTTAACAGAAGATGCATGCACTGAAGGGCAATTGTTAGCTTTATAGGGTATATTACGAAATATATGAAGCACTTATCTTTGTTTCCGGTTTGTTTTTTATTTATTGCATTTACTATTGCATTTAAATTTTGTTTATTATTGAGCTCTTTCATAGGGGCGCCAGTCTTTCTTTGACGCATCACAATATATGCAAATACCACAACTTGAACAGTTGTTATATACATAACTTCACTACTGTGCCTGAGGCATCGACTCAATTCGATCCTAAAATAGCTCGTTGTTTTCTGTATAAGTTCATGTTATACCAGATCTACATTACGTAAAGGCACAATCTCGTATAAGGAAACGTCAGATAGCCATTTTGAGAGTTTCCGGAATAGAGTGCTTAAGACGCAAATATCACATTATACACATTCCCATTAATTTGCCTTCTTGTCTAAATAGCGTATGATTGCTGTTGATTGTTAGATTTCCCCGTTCTAAATTTCCGTGAATAGAGGTTCTATTATAATAGTTCGTGTTACTCAAGCGGTGCTTGTAAATACTATAAAGGTAGAAAAATGCCAAGTCGAAATTACTTATAGCTGACTGCTTTTAAATTAGATGTGTGTTTAAAGTGTTTGTTTTATGTTTTATCAAATAGATGTATCTCGTATTATATTGCTAAAATGAAATGACCAACAGGACCTGAATTTGAAGAAAATGCGTTAATTGTCTCAACCAAAGGGCAATAAACCTAGAGAAAATACCATACTAAAAAATTCCGACTTGCGATTGACAAATTGAACGTTATTGCCATATGACTGCTGTTAACTGATCGTTTATGTATCATCTACATAAAGATGGATTCCGCTCGATATAAAGATACTCGTATAAAGCAAGTTAATCACCCAATCCAGAGATCATAAGGACACTGAGAAACAGGAGAAAGTTTGATATAATCCAGATTGATTAATTATTTATAATTGTCAAACAATACCCTGCGTGACATGTTTTGACAACAGGTGACTTATCTGAGTGACATTACAATTCGCCCAGCGAATGCTGTTTGACATATAATGTTAAATACAAAACAGAGAGGAGTGTTATAATTCATTTATTATTGCTGGTTTCTTGTAAAAAGTTTAGCTAGCTCTCAACCATGTCATTGTTAAGAGATGAACAAATACATGAAATGTGGTATTGTTGCGCAGTATTCGAGCTATTAGATTAACATAGTAAAGACCAAGGGAAATGTGTGTCGTTTATTATCAGAATAAGTCTCCATAGCAAATGCATTTAGACAACTGGAATGTGATTCGTGCTACATTTTAAACAATCGAAGCGGTGATCATGGGTTTAGCGATCTCGTTTACCAATCAAAAAGTCCCTGTCCTGAATCTAGGTTGAGGCATCGGGATTTCAGAAATGTTTTTAGTGTTTCCCACCGAAATTTTAAATTCCACCGGACTTTGGTTTACGATTCGGTTTAGTTTTTTGATGGCTAGAGATATGAACTTGTTGAAAACCATGAAGTAGTATCAATGAATATTATACTGCTACAGTGGACTTTATATTTAACACACGTCATTCGTTTAGACGATAAAAGCAAACACAATTACAAGCGGACTAACGAAGCGCTAATTTCAATACGATTTATTGAAAAACAAAACAAATTTTGATCAAAGTTTTTTTCTCCAGCTGCACGATTGAAAAATAGAAACACTCAAAAATTCAAAGCAGCAAATCATGAGTTATGAATCAAGTCACAAACTTAAAAGGGTTGTTTTTGTTAATTGGTAAGTGGGGACATGATTGTGACTGGAACTATAATACACAGTCGGAACATTCGTAAAGGCATTGAAGACAAATTGCAATTCATGTGGAATCGATATCCCTCTGTATCTTCTTATTTTCATTTGTCGTTAGACAGAAATAGTGACATAGTAAACGCAATTATAGACGGATGACAGTAGCAAATCTAGCAGAAATGAGCTAACAGCGACTGTGATACAAACACACTGTGCAATCTTCCCACCAGGGGCCTGTTTCACAAACAATATAATTAATGTACGTCGTTCAGAGGGCAAATACCAATAATCGCCCGAAATTTCACTTTGTTCAATCTAGGAGCAAATAAATGGCAGTGATTCTAAATATTGGCAAGTCTAAGTCTGAGTTGCAGTCTTACGATCTAGGTGAATAAGGTCTCAGAATACGTTAAAAGTGTGTATATGTGTATCGTGTTGATAAATGATTTAAATAGAAATGGTTCCTTTAGGAATACAAATTGACCCATTGCGTAGAAGAAATCAAGGTCTCTCCAGAGTGATTGCAAAGCATAAGCCAAGTTTAAGTGTTGATTTGTTGTATTTACGAGTAGCTTAATAATCATAATAATGATTTCAAACCTAACGTGGCGAATGTCATATTTGTTAGTTCAGTATGTCAAAGGCCCATAGTATAATCCCTACATACATCGTTACGTAATTGATATCATATGTAGAGATGTTAGACTAGGTGATGACAGTTTTGAAAATGGTACATTTTTGTAATATCATGAACCCACATGTCAACGACATTGTTTTATTATGTCTAACTTACGAAGGTTTGTTTATGATAACTCATATTCTGTCATGAGCACGCATGCTTGAACATATCTAGTACCAGTCAGTACATCTCAGCGTCAGCAGTGTGAAGATAAGGTACGTTTTACACGTCAATACTTTAAGGCACGTTGGCACTAATTCTTTTCCACGAATGGTGTGTTCAATAGTCTCAATATAAAAAACACTGTGCCTTAAAGTATAATTCATACAAATAATTCAGATGATATAAGACATATTGTTATGGCTATATGTTTACGTTGTTTACATATAAAGCATGAAAAATGTTTGCTTTTAATTAGAATAATATACGAGGCCCATCAATAATTTTGTGAACTAATTCTATACTTTGAGTATTAGTAGTCCAACATCATATTGGCTTCTACGCCTGTTTAAAGTAACATTCCTTCTATCGTTTGAGTTATTCCACTGCACGACCCTCAGTCGGAACACTCGCTACACGCTGTCACGTGACATCTCCCGTAAACTTCTGTTTACGATGCACCTTTCGGTATCGGACTGGTATTTCATACAAGTACCACTTTAATTTGGATTTGGAAATATCCAGAGGTAGTTTATGCGAAATCTAAGTGATATGATAGATACGGTAATCGTTATTTAACAGTTCACGGATTACATGTGGGACGCCATGTGGCTGATATGGCTTGGTGCATATTCGTGGTGTAACAGAATACCATACATTTCTACGATAATATTAAGCGTATATGGAGAAAACATGTGCGAAAAAACAAACAGAGCATATCTTTAGATGATTTCAAGTTTGCAGTACACCACTCCAAGTATACCGCAAGTAAGGATTATAACTTCGGAGGCAAGAACATAATGAAGTAAATAAATAATGTTGTAACTATTCTGCTAGACTGTTATATGTCTTCCTTATCAAGCATTTTGCTTTATTCCGAGATGAGCATTGCGATATTATGTAAGATACCGTTTATTTTTCAGAGTTCATAGCTTTGATATGCATATTTCTACTGCATTTAATGCAATATGTTTCGGGAGCAGAATAACGTAATTGACAAAACGTCTTATGTTTTATTATATCTAGTTTAAATCTTATTAATTTCTAAGATCTGCCGTCCACTAGACCCCGATGCTATGCGGAAGGGATGCCGATTACAATCTGCGCGATTCGGGAACCCTTCGTGATCATTTATCAATAAAGAGTGGCGGAATTTTGTCTAGGTGCGTGTTCGGGAAGCATTCGGGGAAAGGTATACGAATGGTTGCGGAATACACGCGGTATCCCGACAACATGCCGACAGTTCAGGAGTTAGTCCCGAATCTTTCCCGATCGTGCGAAAAGGACGCGGTAACGTTAAGGAGAATGCGCACGGGTTTACGAATGGATGCCGATAGATGGCCGATAGGTTGCCGATGTATATATGCGATGCCGAACTTCTAACTCAACTTGTCGGCAAACTGATGGCATCGCTTCCGCTTTCATTCGGGATATACGGCGACGACTCGGCATCCCTTCGGCGATCAACTGGTGCCTTCGGCTTAACATCCTCGGCATAGCTTCCGTGTGTAGAACTCATCCCTTCGGCGTTATCGGGGAGCTATCGGCATCGATTCGGCATTCCTTCGGGAACCGTTCGGGATAGCTAAATGATTGCGAAGCCTCGCAGAAGGCGTCCCGGTGATGCGGAGTCGATGCCGATGGGTTTCCGAACACCCCGAACGGTTGCCGATGGTTTCCCGATTACCCCGAAGCTCACCCGAAGCACTAGGTCCCGAAGGCTTACTGAAGCGTTGCGGAATGATGCCAAAGGGTTCCAGAACACCCGAAGACATGCCGAACCATCCCGATCCTTCCAGATGAGGTGAATTTCAGCTTCGGGAACCCTTCGGGGTCCTAGTGGACGGCAGGTCTTATGGTCATGCAACATATGTACACCAATACAACTATGGATCGGAAAACACGTTTTTTTAAAACATAGATCTAGATTTTACGTCTCTCGCTTGTTCATTTGAATATATCCGACTGCTTTGCAAGTTTCTCTTCTAAAATGATTTCACATTTAACTGAAAACAGTAGATCATATGACATTCCCAAAATAATAAATGTATTCAGTCGGCACGTCCATTGCAAAAATCCCAGACTTTAATACATTAAACTTCACTTACTAGTATTAATTATCTACTGTCGGATGTTGTTCCATTTTCTGTCGATCTCTAAATAGTGTCGTTATAACTTGCCCTTGAGCATCTCTGGTTTATCTAATACAAATATTATTTTCGCTCTTTCCGTTGTCCAATGCTTCCCATTATTTCAGCAGTTATTAGTCCAAGACATTCGTTTATTAAAATGTCTTTGTGAAAGCAGACGATTTGATTAAAATACACCGAAACTGTATTATTTTATTATTGACACCCTGTACACATAATTCATTATATAAAATTTAATTACGTACGCTTAAAACACAAACGTATTCGACATCACCTCCCATATCCGCGACGAAATTATCTGCCTGATAAAAAGAAAACTAGTAAACATATAGTTGAGTATGAAATGCCTCGTTTATACCATGCAACTACTGTTTTCTGTTGGTTTGGCATATCCTTGTGAAACTAGGTTATCTTTTACAGCGAGGATTTGGGCTTTTCGTTTTGTCGTTAGGTGATAAATGGATATTGTTCCGTGTATGTATTTTATGTGCTCCGCTGGTAAAGTTGAGTACTGCCTTGCCTGTCCGATTTCCTAATATCGTTTTGATATAGCATTTTTTAACATGCCTTTTATACATAACAATGTAAATTTACTCAAATATTCCAAGAGTATAGCACATCATTTACAAGATCCATAAATAAGTAAATAGCGGTAATAATTACATGCTGAAATGAAAATTGTTGAACATTTCCCCTGACGTTGTGTGAAACATTTTACCTTTGCGTATTTGCCCATCCTTAAATCTGTTTCGATGCCATGCTGCTATTCAGTAATTTGTTTTGACACTTAAACACACACGAACTCAGCATACTGTATATATTCCATTCGCTATCTACAGAACCTCTTGGGTGTCTGTAGTGTTTTCCATAAGGTACCTGCATAATTTAATATTCGCACGAATATGCTTCAAATCACAGACATTTTGGTGTGATTGAAACTGTGACTTGCCTTGATAAAAAAAGTTTCAATTCCAACGTCAAAATCACATCATAACATTATAGATCACTACCTCGTAATAATTTGAAACAATCTGGTAGAAATCTTAAAATTTAAATTGACTCATAATTATTATTTGTTAAACTAATGAGAAATGTACGTGACGTTTGCCTCAGATGATAGCCCGTTACTATGGTAATACTGATTTGCATATCTGGAGACAAATTTAGATTTGCTTTAGGTAATAAGTTTGCGTGTGTACATGTATAATTTAAACGCAGTAACAATCAAATAATGACGATAATCTACGACTACATGTATATTAATGACTCTCGTGGTATATGGGTGATATATTTTAAACTAAGCAAAATAACGTAAACTGTTCTATTATGATGCTATGTAGTAGTCTTGTATTTATATGTTTTACACTTAAACTAAGTCGACCATTATATTCTAATATTTATGTAGTCCATCATTTCTTTACTTATAATTGTTTCCCTACCTCATTCCATCACAAATAAAAACGCCATTCCTTTTCAAATGAATTGGGAACATCTAATACTAAAGTTGTTTTTTTATAGATAATCATGTTTTGTCAATCTGTTATTTTAATTTGATTGTATGTCACAAAACGATTTGATTTCCCGACGTATAACTGTAAGAGTATGTTGCGATTTGCTGAAACACTAAAGATGCGTACACACAGTATGTTTTGGTGTATAAGTGTATGAGTCGAGGATTGACATTTTACAAGATGTACATAATGTCTATGCATTCCCCTCATACCATTTGGTTTCATGAAGGTTTGCATATGGAGACAATGTATGGTATAGGCGTACTACACGTACCTACATAGTACATCTTGAATTATACGTCAAGATGTATACATAAAAACTTACTGAGTATACGCACCTTTACAATGCACTCAAAAATCTTCTTAGTACTCATCTGATGGGCGTTTGATACAAAATTGACTACAAACGTGTTAAATACAAATCCCTTTCGTATACAGCTGTTTCTGTTGGGTTCTCATTGTCCTCTACGATTTGTTTAATCATTTCTTAGTACTTTCTTTAGGCCCACTAGGGCCGATAATGATTACAAAGTAGGATCACTTCATCCTGTTAGAACGTTATATTTTGGGGAAAGGTCAGCTCCCGCAACGAGAGAGGTATAAACGCAAACATTTGGCAAAAAAGCAGTAGCAAAAACAGTCATCGATTCTTGTTGGTGTAATAACCAAGGGAAAAATTACACTATGGAGCTCATTTTCTTATTATGTTTAATCATAATTTTTACTGGATGACGTTTAATTGATATATAGAAGTTCCTAATCATATTGTACTCCGTCCCTGAAAACATTCACTGGCTTGCACAGTGCACTTTGTATCTAATGACGATATAATGTAACAATTAACCAGGAACAATCCTGACGTGTGGTATTCAGATACTCATTACATACAGTTTTTACCTAAAGCTGCACGCCACTTAATTACACACGTACCATAAAACATTATAATGCAATAACAAAACACGTAAAACCCCGGACATAATGCACTCAAGTATTTCTCTTACGATATCATGCGTTTGACAACATAAAAGGCATTGTTCTAAAAATCAAAGGCTGTCTCTGGTAAATTTACAAAAGGCGATCAAAAATGAAGTTCATATAAAGACACAAAATCAGTTGGGTAATAGCCTTACCACTAAAGCAGTTATTAACTGAAACCTTTCAGTTCTACTCCGGGCAACATGGAGCGTCCATTTAGTTCAGAAAAGGAAATTTATCTTCGATTATGAACCATCTTATTATCTTGTTGTATTATGTTGTTGCTTTTTCATTTCAGTCACACTTATTTGTATACCAGTTGCTGTTGGTCAAGCTTTATATAGGATATGGTTGTACGGAGAGTTTATGTGCAAACTGACTGGCTTTCTCCAAGGTAACGTAATTATAATGATATTCGTTTCAGGAGTTTTGTCATTTTTCTTTAAAATAGGAACAGCTCTAGCTGATTTTAGAACCTCTGGTACCACACCCTGAATGAGTGACAAGCTTATGACATGGGCAAGTACATTCAATTATTGGCGAATGAACACAGCTTCGTTCGTTTTGATGAAAGAAACATATGGGAATTATATGCATCATGTATCAAAGATAAAAAAAATACGTTGGAATATTATAATCAATGGGTCAAATCTTTAGCTGTCGCCATTTGTAGTTTGCGACAAATTGTTGACACATTTACAGACTTGCGCACTGACAAGCAGTATGTAATATATCCCGCTAACAATACATTTATCATATGGGTAATGTGAGTGTTAACATGAAGAGACAGGAAAGAAGAAGGAAGTCATTATCATGCATATCTACACATTGCATTTGTTGTTACGATATCAATATAAGTACTTCTTACTACATTATGAAAATTATACCTATTTAACGTCAGCATCACAATGCCATTCTTTTGAGAAAATCAAAACATGTCATGTGGACCAAACTGAAACTGCATGTTTAACCATAAGTAGAGTGTCATATTCGGACAGTTTCTTCTTGATTTCTCAGGATATTGATTTTGTACTAACGACATCCTCAATCTAGCGATATCATGTAAATATTACTTATTTTTCGAAGTATAGAACACAAGTATTTTAATTCAAAACAGAAGTATTTGTCTCGAAATAATATCACGCATAGATGTTTTATTTTCATTGAAATGGTTCTAATAATGGATGATTTGGCAAATGTTCCAACAGAAAATGATTAAATATCTTTTTAAAATAGTGTTGCGGTGGGCAGGTTATATAGGTTATTCCAAAAAATGAAATATCGATAAATATCAATGAGAAGCAAAGTTGCATATGTCCTAAGTTAGACCAGTATAATGTTCACTTAGTTTCGGCCTTTCTAAGCATCCTTAGTAGAATGAATTGTTAACTAAATCTGATAAAAGCGGCATCTCTTTATCGGCCACAAATCAGAGCTCTATTATAATCTAGCTCTCGTAGAAATCCATCAAGTTTGCATTAAGCTTTTGGCATCAAAGTGACAACTATTACTAAGGGCTAATCCTTTCTTTATTAATTTGAGAGTGAACCATTTGAACAAATGTTTTCTTCCCTGTATTAAATTCTCACATTGACGATCATAATATTTATGTGATGAATATACATTCAATTGACGATTTTGGACATCTTTCGAGAATCCGTGGGCGACATCACTAGACTTCCTTTACTACATTATAGTTAACGCATTATCAGTCATCATGGTACTGATGTGCAATTGAAATACATACTTTGGACAAATTATGTGTGCAAATGGAGAGTGACGAAGTTAAGAACATTCATGGCAAACCATTATGAAAACGAATGTGTTATTTTAGACAATGACGGATGTTTGGATTTGACACTCAATATTAACACGTAGCTTGAATAATCTCTTCTGCCAATGATTACACTTAGACTTATTGTTCATGAACATATGTAATACGGGTTGTTAGTGGTTATTTATATATTTTTGATTTTAGAATGGGATCATTTATGCACACATCTTTGCATAAGAAGTTAATACAAAACTAGACACCATATCCCTGTTTCGTCGAATATTTTATCGTAGGCATACATGTAAAACGAGATGTTCACCAGAGCTCATATGACCACGGTTTTATAATTTTTAAGCACAATATCAGTAATTATAATAAGTCAACAAAACAAAAGGTAGTATCCATAATTATATAGGCAAATGTTACGTAAATTCGAATTTCTTAACTACGCGTTCATTAATACAAAACTTCAGTTTATCATTTCATATTTTGGTGCAATATATCATATTATTGATTTTATTAAAGAAGCATTTGCAAATCAGGCGACTCTTTATCAGGTTAAGATGACGAGTCTAATTAGACACGAATGTACAATAGTAAGAGTGTCTGGCCCATACAGACAACGATCTACAATTTTTTTTCTCGATGTCTATGTACACAAATCTGTAAGAAAATCTTGTTTAGATCAATTTGAAAATGTGAGGTCACGTGGGTTTGATGTAGATTTGAAGTAAACGGTTGAACATGTCATCTGTAGCATTTTATTATCTTCAGCTTTTGACCTACTCAACATGACACCTATTACTAAGGGTTAACCATTTCTTTATGGATTTGAGAGTGAACCATTTGTAATAATGTATAAACCCTGATGAAGGCTTAAATGTTAAGCCGAAACGTAGGTAATAATAAAATGATAAACTCCTCCATTGTTTAGTCGTGTGGTTCGACTTACTCCTTTATTTATTGTTCTCATTTGTAATAATGTTCACATTTATTATCAATACATCGACACTTAAGTAAATTACATTATTGCGAGACAAGATAGTTTAGGTTATACGGTTTTATTAAAGTTGAGGAGACATTCACCTGAAAGGAGTGTGTGTAGTCAAAGGGTATGAACCTTAAATGTCTGAAATAATAACTTCATTTCTGGTGTGAGAAACTTGCCATCATATTTCGCCTGGAAAGGCCAATGAGCAGGATAATCTGCAATACATAGGTTCTAAAATATTCAACTAGGTGGAAGGCATTTGAGGAAAACCTGGGCTTAGGGACAACATTACGCAGTATATTTACAAAGTAATTGAGTTCAAAACGAACCACTCACGCCAAATATTTCACTCTGTGACATACATCTGGTACATTTCTCAATATAGATAGCCCAAAAGAAAACAAGCTACATGATTAAGACCCGGGCTGTAGGTGGACCATTTCACACTGCAGTGGAATTTGCAAGAACTTATTTTGACACTAAATGTTCTTGTAATTCATCCATCACCGTGCATTGTAATATCGGAGTCTGGCCCCACTTGCATGAACCATACACAATTTAAAATATAGGATTCGCTGCGGAGACCAGAAAGAACTTGCTTAACAAAGGCAAGTAACAGAATGGGTTTACTTCTTTCTATTAATCTGTCTGAATTGCAAGTGAATAGCCTATTAAAAGCCAACAAACATGCCCATGCTCGAGAGACACATTATCTATATAATTTCAATGAATGAACATTTTCCAAGAATGCGTGCAAGACGGCTAACACCAGAAATACAGAAAATGTGAAATAGTCGAATAAATTCTTCAAAATGACGCCACGGACAGACTACGGCAATTTTAGAAAATTTACATTTTAAAATAAAATATCCAAGTTACAAGGTTTAAACCAATGCAACATAAAATTTCATTTTTTGACTAATCTTGTGCTAAATTACTTCGCAAAACGTATTTATTTTATTAAAATGCATTGAAACTGTATACTTTCTTTTTGTACACCCTGTATAATTTTACTAAATATATAACCGATTTGCCCCAGGTCACTAAAGCGACTCTCAAATTACCGTTCTATCCACGGGTTTCTCACAGCTAGTGTAAATAAATGAACAATAATGATTATAGAAACACAGTATTTTACATTATATCATTACTGAAACATATCTTTAATGTAATCATCTGAGTGTGTTTTTGGTGTAATACCATACATTTGTTGTTTGCTGGCGACATTCGAATTAGCTAGCTTCTAACTCACATGCGATGGTGGTAGTAAAACATCTAAATCTAATGCAAAACTTACCGTGTGCTTAAGCTTCCGGAACTTATAGGGTTTATGTTTGAGGTTTAATTACCAGAAGAATCCTATAATGACAATAATATCCCATTTCATGAGATAACCCGAACATACGCGAAGTAGGTAGACACGATATCTGAGGAATATATTGTGTGCTTAACAATTCCAGCAGATGATACCGCATAGAATGTTCACATGTATGAGGATTTTATCCAGTTGAACAACTAAATACAAAATGTATAAACAGGTAGATGATTCGTAGAAACCACATCATTCAATTGACTGATTTGTAACTTTGTTTTATATTCCTCTGGAGTTCGACATTTTAATTAATATAGATTGCATGGTCATTCCATTGATACTACCGATTGAATATGATCAATACAACAAACATAAAAATGGACACACACTTACGATGGTCTATGTCGAATGCAAACAAACACAAATTGGGTCGATTTTTCCCTGAAGCAACTTAAAAATATCCTCTAACATTGTGTTATCATTATAGAACAAACTGATATGTAATCAGGATTATCTTCAACATAGACACCGTTTAAATGGCTGATCATTTTTTCTTGTTCATTATAGTCATTTTCGTCCTTATATACCTCAGTTATATCAACTAAAACTTCATTATAAAGTCTCAGAGGTTTCCAAAATAATCTAGATGTAATTATATTTCTACATATAACATTTTAATTTAAGTATATATTTATAGTATGCTTACGGTCACGGGAAGAAGGGCATACGATCTAGTAGACCTATGTTCTGGTATTGTCGACACTGAAGTGGCATGATTTGTTAGGGAAACCATATACAACTTCTTTTGAAAAGCATCTGCACAATTGACACAATTCGTCATAGAGATAAAGACCTTTGATGTGTCTCACTCCTTCTATTACAAATTTCCAAACTCGACATATGACAAAAATGCTCTTTAACACATGCTGCACAGCACTTTGTCGTATCGAGTATCATTTCTTCAAAGACCTTGCAGTACCAAAGACTCTTTGAACTATACATGTATCATGGGCGGTTTGTTTCAGGTTGCGTCAAAGTCATTTACCAGCATACAACGGATATGGTTTTATCACATAAATCACATTTTGGGAGTGTAATAAAGCCCATTACAAAATAACGATATTATACTACTCAGTTATATAATAACTATGCAAATAAGGCGGCTAATCACTATTTTTATGTATTCATACGCGCTGTCAAAAATATAAACATATATGGCCGACCGTGATTTTATCGTCAGCGGTACAGGTCAGATCGATGGACAAGGCGAATCTGAAATCACAACGAGCATTTAAAAACGTCATAAGGCACTTCAATTCAAATATAATAAATAAACACAAACCTACATTTAATTATTGAACAAATCATAGGCCAACACTTTCTGCAGAATTTTAATGCATTTTGAGTTTCAAAATCGCATCTCTTTAAAATTCATCAATCACATTCCGTATATTCGAAGTAGTGATGACGTCAAAACATAAACATGACGTCACAATGTACGTGATATTTCCCGTTTTTTAGTACGAGTAGTTCCCCTTACCAAACTAATTTCAAAACTGGATTGGGCCTACAAAAAAGGTCCGTGGCGTTATTATCGTTCAACTATACCCTTCTCGGCTCATTTTCGTTTTCAACATTGAATGAAATGTAAGTGAAATACAGTCGCTGTGTTGCACTACATGTATGTTAAGTTTGCTCATTTATTCTTAACCGCATTACTCACCTCAATCTTATTCTCTCTTAAGAGCAAGCGGGTCTACTATTTTGTTTTCTATATTTAAATGGCTTATTTTGTTTATGTGATAAAAAGAATCTTACATTCGTGTCTTTCCATATTGAATTGATAAAACTCGTCGGATAAAAGTAATAAAATCGTATTCGTATTTTATCATTTTTATCCAACTCGTTTCATAAATTTAATATGAAAAGTCACTCATGTATGATCCTCTATATACTGTAAGCCTATATGAACTACAAGGATACCTTTTGTAAAACAGCTGTTGCTAAAGTAAAATGAACTCTACGTGTCCAAAGGCGAGTGCTATTGTGTACGCATACGTGCAGCGTTATCACAGTAAAGTAAAGAAAGAGGTAATAACATCTATCAATCACATGCAATCAAATGTAGATCTGTATAATATGAACTAAGGCACCAAAGATACAAAGATAGTTATTGATCAGCAACTGATCACTTTTCCTCTTTAAATTTAAGACCAGAAATAATGATTATTCAAAATTTTAGATTGGCTATGTATGTGTGGTTTATGTTTGGAATAAGTGTATGCATCCCTAACCTGGAGTTTTACCTATATTATACTGATTTGTTATACATTGCAACGTAACGTCATAAGTCTATTTGGCGTACTTTTGGTATGACGTCATTTCCTGTTATTTGTGACGTCATGACATCACGTCTTGTATTGGCGCCGTGTATCCAGTACAGTAGCGTATTTCTTACTTCCCTGTGTTTTTTTAAATAGTTTGTTTTACGTATTGAATATTTTTAAAGATGGTTATAATTCGAAAGAAAATGATAGGGGGCAACCGTTTACAGATTACTATTTTTTTATTTTCAAAGGACCATTCACCTCGGAAAACTGCCTGAAATTTTTGACCGGAAATAACTTTTTCTGAAAGCATTAGTACCGGCAGAGCCTCGACGAAGATACGCACGTGGACATTATTGGTATGGGTATTTACAATAGCCAGCTTCGCTGGCTATTTAATCCCCTATTAATTTCTACTGGAGTTTACGCAGTACATTATTTGGTGCATCTAGGAAGTAACGATGGGAGGTAATTAGTGTGAACTAATTTCTGGAATAAACAAGTCCACACAGACTATTCATCTCGTGTGTTGGAATGATCCTCATTTACCTGTCGATGTCTTCAATTCAATGACATTTGCATTAAAGCATGAAACATCCGTTCAGAACCAATCAATATGTCTGCACGTACGATCACTTGTTCGAAGGCATTTAGTTGCAAGATTGATGAGATTCCTTCTAGCCACCGCAATGGAGAATGTGAAGATAAAATCTCACGTACGACCGCCTGAAATATCATGATTTGTGTTTAATTCTC
This sequence comes from Spisula subtruncata, assembly GCA_963678985.1. Classification (NCBI taxonomy): domain Eukaryota; kingdom Metazoa; phylum Mollusca; class Bivalvia; order Venerida; family Mactridae; genus Spisula; species Spisula subtruncata. The sequence continues at coordinate 23,293,278 of OY787662.1, read as the reverse complement.
AACACTGGAAATCATTTTAAACTTTGTATACATTCGTTCCATTTCTTATGACATTGTTGACACGGTTGGAAATGCTCGCTTATCCTTATACAAGTAGAACTATACATAATATCTATGCTTTTTGTTACACCTCACCTTAAATAGACCCTCGTATTGTAATTGCATTGACTAAACCGTTCGTAATTAGAAACAGTGCGATACATTGCAGTGTAAAACCCAAACAAAATTATTTCAATCATTTATGTAGCTCACTAATGTTAAACTGATTGTCATGAAACAATGCTCACTTCAACACATAGAATCGAGAATTCGTTTGGAGGATATAAAGAAAATCAAAAAATTATTGTTCGATAACACGGATTAATTCGCATGACCAATTCATATGATTCAATGAACATTTTGTAAAACACCGCATTCGTTAAGTAACAAGGAAATGCATAGTTTACAAACAGAGTAACCTTGTCTGTTGAGATCTCTTAAATATTGTGTTGATATGCCTTACTGCAATGAAGTTGTCTTCATCATGGACTTTACGGTATGATCGAGGTATCAGGATATTGAATGATGTTTACTTTAGATAAGTGATAGAGGGCGTCAAGTATAACATTACGCATTAAATCGCAAAAGAATAAACAAACGAACTGAAAACAAGTAAGTATTATCGTCGAATATTTAAAAGGAATATACATGTACCACACAATGAGGGATGTTTTTGTGTTATGTCACCACAAGATGGCACTCCTGTCATTGGAAACGAAACAACTCGACGATCCGTGTCACACAAGTCGATGTAATTAATTTAATGATTACAGACAAACGCGTTTATTTAATTTAAGGAACTCTGCTATCAGAAATTTTGAAAACACTTTTTCATTATCCTTGGATATTTTGTTTGACCTTTAAGAATCGGTACTAATTCCTTCAAAGAATGTCATTTTCATTGGACAAAACTCATTCTGTTCTTTTAAACCCATAGTTATATCTATACCTTCACTTCCATGTGACGATGTGTCCCCCGTCGATTCAATGGAAATCCAAGTTTGAATAAAAGTGATTCCATAAAAGCATCGTACTTGATTAGCACTTATTCTATTTTCAACACGCTTTCATCTAATACCTTCCCATGTATTTATACGTTTAGAAGAAATGCAAGTAGCACTTATCTTTGCACCCGGTTTGTTTTTATTTATTGCACTTACTTTTGCATTTAACTTTTGATTAGTGTTGCCTTCTTTCTTATGGATGTCCGGGGTTTCTTTGACGCATAACACTAGATGCAAATACCACAACTTGGACAGTTGTTATTTACATTACTTAGGATTCCACTGAACCTGAGGCATACACTCAATTTGATCCTAAAATAACCAGTCTTTTTTAGGACATGGTATACGTATCTCGTAGTATTAGATCTACATCAAGTTAATATACAATTGTTTGTATAGACACGTCAGATAGTAATGTTGGAGTGTTACGGAATAGAATGACTACTTAAGAAATATACTACGTTTTACACATTCCCATTAAGTTGGCTTTTCTAAATAACGAAGGAATCCCGTTTGCTGCCCCGTCATAAATATTACGATAGGTATCGATTGATTCTAGGTACCAAAAAAAGCAATACCTTCTGTATATTCGTTGCTGTCTTGTAACAAAATAAATTCTTTTGTTGATCTGAAATAAACGTAATTTGACGAAAAAGTGTCAATTGTCTATACATGTACCAAAGATCATTAAATCTGGCGAATTCACACAATCTACATTCCGACTGGCATTTGACAAATTGAACATCCTTGCCATGCGACTGCTGTTAACCGATCGGGGTTTTTTGTACATAGAAAAAGGTTTGGCTGTTTATGAACCACGTTAATCACACAACCCAGGAATCATAAGGATACTGAGAAATGTAAGAAAGTTTGATATAGTCCAGATTGATAAATAATAAACAATGCGTGTTAAGTTTTGACAACAGTTGACTAATCTGGTTGACAATCATATCATCATGATGGCAATAAGAAATTTGCCCTGTGAATGCTGTGAATTCTACTTACTTCCATGCGATACGTTAATCAGTCAATTCCATTATATTTTCAGTTTATTTTATGTTCTTTTTTGTTTTTATTTTGCTTTATTTAATGCATCGGCAATACAAATAAATCATCAAATGGAACTGTTTTTGTGTCTTATATCGCCCACCGGGTTAGCTATCTGGAGGCTATACTACTTTCGTTCAAGTGAAATCCAGAATAATCATAAATATATTACATTGTCAAAGCCATGTAACACTATCCAACTTTTGTTAAGAAAAATGGCTCCTGACCAAGTGAGCTATTACAATTATGGGTAAGGCTTCCCCCGGGGCATAGAAACTGTCTTCAATATATGTTTACACCCAGGCCCGTGATCGTAATAAGATAAAACTTTAGAAATTACCAACATGAGCATGTTTTTAATGACGAACATGCCCTAAAATGACTATAGAAAATACATGATTCATCACACCAAAGCTGGCGATTCAAATGAGATGAATTTAAAACGACCGACCAGTGCAACTTAATGCATGGGTACCTGTATTTGTCTCCGACATTTGTAGATACGCATATTTATGGCCTGGCCCTAACCTTGACTCGTTGTGCCATTATTTAATATAAATACTGGCTGATACATCTTAACGTGCTAATCAAGTTCATAACTCTGAAATTATTAAAATATGGCAATCTTTTTTTTAATTAGCACGGTTCATTTTATACCGACCTCTGGCGTTGGTAGCGTGGACCTATAGTGACCTGATATTAAAAGTATACACGTATCACAGTACTATCACATGTAGAACCGTGCATAGAAGCAGTTCAACAATTGTGCCCCATTTATCGTACAGTGTACACTCAACCGCTTTAAAAACGCACCACTATTGAAAATAATCAAGATTTGTCAAAAATCATTTTTTGCTAAAATGAATAGTTTACAGCGTTAGTTCAGTTCATAAGCTTGACCTTACTAAAGAAAACGATTTTGTTTTTTATTCGGAATATTCCGCACAACTTTTTGTCATTTTGCATTTTTGCACGTGCAGCTCGATCGCGTCGACCTATATGGTCATTATTAACATTAAACTGTACACTGCTGGTTTACATATTTAAAAACAACAGAACTAGTATTGGCTTATGTTTTTTTTATGCTGCGAATATCTCGAATATTTGTTCGGAAGGTTGTGCCTTCGCTTCCAACTGAAAAGAGCATCGGTGCCTTAGAAAAAGGTAAATCATTTTAGTACACTTTTGAACGAGTTTTCTCCCGTTTAGAGCCAAGTGTCCCAACTTTTTGTCTTCAAGCTCCTTCATAGTGTTGATTTGAGATGCCATATAAGCACCATGGGAAATATCCTGACAGTCTAATGCTCATAACCAAGATTTTAAGTTCAAATAAGGCTTGAATCCATCTTAGGTTCACATCATGCGCATATCTGGACCGCACTCGGTCGTATGGCCAGACAGCCAAAGCCAAATAACATTTATAATTCATGCTTTGCTTGGATTGTTAAAAACATCACGTCGAACTAATTCTATCCTATTACGTAATTAATGCTTTTCTTTAGGAAGAGAAACCACGTACATGCATCAATGTAGCGGGTTCTTATAATTGCTTTTGAAATTGTGACTTTCACTTTCATGGGTCACAGTGTTATCAATATCATAATTTATTTTAAACTCGTGATAATGGCATGAAAATCACACAACTCGTTGTGTATAGACTGAAGATTATTAATCCGAAAATAAATAACCATAGATTGACGTTTTCATCACTAAAACCGATATTTTATATGTGGTGCGTTTTTAAAGCGGTTGAGTGTATTGCAATTCTACATTATAACCCACGCGTATATTGCATTTAGACATGCATATGTTTTATATCATTGTTTTATCTTAATTGAACACAAGCGCATCCAATTTTATTATCGACCGCGATCAGAAAGCTTGTTTGAAATATTAATGATGCTTTTAAAACCTAAGCTGACCTTTCTTGAACCTCAACCATGTCATTGGTAAGAGATAAATATACATGAAATGTGGTATTTTGTATAGAACAATCGTATTATACGTTATGCGGAACCATTATTAAATATATATAAAATATTTTGTTGCCACTGGTATGTCACAAAACTAGATCTAGTTGAGTTCGCTTATTACACTTTAGAAGAAACCAACAGAGAGGGCTGTGGCTTGAACTAAAGGTGTCGTTTATTGACATAGTTTATGTATGGTATTTTGTATTTTTATAGGAACAATAAACTAACCTTACACTTGTTATTGACAGTGTTGCCTCGAAGTCACACTGATACCGATCATGATCATCAGATACTAGTTGGTCATAAAATATGATAATAATACAACCTCAAAACAAGAGTTTATACTACATGAAATCGAGGCATATATATCACATTGTCATTGTTTGTTTCTGGCATTAGGGCATTCCATGTGTAACGCAGTATTCGAGCGATTAGATTTACATTCTAATAAGAAAATTAATGTAAGTTGTTTATTATCAGAATGAGCATCAATACCAAATGCCATTGGACAACTTTAAACAATCGAGGCTGTGGTCAATTGGTAAGCGATCTCGTCTACCAATCAATAATCCCTGGCCCGAATCTAGGTTGAGGCATAGGTATTTCAGAAATGTTTTTCAGTGTTTCCCACTTAACATTGCCATTCCACTGGGCATTGACTTAGGATTCGATGAAGTACTTTGAGGGTTAGAGATATGAACTTAATGATAAAAAAGATGTAGAGTCAAGGAAATATGCTGATACAGTAGACTACAGAATTTACAAACGTCATTTGGAAGAAGATAAAAGCGAACCAAAATCACCAGCGAGCTAGATAAGCGCTATTTTCAAGATATCTGCTCTATGTTTTTAAAAAACACATATTATGATACCGATTTTAAGACTACAGCATTCAAATGCAAATGATTGACTTACGGATCAAGCCACAAACTTTATGATTTAAACGGGGTTTTTTTTGTTAATTGGTTAGTGGTGAAATTATTGAGACTTGGAAGATAATAAACTGTCGGAACATTCGAAACAACATGGAAGACAAATGACAAATTATGTGGAATCGATATTCCTCTATATCTTCTTTTTGTCATTTGTCGTTAGACAGAAATGTTGAAGCAATTATAGACTGATGACAGTAGCAAAGAAAACACAATATTCGCTGACAGCGACTGTGATACGATCACACAATGCAATTTTTCCACCAGGGCACAAACATTCTAAGACTAAAACTCAGACTTACACTTTGAATTGTCTAATGGTCTATTCACTCTCATGTTGGTATAAATATATTTTAATTTAATAAGTTTACATGACCTTTGAGTGACAACTGTTCATCAGACACCCTTTCACTTGGTTCGATCGAGTAACAAAGAAATGGCAGTTCGTCACCTTATTTCCACAACCGTATAACTCATTTTTGACGAAAATTGAGTGTTTGGTATCGTTATAATCGTCTTGAAAACACGATATAACTTATATGTATGTAGCTGTTATTATAAATATTGTCTAAGCCTCAGTTGCAGTCTTACGATGTTTGAGAATAGGGTCCCAGAATATGTTAAAGGTGTTGTCCTTTAGATTAATGCTTGAGCTAGAAAGGTTTCCTATAGGAATACTAAATGATAAATTTTGTTGAAAAAAAGCTCTCTCTGGGGTGTCGATATGTTTAATTTACGAGTAATTCAATAGTTATGATTCCAAACCTAACTTGGAGAAGGTCACTTTTTTATATTTCGGTTTGCCATAGGTGCATATTATAATATGATCATCGATCCATACATACATCGTAATTGAAATCATATTTGTATTTGAATCTTCGAGATACTTTTCCAGGCGGTTACATAGTTTAGGAAATGGTGATAAGTAATTTCATGTGCAGCAATTTTACATAATTATGATTTGCATAGTATTTGCAGAGTATGGTATCCTAAAATTGGTCTACATTGTGGACTACTTGTATTAGTAATACATTAATTATCAATCATAATAGGTCAGATTAATGTGTTTCATATTTATATGTTGGTTATTCCTACTACTTGGTACTACATGATCACACATTCTATGCCATCAATTTAAAAAAAAGAAGAATAAATTATGCTTTCTTATTATTCCTTTGCGTATCACGAAAATTTCCCATAGTCATGTTTCTTTATAGGGCTTTTGAATAATCACTTCTAATAACTTCGTTAATGTTCGGCCAATGTCCACAAAATTAGTAGTATATGTTTTTTTAATTATAAGTACGTGAAATACACGTGATTATTGTAATGGTCACCCTGGCCTAGTTGCATAGAAGAAAGATGTTAGGAAACTTAAGTGACCGAGAGCAGTCCATCTAAACAGTTCATATAGCACACAAGAACAAGGCGTCTACATTAACCCATACGTCAACAAAATCGGCTTATTATGTCTAACGTTCGAAGGTATGTTCATGATAAATAATATTCTGTCAGGAGCACGCATGCTTTATCACGCTATATATATATATCGTGTACCATTCAGCACACCTCAGCATCAGCAGTGTGAAGATAAGGTACGTTTTAATATTTTAAGACACTAATTAATTCATTTCCACATTAGTGTGTTAAGTAATCTCGATCTTACTGAACAATGTGTCGTATGCATACAAATAATTCAAATGGTACCAAACATCGTTAAGGCTATACGTGTGCGTTGCTTACAAATATAGCATGCAAAAGGTAAATTCTTAATAAGAATGTTAATGATAACAAAAAAGACAAACTAATCGAACAGAGAGGGCAACACTCAAAAGAAACAACAAAGCGCTCTTTCCTTTTTAAAATCTTCCCTATAGTCCAGCAATAATGTCCAATAAACATTAATTTTTGGAGAAAGTTACCAAATTTGGTACAACTGTTCCTTGGTCCATTTGAAACATTTTTTCATGAGACCCACTTAAAATATTTTCCTTGGTTGCCATAGCAACGGTTTTCAAAATGGCCACCAAAATGATCAAATGGCAGTTTTCGCCCAATAACTTCAGTTTAGAATTACATAACGTGATGAAACTTGGTGTATAAGTAGCTTGGCTCAATACGCCACTAAAAATAAAAAGTTGGATGGGTCGGGTCACTGTTACTAAAAATAGAAAATCGGTTTTTGCTCAATAACTTCCGTTAAGAATGAGATATTTGGATGAAACTTGCTATATGCGTTGTTTGTATGATGATACACGTGCGGATAAAAAAATGGGACATTTGGGGTCAAGGTCACTGTAACTAAAAATAGAAAATCGGTTTCCGCAGACTATATTTAGTCTAGAATGACATATATGAATGCAACGTGGTCAATATATAGCTTCCGCGAAGATACTTTCCATCAAAATAGGTGTAAATGGGGTCAAGGTCGACGTTGATAAAATAAAATGTCAGTTTCTGCTTAAAAATAACAATTAATTACGAATTGCAAGCAATACATAAGCACCCTGTTTGGTTTTCTATATTTTTGTTACCATGGCAACCACAATTGTGGTCTGAATAAAACACAAATTGACATGAATGATCTGCTTATAAATCTGTATCCACATACCAAGTTTTATATTAATTTAGCTTCAAAACTGTTTAAGCTATGACCGGATCTAGATTTTATAAACAGACAAAATTTTGAGTTTACTATCAAATTACTTTGAATGAGATATTATTATGGCAATTGCTGTAAATGTAGCTTGTCTGAAGAATATATAGCGTATTTTGCGCCAGATGGTTTGGCCGTCATGAAAACATGAGTTTCAATTTTTCATGGAATTTCATAGTTTCTTGTTGTGGAACTACAGCGTTTCTTTTTTCGAATATTTCAAACAATACAACGTTAACAAAAAAATATGAGATGGTGACCTAAGAGTGTAACACATAACAAATTTTGTAACAGTAATCGAGGAAATGGGGCCCACTTGTAGTGTTAACCTCATTTGATTAGCAGACTTGAAGCCCTGTATAATTTCGAAAATGTCCAGGCCACACCAGGTACTAGTGTTTGAAAATATGACCAGGTAAAGCCATATCAAACAATATGATCTACTTAAAATACAATATGCAGAGATTCCATGCCTGTGTGATATTTCTCATTATGCCTAGGTCTCACGGAACATTTTATCCTGACAATAAAGATACATAGTTTGGTCGGGCACAGCAATTCGTCGTCAGAAATTCCTTTCTTGACGACACGTTGTGTTTTATTCCTGTCTTTATTCCTGTCTTAACAATGCTTTTGGTAGTTGACGGCTCTTTGTGGTACACATCATTGCCTGATACATAATTGCTTGGAGTGGGTTGTTTCCTTTACATTTTTTGTGTTTTAATCCAAATAACTGCATTTTACACAAGTTATTTCATACATAAATGTATTGATGTACAGTGTATTAAGCAAATTGTTACTACCAACCAAATGCAGTGAGTTATTAACGAATACGATGCTTAATAATTGTGTGGTCTTCTGATTCCAAAAATACTTAATTACTGTTTAAAGTTAGTAATGTTTTACCCAAAAAAGATAACATAACATATGAACAACTTTTAGAACAGATTATTAATTTCTTAATATGCGAAAAGACAACATGTGCCTATCGTCGTGACTAATTATAAAATAGCACAGTTTGTGGCTTTATGACATTGTGATCATTAAATTCCAAAAATCCTCACTTTTATTAATTTTATATTTTTAACTGTTTCACCCCAAATATATCCCAAGAAGCCAGTCATTTTGAAACTAGATTATTAATTTCTTAAAAGGAAAAACTGCATATGTCTATCTTAGTGATTTTTAACTAAATAATGCGATTGGTGCCATTGTAGTAACCCTATTTCAAAAATCACCATTTTAGTTTAAATTTGTACGATTTTACCCCAAAATATCATTCAGTAATCATAAATTATAATATATTATTTGATATACTAAACTTTAAGTTACTACAAAAGAATTACAGTAAAACTGTTGTTTTATAAATAATACGATTTTAAATGACATCGTGGCCAATCGATTCCCCAAATCCTCACTTTTGTTTATATTTCCAATGTTTTTGTCCCAAAAATGTCTTAAAATACATAACATTTAGGCACCAGATTAGCAATATTATAAGCACGAAGACAAAATGTGTCCATCCTATTGATTTATAATCAAATACCATAATAAATGACATTACTGTAAACTGATTCCAAAAATCATCATTTTTGTTTTCATTTTGTAGTATTTTACCCCAAAATATCGTATCTTGACCAATAACCGATAATTTCGTATGATGTATAATACCATAAGATACTACACTTATATTGCAGGGGTTTTCAATAAAATACTACTATAAATGGCATTATGGTCTGCCAATTCCAAAAATCCTCACTTTTGTTTGTAGTTTCTCATATTTTACCCAAAAAATATAGGCCTCAAGTGTTAGTATAGAACTCCACATTAAGTATGTTACAAGGCAAAAATTATGTGGCAGGATATAATATAAAACATTTATATGCATTTTGTGCCCTGTTCTGAAATTCGTAGAAAATGGTGAGGTAACTTAAAAACTCAATTTTCTCAATTTCATGTCATGTCATTAAGGGCCCTTTTCTCTGATCGAGGCTTATCTATATTGAAATTTACGTCCCTCGAATAAAATATCTGCTTTATCCACTAATTTATAGTTAAACTGGAGTACATTTTACCAGATTTTTCTAGAATTATCAGTATAAATGTTAAAAATATAGTATCTGTATACCTAAAGACTATTATATAACATATTGTCGGCCATTATGGATATTTCAAAACGATTAAAGGTATAAATTAGATGTTAGTTAAGTTATTTCTAATAAAAATACTTTACAATTACTCATAATAACGTTGTTATTATGCGTTTTATAAGATATACACCGATTTTTCGTTTCTGGCGGCCATTTTTAAAAATGGTTGCCATGGCAACCATAATGGCAGTTACGAGATGGGTCTCATGAAAAAATTGTTCCAATATGTTTGCCCAATGTATATACACATGTACCAAGTGTACATGGGCATAAAACTATACAAGTTTTATAAAACATTTTATGGGTTATGTGTATAATACTCTCATTAACTCTGTTAACAAGTCAACATGTTCATAGTGATGTTTTTCAATACAATTGGTCGTTAAAGTAGCACACCAAAACCTATCAATACGTATTTCATAACTTGTTTTTTATGAGCTTTGCAAACAGGCAATTACATAAACTGTATTATCATGTCATATGAATTGTAAAGTTACTTTTTGTAGTTGAATTGTTTTGGACACTTAACTAAAATCACCAGATTATCATTATTTTTGCAAGTTGGTGGGGTAGCTTTTTATCTTGTTCAAATGTTGAATGTGTCACAGAAGTCGGGATTATCTAATGAGAGTTCATGTAAGAAAGAACTGGATATGATTGTAAGTTAAAGCAATTACATTCGATCTCAGAACAAAATAGGATAAATCATATTATCAGTAGTACGTCAAAAGGTTAATTATTATTAGATTTCCGCTTGATGTAAAAGGGTGATCAATATATTCGAGGATTTTTCATCTAGCAATTTCATATTGGCAGCAATGCTTAAACCCATTTAACATCATTCTAAGGAAGATGTCTCCGACCGAATGCATTAATAAAAATATTTGATTCATACAAGGGGCGCGCGACGTTGGACGTCACGTGACGTCATTCCAAACTTCACCGTCGGAGCAGCACATATCTCTTTTCTGGACTGATACCCGGCCCAATTTATGAGACTAGTTTTCTTTAAATACTGAAATAAGTAGTTTATAGCCAATTCTTGAATGTAAAGTGGAATATAAAGAGTATCGATGTGTTATTTGAAACCAAGTTCGGAAAAGGGCGATGGCTGTACAAGATTAGATTATTCCAACGAAGAATGAAGCACGACCTAGCAAGTTTAGGGCGATATATCGAAATAACCCTTGTGATCTGGAGTCAACGATTTTATGTTTTGTAACCTATTACTAGTTTTCGTTTTCGCCAGTAACAATTTGTTCAGATCTTTGCGTCTTATTTCGCAAAAATTAACGGAGAGTGTCCCTAACGCGGTGTTTTTCGCCATTTATCCTAATTTTATCGACTCAACCGTTTGACAGCGACCATACAATCACATAAACAACGAAACCATATGAAAATGGCCAATTTGAAGCGCACATAATCTATGCACAATTTAGTCAAGTCATTTTAGAGATATTGCGAGCATTATGCAAGTTTCGTGTTAATTTTCATAGCATGCCGTTGCTGAGAAATTACGTTACACCCGAGATGCTCGACGGTACGTGCTTCACCATGGTTACAAAAAGTGACGTCATAAAGTAAATAGTAATGTATCATAAAGTAAATTAGAAGAAACGCGGGATTATTGATTGATCTTTATCAGCCTGAAATCTCATTACTCTAGTCCAAATATTTCAAAATTGAGAAGGAAAGTCCTCGAATATATTGATCACCCCTCGTAAGTAGCAGAATTACCTCTGTTATTTACACCAACTATTCAGACAATAATGGTATCAGTGTTTTGCTGTCGTCAATTTTTAATTGATGCATATTTGCGCCTATTGTTTATTTAGTTAATCTATCGAATAACTTAATTTTATACTACCAGCAATTACACCAGTTATTACACCAGCTGCGATTGTCTTTGTTTTACTGCAATTGTAACAATAATATTGGTATATCTCTCAGCAATTTAACTTCTTAAGTCATAATCAGATAACTACTAACTGCTGTCTTCGAAACATACGCCAACACATACTTTTCCACTAGCATACCAATAAGATATTCATAACTTGTAAAATGTTAATAGAACGAAGAGCACAATGAACTCGTTACCTAGAGGCTGGTACAATACGATACTGTTTGTACTATGTACATAATATTATATTCTGACATACTTTGTTACTTGTAACATGTTTGTAAGTATTACTTGTAATTATATTATATGTGCTTCATGGGCCAATGGCCTAAAAGTTTGAAATAAACTGTAACTGTACAATCATATCAATTTGGGATTGTCTTAAAGTTAAGTGTCACACCTTATCTTCTGTTCCTAACGTAATAAAATGCCAATTATAACACACAACGCTTGGCGTCAATTAAATAAGTGAATATGTGGTGCAAAATCCAGTATAAATTAATGTCATTGTTTCATTATCTTTGTCTTCTATGAATAAATTGCCAAACAATGGTACCGAAATGATAAATTTAATCTGAAGAGACTGCTGTTTAAACTGGTGAAAGGCGTAACAGGGTTCCCACCAATACTCTACGACACAATAGTTGATATCCGGAACTCTGTGCAAGGTGGTTTTCCCCTTCATTTACATGTAGGTACAAACAAATCTGGCCTAGTTAGACTGGTTTTGTATTCATATGCAAACACAACTGACCCCCACTCTATTGTCCAGATATGAATATTCACGACTCAAAAGGATTATAACGGTAAAACTTTATTTGTACCTACAGATTAGTGGAGATCCGGAGTAGGTCTATTCCTTGATGTTTCTCTGACCAGACAGCAGTTTTCCTTGACTTTTTGAAGCGATCGGGCCTTTATTGTTAAAAGCAAAATAGCACAATAGAAACAATGGGCTGTTGATTGACATAATGTTATATTAATTTAAAATTACCTGAGCGAGCATAGCGAGCCAGGATTTTTTCAGTTTTCTTTTGGTCTTTTCTTTACAGGAAATGACATTCATCGATATCTTTGTAATCATATACTTAATTAGAATGCATAATGAATGCATAATGAATGCATTATGTTTGACATTGATGGCAAAGGGTGTTTGATTGTGTAATTCCAAATATTATAAGTAGCCGACTGATAGCCTAATATCCCACAATTCAGGCTACTTCCAGGATGCCATATTTCATGATATATGTGGTCGTATTCGCTGCAAATGGAATTGCTTATAACCCTTTTCCAAACTTATGTGGCCACCCGGAATAGGCCCTCGAAATACACATATAATATCATATATCAGTCGTTTATGCAATGGTTACTGGGCATTTGACTTACTGAAGTGTAAACTAATCACCGCCTTTGCGTTTTGGAATCATTATTAATTATTATTATAAATATATACTGGGCAACTTGGCAATAAAACTATCGAATCCAAAAGTAGGTTTATATTGACCTTTCAGTCCGGATAGACCGAGTTTTATTCAACGTATCGAATCATGTCACACATAAACATACCCGCAACGTATTTTGGTAGAAAAGCTGCACAGTCAGCTTATTTGCTAGTGTCACCAGACTGTAACTGTGAGTGATATTTCTGTATGACGACAAATGTCGAAAAAACGATACAGAGCAATATAGATTCCACATACTTTGTCATTTCTCTTCAATGTTATTACGATTTTTGACTGATTATTATCGTTCAAGTCATAATCATGTCACCACTTACTAATAAACAAATACAACACTTTTTTAACTTTTTGTAATGAAGAACTCTGGAACAAAAAATTGAAACGTGATCTGATAGTATTTATGTGATATAGATTCGTGTTTAGTGGTTCTTTTATTATACATATATTAATGCCAACTAGTGTCCGATGATCGTGATCACCATCGGTGTTACTTCGAAGCAGTATTGCCAATAACTAGTGTGAGGTGAGTTCATTTTGTCCAAACAGGCATACCTAAACTTGTCCAATATGACACATTTTATTCTAAAGTATTATTAGCGACCTACATGAGTTTTAAGATAAGCCAGTGGCAACGGTATCAGCATCTTTCATAGCGATACCTCAATACGAGCACACGATTGTTCTTAATAGAAAACATTGCTTGTCAAGTTTCATCTCTTAAATAATACAAACATTCCTCTGATTTTGATTTATCTCCTTCTATTTAAGGAAGATCAACTGCAGCTTTAAAAGCATCATACATATTTTAAACATGCTTTCTGGTCATGGTCGATAATTAAACTGGATGCGCTTGTGTTCAAATAAGATAAAAACAATGATATAAAATTGTTTGCATGTCTAAAAGCAATATTGGTGTGGGCTGAATGTAGAATTCCACTGTAATATAACTTGTGGCATAATAGGTCAACTCATTTTATGGATGGTTATTTTCGAGATTGCACTGTGATACATGTAACTAGCATTTCTAAAATATCTGGTAGCGATGGCTACGAATGTCAGAGTAGGTTTAAAATGAACCGTGAAGTTTGTTTGCTATCTTTATATTTTCAGATTCATCAACTTGATAAGTGCATTTTATTGAATTAAAGCAAGCCGATCTTCCGTGGGCGTTATCAGCACCCGTGCTACGTTACATGCACAAACGATATGGTTTCCACATTCCTGATGTTAATCATCACAACGAGGGTATAAAAGAAGAGATCATGTTAATTTAATTCTTTTTTTCAAACTGTCAAAGATGATCAACCTCAATGTGTAAATGACCATATAGGATGGATTTTTTCCAACGACAATTTTTACCTGTCAATGAATTATGGAACTTTGTTACTTTTACTATACTCCCAAATGAAGTCACCCATATCAATGACACATTACTAGTTATTTCGCCTTTGGTATGACCGGCCTCGGTTGTAGGAACAATATGTAATCACTCATTTTAATTCTAAAAACAAGTATATAAAACAGTATTTGTGTTTTTATTTCTATCATATTGAATAATGGCGATCTGAGTGCACATCACCTGAAAATATTTGTTGCACTTTATTTGTAACGGATTAATCACCATTCATGCTTAAACATTTAAAACTTGTGCTCGAGACTGTCAATATAGATCATTGTATTGTTCCAGAAAACATTATGTGAACACAGCACCAACATCATTAAGCTTGGTCTCAAACACGGAATTACTGATTCATTTCTATTACAATTATGTATTGAATAATGCTGCTTTTATTAACAGTCACTATGGGGGTACAATTCTCGACAGCTGATAGTACATATGTAGCAGGAAATGAAGTCAGTGATTCACGTTGCTTCCTTGTAATAATCTCACCAGACATACACTTTATCTGATATATATTCAAACCAGTTTGGCATGGCTTATAGTCTGATCCAGACAACAATCGCTATGCAATTGTATGCTTAATACCCTTCGCAATGTTTCAATACCCACGAATGGTGTGTCATGTGCCATGCTGGATTGGTTTAATCGGTTCCAACGCATTATGTCAACATGTCAATTGATTCACCTTCAGATACAATGTTCCTAAATTTGTGTCATAATTATAATTTTCTTACCATCAATGTCTTCAAGTGTGGCTGAAAATCGACATGTTTCATCTTCTTTCAATAAAAAACAATAACCTACACGAGCCATTCACTGTATAAAATAAGAATAACCCTTCCCATGCCTAGCGGCAAATGACGAAAATAAATAGAGGGATAATCGATCCACATTATATGACATGTGTCTTCAATGCCGTTACGAATGTTCCGATTGTTTTAAGACAAACCATTAACAACCGTGTCAACATTTTTCATAGCGATACCTCAATACATGTACGAACACATGATTGTTCTTAATAAAAAAAGTATCATGTCAAGTTTCAATTCTTAAATAATACATCATTTATCTACTTGTGATTTACATGTATCTCCTCGCAATTAAGGAAGGCCAACAGCACATTTAAAAGCATCATTAATATTGTAAACAGGCTTTCTTGTTGCGAAAAAACTGGATACGCTTGTGTTAAATTTAGATTAAAACAATGATGAAAAACACTATGCATGTCTAGAAGCAATATTGCAGTGGGATGAATGTAGAATTCCACTGTGATATCACTTGTAGCACAATAGGTCTACTGATTTTATGCATGGTTCTTTTCGAGATTCCACTAAGATAACCATCATCTCTTAACTCCCTGGTGGAGATGGCTACGAATGTCAGAGTAGGATTTAAATTAAGGTGGTGTGGTGGCCATCTTTGTTGTTGTGATAGGAACTAGTGCGATTCACCCCGTAAAAAAGGATGGGTTTTTCCTGCATCAAATTTTACCTGTCATTGAGTTATGGCACTTTGTTGTTATAATATACTTCCAAATAAAGTAACCCATATTAATGGACACATTACTAGTTATTTCGCCGTTGGTATGACCGTCACTCGGTTAAAGGGACACATTGTAATCAATCATTTTATTATAAAAAACAAGTATACAATATATTTTGTTGTGTTGTTTTTTCAGCATATTCAATAATGGCGATCTAAGTGCACTTCACTTGAAAATATGTTTGCTGGGGTTTATTTGTAACGGATTAATTACCATTCATGCTTTAACATATAAAACTTCTGCTTGACATTGTCAGCAAGGATTATCGTATTGTTCCGGAAAACATGATTTGACATGATTTGAACGCAGCATGATTGTTCAAATTTCGCATCAACATCAATAAACTTTGTCTTAAGCACGGAATTACTGATGCAATTTTTGTTTAAAAAGTATGCGTAGAATCGTGATGTTTTATTTCATTAACAGTCACTATCGGGGCTTAAATTCTCAATTATGTAAGTATAACAGCGTTCGATCTTGCAAGATTGACTGATGATCAGCATGTTGATACTTTAAGTTAATTGTTATTCGACAGCTGATAGTATATATATGACAGGAAATGAAGTCGTTGATTCACGTTGTTAACCTGTCATAGTCTCACCAGACAAACGCTTTATATATAATGTTGACACAAGTTAGGCATGGTCTATAGTCTGATCCGGACAACCATCGTTTTACAATATTATGCTTAACACCCTAAGCAATGATTATGTACCCACGACTGGTGTGTCACGTTTCATGCGCGCTTTATGTGTCAAGCTGGTTTTATTTAATATGGTCCAACGCAGTTTGTTAACATGTCGATTGATTCACCTTCAGATACAATTTTTCCTTGAATGTGTCATAAGTAGAATTTTCCTACCATCAACGTTTTCAACTGTGGCTGATAATAGATATGTTTCATCTTATTTCAATAAAGAATAATGTTTTATATCGAACACAAATGCATTCAGACTGACGTAACTCAGGGTCAACATTTTATCTCGTAGAGCATTGTTCATAATTGATCAATTTGCCTCAGTGGAATCTACTAATCTTTCTCGCGTTTCTCAGTATCCTTATAATCTCGGATGATTAACGTGTGTTTAAAAGAGTGGAGTCTTCTTTCATGTTATCGAGACAAAGACGATAGTATAAGAGTAGTAATAATTAGATTGGCATATATAGCGTTCCATTTGTCAATCACAAGACGTACTTTTAGGTTGTAAGGTTTTTTTCAAGGGTTATTGCCATTTTGGAGTGATAAAGAAACCCTTTTTCGTCAAATCCATTTCCTATTTGATTTTATACATATAACACGTGCACAAAAATTCTAAGGTCATGTCAACTTTGACAACCGATAATTGCATATGTAGCTCATGATATACATACTTTTGATCGTATTGTTTTGGACACTTGACTAACAATCTATAGTTTATCAACAGTTTTGCAATATTTTTGCAATTTGACGGGGTACATGTAACTATTTATCTTGTTTAAATACTGAATTTGTTCACAAAGAAGTCGGAATTGTTTTGCATATAGGGAAGAGCTAAATATGAATGTAAATTATAGCAGTTACACTGACTGACAGGACGAAATAGGACAAATACTGCTATTGGCAGTACGTCAAAGTATTACACTTGAATTTTATTACAATGCTAGTAGCAGTGTTTTGCTGACGTCAATTGATGCACATTAACGCCTATTGTTTATACAGTAAACCTATTAAATTACCTAACTTTACACTGCTAGAAATATCAGCAGTATTAGTTATGACACCAGTTGCTATTGCCTTTGGTTAATTGCAATCGTAAACAATAATATTGGTATAGCTTGTAAAGTCATAATCATATTACTATTAAACTGCTGTCTTTTACAAATACGTCGATACATCATAATTTTACGTAATCATACCAATAGGATATTCACAACTTGTTTACTAATATTGTAAATTACATTACGCGTAGGTATGGCTGGCAAAATGAGTTAATTGAACGAAGAGCACAATGAACTCGCTACCTTAAGGCTGTTACAATCACATCATCATTGGATTGTCTTAAAATCAGGTTGCACACAAACGTTTCTGTTCCTAACCAAATATAATGCCAATTATAGTACAGAATATTTGACATTAATTACAAAATCTAATATAAATTAATGTCATTGTTCTAGAAATGTTGCTTTCCATGTTAAAAACGCGTAACATTAGTACCATAAATAACTCATCAAATCTAATATATTGACACTATTCCGAAATGGTAAACTGATAAAAGACTGTAATAATTAGAAGATTGTATAAATTATACAAGGCATCAACATAAACCTATTCTTCTATACAGAGTTAAGTTTTCGATTACTGTATCTCATTTGGTTCCTTTTTATTTTTGCTGTCATTTTTCTGACGGACAGAAACACCCATTTTTACTGAGAACGAAATGCTATTACAGTTAAATGAAGCTCGGGATAGCCACCAATTTCATTCATGCTTTCCTTGCAGTCTTCTAAATTGGTCAAAATATACAACAACACATTGTTTCGTGTCATTGCATGGTCATGTGGGCCTTTCACTTCTTAAAATAAGAATAACCTTTCCATGCCTAGCGGCAAATGACGAAAACTAGATAGCGAGGAATGTCGATCCACATTATATGGTATGTGTCTTCAATGCCATTACGAATGTTCCGATTGTTTCACGACAAACCTTGGCAACAGAGTCAACATTTGTCATAGCGATACCTTAATACGAACACACGATTGTTCTGAACAAAAATGTTGCATGACAAGTTTCATCTCAAAAACATTTTATCTGCTTGTAATTTATCTTCTCGCGTTTAAGGAAGGTCAACAGCAGCTTTACGCTTGTGTTCAATTAAGATACAAACAATGATGTAAAACACTATGCATGTCTAAAAGCAATATTAGTGTGGTTTGAATATAGAATTCCACTGTGATATCACTTGTAGCACAATAGGTCTACTGATTTTATGCATAGTTCTTTTCGAGATTGCACTGAGATAACCAGCATTTCCTAACTCGGTGGAGATGGCTACGAATGTCAGAGTATGTTTAAAATGAACGTGGCGTGGCGGACACCTTTTTTGTTGTGATAGGATCTAGTGCGATTAACCCCCGTGGTAAAGGATGGGTTTTTCCTACATCAAATTTTACCTGTCATTGAGCTTTGGCACTTTGTTACTTTTACTGTACTCCAAAATAAAGTCACCCGTATCAATGGACACATTACTAGTTATTTCGCCTTTTGTATGATTGTCGCTCGGTTTAAGGGACACTTTGTAATCACTCATTTTATTATAAAAACAAGTATACAATATATTTTTTCAGCATTTTCAATTATGGCGATCTAAGTTCACTTCACTTGAAAATAAGTTTGTTGGGGTTTATTTGGAACGAATTTTAAATTACCATTCATGCTTTAACATATAAAACTTCTGCTCGACATTGTCAACAAGGATTATCGTATTGTTCCGGAAAACATGATTTGACATGATTTGAACACAACATAAAGGTTTGCATCAACATCATTAAACTTTGTCTTAAGCACGGAATTACTGATGTTTTTTTGTTTTAAAAGTATGCGTAGAATCGTATTGTTTTCGGCCTGGGGCGAAGCCCCAAGTCCAAAGTTATGATACCAATTTCTCAGCCTACTGGAATTGATCTTCCAAAATCGCAAAACTCCCAATTACCACTTTCATGTGCAATATAAAAGTAGTTCTTCGCGGATCTCACTAACACACCTTTAAAAATGCAGAACATCACTATTTTACATTACGGTTTCAAGAAAAGTGTATAAGAAATATTATTGAAGCAAGATTGCTAAGCATTGACTAGGACATAGTTTCTATTGTTTACATATTCATGCGATAATAAGTTCCTCACTTGACAGTGTTTACGGAGACAGTAAGAAGAAACTTTTTTTCTGAGACATTTTTTGAAGACATTATATTTGGTATTTATATAAACATAGTTTTAATATTGTTATTTCATTTTGCGTTAGCAAGTCATTTTTTTTGATACCATAATGCCCCATACATAAGTCGCACTTCTTGAAACAAATTACCAAAATACCGCGATTGTCCATACATGAGTCGATATTCTGTATAAGTCGCACCCATCAAATTTTTTTAAATCTCTTTAATTTAACATACTCCAGTATTAGAAAGTCGATTTCAGCCATAAGTTTCAAAATCTTTAAGAAAGTGTTTGCCAAAACATTAGCAAGGTAATACTACATGTTATTCAATTGTCAAAGTCTATGTGACTGTGCATGTATGTGGGTAGTGGGAGGCATAAATGTAATTCTAACATCTCTTGTTTACTAGTACTTAAACTAGATAGGCAAGTTAAGCATGACCAATAGATTAAACCTTCAACTGTGTACGTTCAACATAAATGTACACTGCAGCTGGCAGTAAAAGAGCGTGGATCCGTTTACATATACTTCAGTTTAGCCACTAAAATTCTTCCCAATCATACAAAGTTTAGACCCAGGTCTTCAGCGCTTACAGCGCTTTGATTTTATTAACAGTCACTACGGGGTTTAAGTCTCAATTATATGAGTATTACAGGGTTCGATCTTGCAAGATTGACTGCTAATCAGCATGTTGATACTTGAGGTTAATATTTATTCGACAGCTGATAGTATATATATGGCAGGAAATGAAGTCATTGATTCACGTTGCTTACCTATAATAGTCTCTCCAGACAAACGCTTTATTAATAATGTTGACACAAGTTAGGCATGGCCTGTAGTGTGATCCGTACAACAATCGTTGTGCAATATTATCCTTAACACCCTAAGCAATGTTTCTGTACCCACGACATGTTTCATACACGTTTTTTTTATCATGCTGGTTTGGTTTAATCGGGTCCAACGCAGTATGTTAACATGTCGATGGGTTCACCTTCAGAAACATTTTTCCTTGAATGTGTCATAAGTAGAATTTTCTTGCCTTCAATGTCTTCAACTGTGGCTGATAATCGACATGTTTCATCTTCTGTCAATAAAGAATAATAACCAACATGTCTCGCTTTGTTTTATATCGAACACAAATGCATTCGGACTAATGTAACTCAGGGTGAATGACTGTTGTCATCCTAAACAATATGATCGCAAATCGGATTAGCAAGCTGTTGGGAAAAAAGGTAACACTTTATCACGTAGAGCATTGTTAATAATTGATCAATCTGCCTCAATGGAATCTACAAATCGTTCTCGCGTTTCTCAGTATCCTTATAACCTCGGATGATTAACGTGCTTTTAATCGAGTGGAGTCATTTTATGTTGTTGAGACGATAGTTTAAGAGTAGTTATAATGAGATTGACACTTTTAGGTTGTAAGGTTTTTTCAAGGGTAATTGCCCTTTTGGAGTGACAAAGAAACGCTTGTTCGTCAAATCCACTTCCTGTTTATTACTTCAGTTTTATACATATACCGTATAGCTTGTTATTTCTGCGGGGTGGAAATTTCTGCCATTCTGCGGTCCAAGATCAATTCGCAGAATTAAATCTACGCAGAATTTTATCATTGGTAGACAATTTTCAGGCAGAATATTATCTCCACTATATAGAATTAATCAAGGGGTACGTTTTCACAAGTTAACTTGATTATTGTATAGTTTATTGCAGTTTGTCGCGTGTTACAAAAGTGTTTATAAAGCATTGTTTGTACATGTATAGTCATAACTATGTTATATAGTGATCCACTGTTTGGGTGACTAAAAACATGTGATATAAAATAACGGTTATACATGCAATTTCAATCCGATCTTTTTCGAACTTGATACATGCAGTTAATATTTGTGAATACACTGCCCAGAATTTATCCAAGTAACGGCAACCGTTTAAGAATTTGAGATCACTGAAATAACAAGAACAATGTAATAATAGAAACATTCAGCAAATGTTCACTACATATCAACAAGATCATTCCTTTTTTGTTCCTTTTTAGCAACGACGATACATCAGCCATTACTCTTTTTGTTACCTTTAAAGTGTATGGAGCTATATCGGAAGATATTTTTTTTTAAAGTTTTAAAAACTGAAAAACAATTATGCTTTCATATCCATTCCTTAATTTTTGCTTCAGTTTTAACAGAAACTCTTTCTGTGATTTATTGGAAATGCAAACTGTCCATTTTCATACGAAAGTGCTCTAGTACACCCAATGAAACAATAAGATTCGTCTATTTTTCGACGATTGAATCAAAGTACTCGGAACCCATCCAAAGTTTTAATTTTCAATCATACTAAAAACGATGCAAGTAGTTATTTTGACATTGAATCACTGTTAGAAAATAGCTCTATACACTTTAATAGACACCAACCATCTTCCTATAACTGGAAAATCTAACAAATAACAGCAAATTACTTCGAAATTCGTCAACCAGGCAAATTAATGGGAATATGTAAAACGTGGTATTTTCGTCTTAACCACTCTATTCCGGAACTCTCCAACATGGCTTTATGACGTTTCCTTATACAAGGTTTTACCTTAAAATGATGTAGATCTAATAATACGAGATATGTACCATGTATACCGTGTATTTACACGGAGAAAAACGGATACGATTTTAGTTGATATCCCACGTATAATCATGTGCTCAGTAATGTACTCATTCAAAGTAGGTCGCATTGTCTAATGTGATGTCAACGAACTCCCGAATGACACTGACATAGGCAATAGGATTCAAAAGTTCAATGATCTAGTGCAATAAACCAAACAAGGCTGCGTCCAATAAACGCTTTTGACACATTTGAACGCTTTTGAAATGTTCTATTAATTTAACGTTATAAAGTATAAAATACATAGTATCCCTCTGATAATATATTCCTCTAAGATGATTGGCTCTGCCAATGAGGTTTCAAATTAAATTTACAGACTAACCAACCGCCCTTATTTTCAAACATTGACTGTCGAGAAATCCATCAAAATTTTGGTTTTAATGGACCCATTACGATACATAATTGGCCTTTGAAACAACGAAAGAGTGCAAGCCAGTTTAGTTTTAATATTGATTTAAATCACCGCACTACAAACTATCTACCGAAACAATACAACTAATCACAGGAAATGCACCTTTTAAATACACTACTGCTATTATTTAAATACACTCTAGAATGGAACTATTGATTAAGTACACGTATACTTTCTTGAACCGTTTTTCCAAACAATGCAAGCAGCAATTATACAAACGTCTAATTAGAGTGAATATAAAACGTTTTATTGGTTTAAGTTATGGCCAATATCATACTAGTGGCCAAGGAATTCAATTATATTAGCATAGAATGCTTCGTGAGAAGCATCACTTAATCGAATGCAGGAAGTACTAGATAATTTTAGTAGTGAACAAGTCACGTACGAACTTAAATTAAGAGTGTTCTGTACTACCACTGCGTGTTTAGTCGACACATTTAGTACAGAGGGGTTCGTACACATCCTGTACATGGTAAATGACTGGAAATGACTTATTAGGACGTTACACTTTGTATGTGAGAATGTAATAGATGAAGACATGAACAACTTAGAAAGATTATATATCTAGTAAGATGCAAGGCAATTATACTCGTTCTTATTTATGTTTGCAATGAAGGAAAGAACTGACACGGAATTTGAACCTAAGGACACCTCTTCCCTGCACATGGTTGTGAAGGTATAAATACACTTAACCGCTTTAAAAACGCAATAGTGAGTTTTTGAAACATTTAAGTCAGTTAAGGTGTTTCAATTTTATTGAAATTTGGCACCATATGAATTCAATACATGACTTATCGTATGTGCAAATTTTATTATAATCAAGGTTTGAAAAGTCACCACTGAACCGAACCTCGAAATGTAGTGACCGAAAAAGCAAAAGTTACAAAATCGTTATGTATTGGTAAGTTGCAATCTGCTGTACAAAACGTGAGCCTTTTGGAAAATATTGGACATTTGAATGTTATTGTATACGTTTACACGGAAAATAACTCCCTAAACGATCAGACGCTTCTGATTGACGATGCCCTTCTTGGCGGCCATCGGAGTCTGCCTTCAAATTACGCTTCATCAGAAAAAATGCAGTACTCTCCACAGTCGTAACATGGGCTGTCAATAAGATTTTGCCTATATAGCATATGTTGCATTGTTTCCGATGGTTAAGATTAAATATTTCCTATGTAAATGGCATCTTAACAGGAAGTCGATAAATAAATATGTCAAGGAACATAAGAAAACAGAAACAATGAAGATATTTTCAAAATGGACCACAATTTACTTTAATTAAAATTTTACAGAATGTACATTTTAGCAAAATTTCTAAATCGCAAGCTTCATTGACATCAAGGGATAGGTATAACAGAAAATGTTGTTGACCGGAAGTGGTGTCTTCAAATAAAGATGGGTATGGTGCCCCCATGTTTACATGTTTTTATCGTCAGTTTATCTCACACAGACAATCGTAAGTGTAAACTACTTCTTGAAAAATACTGCGAAAGTCGTAATATCGTCTTAAGACGATACTTAAACTACTTTGCCACGAAAAAACGTCACATGTCAGATAAAAGTACGTCAATAGCACAAGGATGTTCTGTATCCTAAAAGAGTGGCAACGTATGCAACAAACTTCAAGCCTTATTTGATTGCATTTCCGTCGGTGTATCGTCTGCTGTCAATTTGTCGGTCAAAACATCACGCCCATTGTATCTGTTCTGACGGCACATGAAAATCATCAAAAAGACGTCAATATGGAGTAATGGGTTAAATAGAAATATGTTTTGGTGAAAAATCATACCAGGCATGAGACTATAGTCCCATATATTGATATATCAACCAACAAAATAAAAATAATAGTATATACAAGAAATTACAACTCTCAAAAACGTTGCGTTTCTAAAGCGGTTAAGTGTATAACAACGGGTTTTAAACAACTGAACTTTGTACGCGTGTGTTAGTGACATGCCCGGAAGGAAGAACTAGTACCGATTTTCAAAGTGGTGTTCACGAAGTTCTTTAAACTTAGTTAAAGCATTGGGCTGTCATGATTAAATTAATTACATCGACTTGTGTGACAAGTGTTGCTGAGTTGTCTCGTTTCCAACATCAGAAGAGTCATCTTGTTGTGACTTTACATGATATAATACCTCATTGGGTAGTAATTTCTTTGTAACCATTCGATACTTATACACCATTGTAACCAGTTCGTTTTGTTTTACCCTCTGATGTGATGATGAGTAATAGTTTATAAACTTGACACCTTCTCAATCACTAATCTAAAGTAAAACAGATCATTCAATTTCCTGAAAGATTCATACCGTAAAACCGTTACGTTGAATGCAACTTCGTAAGAAGAAGCTATCAACGCAATATTTAAGCGATCTCAACAGGGTTGTAACAGTGTTTGTATGCATCTCGCTGTTGTTTATCGTATACACGTGGGGCATTCAAAAAGTACTAGGACTGGTTCCCTCACCGATAAAATTATAAAAAATACATAAATATTAATACATAATAGTGAATCGGAATTCAGTTGCGAAAAAATTATATCCGATTTATCGCGTAATTCTTTCATGTACGTTCATAATAATCCATTTTGAAACCATTTTAACACACACCCGGCGCAGCCCATCAATAACCACTGATGTTGACTACGTAATGAGCTATATCTTCCCTTCTATCCTATTGCCTAAATATTACTTGTTACATGTTGGACTTTGTCTGTAAAAATGACGATATTTGAAATGTAGGTGCTGGAATAAACAGAAGTTGAACTCCATGAGCGATAACTTTGGAACGCATAAATTACGTCATCGGAACGTAAGAAAAAACTACAATAGGACATATTTCTGCGCAGTTATTTCTTCAGTTTTAGAATGTATTGGGTATAAGGGATTGTTGTTCTGGCGTGACTGACATGCTAGTAATAAGAAATGATAAAAAAGTTTGTAACGTCAGTTACCGCGACATTTTCAAAATATCTACTTTTATGGAACATTCAAGCCCAGATATTCGCAATAAAATCCGAAAAATACGTGTGATTTTCAAAATAGAACTACGTGTATATAGATCTGTGTATTACAACCATGTATTCATCTACATTGTCATCAAAAACAACCCCTATGAGTGACGCTCACGAAGTTAAAACAACGTGACGTCATTTTGTGAGCCGGTTCGGCGTAAATGACAATGTTTAAACACATGTGGCTATCGAACCGCGTATTTATTTACCTTCATAATTGCAATGTTTGTAGAAACAGGATTGAAATTGCATATGATATCAAGTTTTAGGGTTTAACAGTGCGTGTTTTATGACAATAATGCTAGTACTTTTTGAAAATCCCACGTATACGCTGTTTACGTTCGTCGCAACATTTAAATTGAACACCCCACTTAATCCATTATATCGCACAATAAACTTATCATTTTTATATCTTCCATTTGTCGATTTTGATTATTGGAGTGAGCGTTTTTTGACAATCAGTTTAATGAGGTACGACATACTAATCAAATTAATAGCGTTGTTTCATTTTAGTACACTCCAATGTTTTTATACTGTTTCTGTTTACGAATAGGTTAGCCAATGCAATCACAAAGGGGATAAAACAAGTTGTTTTGCTATTTTTGATCGGATCAATATATGTCAAGTTCAATGTCGGGAAGGCCTATCAAAGCTAATATGTATAAGGTTGCGCATGCATTTCAAATTGTATAAAATCGCAGTGTATGACTGTCAACAATACCCAAAGAGTTCGAACGAAACTACACGACGATCAATAATCGACTTCAAGTGTTAATTAAGAAAATAAAATACTACATAATATTGATGTTTTGGGCTATGATGCATGATTGACTATATTCTACTTACCTACTGCTTATATATTCCGAACATCGTCCATTGAGGTGCTTTTTTCCTCATATTTCATAATGTCGATCCGAGTGCACATCATCTGAAAATATGTTTGTTGCGGTTTATTTGTAACAGATTAATCACTATTCATGCATTAACATATAAAACTTGTGCTCGACATTGTCAACAAGGATTATTGTACTGTTCAGGAAAACATGATTTGACATGACTTGAACACAGCATGATTGTTCAAGGTTTGCATCAACATCATTAAGCTTGGTCTCTGGCACGGAATTACTTATTCATTTCTATTAAAATTATGTATAGAATAATGGTGCTTTTATTAACACCTTTGGCCGGTCCCGGGGCTAAAATTCTCAATTGTGTAAGTAAAACAGGGTCCGATCTTGTAAGATTGACTGCTGATCAGCATGTTGATGCAAAATGTTTTTTTATTCGACAGCTGATAGTTCATAAATGGCAGGAATTTATGTTGCTTACCTGTCATAATCTCACCAGACAGACGCCTTATATATACATATACTAGTATTTTGACACCAAATTGACAGGACTGGTACAATTTTCTTTGAGTGTGTCATAATTATAATTTTCTAACGATCAATGCCTTCAAGTGTGGCTGAAAATCGATATATTTTATCTTCTGTCAATAAAGAACAACAACCTACGTGGGTAAATCAAAAAGTTTTGCCATTACTTTTTTATGTTCGAAGTTATTGTCTTCATATTTATGCTGAACTAAAACATTGGTATTTTCATTACATACGCAGATTTATAGCGACCTAATGATAACCGTTTTAAAAATATTTATATCTTAAATAAGGGTGATTACGTATACCGGAGCACACGGATAATTTGAACCACATTTTATTAAATTTTCTAAATCATCTCAATTGTAGGACCTCCAAAAATCGTCAAAATGTTATCTCTGGTTGTTTGATATCATTTGTAAAGTCTGTTAAAATATCAAACGTCATCTCCGATCAATAATGTTTTAATCGACATTTACACAATCGCAATATATAGAAATACCCGCGTAAAACGGGTCTACCGAAATTTACGGAACCACGGGCTGATATCAAAATCTGCTTGAAACTGGAATATACGTACGGCGTCAGAGACAATACATGGTTTGAAACGAGTAGGTATATATCCTTAAATAAATAGACATCGATTTATAAGTGGAATTAGTGCTTTTGTGTAGGTTACCAGAAGTTGACAACCGAATAAAGTACACCCGATATTGATGACGTTGGTTCGCAAAGTCGTCGAAGAGGACTAGCGCTATATAATAACGGATATAGCAAAACACTTAGATTAATCCTATGGGACAGCGCACATGATATTAAACCAACTATAGAAAATGCAGAAACTGTTATCATGATGATTATCCAAAAATACATACATATACTTGGCAACTTTTCTAAGTCCTCACTTATATTTTGGTATATAACTTTGTCAACCATGTTTATATCTCAATGAAATTTGATTATACTATGCGTCAATTATCAGTTGTCAAAATTGTACAAGAAAAAGTTGAGTTTGATATGCATTTATTAAATTGAATCAATTTTCACATATCAACAAAGGGAGGTAAAAGTCACAAATTCAAATTTTTATACATTTGACGACCTCTGTGTAGTTTGATTATTCCACTTGCAGTCATGGGCACGAGTCATAAGCATTGTTGAATGTATCGATTTGATGATTTTTACCATTTGTACGTAAATTGAATTCACGTCTCCCAAAAGCACGATATACGTCATAACGTCACTTCAATACCAAAGTCTCTCGCAACCAGCATAGTTAGTCTGACAAACAATACGTTTACCTTTCTTTATATACTAATAAACACGTTTACGTTAAAAAATTCAACCAACCAGAGATGTTTTGGGTAATTATTCGTACATTTCGGCAGAATATACCACTATGCACATTAAAGACGTCACGTCATCTTTGTTCTGTCATCATCTGACGCATAACTGTTATGTTATAATTACAATTTCGAATGTTTTTCAAACGTGGTGCGTCCATGGGCATAATTCGGAAGTGTTTGGAACAAATTACGTGTGCGTGTAACTGCGTGGAGGCAGAAAAACATGAAACGCACGTGCATCTCGGACCGAACAAACCATGTGACGTATGGCTTGTTTCTACCTCGGATTATTTTGATTGTCTTGTATAAACTTTACTTGAGAAATTTCAGCACGTTACTATTTATAATAAAAAAGTTAGAAATCAATGAAAATGAGGACTTAGAAAAGTTGTTAAGTATATTAGTCACTCGAGAAGCGAAAAGTGGTCAAAATGTTAACCTTAGTATTGACAAACGTGGCATAAGTTTGGCGTCGTTCTTCAAATGACGCTGATGTGCTCTGGTATGCTGTTAGAGCATGTGTGCGCTTCAATGTAAAAATCACGCAGTTTTGACTAATTCAATGAAATTTGACAAATTTTTTTGTTATACTTATGATCACGTTATATTAAAATTTGAAAGCATTTGAAGCTGTAATTTTTGAGTTATAATATTTTTCTGCGAACTTTTTGATTCACACACATACATGTCTCGCTTTGTTTTATATCGAACATAAATGCATTCGGACTAATGTATCTCAGGGTGAATTACTATTGTCACCCACAACAATATGATCGCAAATCGGATTAGCCAACTGTAGGAAAGAATTCAACACTTTATCACGTAGAGCATTGTTTATAATTGATCAATCTGCCTCAGTGGAATCTACAAATCCTTCTCCTGTTTCTCAGTATCCTTATAATCTGGAATGATTAACGTATAATTATTCGAGTGGAGTCTATTTTTATGTTGTCGAGACAAAGGCGATAGTATAAGAAGAGTTATAATGAGATTGACATCTATAGCGTTCCATTTGTCAATCACAAGACTTACTTGTAGGTTATTAGGTTTTTTTTTCAAAAGTAGTTGTGCATTAGGCTAGCTACCTAACTGCATAAAAAGACTACTTGCTACAGAAATGGAATTATCTAAATGCACTACAAATGTTTCGAGCGGGCATATAGAACCCTTGCTTGAGCAAAGTATGACGAGGAATAGTCAAAGCCATCAGGAAGATTTTACTCCGAAACATCTATATTGTCTCCGAAACGAACTTTACAAATAGGACGTTGGAACGTTAGAACCATGTATGAAACGGGAAAAACAAGTCAAGCCATAAAGACAATTAAAGATTATAACATCAGTATACTGGGTATAAGCGAGTGTAGATGTATCTAATCTGGAAAAATCACACATAACTCAGGACATGTTATATGCTATTCTGGAAAGTGTGATAACATTCATAGAAGTAGAGTGGCAATCATCATGGACAAACAAGCAAGTAAAGGACTTATTGGGTGGAAACCTATTAACGATAGACTTATGACTGTCAGATTCAACACAAGCTATGGTAAACTATCTGTAATACAGTGTTACGCACCAACCAACGAAGACACAGAAGAAATGAAAGATAACTTTCAGTCTTAGAAGGATCATTAAAGAAACTCCAAAACACGGTGTTTTAATTTTGATGGGAGACCTGAATGCTAAGGTGGGCAATGATAACACTGGTTTTGAAAACATTATTGGAAAAGAGGCAGTTGGTGATGTCAACGAAAATGGTGATAGACTTACAGAACTGTGTGTTACAAACAACCTAGTCATTGGAGGATCATTATTCCAGCACAAAGATATACATAAAACAACATGGACATCACCATCAGGAAGAATACATAACCAGATTGAGCATGTCATGATAAACTCAAAATAGAAGAATTCTCTGCAAGATGTTAGAGCTATGAGAGGTGCATACATTTTCAGTGACCACACTCTAATAGTAGCAAAATTGAAGCTGAAACTCAGAGCAAACAAAACAAGCAGTGAAAATCGACAGTTCAATGTGGAAAAATTGAAAGATCAACAATGCAAAGAAAAAATTAGAATTTAACTAAGAAATAAGTATGATCTCTTGGAACAAATACCAATTGATGACATAGATGAAAAATGGACAAAACTGTCTAGTATCTACAAAGACTGTGGCGAAAAAAGTTTGGGATATAAGAAAGTGAACAGGAAAGAATGGATGTCAAAAGAAACTTGGGCAAAAGTGGAAGATCGCAGACTTATTAAGGAAAGAATACTAACAGCCAAAGATGATACAAATACGACCAACCTGAAAGAAAGCTATGTTACAATGAATAGAAGTGAAGAGAGGTGCACGGAATGGCAAACAAACATATTTGGAAAACAAGGCTAATAAAGCTGAAGAGGCTGCAATAAGAGGGAATTTAAGATGAATTATTTATAATTTTCAAATAAAGTTCACAACTCATCATCACAGATCTGGCTTAAACTTTCAGGGTTAAAAGAGTTATGTATTATGAATGTTTCCTGTTTCTTAGTTTTTCAAAATTATTTTCCTGTTTCCTTGGATACGGATAAATGTTCGATTTTTTAAGATTTTTGGAATTTTGAGTACTTGGCCGGTATAATCTTCGTTCTTCACAACGCGAGAAAACTATACAAAAAGCGTTATATATTCACAAAGAGCATTAAATTTCCTACAAAATGGATGTTTCAGATATCAAATAAAACATTCTCGGACAGAAACAAAAAGGTGGAATCAAAACTTCGTGGATTTGAAGGAAGATCTTGAGAATGAATATGCCCCAAATTATATTTAACAAAGAAGTAGAAGGAAGAACTGGAATTGGGGATATAAATACAGAGATACGACGCAGACGATGGAGATTGTTAGGACATGTCATGAGAATGGACAATACAAGACACACGAAAACAGCTATCAGATGGACTCCACAAGGACAAAGAATAAGAGGGAGACCAACGGGAACATGGAGACGAACAGTTGAGACAGAGAAAAAGATGATGGGTACTAACTGGATGACAACAGAGAGAAAGGCCCAAAACAGATGAAGTAGGAGAGCAGCTGCGGAAGCCTTATACACTGAAGAGTGCGGAGAGGACTAAGGTAGGGTAATTGCCCTTGTGAAGAGACAATGAAACGCTGTTTCGTCAAATCCATTTCCTGTTTATTATTTCATTTAATACATACAACACGTACATAACAATTCAAAGCACATATCACGAATAATTAGGAATTACAACCAATAAATTAGTCCACAACCTGGGTGTTTTATTTTTCTGTGGCCATGACAACCACAATTTTTGTCCGACTCAAAAACATAGAAGTGCAAAATCTTCTGATGGTTCCTTATCCACATACCGGCAGGATCCAGATTTGATTGACAGTGGGTGGGAAAACTTGTAGTCGGTTGAAATCCGGTAGGTGACTAAAACGCATGTAATTAAAACAACGCTTATACATTAAATTTCAATTGGATGTTTTTCGAACTTAATACATGCAGTTAATACACTGCCCAGAATTCATTCAGGTAACGACAACCAAATAAGAACATGAAAGTCACTGAAAAAACAAGAACCATATAATAATAGAAACATTCGGCAAATGTTCATTACATACCAACAAGATAATTTTTTTATTCTATGTCAGTAACTAAGAGACAACAGCTAATATGAACTAAGGCACCGCCTACATATGGAGCATGTGTTGAAATCATAGGACATTTGTTCCAGTTCAAAGGCTCTTATACAGTCCATGGCTTTGTTAAATTGTTGATTTTCGGTCAGTAGGGTGCATCAGGAATATTATCAGACTGGACACCTAATTTCTTTTCTGTCCTTTTAATGCAGCTGTTAATTTTGTTTCTCCGATTCGTTCTTTGATACCGAGATTCATTTTCTGGAGTATCGACATGGAACCAGAGACCTAATTTTCTACAGATATCAATTTGTTTGTCCTGAATTACCAGGTGATTTTTTTTGTTTGATGTTTCACTGTCCAAAGCAGAGCAATACTCATATAATTTTCTCTTTTTAGAACAATTTGTTTTGTTTGAGGAAGCTAGACCTTCATTTTGATTTGATATATGATCAGAAGAAGAAAATGAACATAATTATATGTGTGGTCATCAAGTCTAGAACCGGTAGCCGCGGGTGAACTTGAACCAGAGGCTGCGTGTGAACTTTGGCTTTCTTCGTTGCCAGTAGACTTAGAATTTAAAGTTTGTGAATTGCAAGGATTTTGCGCATCATCACCAGTCTTTTTCTTCAAAGCTTGAAAGTGGTGGTTGTTCAAAAGATTACCAATACTAGTTTGAGGGTCAGGATTAGATGCTGGAAGATAAGTGGTCAATGTAAACGTAGATATGTGATCCCTTCTTCCTTGTAACCAAATATTTATTTTACAATCTAACAGTTCCGACGCAGCCTCTATTTCGCATGCAGTGACCCACCAGTTACCTAGAACCATTCCATCCTGATACCAGGCCCCGTGTTCACAAAGAAAATTATCTGGCTCAAGCTCGGTTTTGGATAAGAACGATTTTGGAGCTCGCTTGAGACCGGGCTTAGATTTGGAGTTCACAAAACAAATTTTTGACGATCTCAAGTAAGCTCAATTTTCAGGCTTCGTTAAAACTCATTGTATGATATTCGGCTACAAAACGTGCTATAACTGCTTTATTACTGAACAAAAACATGTAGTACTGGGGTTCATTTTCTTAGTTGAATCATTTGCCACAAGTTGGTATATGATTTGACGCAAATTTCTCCAAAAAAAATGTTTTTCACTTTTTTGGTAGGTCTAGACAGCAGGCCTACCACAGACTACAAAGGCTCTTTTTAAGTAACTTAGCAAATCATATCAGTACGTTTATGCTAAATCTGATCATAAATTTACACATTTACTTTTATTAGCCAAGCCCTCAATGTCGGTCAGTCACCTGAAAATGTGAAAAACAACTTTTTTCAAAAAATTGCATCAAATCATACACCAACTTATAGCAAATGGTCTAACTAAGAAAATAAACCCCCACATTACATGTTTCCGTTCAGAAATAAAGAAGTTACAGCTATTTTAGTAATTAATTATCTGGCTTCAGCAGCTCCAGCCTACTAATTATCAGGCTTGGGTTTTGGGTTTTGAAGCTTGAGCTCAAGACCGATTCTGAAACAGATATTTCTTTGTGAACACCAACTTTGAAGCCAAGCCCCAAAATGAAGCTCGATCTTGATGCTGAGACCGAAAATCGAGCTTGAGCCAGATAAAAAAGTTTTGTGAACACAGGGCCTGACGCGAGACATGTTTTGACCATGGTGTATTGCAATCTTTTCTCTCCAAGTATCCCAGTTGTCATAAATTTGACCACAAATAAACCTTCGGTAAATGAGCGTCTCATGGTCTCGTTAAAATCACCGGACAACAAATAACTCAAGCAATGAAAAAAACAATTTCAATCACCCGGTACGTCAACGATATGGAATACATCATTACCAACATTAATTTCGGGTAAATATTGAATTGAACGTACAGGCATAATGATTAATTATCTGATCCGTAGCAATAAACAAACTTACTTGACCAATGCTGCTCTCAGACGAACGAAAATGCTGATTTGCGCGTAAATTAAATACACTAGAATGACTTCCCTTGGTTGTCGATGTGTTTAAAACACGACGCTCTTCGGGCCGTGTTTTTTGAGTACTTCTTATTTCCCTTTGTTTTTTAAAAATAGTTTGTTTTATTTATTACACATTTTTTTAAAAATAATAATAAATCGAAAGAGAACGATAGGCTCAACCGTTTACAGCTTACTATTTTTTTATATTCCAATGACCATTCACCTCGGAAAACTGCCTGAAATTTTTGACCGGAAATAACTTTTTTTGAAAGCATTAGTACCTGCTGAGACTCAACGAAAATACGCATGTCACTCGTATTACCGGTCTGGGTATTTTCAATAGCCCCGCTACGCGGGGCTATTAAATCCCCTATTACTCTTTTTGTTACCTTGTATTGACATCAACCGTCTTCTTATAACTAGATAATCTAATAATAAACAGCAAATTACTCCGCAATTTTGTCAAAAAGGCGAATTAATGAGAATGTGTAAAACCTGATATTTTCGTCTTAATCACTCTATTCCGGAACTCTCCAACATGGCTATCTGACGTCTCCTTACACGAGATTGTGCTTGTGTAATGAAGATCAAATAATACGAGATATGTATACCGTGTATTTATACTGATAAAAGCGGGTTATTTTCCCTTTTCACGATACAACGATTTTAGTTGATGTCCCACGTATAATCATGTGCTTAGTAATATAATCATTCAAAGTAGGTCGTATTGTCTAATGTGATGTCAAAGAACTCTCAAGTGACACTGACTAAGGCAATAAGATTCAAACGTTCAATGATCTAGTGCAATAAACAAAACAAGGCTGCATCCAATAAACGCTTTTGACACATTTGAACGCTTTTGAAATGTTATATTACTTTAACGGTAATTGCTCTGTAAGGTTCTTATGACGGACAAAAAAGAATGCCAAGTTTGAAAGAATTGACTCGATTTACTTGAGACAGTTTTTGTTTCGTTTTAGTTAACGTATTTAAACCGACATTCGAAAGAACAGACAGTACAATCGCTATATACCCCCTGCATCAGTAGATGTTTGGCATAAAACCATGGATGCAAAAGTATCAAATACATATTATCCCTCTGATAACATATTCCTCTAAGATGATACGCTAATCGACCATCCTTATTTAAAAAAAATGACTTGATAATTTTAGTAGTGAACAAGAAGGTGCTACCCCTGCGCGTTTAGTCGACACATTTAGTACAGAGGGGTTCGTACACGTCCTGTACATGGTAAATGACTGGGAACGACTAATTAGGACGTTACACTTTGTATGTGAGAACGTAATAGATGAAGACATGAACAACTTAGAAAGATTACAGATCTAGAAAGATGCAAGGGGAATTATATTCATTCTTATTTATGTTTGCAATGAAGCAAAAAACGGAAACGGCACACGGACGGACACACATCCTTCCCTGCACATGGTTGTATAGGTATAAATATATCTACGGGTTATAAACAACCGAACATCCGTGTGTTAGTGACATGACCGGAAGGAAGAACTTATACTGATTTTCAAAGGATCTCAAAGGAAAATGAAAAAGTGGAGTTCACAAAGTTTGACAAAAAAGTTCTTTAAACTTAGAAAAGCATTGGGCTGTCATGATTAAATTGATTACATCGACTTGTGTGACAAGTGTTGCTGAGTTGTCTCGTTTCCAACATCAGAAGGGTCATCTTGTTGTGACTTTACATGATATAATACCTCATTGGGTAGTAATTTCTTTGTAACCATTCGATACGAATACTCCATTGTAACCAGTTCGTTTTGTTTTACCCTCTGACGTGTTTCGCGTAATTTGTTATAAACTTGACGCCTTCTTAATCACTAATCTAAAGTAAAACAGTTCATTCAATTTCCTGAAAGATTCATACCGTAAAACCGTAACGCTGAATGTAAGAAGATGCTATCAACGCAATATTAAAAGTCCCATTAACGCTCAAAATCAGTCATATTTTGTACACAAAATGAGTTACTTATCGAGAATTTATTATGTTTTTATAAATAT
This sequence comes from Spisula subtruncata, assembly GCA_963678985.1. Taxonomy (NCBI): domain Eukaryota; kingdom Metazoa; phylum Mollusca; class Bivalvia; order Venerida; family Mactridae; genus Spisula; species Spisula subtruncata. Next base: position 23,256,783 of record OY787662.1, on the reverse strand, counting down.
TGATTACTGTGCAACAATAGGTTGACTTACACAATATAGAAAATTCTGGCCTTTCATTCAGATGTTTTGTTTACTTTTATACAAACCGAGCTTATTTTCGTCTAGTACCGAGTGTACGCTAGCGTGAAGTTATTCAAATACATCGACGAGTACTACATCCTGGTGTCCGCCGGTATCTTTTTGAACTATAGAAACTTTCGGTCTAGTATCGCTGGTTACACATACTGTATATTGCATTGCATAGAGTAGATTTCATTATAACTAAGATTTTATGGGTTGGTTTGTATTACGAATTCACAAACATTGTGATAGTTTTCTATTTAACTACTGTATAGCGGGTATATTTCACGGTGTCCAATTTTCGCGTTAATTAGATCCTTATGAATTCGCGGTTCATGTACTACTTGTATATCACTTTTTCATGAGTAAAATATCTGTTATTATAGCCAACACTTCTTCTCGGCTGTTTTAAACAGGATTAACAGAAATTAAAATATTCATTGAATATTTATACTGTATATTTTTACCCAAAATGTCTAAGACCTGCCATTCACTAGGACCCGAAGGGTTCCCCAAGCAGAAATTCACCAGATCGGGATGGTTCGGTGTGTCCTCGTGGTGTTATGGAACCCTTCCGCATCATTCCGCATTCAATCCACATCTTTGGGACGCCTTCTGTGAGGCTTCGTAATCCTTTCGCCATCCTGAATGGTTTCCGAAGGAAAGCCGAATCGATGTCAAAAGCTCCACGAAAACACCGAAGGATCGAGTTCTACACACGGAAGCCATGCCGATAATGTAAAGATCACATGCCGAAAACCGAAAAGTAACCAAAGGCACCAGTTGATCGTGGAAGAAGTGATGCCGAATCATCAGCGTATATCCCGAATGACAGCGGACGCGATGCCGTCAGTTTGCCAAGAGGTTCCGATAGTAGTTTGGCGTCGTCTATATTTACATCGGTAACCATTTGGCAGTCTATCGGCATCGATTCGTTAACCCTTCGGCATATTCCTCAATGCACTTGCCATCTTTCCGTACGATCAAGACACATACCGCACTAACTCTTGAAATCTCGACATTCAGTGGCGATACAATCGGCTATTTAAGACATGCTTCGGCATGCATACTGCGCGTATACCTCAACAATTCGCATACCGATCCGCGAATACTTCCTGAACAACCACAATAACAAAGCCCCGCCTATGTTTATTGATAAATGACCCGAAGGGTTTCCGAAACGAGCATGTTGTAATCAGCACCCCTTCCGCAAAGCACCGGGGTCTATGTGACGTTATTATAATATTACATCAACACTTTAGTTCTAGCTCAATATGTTCTATTATAACCTTATAAAAACAATTTACTCTTTAATTCACCCGTGAAATATTACACTCGATTACCCTATACAATGTAGTGCAATAAATTTGTCATTTTTACATCCTCCAAGTGGCGATTTTGATTTTTGGAGAGAGCATTTTTGTGACAATCAGTTAAAAACTAACGAGGTACATACTAATCAAAATAATGGCGTTGTTTTATTTTAGCATACTACAATGTTTTGCATACTGATTCTAATTACAAATAGTTTATCCAATACAATTACAAAAGGGATTGTTACTATTTCCGATCGGATCAATATATTTCATGTTCCATTTCGGGAGGGGCTATCAAAGCTTATATGTATCAGGATAAACAAGCATTGACTATTGTTCAAAGGCTCACCGTATGTCACAATGCCCAAAGAGTTGGAACGAAACTCGTATATGACGTCTACAATCGACTTCAAGCGTTCGTTAAGAAAAAGAAATACTACATCATATTGATGTTTTGGGCTATGATGCATGATTGACTATGTTCTACTTACCTACTGCTTATATACGTATGTCCACTATTCCGAACAAACTCCCTGTGGCGGCTAAAAGGTCATACTTTTATCAATTGAATGCCTTCAAAACAACATCTTACTAGAAGACATATTGATTCCTTCAGAACGGATGTTTTATGCTTCAGAGCTAATGTCATTGAAATGAAGACACCGAGTGGTAAATGACAATCATTCCAACATACGAGATTAATAGCCTATGTGTACTTGTTTATTGCAGAAATTAGTTCATACCTAATTACTTCCCATCATTACTCGCTAGATGTACCGTAAGCCCGGGTGTTCAATATATTGATTCGCGTGTGATTTGCGTGTGATTGATATTGGTCTTTCAAAAACATGATTGTGATTAATCAAATACCTAAAATATAATGTCATGGGGGTCTAGCAGCTGTCCATCACTGTTTTATACTTACTTTCAACTTTCATCTGTTATCAATGTTCTTCTTAATTTTCCTCTATTTACAACTTTGTCTGTAACCGGCCGTGATGAAATGGTCCACTTTGGCCACGTAAATGTACAGGGTGTCCAAAAAGAAAGAATACAGTTTCAGCGTATTTTAATCAAATATTTACGTTCTGTAAGCGCACAGAAATGTTAGTTAATGGACGTAAGATTTTCCGGCACCATTTTGAAAATTGAAACTTTGACATTTTTTAGCACTATAGAATTTTTAGAATAACCTTATTTTGTCCGTGACGTCATTTTGACGTAATTAACGACGTTTTCACAATGTCTGTATTCTGACGTTGCCCGTTTTGCATTCATTCATTGAAAGTAATCATGGTATTTCACAACAAAAGCGTTCATTTTATAACATAACTGTCTAAATTGATAGTACTATATGATTGTCTCAACACCATGGGCTTGCTAGTTGACTTTTTAATTGACTTTTCACAAGCTAACGAGATAGACAAATAGAAAGAAGTAAACACATTCTGTTGCTTGACATTGTTAAGCAAGTTCATTTCTAAACTCCTCAGAAAATCTTTTGTTTTGAATGTTGCATGGTTCGTGCAAGTGAAGCCAGAGTCACAAATGTCAATTTGATCATTTATTGATACATGATGAATTACACGAAACAATTTGTGTCAAATTAATTTCTGGGAAATTCCACAGTAGTGTAGACGGTCCGCCCAAAACCTGGATCTTAATCCACGTAGTTTCTTTCTTTTGGGTCGAAATCGCTATTGTTCAATCAAAAAAGCTAATACACACAACTTTTCCCCAGAGAAACATCAAAAGGCAATTTAATGAAGAACTATATAAATGTAATCAACACTTTTGAAGAATGAGTGCAAGATGGGAAACAGCAAACAAGCAGAAATTGTGAACATATCGTACATTATGTCAAAATGTCACGGACAAATAAGGATTTTTTAAGGAAATTGGCATATTAAATATTCCAGTTACAATGTTCAAACTGGTACTAGAAAAAGTTGCATCTTTTGTTTTACCATGTGTCAGTTTTCTTTGCACCAGCAAGACGTAGAGCTTTGCTATAAATACACCGAAACTGTATACTTTTTGGACAACCTGTACAATTATATAATAGATAGAAACAAGACTGCGTTCAATAAACGCTTATGTCCCCGTGGAAGCCATGTCCATAAAAATCTGAGTCAATCAGGGGCCATTATTCAGTTAAAATGTTTGATAGTGTTACATGGCTTTGAACTATAAGAGGCTTATGACGGTAAACAAATATGCCACATTTGAAAGCAGTCCCTTAATCGACTCATGTGTGATCTGGTGATACAGGTGTTATGGTTCTTTGTCACTGCACTTCTCCAAGTTGCCATCTATTCATATACCAAGTTTCAAGTCAATATTTTAAACACTTTTGAAGATACGCTCCGGACAAACAATTATCATGAAAATACTGAAGGGGAGATAATTCAAAATGTAAGACAGACAGAGCTATGGTTCTTGGTCCATGCACTTCTACAAGCTACCATCTATTTATATATCAAGTTTTAAGGAAATATCTTAAACACTTTTGAAGATACATCCGGTCAAAATTTGATTCTGAAAATACTAAAGGGGAGATAATTCAAAATTTAAGAGGACAGAGTTATTGTTCTTAGTCATTGCACTTCTCCAAGTTGCCATCTATTTATATTCCAAGTTTCAAGTCAATATGTTAAATAGTTTCGAAGATATACTCAGAGCAAAATTTGACTATAAAAACACTAAAGGAGAGATAATTCAAAATTTCAGACTGACAAGAGTTGAAGTTCTTTGTCAATGCACTTCTCCAAGTTGCCATCTATTTATATTTCAAGTTTTAAGTCAATATGTTAAATAGTTTTGAAGATACGCTCCAGACAAAATTTTATTGTAAAAATACTAAAGGGGAGATAAGTCTAAGTCCAAAATTAGGTCAAGGTTAAGGTCAAAATGGACTCAGGTGATACAGGCGTGCGGTGAGTGGTCATATACAACATCCATGCAAGTATGAAAGCTTTGTAGCAAGCCATATTAATGCTAGAAGAAACGGTCAATTTGGGTTAACCAAAAATTTGGCCTTTCAATAAGTCTAAGTCCAAAATAAGGTCAAGGTCAAGGTCAAAATGGAGTCAGGTGATACAGGCGCGGGGAGAGTAGTCATATACAACATCCATGCAAGTTTGAAAACTTAGTAGCAAGCCATTTTAATGCTAGAAGAAACGGTCAATTTGGGTTAACCAGGCCGGACGAACGAACGAACGAACGGACGGACGAACGAACGGACAGGTGAATTACTATATGCCTCCCGATCTATCGATACGGGGGCATAAAAATATTTTTCTTATTCCGAATGACGTGCAATGTTAATGAAATAAAATGGTTGTTATGAAGGATTCTGAAACAAAAAAATGAAATCTAATAATATTTTTGTGAGATAGATTCGTGTTGAGTGGTTCTTTTATTATTGATGTGACTGCGAGGCAACAGTGTCAATAACAAGTGTAAGACGAGTTAAATGTTTCCATTAAGAAACTAAACTAGCATTCCTGAATATGTCAATATACGACAAATTTTGTTCAAGAAACATCGCCTTTAGTTTGGTTATTATTAAGTATCATTAGCAAAACAGCAGAGCAGAACAAACAGTTTATTAAGATTTAGCTTATGCATTAATAATATAAGAAATATTAGCGAATTCCGTCAGCAAGCGTCAATAGTATCAATATCTTTCAATACGAACATTTCATGTAAAGTTTCATCTCCTAAATAATACAAACATTTCTCTGCTTTTGATTTATCTCCTTGTATTTAAGGAAGATCAACTGAGGCTTTAAAAGCATCATTAGTATTTTAAACATGCTTTCTGATCATGGTCGATTGTTTAACTGGATGCGCTTATGTTCAATTAAGATAAGAAGAAGGATATAAAACAGTATGAATGTCTAAAAGCAATATTGGTGTGAGCTGAATATGGAATTGCACCGTGATGTATCACTAGTGGCACAATAAGTCAACTGATTTTTTTTTTTCAGTTTGAGGAACCAACTCGGTTAACCCCGTTTATTCAATAAAAGAATGGTAACAACATGGTTTATGGTATTGGCACAATAATACAATACAAGCAATACATGTATAATAATCACTACAATACAATAAATAACAGTATTATTACATGCAAGCTAATTTAAGATTAATTGATATGTTCTTTTATTTTACTTAATAAATGATCAGTATTATTTTTACAATAAGATTTATACAAATTCCAAAATTCTGATTTAAATAATTTGTAAATATCAAAAGACTTTTTTTTTCTTTGATAAAAGAAAACATTGTTTACCATTGCAAACAAATAAAATGTACATAAGACATGATTTATAATCCAGCCAAATTCGCATTGAAATAGAATCTAATTGCAACAGAAACATGTTTACATTTAAAAGAAATTTATTCATAAGCTGATCAACAGAAACAATTCCTTAAAAACGCAGTGGGGAAAGGTGAAAAGTCCAAGATGATGTCCAATATCGATGCCAATGAATGGTGAAATGCATAAACTATAAATAGTAAATGCCAATGTGACCGTTTCTTATGCAGTAATAGAGATGTGCGATTTAATAGGCTTCAAGGTGATGATGTAGTCACATCGTTGGAAGGACGCTTATCTATTTCGAAACGAAACAAATAGATTAGCATGATGTGTTAACAAAATCGCCAATAAAGAAAACCTGGTGGTTATTAGATTTTATTTAATATTTTTGTAAGAAAATTCTAGATCACATACGTAGTTGTGCTTCTTTAAGGTACTTGGTGAATCTGTTAAGGAGAACGTGCCTTTTGTTTAATTTATTGTAATAAGTTTCTAATATCAAAAAGTCGTGGACAATAATTTTTAGCACATTCATACCTTTGTTTCTTCTATCGCTTATCATGTAGCATTTATATATAATGTAGCCGAGATGGCTAAGTATAATATTGATATCTTCATAACCTTTCATTTCAATTTTATATCCGAAGATCATATATTCCAAAGTATTTACATATTTACAGAATCCAAGTTTTCGGAATATTTGGTTTATAGTATTCCATACCGGGTTGATGTATGAACATCTAAACAGAAAGTGGTCGATTGTTTCAACGTTTTTACAGAAGTTACAAAGAGGAGAATCATATATTTTCCATTTAAAAAGGTTTTCGTTGGTTGCTATTATTTTATGTGTCAACTTCAGTTTGAATTCTTTAACCTTGTTGTCTTTAATGACATTATGTAATACAAAATATATTGGATTCCAATTGACTTGTCTATTAAAGGTGTCTTCCCAATATTTGTGAATATATGGTTTTTCGCATAGTCTTGAGGTTATTAAAATTCTTATTTGTTTATTGGTAAGTGTACTTATATCCTGTGTCATTGTCAATACTGTTTTGACAGAGGTTTGTTTTGATTTTGTCGTATTTAATATGTCTTTCCAGGCAGATGGTATTGCTTTTACTAGTTTATAGTATTCTGACATCCAGTTATATTTAGTTCTAAGTTTGTTCAGAATAGTGTATTCATTGATTTTTCCATTGTTGATGATATCTTCGATAAATATTATGCCTGAGTGTATCCAATGCTGGTAAATTAAACACTTTCCTCTGTGCTTTATAAATCTGTTTCCCCATAAGACTTGTTTCCGTATATCGTAGAATTCATTTGGGGCTCTTTGTTGTTTTATATTACATAATTCTATATAGTTTTCGATAATTTCTCTGTAGAACTGTGGTATTCTATGTTTTATATCAGGTAGCGATTTAAAGGAGTCAATATTCATTTTAAAAACCAGCATATCATGACCAAATTGGTTGATAAAAAATTTAGGGATAATTTTCCAGTTTGCCGCTTCATCGTTGTTTAATGATTTTACCCATTTCATTTTTAATGTTTTAATGTATGCTATTAAATCTGGCATTTCTATACCTCCATCCGACTTTTCAGATATTAAGATTGATCTTTTGATTTTTTCCCTTTTGTTGCTCCAAAGGAATTGGTATAACATTGAGTTGATGTTATTTAATACATATTTTGGGGTTGGAATGGATTGTATCAAATATGCAAGTTTTGGAAGTATTATCGATTTAATTACGGTTAGTTTGCCAAAGAATGTCAGATATCTATTATTCCATGTATTTATTAAAGTCTTGCATATTTCTATTTTAGAATTCCAGTTCATTTGCTCACAATCTTTGGGGTTTGCGCCAAAACATGTTCCAAGAGCTCTAACGGATTTGTTGAAGGTGATGCTATAAAGTTTTGGTTGATGGTTTTGCTTCGATTTGCCAATTAGAAGTCCTTCGGTTTTGTTTTTGTTCAGTTTAAGTCCGGAGAATTTTCCAAAATGTTCAATAAGATCTATTGCTTTGGGTATCTCATTTTCATTTTTAAGGAAAAGTGTAGTGTCGTCTGCTAATTGTGTGATCTTTAATTCTTTTTGATTATTTGCATCAACGTTTATTTGTATTCCGTTTACGTTTGATTTTCGTATTTTTGTGGATAGTATTTCAGCAATTGTTAGAAATAATAGAGCAGATAGTGGGCATCCTTGTCTGAGACCGCGTGACAGGGTAAAGAAGTTAGACTTCCATCCGTTATTAATGACTGAAGAGCATATGTTGTTATACAGCGTTTTAACCCAGTTAATAAAATCACTTTTGAAACCATATTTAGTAAGTACGTCGATCATAAAATTCCATTCGACCGTATCAAAAGCTTTTTTAAAATCGAGAAATAGGATAGCACCGTCTATGTTGAAGTGCTCAGTGTAGTCAATTATGTCTTGTATCTGTCTAATATTATTTCCGATAAAGCGATTTTTAATGAAACCTTGTTGGTCGGGGCTTATGATTTTTGGAAGTACTGTTTGTAGTCTTCCAGCTAAGACTTTTGTCATTATTTTGTAATCAATATTTAGAAGAGAGATTGGCCTCCAATTTTCCAAGTTTTTTGGATCGCCTTTTTTGTATAGTAATGAGATTACACATTGTTTTTGACTTCTTGATAGCTCATGTTTCTCAAAAGATTGTTCGAATGATTGAACAACGATGTTTGCTATTTTGTGCCAAAAACGTTTGTAGAATTCTACCGTAAGTCCATCAAGACCAGGGCTTTTATTTTGTTTCATGTTATTAATAGCGTTCGTGCATTCGTCTAGTGTTAGCTTTCCCTCACATATATCTGCCTCATCAGAGGTCAGTTTGTGATCTAAAATTACCCTGTTGAGATAAATGTCATTATCTACATCATTTGTGGAGGATGTATATAACTTTTTGTAGAAGTCAACTTCAGCCAATAAAATATCATTTATATTTGTTATGTTAACATTATCCACCGATAACGATGTTATATTTTTTCTGTTTTGTCTCGATTTTTCTAAGTTTAAAAAATATTTTGAGTTTTTTTCTCCTTCGTCTAAGAGTTGTATACGAGATCTTATCATGGCCCCCTTCATTTTTGAGTCGTAAATAGTTTTAATTTCATTTTCTAGTTCTGTTATTCTAGGGTTGTCATTTTGCTCTGAGTACAATTTACCAAGTTCTTTTTCAAGTTTGCCTAGTTTTATGTGTCTTTGCTTTGATTTTTGTTTAGAGTATGTAATTGAAACATCTTTAATTTCGTATTTACATATTTCCCATTTAATTACAGCATCTACTGGTAGAATGGAGCAACGGTCAATGGTTTTAGAAATTAAGAAACAGTATTCGTCGTCTTCTAGGTGTGCATTGTTAAGCTTCCAATAACCTGGTCCACGTTTGCATGGACTTTTTAATTTTATCGAAATAGCAAGGTGGTCTGTGGTTTGAATAATCGCCGGTCTAATATCTGTTGAAAGGACTAGGGGTGTGATATTTTGATCGATGAGCCAATAGTCGATGCGGCTTTTTTCAATGCAATTTTTTCTTCGCCATGTAAACTGCATTGGTTTAGTGACATTTAATTGTTTCCAAATGTCAATAAGGTTCAACTGATTTTATGCATGGTTCTTTTCGAGAATGCACTGTGATACAAGTATTTTTTAACGCCCAAATAGCTATGGCTACGAATATCAGAGTAGGTTATAACCGCGATGTTTCTTTGCTATCTTTATCATTTTCAGATTTACCAACTTGATACATGTAAGCGCATTTTATAGAATCATAGTAAGCCGATCTTCCGTGCACGTGATCAGCACCCGTGCTTCGTTACATGTGTAAACGATATGGTTATATATTTTTGCTACTCTAACTCCTTGTTGGCTTATCCACTTTCCTGATGTTCATTATCACAACGAGGGTATAAAAGAAGAGAGGAACGTTTCACCTTTCAGACTGAACATCTAGCAAGTGCATTGCTCGTAACATTTGTGTGCCTTACACTTTTTTATAATTAGGGGCATATAGCATGTTGTCCGTACGTACGTCCGTAACGCAATTATTGTGTGTTGAACTTCTCATACATGTTAACCGTTGGAAAATATTTATTTCAAACTTTCACAGATGATCAACCTCAATGTTCAATAACCGTAAAGGAGGGATTTTTTCCTACGTCAACTTTTACCTGTCAGTAAGTTAAGACACTTTGTTACTTTTATAATATTCCCTAATGAAGTCACCCATATATATGGACATACTACTAGTTATTTCGCCTTTGGTATGTCCGGCACTCGGTTATAGGGACACTATGTAATCACTAATTTTATAAAAACAAGTTTACAATATATTTTGTTGTGTTTTTAAGCATATTCAATAATGGCGATCTAAGTGCACTCACCCGAAAATATGTTTGTTGTGGTTTCTTTGGTTCGGATTAATTACCTTTCATGCTTTAATATATACAACTTGCGCTCTACATTGTCAACAAGGATTATCGTATTGTTCCAGAAAACATGATTTGACATGACTTGAACACAGCATGATTGTTCAAGGTTTGCATCAACATCATTAAGCTTGGTCTCAGGCACGGAATTACTTATTCATTTCTATTAAAATTATGCATAGAATAATGTTGCTTTCATTAACAGTCACTTTGGCCGGTCCCGGGGCTAAAATTCTGATTTGTGTAAGTATAACAGGGTCCGATCTTGTAAGATTGACTGCTGATCAGCATGTTGATACTAAAAGTTTTATTAATTCGACAGCTGATAGTACATAAATGGCAGGAATTTTTGTTGCTTACCTGTCATAATCTCACCAGTCAAACGCTTTATATATACATATACTAGTATGTTGACACCAAATTGGCATGACTGATAGGCTGATCCGGACAACCATCGCTGTACAATAATATGCTTAACACCTTAGCAATGTTTCTGTACCCACGAATGGTGTGACATGTTTCATACGCACTTTATGTATCATGGTGGTTTGGTTTAATCGGGTCCAACGCAGTATGTCGACATGTCGATTGGTTCACCTTCAGATACAATTTTCTTTGAATGTGTCATAATTAGAATTTTCTTGCCATCAATGTCTTCAACTGTGGCTGATAATCGACATGTTTTATCTTCCGTCAATAAAGAATAATAACCAACATGTCTCGCTTTGTTATATATCGAACACAAATGCGTTCTGACTTATTATCTCAGGGTGAATTACTATTGTCACCCACAACAATATGATCGCAAATCGGATTAGCAAATTGTGGGAAAGAAGGTAACACTTTATCACGTAGAGCATTGTTTATAATTGACCAATCTGCCTCAGTGAAATCTACAAATCTTTCTCGCGTTTCTCAGTATCCTTATAATCTCGGATGATTAAAGTGTATTTAATCGAGTGGAGTCTACTTTTATGTTGTCGAGACAAAGACGATAGTTTAAGAGTAGTTATAATAAGATTGATATCAAAAACGTTCCATTTGTCAAGCGCAAGACGTACTTTTAGGTTGTAAGGTTTTTTAAGGGTAATAGCCCTTTTGGAGAGACAAGGAAACGCTTTTTTGTCAAATTTATTCCCTGTTTATTACTGTATTTTATACATACAACACGTACACAAAAATTCAAAGCACATATCACGAGAAATTAGGAAATACAACCAAAAAATTAGTCCACAACCAAAAAATTAGTTCACAACCTTGATTTGTTATTTTTCTGTGGCCATGACAACCACATTTGTGTACGAATCAAACGCATAGAAGTGCATAATCTCCTGATGGGTCCTTATCCACATACCGGTAGGATCCAGATTTTATTGATGGTGGTAGGGCAAACCTTTATTCGGTTGAAATCCGGTAGGTGAGTAAAAAAATATGATATAAAACAACGCGAAAACATGAAATTTCAATTGGAGGTTTTCGAACTTTATACATGTAGTTTATACACTGCCCAGAATTCATTCAAGTAACGTGAATCAAATAAGAACTTGAAAATCACTGAAATAACAAGAACCATATAACAATAGAAACATTCGGCAAATGTTCATTACATACCAACAATTCCAAATTATTATACCAACAAGAGCATTTATTTTATACTATGTCAGTAACGAAGAGACATCTGCTATTATATCTACTGGTATTTTCGTCTAAATCACTCAATTCCGGAACTCTCCAACATGACTATCTGACATTTCCTTACACAAGATTGAACTTTAACGTGGTGCACGAGAGGTGTTCAACTTATTTATGAACAGAAAATGAACATCGATATTTTGTTACTCTAACAATGAAATAAAAAAAAAATTATATTGTGTAAAGTAGTGTATCAAAGTATCAAAAAGTATATTTAATAATTGTAAATTGTCAATACGTTACGGTTAAATCATAATCTGCATTGGAGTAGAGGGTGTTATAATTTGCGTTTTGAAGTCCAAAACTCGTAATAATTACGCTTTTATTTTCCTTCTTTAATCGTTGTTTTAGTATCAACCAGATAGAAAATTATATTGTTAAAGCAAGAGAAGACTACGACTATCACTGTTTTGGTTATAATATATATCAAAGTTATATTTTTAAGTTTTTTATTTGGCGATGCATATGGTGACTTGAAGCTGAATCTAGGCGGAACACTAAGTTCTTCAGTAAAACGATACGTAACACTTTTTGTTGAAACCCTGATTTGTTACTGTTTGTACATTGACAACAGCCTTCAATTTCGTCAATTTGATATGGATTTTGTCGTGCGTATTCCCATAATAACACACTCAATGCCTTTCCACGTAAACGGCAGCAAACACACTACGCTGGACACACATGAACTTTTACCTATCATTGTGACCTTTTCTAAAATTGCATACCCTATTATATCATTACATTCTCTAAGATTCAGCATTGCTTCGCCATAATGAAACAAATTTTCCACATAATAAGTTGTTTATTAAGCATTTCTATGTTCCAAGACTTTAGGCTGCGAGGCATGTTTTTCTTGATTTTCATCGTAGGAATTTCGCATTTTCCCAGAACTATGCATTCAACTTTTTCGAAATAATTTCACTGATAATTGCTATGGACACTCCCATCTGTGGAACTATTCCACGTTTTGTTAATGTATTCATCATAGATATAATAAATCGAAGCTAACTTTATAGTGTAGGGTTTGGCAATCTTGGGCAATTTTTTCAATTTTTGGTACAATTTCATAATTACTTGAAACTGAACTTAAAGAACACTTCTTACGACTAATATTACTAATGCTCTCATGAAAAATGCAACATAGAAAATTGCTTACACTTTCTTAATGCTTATAAAAGGTCAATTTTGCCTTAAAATAGGAAAAACAACATCATCTACTAACTTTTGGTTTTAAGCTTTAACCAAATGAAATATACAATGTATAATGATCATAAGTTCAACTTAAAACATTTTCTCACATTGTTTAAAAGAGATATTTCAATTGTTTTATTCAATATTGCAAAATCGGTGTTCATGTTTTGTTCATAAATTAATTGAACAGCTCTCGTATATCTACGAGATATGTGAACCGTGCATTTATACAGATAAAAACGGGTTATTTTCCTTTTTCACGATACAAAGATTTTGATGTCCTACGTATAATCATGTGCTAAGTAATATAATCATTCAAAGTAGGTCGAATTGTCTAATGTGATGTCCAAGAACTCCCGAATGACAAAAAAGTCAATAAGATTCAAACGTTCAATGACCTAGTGCAATTATCAAAACAAGGCTGCGTCCAATAAACGCACCTTTTAAATACACTAAATTAAATGCTATTATTTTAATACACACTCTGGTCTAGCAATTATACAAACGTCTAATTAGAGTGAATGTTACAAACGTTTTATTAGTTTTAGTAATGACCAATATTATAGTGGTAGCAATGGAATTCCCCCTTCCCTGCACATGGTTGTGCATGTATAAATATAACTACGGGTTTTAAACAACCGAATGTTGAATCCGTGTGTTAGTGGCAGTGGTTAGTGGAAGGAAGAACTAGTGCCGATTTTAAAATGTCAAACAACATCTCAAAGGATAATGAAATAGAGGTGTTCACAAAGTCTGACAACAAAGTTCTTTAAACTTAGTTAAAGCATTGGGATGTCATGATTAAATTAATTACATCGACTTGTGTGACAAATGTTTCCAAGTTGTCTCGTTTCCAATGACAGAAGAGAAATAGTTTATCGAATGCAACTACAAAAGGGATTGTTACTATTTCTGATCGGATCAATATATTTAAAGTTCAATTTCGGGAGGGGCTATCAAAGCTAATATGTATAAGGATGCACAAGCATTGACTATAGTTTGAAATCTCACCGTATGTCAATAATCCCTAAGAGTTGGAACGAAAATATTCGACGTCTACACTCGACTTCACGCGTTCGTTCAGAAAATAAAATACTATATAATATTGATGTTTTAGGCTATGATTGACTATTTTCTACTTATTTTCTACTTATTTACTGCATATTTATGTCAACTTTTTCGAACATAATCCCTTGTGGCGGCTAGAAGGTCATAAATTCAAAACAAGTTATCTTACGTTCAGACATATTGATTCCTTCAGAAAGGATGGTTTATGTTTCAGCGCTAATGTCATTGAATTAAAGGCATCAAGCGGTAAGTGACGATCATTCCAACATACGAGATGATTGGTACGTACATGTATTTGTTTATTGCCGAAATTAATTCATACCTAATTACACAATGTACCTCCCATCATTACTCACTAGATGTACTGTAAACCCGGGAAGTTCAATGTATTGATTTGCCTGTGATTGATATCGGTCTCTCAAAATCATGATTGTGATAAATCAAATACCTAAAATACAATGACACGGAGGTCTAATATGTAGATAAGACGAAAACTAAACTGCCCATCACTGTTTTATACTTACTCTCAACTTTCATATTTGTCAAATTTTCTTCTTACTTTTCCTATCTTCACTACTTTTTCTTTAACAGACAGACATATATTTTAACCAACTTTCGCTTAGTAGCCCACTTTGATCACGTAGATGTACATTGTAGATAGAAAAATCTAATTCCCAGTGGCGTTCAGTAATGATGTAATAAAGTGTTTGTAATGAAGGATTCTGGAACAAAAAGATGAAAACATGATATGTGATCTGATCATATTTTTGTGAGATAGATTCATGTTGAGTGATTCCTTTATTATTATTTATTTATTATTATAAAGGCAATATTGTCAATAACAACTGTAAGGTAAGCTTACTGTTTCCATTAATAAACTATACTAGCATTCCTAAACAACAGATTTAGTTCAAGGAACATCGCCCTCCGTGGTGTGGTTATTATAAATTATTATTAGCAGAACAATAGAGTAGAACAAACATTATTATAGATATTATAAGCGAACTCCACCATGCAGCCAGTGGCAAAAATATCAATCAATATCTTTCAATACGAACATTTTATGTTAGGTTTCATCTCTTGAATAATACAAACATTTCTATGCATCTTATTTATCTCCTGGAATTTTAAAGACGTCAGCTGTGGCTTTAAAAACATCATTAATATTGTAAACATGCTTTCTGATCGCAGTGGATAATTAAAAGGAATGCTCTTGTGTTCAATTAAGACTAAACCAACAATATAAAAAAGGATACATGTCTAAAAGCAATAGTTGTGTGGGCTGAAATGTTGAATTACACTGTGAGCCCACTTGGTTATTTTCGAAAATGTACTGTGATAATCAGCATTTCTTAACTCCCTGGAGACGATGGCTACGAATGTCAGAGGTAGGTTTAAAATTAACCGTGATGTTTGTTTGTCATCTTTTCATTTTCCGAGTTATCAATTTGATAAGCAAATTTTAAAGAACCATATTAAGCTCATATTCTGTGCGCGTGCTCATCACTCGTGCTATATTACATGCGCAAACGATGTTGTTGCAAGCTTATCCACACCGGTTAGTGTATACTAATTTATTTGCGGTTGGTTGTGAAACAAGTTACTAGTACATGTATTCAAACTTATATTAATCACTCTCGATCCCTTATTCCTGATGTTCTTCATCGCAACGAGGGAATGAAAAGAAAATAGGCAAGTTTCACTTTTTATGCTGAATTTCTAGCAATTGCATTTATGATAACATTTTTATTTCACCTTTGGTATGACCGACGCTCTGGTTATAGGGACTATATTCAATCACTTGTTCAAATAAGAGAAGTGTCCGATATAAAGTCATGTAATTTCATTTTTATCACATTCATCACGTAACCTGCAAATATATTTCTTTCGGTTTGTTTCTAACGGATTGGTCATCATTCATGCTATAACATGTAAAACGTGTGCTCGACATTGCCACCAAGGATCAACGTATTATTCCAGAAACATGAATGGGAACACAGCATGGTTTATCAAGGTTTGCATCAACATCATTAAGCTTGGTCTCTATCACGATTGTTCTGATATTGTTAATAGATTATGTCTAGAATCGTGGAGAATTACTAGCAGGCACTATACTGGCTAAATGTCTAATTACGCCGAGCGGAAATTTTGCTATTCTGTAACACGGTCCGATCGTGTATGATTGACTGCTGATCAGCATGTAGATACATTGTTCTTGAAGTTTTATTTATTCGACAGCTGATAGT
The DNA here is from genome assembly GCA_963678985.1 of Spisula subtruncata. Lineage (NCBI taxonomy): Eukaryota > Metazoa > Mollusca > Bivalvia > Venerida > Mactridae > Spisula > Spisula subtruncata. The sequence goes on along the minus strand of OY787662.1, from coordinate 23,240,422 downwards.
ACATAGATAGCAGGAAATAAAGTCGTTGGTTCACGTTGCTTCCCTGTTATAATCTCACCAGACATACGCTTTATATTATATATGAGCCGTTCTCTAGTAAAACCGGCCTTAATGACATTGTATTGTAATTTTGCAATAAGATTTTGAAAATTTTCTAAAATGAGAAAAAAACTCGTGTCCTTTGACTCGTATCAAAGTAATTGGATAGTATAGTACTATCCATAAACGATTCATAAAAGTGTGTTAAAATAACTTCTGTCGTTGCTTTGGTGATCGTTTTCTTATCATTAGTCATATCAAGGAAAACCAGGCGTAAGGTTCACCTTTAGAACTAGTTCGCCTTCAATGTATTATAATCAGAATTAGCTTACCTTTTCACAAGACAATATCAATGTCTCTTCAATCGTGTCGGAAAATCGACATGAATCATCTTCGGTCATAAAGGATAATAAACTGTTTTCCAGTTTTTAAGGTAACTTACTATTGTCACCAACAACAATATCATCGCAAATCGGATTTTGTGAAAGAAGGCAAACATTTGTCACGAAGGTTATTATTCATAAATTGATCAATTGCCTCAGTGGATTCTACAAATCCGTCTCGTGTTAGTATCTTTATAATATGTGGTTCGGATGATAAACGTGTTTTTAATCGAGCGTAATCTGTTTCTATGTAACGTTCAGAATTTGAAGTTATAAGATCTGTACAAGGGTTCTTGCTTTGGCGTCAAATTCACTTCTGAATTCTTTTAATCCATTTCATTTTATGAATATAACAAGGCTACAAAACATGAAAGTACATATAACGAGGATGAAGTATTACAAGCAATATAAAAGTCCCCTACCTGGTTTTCTATGTTTCTGTTGCCATGGCAACAATAATTGTCGTCCGAATCATATGAATAGAAGCGCATAATCTACTTATAGTCCCCATTCACATACTAAGTTTCTTAAACACAACTTGAAAACTGTTAGATCTATGACAGAGTCCAGATTGAAATGAAGGACAGAGAGCAAAAATGTATGAGAAATCAGACAGGGAAAGCAGCACTCAACCTAACAAGTCGAGCACGGAAGTCAGAAACACCAAAACACAATTACACTGAACAATGGCCACACATACGCCAAAGAAACAATAAAAAATTGAAGTCCCCGCCGAAAACAAATGCAGGAAGACCCAATTTCACAAATAAATGAAAGAATAACGGGTAACCTAGTTTAAAATAATAGGAAATGTAGGAATGGTGATTGGAAATAATATAACATTATTATGAGCTGTGCTTTGGGATTTCCAACCTGATGTCAGAAATTCACATCTTTACATTTTGGTAGGATTGTGTAGAGTAAAAAATAACAGACTTTCACAAACATGCAAGGACCTAGATTTTTAGCATGTTACATTACACCCATATTGTGACATCATCAAACAAACAAAAAAAATTCTCAGAAAAATATGTACTGTGAACTTAATATTGGTTTCCAAAAAACAATATCTTATAAAGCGCTTGAAAATCGCACAGCAGAGCTCATATAACAAACCTATAGCCGCTCCGGTGAATCAAATTACGGACAGTATTGGTGGGACGATGCTTTTGAAAAGGATAAATATATAGTTTATTTTCAAATACAATAGATATATACAATCCATGAGTATAGAACAATTTTACATCATCAATATCATCCGAGTGGTTAAAAACATATAGGTATATAATCGTTATAAATATTTCAAAAAATACATACATACATTTCTTTTTCAAAGTTTACGGTTTCCCTTTCATATATACAAAGTATGCATCTAATAAAATAGTTTAGTATTATCTAAACATAGCATCAATTTAATACAGTGTTACAAAGAAAGAAAAAAAAACAATTATACTAAAAAAAAACAGTACATAGAGAAACAGCGAGAGATCCATGTAAATTAATATATTATTCAAAATAATAGTAGTAAATGTATCTTTGACTAAAAGCTTTATGACAAAATATTGCTAGGTTTCTATTTGTTTTTACATTTTCTGATTTCATTAATTCAATGAATTTTGGTATATTTGGTCTATTCCAATAGTATTTATCTATATATGTAGTTCTTATATCTTTGTATATCGGGCATTCTAATATAAAATGAAATTCATCTTCTAAAGTATGACAAAAATGGCATTTTCTTTCTTGAAAAGGTATGGGTGCAGGTTTGTGCCACCTACCAGACTATTTGTAATCTATGAGATGAAACTCTGAATTTGCAAAGATCAATTCTATATTTATTTATATTCACATCTGATAAATAGGGTTGAAGCTGAAAACTAGAAAATAGTGTATACGTTTTTGCTCTTGTAGAATTACATAAATCTGTATACGAGTTTTGAATAAAAGCATCATTTATCCTAGATTTTACCAGAGACAAAAATATTTTCTCATTTCCTACACTTTGATTTATCCATGCGTAATTAAGACCTAATGATTGTAACAAACTTCACACAGATTTAGCCCATGATTTACAATTAGGGTTTGTCTCTAAATGTCTACAGCTATACATGGCCTTTACATATTTATTCTCATCCATTTTTATAACTTTCAGCCAATATCTAACAACATGAACACTTCTAATAGTTAGTAACGAGGTTCTTCCGAGTTCTCCATAAATGAAGTTATTTTGAGTTTAAGTTTTTACTCCTAGTATTCGCTTACAAAAATTTAAGTGTATTCTTTCTAAAATCATAGAGTTAGTTAATCCCCAAACTTCACTACCATAATTTAAAATGGGTAGAATTAATTTATCAAAGAGATCTAGTTTACTCTCTATATTCATGGTAGGAAATTTAATCAAGTAAGAATTCAATTTAAAAATAGCTTTTGAGGCCTGGCCTGCCAATGTTTCGAACGTTGTTGCAAATGAACCTCCAACAGTGAAAACAATTCCTAAGTATGTAAAGGTCTTGACTATCGACGAATATGTACATGTTAAAAGTTTTTTTAGGCTAAAACTAAAATATATATGTATAAATACAAAGTAAAAACTGTAAAAAATATTTATTCAACATATTACAATGTTATTATATCAAACTAAACAAAGCTCCTTCAGTTTGAAAACTATTTGAAATAATTTTGCTCATACAGGAGAAACCGTGACATTAACATTGACCAATATAGGTTTTCTAAAAGAATTTATACAAACAGGGGAATTCTGGCAAAAAAGTAGGACGGAATTCAAGGGGCAATATGTCTTATCTATGCGAAACAGGTTATGTGACGATAATGGTGATAAACATGAAGAAGACCATCAAATGCAACAGTAATTTGCATGCACGGGCTGGCGGGGAAAATCGTGTTTTACCTTCCAGCTTCCTCCCCGCTCTGCCGGCGTTTTCATTCTTTTACATTTTGGTCGAACTATTGCTTTGATGTATTCTCGTTTATTCTCGCCACCGTATAATCCACATGGACGAGGCCGTAAATGTCATATGCAGTAGACATTATTAATTATTTACTTATCTTATGACAAAACATGTTTGAAGATATACATATATTTATAATGTTGTATCCTTCAATAAACCGATCAAACAAAAAAAGTCTACGAGACATCCACCGAGAATTTTGAGAAGTTTATATATACATGTATATAGTCTAGAAAACACGAAAAAAATAAGTGTGGCCTCCCCTGTCCGATATCCGCATATCTTTTTGCGTTAGGAGTGTACGTAAGTGAACAAAGCTCAAAGTACTCTTTTTCCAGAAATACATATTAAGAAATATAATACTAGTATTTTAGAATGACAATAGGAAAATAAATATATTCGTTATTGTTAGCTTTTGCTTTCACTTACATAGTTTATTAGTCTCCTTCCATATGAAGGTAATGGTGTATCCCCATTATTAAGCCCTGTAACCATATCAAGCAGATTACTGACTGTAGTCTGATATATGTGCCTGATCAGTCTGATATCACGGCAAGTTGACCACGTGATCCACACATACTTGTATTTTATGATTCCCTAGTTGAAATTTTCATCATGAGGATGAGCTGTCTGCTTCATTCATGAAATGAGTTATGGTGGGTTATTTGTCTCCCACCTATTTTAGGGAAAGAATTAATGGCATTATCAAGTTACAATGACGTCAGGAATATATGTGTATAAATCAAAAGGACACGACGATGTTCAGATCAACGCCTGCTCAATGAGGGGATAAAACGTAGTACGGTCGTACTTTCCTCCTCTGGATTACGCGCACATAATGGAATCGTGTAGGATAAGCTCTAGTGATTTACAGACATACTAGTACTCTGTCATTTTGACAGATGTTTCCATTACCTTGTCGCATTTAAACATCGCGTGCGTTTACAGCCGGAAGTTAGATCGTGTTGTCATTAGTTACGAAAGTACACTCATGTCAATATGCTACAAGACACATTGGCTTGTATAATCCGACAGAAATGCCATTCGTAAAAAAAATCTGTCACGTCACAAAGGCACCAGGATTTAGATTTGTTAATCACTTTGATGAATGTAGTCCATCATTTCGCATTGTTAAATCGGATATCTTTCACAATACGTCAAGACCTAGGTGATCGTAATTGTACGATTGCATGACCCACGGTATCCAAGACAGCCATTTAGTAATGCAGTATTTCTATTACACGTATATAATTAAATCGTCCGAGCCCATGTTTGCACAGGCCCCCGATCTCAAATTGAGTTAAATCTCATCTCATATTTTGCCATTTATCATTTAGATAATTGCCTATGTAGATTGGAGTCAAATTTTACATCACAAACCGAAAGAAAGCCCTTAGTTAATGACAGTAAAATTTAAAGAGCTTGAACTTCAGATTCATCTCTCAGAATATAAACTCGTAGTTGGACAAAATCTAAATTGGAGATATTTCTTTAGATGCTTCGGGAGATCAGGGCCAGACCTACTACCATATTGACAAATTGTAGCAGAAACAAAATAATGTTATACCATGGGTTCCTTTGATATGTCCTGTTACAGAAATTCCCAAACGTTGAAAACAAAGACTTACGCAGATTTATTTAAACTCCTTATCTAGCTGCCATGGTGCAGGACAGGTAGTGTTTTGTGCTTGAAGTCGACATGGGTCTCTGACAGTATGTTCTAAAGTTTGAACCTACATGTACGACGTATGTCGTATTCCAATGCAACTTCGTTTGAGTGATTATTATGGTCAGTGGCGTTGGGCGTAATGCTCGTTAGTGGGGACTGTACATATGTATACTAGCATCGGATACATTCGGCTGCTGATTTCACTGCTCTTCATCTACCAAACCAGCATTTAAAGACTTGTGTGATAAATAAAAAATGCGAACGTCGATGTTGATAATAAACAAGAATGAACAATTAAAGACGTACGTGATAAACTTAAACGCCCACGTGGCCAATGTAAATAATATAAAGTAATAAAAATACGTCGTCTCTTGAAAAAGTACCATAATTTTATACCATATTTTATCGATTAATGTCTGATCAGTGTTGAAGTTGTATTGATAAAGTTTAAGGAAGTCGGTGTAAATTGCCTTAAGTGAAGTCGTTAAGTTATTACCAATCAACACGTGTTGTTTACTAAATATCTTGTTTGAAATATAGCTTTCCAGACGTCTAGCCTAAACCTAACCTCGCTGATATTTCGTGGAAAATGTACATGGTATATTTCACCTTTTAAAAGTACAAGTCTGGGGACTATCGTAAACAAGTTGTCAGGTGGGAAATATAAGCCAATCATCGAATTGTTTGCACAGTCTTGACCAATAGACAAGCTGTTCCTCATTCTGGTGACATTACCGAATATTAACCGACTTTACGTCGTGCAACAAGGAGTATTTAACCTGTGTCTTCTTACTGAAACTTGATAGCCATGTTTGTTTGAAAGGGGCGTCCGTTGTACAATACATTGTTACTTGGATAACAATATTTGAGTTTTATTAAGTTGTTTATTAGTGTATAGTCGGCTATAATTTATTGGTAAGCATCTTTTACAAGACAATATCTTGTTTGTTGGATGTAGCACTATTTTATACTCAAATGCGTACATCGTGCACAGGCAGGCACTAAACGTTTATAAGTACTTATAAAGTTTGCTTACTTAATGTACTTATATTGAGGACAAAGGAAACATGACAACCGTATTTCAAATATGATCACTATCGGGGTAAATTACAGATAAAATTACTAGTATGTAATTGAGTCATGTTTTGCGTTTTTCCATTAAATCGTGGATATATGAATAGTGCAGCAGAACGCTGCATTGGTTATACTTTATATTTATATTTGATTTATGCAAACAGGTAGTATCATCGTTTTATATTGCTTACCGGTATTTAGCATGAAATTGTGTTTCTATCTGAGCTTCATGCAAACATAATTACTGATTGCCACATCTTGGCAGTTTCTGTAACTCCAATAAAGTATGCTCTTGTTTATTCTTTCTAGGGCTTTATTGGCACGACCAGGTGTCGAGGATGTGGTCATTTATGTTAATTCTCTTGTTTATACTTTCTAGGGCTTTATTGGCACGATCAGGTGTCGAGGATGTGGTCATTTACGTTAGGATTTCTTAGCCTTGCCTGTGTGGCATGTTTGCTTATTGATTCAGTCGTTCCATACGGTTAGAAAGGCTGGAATCCGCCACATATAAAAGGCCCAAGTAAAGTATCATTAATATGTTTTTTTATATATTATATATTTGTAATTAATAGTACATTTGTTGTGTTTTTATCCCCCGCCGAAGGCGAAGGGATATAGTAATGGTACGCGTCATTCCGTCCGTCCGTAAGTCCGTCCGTCCGAACTTCTGTGCGCAACTCCTACATTTCTTAAGGGAATTTGACAAAACTTTCACAGAATAACTGCTATGATGCCCCCACGCGCATATTGTCAGGATGTTTTTATTCGACCATTTATGACAGAGTTATTGCCCTTTGTTGTTTTTTACATATAAATTCTTCTGTGTATAGCTCCTCCTACATTTCTTTAGGGAATTTGATTAAACGTTCATGGAATAACAGAATAACTGCTATGATGTCCCCCAGTGCATATTTTCAGGATATTTTAATTCGACCATTTTTGACAGAGTTATTGCCCTTTGTTGTTTTTTACATATAAAATCTTCTGTGTATAGCTCCTCCTACATTTCTTTAGGGAATTTGATGAAACGTTCACAGAATAACAGAATAACTGCTATGATGTCTCCCAGTGCATATTTTCAGGATATTTTTATTCGACCATTTTTGACAGAGTTATTGCCCTTTGTTGTTTTTTACATATAAAGTCTTCTGTGTGCAACTCCTCCTACATTTCTTAAGGAAATTCGACGAAACTTTCACAGAATAACTGCTATGATGTCCCCCAGCGCATATTGTCAGGATTTATTATTCGACCATTTTTGACAGAGTTAATGCCCTTTGTTAATTTTTTACATATTTCTCATGGAATTTTGTCAAAACTTTTACAGAAGTACAGTTATGAGGTGCACTAGCGGATATTGTCAGGGTTTTTCATTTCGGCCATTTTTGAAAGAATTATGGCCATTTGTTGATTTTTTACATATTAATTAACTTCTGTATGCAACTGCTTCTACGATTTCTTAAGGATTTTTGATAGCTTTCGTGATAATATTTGTCGTTTACCTCAATTGTTCCTTCGGCGGGGATATGGCTGTCTGTGACTGCTTCTTGTAATTTTTACCATATCGGTTCTCGTAAAGGAATGCGATATAATATTTAAACATGTTATTGAAAATCTATAGGAGCATATACTGCAAACTCCTCTATGATGCAGCAGAAGGTCCTTTAGATTGGTGAAATGGTGTCTGTTATTGTAATGATACTGTTTATTGTAGGTTAAACATGGTGGCGCTATATTGAATATTGTTTTAAATAAAATCCATTTGGTTTCACCATAACCTATGTGGGCCTCAACACAAGCATGCTGCTTATTGTTTTATACATTTCATTTCATTACGAACGGTATACATGTTTTGTTCATTGTTCAGTGCATAGGACAGCGTAGCAACTTTAATAAGTTATGGTCCGCCCTACTTTAAATGGCAGTTAATTAGTGTGTTGTATTGTGCATTTTGCATATGAAGGCATGGGGAATACTTAGCAAAGTTAGATACGTTATATATCGTAGATCGTACCGTACAACTATATTGAATGTGATTTGTATCATTACAGAATGCAACCGCTGCGATACCATACATTTGATAATTTTCAGTAAGTAAGTTCTTCCTATTCGTTATCACAGAACAACAAATTGGTTTGAACATGTATTTGTTTGTATATCCAATGTGTATTCTTAAAGGTCAGTCCTAGGTTTCCACTTGTCCGCAATACTCATCCATCAATCTAGGTTTTAACACCGATTCTCAACATATACGGCAGTTTTTATGGGCTTCATCCTAACTAATACTAACTTGCTTTTCAAAAAGGAATCATCGACAGTTACTTCTACAAAACAGAGGGAAATCGACATTGTTGCCAATTTTATGGATATGTATTCGCTTCTACTGGATAAATACTTACGCAGTTGATACGTATACTATTTGTCACAGGTTGTTCTCATGCTCTACATTTCAATGTTTCCGTTGCAGTCCTCATTTTCATTCTCATCATTAAGTGGATACCACATGGCGACAAGAAGCACGGTTCCAAGTATGGCTATTGATCCGAGGTGAGAGATTGTGTTAGTTACAATTATAATTAATTATTGTGTTGAGATAAACGTACATGATCACATAGCCCTTTGAAAGACAAAAGACAGTGTTCACCCATGACGTTTTGGTCATTTTCATAACGATTCATGACGTTAAACATAGATGTACACTTGCATCCAAAACAGCTATTGATTGAACAGACTGTTTTGTTTGATCTCATCTTCAATTTATTATGGATTTCTTTTCAGGAATGAAAGACTGCGAATGGGAGAGTCAATAGAAATCATGAAATACTGTGTCCATATTTTGTATTTTGTTCCTTCCCGAAATAAATATAAAAAAATGTACATTTGGTGTCTTTCATGTAACACCAATATGGCGCCAGTACCGTGCACACACAAATACATTGTCTAGGTATGGTGTTAGCATGAGAAGCACTAGAGTACGGGTTCGATTGCTGGCTGCGATATTACATGATTATGGTTATATTAGTTTAGCTCTGTTACCCTCCAATCAGCTGATGAGAGTAAACACATGATTTTTGACCCGATGTCAGAACAATAAAACTTGAAATGAAAGTTTTCAAATAGTTGAATTAAACGTCAGATGGAAAGATCAGCGATAAAAATACACAAAAAATAGACAACAGTTCATCCAGTTAAACAAACACCTCGTGATGCACGTATATACTACCACCTGTCAAACCGTTTGACCAGCAACCACAAAATGCACTTTAAATTGTTGTACTGTTGCTACTGCAAACTGTACTTCTATTTTCAAATAATTTTATTAAGTTTAAATATTTGAACATTTAACAGCCGTTATCGCTATCCATTTTCATTTCTCAAAGTCATAGTCATCAAATCACTTTTAACGTTTCCAACATCTAAGGCACATATAATCCTTCACAAACAAACAAAAAAATTGGACATTGGTTCTACCGTTTCATGGACAGTTTATGTCCATTTTCACCAACATTCACTATATTTGACAGCGTTTTATGAAAAATAGAAGCGATGGAAATGAGAAATGTTGCTAACACATTGCATTTCCAGGACTGTTGTTCAGTTCTTTAAAATAAAATGTCTCGATATTTTTACTTTCAATAGTGAAAAGTGTGATATTTCTGCGACCTCTTTGCTATTAACATTGGCAGCAGCTTGTGCAAATTCAGTTATAGCAGTATATTTGTGGTTTTGCCTGTCTTAAGTTGTAGTTTTACAGCACTTACGTGCCCAATGCCATGGCATTTGTAAACTGGAGTTTGCTACACGGATCGTAATACATGACGTGCTTACCGTCATCATATCGTCGCCAATGATGTTTAGCAACTTTTGTTGAAGGTCTCGTTCTTTTTTGATGGAGACTCAAAAACAAATTAATTATTAGTTTTGTCTGTGCTGGAAAAAGGTTTTGGTGAAACAAAAACGAGAGCCGAAAGTTTCCCCAGAGTGGCCATTTTACAAACCCGCAAGAGTGCTTTCCCTTTAAACTCATTAAGCGAAAGGGGCCCATTAAATGAAAACAGTGGGAAAGACCATGCGAGTGTGCTTTCCTTAAAACAAATTACGCGAAAGGGACGCATTAAAAGAAACTATCGGGAAAGACGATCTTTAAAATACATGCGATATTTTTGTGATTTTTATCCGAGCAATCGCGCCAAGGAATAGTCTCTGAATTGATGTTAATTGTTTCACATAACACACTGTCTAGAAATTATGAATATGTTTGCCAAACTATTTCCAAATCCCACAATAAATGACATACTTATGCTCCGGACAAGCTAAAGCATGGTTATTTCTGTCCTTTGAACTCCAAGTATAACCCTGACCTTTAAGTTAGGAATCCTGGGGTCATGACACTCAAATTATGAAGGTGGATATTAATGCCAAATATAAGAAAGATTTGTCAATACATGACAAAGTTATGATCCGGACTTGTTACAACCCTGGGGGTTGGTCATGACACTAAGCCTTATGAATGGAAACTTCATACGATTGACCACGATTGGTCTCGATTTGGTCATTTTAGCCCCATGTCACGTTGTTGCAAGGTGGGCGTTTGTGATCACTCTCCGTCGTCCACCCGTCATTCGTCCGTCAGTAATTTCTTTAAATGAATTCTCCTAAACATCTCGGCAAAATTTGATAAAACGTTTAAGGAATGTTCCTTGGGTAGTCCTCTACCCAAGTTGAGGACTACCCAAGTTGTTTAAATGGTTCCGATATGTAGATTAATTGGGTCCCGAGGCCTAAAGGGGTGGGGGTAAACTGCAAACTTCAAACTATTTCTTGTCTGAAACTACAAGCTCCAGAGATTTGATATTTAGTACGTAGTATTAACTACTGATCTTCTAGCAATTATCTTAAGATTAGGCCCATATTGAATCAAAATCGGCCCCGCCCTGGGGGTGACCAGTTTAACATAAACTTGTTTAGGGAAACTATAAAAATGGTCTTGTCTAAAACCGCAATGCATAGAGCTTTGACGTTTGGTATGTAGCAGCATAAAGTGGTCTTCAACCATGATTGTTCAACTTATGCACCTGGTGTAAAAATTGGCCTGGTATATCATCCATCAATACCATTTTAAAGAAACCTATGAAATCATACTTAATATACACAGCATTATATTTCACGTGTAATGTAATCTTCTATTTAAAAGTAAAACAAATATCACCACATGCATTCTCGTTCAACCAGTGTATGTTTTCATCTGAAAATGGTATTTAGGTACTTGACTAACCACTGATTTATGAGGATGACCACATGTAACTAGAAAAAAGATTCTACATACAGCCTACCTGCTCTATTTTTGGCGGAAATTTGAAATTATTTTATCATACCTCCATAGATTTGTAGAGAATATTCCTAGCTTTCAGTTGATATATCAATTTGAGATGTGACTTTCAAAACAAGCGCCGTAAAAATGACGTAGATGGTAACGGCATATAGGGCACAAATTGCACATAAGAAACACCATTAAATCGCACTTGGGTTCTTGTTTCCAACGTGTTCTGATATTTTAAAGTAACCTTCCACGCCTCCTTGAAATACCATTCACGAGTTAATGATGGATGGGATACTTTTAATCAGCGCCTGGAGATTTGATATTTGGTGTGTAGCATCGTCTAGTCTTACAAATGTATACTTGTGTCATTGTAGGTGCAATTAGACAGGTGAGGATCCTTTGTGTCGTCTTTTGTAAATCTTAGTAGAAGCAGGGACCTTGTGTGAACGCAGTTCAAGCGGATGTACACATTGAAGATGTTAAGCTAAATAATATTGTTCTTCAAAAGTGAAATCCCTAATTTGCAACCAATAGCGCGGTAAAATACCAAAAGACAACCTAAGTAGCATTATTTGCTTGTTCTACGTTAAAAAACGGTGCATTTTTCATTTAACGAAGACTGTATGTAAGTAAAAGGGTTCAGTTTTGTTTAGAAATACCTTTTTGGGGTTCGAAGTTTCAAACAAAGCATTTTTCTTCATAAATCGCATACATTTTCTGTGATTTCTCCCGAATTACACACGGTTATGCTCAGAATTTTGTGTAATGATACCTCTTTCAATTGCGAATAAGTGTGGATACTTTGCTTTGTTCGGACCCTGCAAAATGAATATAAATACAAGTGATAATTACTTCGGCTCGAAATCTGAACAAGTATACTAACAGCTGTATGCTCGGTTCCATCTGTATGCTAGGTATCGGGTTGAACGGTGTGGTCCGGAGAAGCTTCAATTCGACCTTCAACAATGACCCTGACCTTTGAGCTTGGGGTGGGCATGACACCCTGTCGTATGTATGCGAACATTCATGTCAAATATAAGCAAGATTGGTCAAAGCATGGCAAAGTTATTGTCCGGAGAAGCTTCAAGTTGACCTTCAACAGTGACATTGAGCTAGGAACCTGGGAAGGATGGGCATGACACTCTGTCGTATGTAGGCGAACATTCATGTTAAATGTATTAACAAGATTGGTCAAAGCATGACAACGTTATGGTCTAAACAAGCTTCATTTTGACCTTCAACTGTGATATTGACCTTGAATATAATAACGTAATTCTTTTGCATGGCACACCTGCGAGTATATAGCCCCTACCAATGGTAGTGGGGGTATAACAAGTACAGACACATTAACCCTCAACCGTCAAAGTACGATCTTACTTAAAGTGTACGTTTATTTATTCAAACACGTGCAAGTGTATGTCACAATTCATTTGACCTGCCTCAAGCCTGTGAGCAAACGTATTCAGTTTTATTATTATACAATTAACGAATTAGGTATGCCAGGCCTTGGTCGAAACTGCACCCTTCTAATATTTATAAAGGTATCACAAATAAGACATGATACACGAGTAGTTACAAAACATAAAACACAACGAATTAGCCCCAACAGCAACTGCAATGAATTTTCCGGTTTCCTGAAATATGCTAGGTAATATTACATCGTGTAGTTTCCTGAAATATGCTATGTAATATTACATCGTGTAGTTTCCTGAAATAGGCTAGGTAATATTACATCGTGTAGTTTCCTGAAATATGCTATGTAATATTACATCGTGTAGTTTCCTGAAACAGGCTAGGTAATATTACATCGTGTAGTTTCCTGAAACAGGTTAGGTAATATTACATCGTGTAGTTTCCTGAAATATGCTATGTAATATTACATCGTGTAGTTTCCTGAAATAGGCTAGGTAATATTACATCGTGTAGTTTCCTGAAACAGGCTAGGTAATATTACATCGTGTAGTTTCCTGAAATATGCTATGTAATATTACATCGTGTAGTTTCCTGAAATAGGCTAGGTAATATTACATCGTGTAGTTTCCTGAAATATGCTATGTAATATAACATCGTGTAGTTTCCTGAAATAGGCTAGGTAATATTACATCGTGTAGTTTCCTGAAATAGGCTAGGTAATATAACATCGTGTAGTTTCCTAAAACAGGCTAGGTAATATTACATCGTGTAGTTTCCTGAAATATGCTATGTAATATTACATCGTGTAGTTTCCTGAAATAGGCTAGGTAATATTACATCGTGTAGTTTCCTGAAATAGGCTAGGTAATATTACATCGTGTAGTTTCCTGAAATAGGCTAGGTAATATTACATCGTGTAGTTTCCTGAAACAGGCTAGGTAATATTACATCGGGTAGTTTTAATTACTGAAAACGTTACCTCTGTGATTACTGAGAACATTGCAGTCAAATAAATACAAATAGTCCAGAAATAATATGCAAATTGATCCAATCAAAACGTGCAGCCATAGAATCTATACGACTTATTAGCGTTATTAGCAAAAGTCGACAACGAATAGTCCATTCAAGGTAAAGGGAGGCTACTCTGCCAAAGTTATCATAAAATCGCTCTTGCATAGGTTACCTTTCTTATGTCCTTTTTGTAAATAATTATAATCTAGTAGCGAAGTGAGAATCTGTCTACACATGATTCTACCGATTAACACTTCGGCTGACGCTCGGCACGGTCAAACTCTCGTCCTGTTCCTTTCAACTTCGCGTCGAGTGACGATTTCCTTGGCCTCGCGGCGCATATTTTGCCACTTGTTCACACATTCTAATGGTAGCCTGCTGACAAAACCCAAACAGGACACCTGCTCGGCGACAAGCCTCCAATTTTCCTGCTTCTTCATATTAGGATATTACAATTGTCGAACATTTACAATTTATAACTGTCATATTATCTGCCCTTCTTAATACCTACTCCAGCTTCAACTTTTCTGTGTTTCTAAAGTTGACTTTTCTATTTCTTTGTTTCGCATTTTTGTTCTTCTGCATTGAAGCCAATTTGTAACATGAAGTGGAATTGTGGGATTGTTGTTTTGGCTTAACACCAGTGTTGCCTAACGCTGGGCAACCGGACCCTGTATTATAAAGTACACTTCTACATAGCAACAGCCTCTGCACATCTAGCAAGCTTTGTACTTCCCACAGTGATTTGCTCTAGAAAGCTTGTACTGCCTTTAATTCTGAATTAATTATTTTGTTCGTGACATCATTGGTTTCATTATCTTAGGATATCAAGAGTATTGTCATCCATTTATAAAATGATTTATCCATTCACTCACGCAATTCGCCTGTTTTCATTGTTTCAAACATTTCGTGATTTGTCAGAATGATCTTTATTGTCTTGTTGTTTCCTCTCATTTCACAAGAAAAGAGAATTTCTAGTATTCTTGTTATGCAATTGATTTTTGAATTTCCAATTCCTCAGTTGAAATGTATTGTATAAAACAAGCTCTTGTGCCGAGACATATAATACTGACACCAAATTTGCAATTCTATTCAGCTTCTGTAGTTACTGTAGTTTTGTTGAATGTTTGCGCCGATTTTGTGTTCGTTTGTTACATTGAGGGTGTAGCTCCTTTTCAATTATCTTTCCGACATGAAGTGACCTTACTCATTTGGTACCATTGCAGACAAAGGATCGACAAGTACACGTTCTTACGTAAGAATCTATCGTTAAACGCCGTGTGAAAGACATACATGTTCGTATTTGCCATTCAAACGACTGAAGCCTTGCAAACCAGGCAATCATAAAGGTTCGACCCATTGATTGCACATCACTATAAACAGGACTATTGCCAAGCAATGAAAGTCCCCTACCGGTAGCCAATTGTAACAGGGAGAGTTATGGTTTTTATGCACTGCACTTCTCCTAATTAATATCTATCCACATGTAAAGTTTCATTATAATATCTCTTTTGGTAATGGAGTTAGGTTCTGAACAAAATTTAGGTATAAAAATAAACGCAGTGGGGGCAACCAAAAAATTAAGCAAGGGAGAGTTATGGTTCTTGTGCACTGCACGTCTCCTCATTGATATCTATCCACATGTAAAGTTTTAAAATCATATCTCGTTTTGAATTGGAGTTACGCTCCGGACAAAATTTAAGTATGAAAATTAACAAAGGGGAATAACTCAAAAATTAAGCATGGGAGAGTTATGGTTCTTGTGCACTGCACTTCTCCTCATTGATAGCTGTCCTCATGTAAAGTTTCAAAATAGTATCTCTCTTCGTAATGGTGTTATGCTCCGGACAAAATATAAGTATGAAAATTAACAAAGGGGAATAACTCAAAAATTAAGTAAGGGTGAGTTATGGTTCTTGTGCACTGCATTTCTCCTCATTAATATCTATCCACATGTAAAGTTTCAAAATCATAGCTTGCTTAGTTTTGAAGTTATGCTCCGGACAAAAAAGTGTGGCGGACTGACGGAGCGTAAACCATAAGTCCCCTCCGGTTTTACCGGTAGGGGACTAATTATACCATGACATCTCGTTTATAATTAGGACAAGCACCCTTGTCCCTACATCGTCGTCGTAATAGTATCAAGTTTGGCTATTTTCACGTTTGAGACAAAATTGTTTAAAGCAGACAAATAATCACAGTTATTATTTTTGGTATATCAGAAACATTTTTCAGTAGACTCACACATACAGTATAAACGACAGCTGTATCTCTCTTTTGCGCCGGTGGCCAGGAACAGTAGAAAGGGGGTTATCTGTCTGTCGTCTCTACAATTTGCACATTTTGTTTAGATTCCACGAAAACCCGCCAACCGTTCAGAATATATGGAGTTGACCAGTCGTTTCTATAACATGTATTCAGACAGTAAGTTGATATAAGTTTCGTCACACGGTATAACCGGATGCGTGGTCGGCCGAGTGATTCGTTACGGCCGAGGTAAATACTGATGATTAGTAAGTAGTGGGGTTATATTTCTTACGATAACTTATCGATTTCGATATTTCTTTTGGGTCTAGCGAGTTGTGAATGCGAAATAAATCTGATATAGCCTGTTTATACACGACAAGCAGAAAATAATGCTCAATTCTCACATACATTGTCCGAAATTAAACAGTTTGCGCTAGTATTGAACTATTTAACCTCACAGATCTAACGAAAATTCATCTGTGAACAATTCTGTAAAGTTACAACTCTGTCCGTGCCCTGAAACTAACGATTGACCCTTTCAAAGAGACCCTAGCATGCGCAAACATGGCCGAGGAGAGTTTGTAATGATGAAGTTTACGGCAGAGGACGAAAAATATGGATGACGTTTACGGCCGAGGAAATGCTTACTAAAAACGGTCATTTTTCGCAGTTTCAATGACACCTCACCGGTAAAGTATGGAATATTCGCCAGTGTACATTCCAATGAACATTTCTTTACCAGAAAATGTCGGATATGATTGCCTTACACTTATTTTATTCGTATTTTTGATACAAAACGTCATTTTAGTGATCCATGACTTTACAAGACAGGTATTTGTTAGTTTGAAAAAGTATTTGACAGTCTACATGATCTCAACGAAGAGCGTCAGTCAGCATACAGAAAATGACACTCTACTGAACCGGTCAATACCGTTGTGCTCCCTGTCTTCACCAGGACGTGTCTTGCACACGGCATTCTTGTTTTTATCATATTTTACAGAGTTGTGCACCAGTCAGTTGCAACCACGTCCCATATCCCCGGGGATGGGCAGTGGATAGGCGAATAAAGCCATGTTTACCTTCCACCTTTCCTCGCCGGAGAAATGTGGAGGATTAAATGTCCGTCCCAATATCCCGGGGACAATGTTTCGCTGTCAGAGGTCGGGGAATACTGCTTCTGCTGTTAACAGTGGCCATGTCGTAGATCTTGGACTGCTTCTGCTGTTAGCAGTGGCCATGTCGTAGGTCTAGGACCGCTTTTGCTGTTAACGCAAGATTGTTTGATATCTAAATCCCCGCCCTACAGCCAGACCTGACAGTCTAAATCTCCGGGGCCAAAACATATGTCTTAAAACTAAAAATCTAATTAAAAAAATATCGACTCCAGTGGGGTTTGAACCCACGATCTATAGGAAATTCGAATACCTTTGTAATGAATAATTTCATGAAAAATGTTCATCACATAAGGACAAAGTACATCATATGACAAACGGGCATCATAATAATGACACATGTTCATCATATAATGACAAATGCACGTTAAATAAAAATCATACTATGGCAAACGGACATGATGATTGCTTTATATCACGGTATAATAACATAATACAACAGTTCTGCTTATCTTATATGGCGTTCCATAGAGCTAGTCTGAGTTCCATATGACCATATTTCACAATCTTAGTATTTACTTTCAAATAAACAAAAATCTGTCTTGTAAATAACATTGATCTCCATAATGACGTTTTATATTGAAGATATAAGAATAAAATAAGTGTAAGGCAATCACCTCCAACATTTTCTGGTAGAGAAATGTTCATTGGAATGTACACTGGCCAATAGTCCATACTTTACTGGTGATAAAACCATTGAAACTGCGAAAAATGACAGTTTTTAGTAAGTATTTCATCGGCCGTAAACGTCTTCCATATTTTTCGTCCTCGGCCTTAAACGTCGTCATCATAAAATCTCCTCGGCCGTTAACGTCATCATTTTTGCGCATACTAGTGTCTCTTTGAAAGGGTCAATCGTTGGTTTCAGGGCACGGACAGAGTTGTAACTTTACAGAATTGTTCATAGATGAATTTTCGTTAGATCTGTGAGGTTTAATAGTTCAATACTAGCGCAAACTGTTTAATTTCGGACAATGTATGTGAGAATTGAGCATTATTTTCTGCTTGTCGTGTATAAACAGGCTCTATCAGATTTATTCCGCAAAGATAGCATGCGAGGCTGGGTGAATAGTACATTTAAACCTTCAATCGCTAGATTCAAAAGAAATATCGAAATTGACAAGTAATGGTAAGAAATATAACCCCACTACTTATCAGTCATCAGTATTTATCTCGGCCGTAACGCATCACTCGGCCGACCACGCATCCGGTTATACCGTGTGTTCATGGAATCAGTCAAAACGGTTCAAATGGTATGGTGCACGAACTTTAAATCTAAAATGATTGATAGTTCACCTGTGGTATTGGCAATGAGCAGGTTTACGCCTGTGTAATAACACGGACTCGGGAATATGTATCCTCTATAATATTTTTAAATACTCAAATTCCATTTACAATAAGACACTTGTACATGAGTCTCAAACAACTGGCGGAGTGTGTCTTCTCAAATCACATCAATTTACACAAAAATGCATGGCCATTACAAACGATCAGTCAGTCAAATTAAGTAAAAGCTCTTAGATCTGTCACTAACTCGTGCAACTTGTTAATGTTTTTTTTTATAATCATCAGAATCATTTTGTCTGCATCCTTCGACTGAATAATTTGCGGACATAAAACGGGTGGGCGTGGTGGTAAACCCTTTGGCCAATGGAAATACACAAGTTTGTAACCCTGTTCTTTTATTTGTTGAGCTTTAGCTTACATACTAATAAACAGCTTACGTATTATTAAACATATATCGTCAATTATGACAAATTGAATTCCTTTGCTGATGTTTATCAGAGTACAAAAACTAAACATTCACACCAACGTTTATGAATCATAAATTTGTATTGATTATGTCGGCAAGTGTAATGAACCCGATACTAGTAGATCATATTTATGTTCAAATTAAACCCCGTGGTACAAAATGTAAGCATGTGGGAGGTAAGAAAACTTTTAACAAATCAAGATGGATAATGATACAGCAATTTATAAATATTTCATCGATAAACGCTTAATAAGTTGATGACACAAAGTCATACGAAAATGATGCTGCTGTCCCCACATACGTATAACGTGTTTACCATATATGGATTCAATATACAACACACACGCAAGTTGGATAATAACGTTAAATACCTTACTTTATGTCTGTGAACACTTGATTTAATCAACCACCCGCCATAGCCAGCCAATTTACAATGTATACTTAAGCTATCAGTATTCCGCGATAATGTCCATGCTTTGTGTTCATCTTTCGGCGAAGAGTGCAGGGTGCAAATACTAGTAGCACGTTACTTATTTGCTAATTATAGTCCATGTCCCAGGTCTTGAAAATTAAAGATCCATTACCAAAGAGGTGAACAGATCCAACAATGATTTTCGGTTAGCTTGATATCTAAGCTGTCCGAAATCAGTTGATGGACTTGCGGGACATTTTGCCAAATGACCTTTTGGCGGCCGTCTTTAACGATGGCCGCCCTTATTTTAAGCAATCAGAGGGTTTAGGAAAACTTCGATTATTCCTCACTCACAAGAGCTATCGGCTTGTTATATGTCTTAAAATGTTTGCAAATGAACCCCGCATTTGGAAATATAGAAATATAAATATTATAACATGGTTAATAATTATTGTTTTTTAAGGAAATTATGATATTTTTCGATTTTTGTCGTTAATTTTTGTCTTTCAAATCGGATCTGGGTGTGTATTTGACTATTTGTTGATTGTTATATGCAGAGGTTGGTTCTATGCGTCCATAATAAACATGACAATGACAGATTTCCATTTGAAAATCCTTCATTAGCCAGGAATATTGGATGACTGAAAGTGATTAATAAGTTGATTAATAGTCAAGTCTATTAATAGGATATTTAGGTTATACCCGGCATTGGATTGTATAGTAAATATTTTTTGGTTTTCTGTTAGGGAATTTGTTGTAATTGAAGAATATGAATGATGCCCAGTTGGCATCATTGAGCATTTTGTGAAAAGCAAGATGGCGTCCAACATGGCCGCCAAAATTCAGAAAAACAATCAGAGGTGCTAGAAATTAGGATCAAATCGCCTTTTTGCAGATTAATGTAGTTTAAATACTTTAAACATATTTTTTAAATTTATATTCAATATTATTGATTGAGTTAGTGAATGTAAAAAGGCATCCGTGATGGCTGGAATAAACATGGTGGCTAAAATGACAAGCTGTTAGGAAAATAATTTGTTTTTATCACAATTTAAGTTAAAGTGGTGTAAAATAAATGGTTGAACTGTAATATGTAATAAATTCTCCAAGAAATCTTTGAGTTTTAAGCATTGAACCATTAGCTGATTCAAAATGGCGGACAAAATGGCTTCCAAAATCAATTACTTATTGTGTTAGTGGTCCAAAGAAGTTACAAATTGATACTTTTGTGATCGATAGCAGCGAAAGTTTTGCAAACTTAATCACAACTTAAATACACTGTATAAAATATAACATTATGTCTATTTGATGATCGACTTATCCCGTTTAAAATAGTATCAATGAAGGCTGAAATCATAATTGTGACAAAATGGCCGCCGCATTCAGGTATGTCAAACTAAAAAATTGCATTAAACATGCATGTAATGGAATGTGTTAATGTGAATACTGCTATAGGTTAAAAATATAGATCTACTGTAACATTAGAACACTTTATGTGCAGTATATTTGATATGACTTCTAAGATGGTTGCCAACCATGTATGTTCAAATGGGAGTGGTATTCAATACTGATCTAATCTAATTGGAGAATAAGGATAGCCATATAGTCACATCTCCTGTAACTGACCAAGTGTTTACTATGTTGTTGTCTGGTTGGCTGTCCTTATCCTTAAGTCAAGTACGATCAATATTGTGTACCACCGGTACTGATTGTCCAGTGAATGTTGGGTTGGTAACGTGGTACGGTACATTGTATATGTATAAGATATTCTACATACATAGTTATACATGTTTTATTTACACATTGCCGTCAAAGAATAGTAGTAGCTCACCTTCTCATACATCAAACCCGACGCATACACCAAATTCACTGTAGCACCATCAAAATGCCACGGATGCGTTTCGCTCACCATTACACCAATCGACCGATCACCCAGCAGTGACCTACCACCATCAGCAACCCATGCAGCTTTTATGAAGTCAACCACCTCCACCCTGCCTACCCAACATCGACAAAATGGCTAACAGGCGACATCAACTTACCAGCTATCGACTTGGAAACTGGCAAGATTACAGACAACACCTACCATCGCCATACTTGCCCAATATTTATAGACACGGTCACAGAAACAAGCTCAGAACAATTTGTCAACTTCACGATAGGGGTAAACAACAAAAGTATCCTCTTAATAACCAGTACAGCACTATCTTCCGTATAGACAAACTGGATACCAACAGCCAAGCTCTCGACAAGGTCCAGAATGACTGGTGCTTTGAAGTCTATACCGATTGAATTCATGGAAAAGTTCACAGGTATCCAGCCATTATACAAACGAAGGCAAGCCAAAGTCTTGCTTCAAGCGGAGAAGTTCAGATCAATACCGAACCACCCAATGGCAACAAGATTAGCTAGCTGGATTTACCAAAACTCGGATCAAGCGAAGCAGCTTTGTACACGAAACCAAGAAGTTAGACAAATAAGTTGCACCTGATTTGACCATAGCAAGTACACCTCTTGTCAGTGATGATATAGTCAACCCATTAGCAAATGATATGTCTGCAGTAACTGTGAGACTCCAAGTCCCTCAACTCGAGTCAGGCAAGCAAGAAGATGAATGTGTTTGAAGGAGCCTGACACTAGCCATGATTAGCCAAGAATACCCTCCTGAGATATGGACCCATGTCTAGCTATCAAAGATGGAGGTGCTGGAATCTTCACCCAATATACACCAGGCAACAAAGAGATACATAACAGAGCCACAGGGAAGCACTGCAGTAACTACAGAGCGTAGACCGAAGCTCACAACAAAACACCAGGACTAGCCAAAATACTACATAACCTTAGTACTCGCTTCAAACTAGCCCTACAGGGGATTCCTGCCCACTGTGGAATGCCAGGAAATGAAACAGCAGATGAATTGGCAAAACTGGGAGCACAGTCAGCAGAACCACCAGTACATGTGAGATATAAAGAGAAAAGTACCATTATCAAGAACTTCACACGATCAAGACAAGATGCTGATCCCTACCATCGTCTAACCAGGCCAGAACAAGTGATTATGGTACGACTACGCTCAGGGCACAACAGGCCGAACCATCACATGTACCGGAAGTACAAATTGGTGCCGTCTCCGATCTGTCCATGCGGGGATTAAGAACAGACTGTCGACCATGTCCTCCAAAGATGCAGAAGACACAACCAGGATCGAACTGCAACGTGGCCCACAGACACAACTCTTCAAGAGAAGCTCTATGGAGACGCTGATGCTCTGCGGAAGACCAGAAAGTTCATTGCAGATACTGGGAGGATAGTGTAGGACGAACGACTGAGATGAGGTGAGGACAAACTGGATGTGAGAAAGAATATAACTGGTCACGGTCCGCATGAAGCAACGATGCCAAACAACATCCACAGTTTTTGGAATACTATACTCCTTTAGACTGGAGCGTCACACCCATCATCAAAACGGGAGACCAATTTATAGCAACCTAGCAACTACTGGTCCATCTCAATCAAGTCTGCGTGAAGTGAACTGATCGAGCTCACACCGTTACTTCAAGGCCAGAGTATGGCACTTCTTGACACGTTTTAGATACTAGCTGACTAACAACAAGGTTAAGAAAGATGTTCACTGAGAGCCAGCTGCACTCCATAACTAACTACAAACGTTACCTAGATGGTGGAGATCAGATTGGCCCGTTATTCGGGACTTCAACAAAGCCTTCGGTCTAAGGAGAGGCAAGTCAGCAAACTGAATTTTTACAATATCAGTGGACCCTGCTGGGCAGGAATAGAACTAGCATAATGGCGTACTTCAGGGATCAGCCATTGGATCACTTGTTTCTGTAGTATATTTACTACCTTCTAATTCATGCAACATCTACTCACTATCTGCTTGCTGACAACAACAACAACAGGGCAATCACTAAGGAAATGCTTAAGCCTAACAAGATGGCTTGGACAGACTACAGCAATGAATGGGAGGGTCCATGGTTGATGTCATTTAATCCTTACATACAAGTATATGGTCACCCGCATCACTAGGAAGAGAACCCGTGCTAAGACTACGCTTTTCATCCACAACAGCATGACACGTTACAAGTTGTGGCAGAGAAAAGTACATGGGGTATACATAGATGAGGTCTCCTTGAGTGCCAATGTTGCTACCATTGTGAGGAAAGCCAAGAACACCATCGCCTTCTTCTGGACAAACTTGACAAACTATCGAAACAGATTAGGGTACGATGTTACCAGACACATGTCAAGTCAATCCTTGAATACGCAAATTCGGCAAAAGATCAACCAGGGCAAATATTTGTCATCTGGAGGCAGTTCAGTATATTGGACGCCACTCGTCAAACAGTACTTTGGCACAACAAGCAACATCAGGCAGATCATTGGTGATTTTGGTTGGAAACACTAGAACCAGATACATGAGCATTGTCGACAGCGATTATGCCTTCTCGATGGGTCTTATTTATAGTGGATAATCATGATTATTTGTTTTAACAAAAATAACTCGCCGCTCACACGATCTTGTAATTTGATATCAATGGTACGATAATGCCCAAGAGGACGACTATATATACTATACAGAAAGAAGAATAATGTACAATTTATTTCCCACTTATGTAATGTTAAGTGGCCATCTTCGCTGCCATTTTGAAGTTAAACCATAATGCATTACTGATAAATATAATGTTCAATACAAATAAAAACTATTTGAACACACTATACGATTTTAATAAAATATGCTTATTCAGCAATTATGATGACCATTACATCCGGTAGTGGATTTCTTAGTATGCTGCATAATCTTAAATAATTTCTGGTTTGATTGAATAGATACTATGTTTAACATCTACACAACTGCCAATAAGCAACAATAGTAATTTATGTAACTAATCTCTTGCACCACCGACATATTTCCTGATTTTGGCGGCCATCTTGGATGTCATTTTAAATAAGGCAACGGGTCAATTGAGTCGAATCGAACTTTTATTTGAATGTTAGTTAACTATTTTAATTCCGATATCAACAAAAATCATTTAAATAAATGTTTGAATAGAATATATCAATATTTCAATTATTGCGGCCGTTGTAACCGACATTTTGATTTCAGCCGACATGGATGCCATCCCCAATATTGTAATCGACGAATAACGATAGATATAATATAAATACCGAAAATAATTGTTGGATCTGTTCACCAATTTGGTAATGGATTTCGGTCTTTCACATGGACTATTATGAGTCTTCATGAGACGGTATCCGAGTGTCGTCTTAATTAACTGATACGAAACATGCTCCCGGTGTATGTTGGTGACCCGTGTAAGTAGATGCAACTGATGCGTACCACTGCTTATAATACAGAAACAAAACGACGCCACTACTCATTTGAAATATTTTATTAAAATTAGCACGAGTATTCCGCGTGCAGCTACTTAAATGTATGATATAGTGTAAGTATAAACACGCGCAAGTACTTTTAAACAATTTCATAGAACTCTGAAGACAGAAAGTCGATTGGTTTCGATTGATAACATCCGCTTCTTTGCACCTTTGAACACAAACATCGACAATGTAGTTTTCAAGGACATGATTCAATCAGTAGAAAGACAGAACAAACCATGTATTACACTCTATGATATAGTACATATAAAGTGAGGCGATACGAAAAACCTTACAATATATCCATGCGTACAGGCTCGGACCAGACCAAATTCTCCGTGTTCCTGTCACGACGTTTCGATAGTCAAAATTTACATTACATCTACTGTAAAGTCGAGTACGTACTGGAAGATATACCGCACTAACTGCAATGGTTCTTTCGCAGGGTCTTATTTGTGTTCTGCTTCCTTAAAACATGGTCTTTTGTATGGACTTGTACATTGTGTATCGTTCGTTACCCCAGGAAATACTTTGTCAATACGTATTCCCAGATATGTTTGTCGATAATGACCTTGATATGTCTTCAATGCTGATAGTGAAAGTGACCAACGTCATTATAGGTAGGCCAGCGTGACTTTGTTATATCACCAATGTGTGTTCATTTAGATTAAAGCCAGGTTATTGTAAAACAACTGACTATGTTTAGTATGTGTGTACGTCATATTGCATGTATAATCAGTAGTGTTGAACAAAACAAGCATGTCAATAAGGTAAACATTGGTAGGTCATATTCTGTGAAAGGTCGTTAGCCTGACCACTTACCATTTGTGGGTATAATATTCATACAGTAACTGTATGATAGGAAACCTATCACTAGGTGTATTCTGTCTGTTACACCCCTTAAAGTACAGCGGTATGTGGATTGTGAACCCCTTTCTCCGTGTAGGATTTAAGCGAGAACAAAATAGTGAGGTCAATATTTGTGCCATTTTTAAAAGGCACAGTTAAAATCTATTTTTATTTGTTAAGTAAATTTGATTAAATAATTGTTTATTGACAATATCCTTGCGACTCTGCTAGTCCCTGATAGCAATTCTTCCCAGCTAACCACTCGCAATTCGACAATGCTATGCACAAGTTATCAAAATCCCATTTTCGGGACATATAGTTCAACTATGTAAGATCAGAATTCTGTAGAGAATATGTGGCTGCAAGCTAAATAGTTATGACTTTAGTGTGGGATTTCGCACGTACTGATATCTTAATACGAGTTTAATGCACATCTCAACTTATGTCTGCGACATTATCCATTACTCTATCAGAGTTTCCGCTCAAATTTGTTTATTATCTTTGATATATTTGGACCCTAATGGTCTACATTTACGTCATTCGAAGAAAATACCGACGAGGTACATTTGGTACAAGTAGATAAGATCAGAACTAGAATGGTATCTGGCAATAGTTGTCTCACTTCACTTTTTTGAATCGTTATGTAAGCGAATTCATCCAGCGAAATTGATGATTTATTCCATTTTATTGCCAGCAATTACATGACATTAGAGAGAATCCTGCCATAAAATGTTACCCGATTTGAGAACAGGCGTACGAACTTAGTTGATATTACAAAAATAAATTTGGCACTCGTAAACATCGTTATGCTGAAGTGTAGAATCTAGGCCAAAGATTCCAGGAGACAATGAACTGTTTGTGCGCAGCGTTTGGTTGATCTAAATTGGAACAATAGATCAGACTAACCAACCCAGGTAATATTGTAAACCCTCGACCCAACCCAAAAAATACACCTATTGTTTACAGTGCCCATGAATTACATGTGTACTTAATGTTACTATAAGGCCTACTTCTGACACAACTAAAGATGAACGAACGATAAACTGTTATATTGCTACTAACATATGGTTTCCATTAGACAAGGCTTGTGTTTATTGAAGTAAGAACATGCAACATGCATTCAGAACAAAATAATGTGGCTATAAAACGTTCACAACAACAACAACGATGTAGTAATGTTTTTATATAAAACCGCAAAACCTTGGCATGAATTAATGAAGTGGATACAAGTAAACAACTTTATGTCTTTGTAAATTACATACAAATAACTTCCGCTCGGTACAACATTTTCTGTACACCCGGTTAACCAAATCTAAGGAAGGCCAAATGGTGTAATTAACACATGCGATCGCTTAAGTGCAACAAACGTTGATCAAAACTCGTTGTTATTGGGGGTTGGTTGCTTTACTTTAAGTATATGATATTGATGCATTTTGGGGACTAGTTGGATCGTGTTCTAATAAAAATGCACTACGCAAATACTTTCAGTTAAGGGACTTTATCTGATACCATCTCAGTTTCCAAATAGGGTTAAGTTTCATCATCTCGTGCAGTTTTGTTTTGGGTATTGAATCGTGTTATCGTATCGTTTGTTATTATAACTGTGTTCGGCTGTTACAGTGGAGTACATCCTTCCCTGTCTGATTTTCACCATAGTTTGGGAATACATATATATCTAGAAAACATGTAACACACCTTAGTCATATCACAGGATGTGCTTGGTGCTATGGTTTGAAATTAGGAAAATCATTCACCGTTGTCATTATAAGTTTGCCGTCAAAATAAATTGGTAATTTTATGGAGATAACCGCATTGTAATGCCTGAGACACCTGCCATATAGGTAACAAGATAGGTTATGTTAAAGAACTTGAATATGAAATACTAGTTAACTCATAGAAACCAAATAATGTGACAAATATCTGATATCAACACAACCAGATGGTGACAGGGTGTTTGGTGTGATATATATCCCTTATATGACTGATATTAACATGACAACTTATGAATAAGGAAAAGTGTAATATCCGGTTACGTACTTTTAGTTCGAATACCGGTAATTTTAGTAATACTCAGCTTTCATAAAAGTTATGGTGTTTTACCTTCAGTTTTATATCCCTGAAAGTACCTGAAATACTCCAGTACAGTATCATAAACGTATGACGTGTTCGTTTAGTTTCCTTTACGAATTCAAGTCAACATGGAAAATGTACCTTATACGGCATTTGGATATCATTATAACTAGGAAGTTTTAAAGGTACTTATCAGCTTTATAAGGTGTATTGTAATAAATTAGTAAAAGTCCCGACACATACCCTGATTATTATAACTAGTTTGATTTTTTTGATTTTTCTAGTAAGATTTAAAATATTTTAAGAAAACAAGACAAACTCCAGTTTCCCTTGTATATAATATATAAGTATCAACATTGCTTTAATGGACAAGGACTCGGACGGATCACTAAATAACGTACATACACGCAACCGTCATTGTGGCGACTATGTCGATCTCACCGCTACGCTCGACAAAATCCACTAAGCAATGAAAATATGTGTGGCTGTATGTACCTTTACATTAGCAAATGCCAATGCCAACACTCTGGTGACTTCAACAGGTCCTCTTAAATGACTACCACACCCAGTATGTTATAACTTCTAACATGTCCTCTCGAGCAAATAATGCAAGGTATTACATCTGAAAGGTCGTTCAACCATCTGTTCGCTATACGTGTGATTCAATCTGTGTAATTTGAGTTATCATGATTGAATAAATTCTTCCTTTTCCCTTGTGACATGGTAGTGATTATTTAACATATCGATGGCTTAGAATGAGAAGGTTGTAACTACCACTTACGACCTTATAAAACGCATACATTTTTGAAATACCCAGTACCAGGCGCTTTTAATGAGCCTATTTTTATGAAAATCGGAACTTGTCATGTTGACCAAAATGAAGCTATAACAGCTTGTTTTACCATAAGTAAAGAGTATATTGCAAACAGTTTTTCTTGTTTTCTCAATATATCGATTTTGTACTTACGACCTTCTCATTCTAAGCCAGCGATATATCCTATGAATCAGCATTTTGTAAGAAAAGATCAAGTTGACATCTCGAGGTTATGTTAATTTCTGTTTATATACGCTAAATAATGAATGTAGTGCAATAATATGTTAATGGATGGTACCTCAAATAATGAATGTATAATTTATTACTTAAAAACCTTAAAAGTCGTATCAAATTTTGTATAAATTACTTATTTATCTTTTATCATTATACTAGTATTTTATCTTATCGGTTTACCAACATTATGTTCGTTATTGATCGGACATACTCTGTCAGTCTTGGTCCACAAAAAGTTGTAAGCACAAATACAGATGATGGAAAAAAACGAGGTCATGGTAACGTATTTGAATGGCATAGGTTTTACGTTATTTAGGTCGATGATTTGGGATTTTACATTATTTCTTGCGGTTATGCATGGCATGTACTTTTTCTTCCCTGACCGATTTCTTAATATCTTTTTATAAGCTCTGACTGTGATGTTTAGTTCCAGTAAATGCATTCACAATTAGATCTAACATATCAAAACATTTGTTTGTTCTGCTTAAAATACATGGTCGGGGGAAAACATTGCAATACTTTAAAGTAATAAATGTGGGATATAATTAAGTATTCTAAGAGAATATACTAGATCTAAACAGTTAGTGCTTAATGATATAATGCGATGTGAGTGAAATGGTCGAACTGTTAACAATAATTACGTCTGCAAAATGTGCATACAAATGCCTATCTAACCGATAGAGGGCTGAACAAGGAAAAAAGTACTGCTTAGAATTAGAATTATAACTAGAACCATCACTGTCGTGATCAGGGCCCTGTCGTTATCATTGTCAATAAGTATTACAAGTTTCATTTGAATATCTTGAAAAGTTTTTGAACTATGGCCAATGTTAAAGTTTTGAAGTCGAAAAAGGGGCACAAGCCAAAATTTATTAAAGCTAGAGTTGTTGCCCTTTGCTACATATGTGCGTATTGTCACTGTCAATATGTATAGCAAGTTTCATTTGAATATCTGAAACGGTTTTGAAGTAATGTAGAAAAAAAGATGAAAAATGAGGAAAATTGTAATTTTACAAAGGGCCATAATTCTTACAATATTGTAGCTGGAGTAACATAACTTGGCATACAATAGTGTATTGTTACTGTGACCTTATGTTTTAAGTTTGAAGTCGATACCTTTAACGGTTTGCAAGTTATTAAGAAAAAACATGGACAAATGTGGACGGACAGACGGACGGACAGACAGACGGACAGGGTGATTACTATAGGGCACCTGCAAAAATTTTGCAGGGCCCTAATAATACTCTCGTATTGCGGCACGCCAGAGCAGAAGTAATGGCACCAACCTGACAAGTCTTTTAATTATAAACCACCATTCCCACAAAACAACAGCTTGAAAATCATACAAAGTTTGCACAAAGACAGGACTTTCGACACATCATTATGCTACATGCGAAGGAGGCGAATTACCCATAGTATAGATGAAGAGAATGGCACTTGTCATCTTCTAAACATATGGGCGTTATATTTAAATGTTTTCGTACAAAATCGAGATATTTTAAAATAATATCTACAAGTACAAATGAACAAGCGAATGAAAATACAAGTTATTGTATGCGTTTTGAAAAAAACAACGAGTCGTGAAGAAACCCTGACAAATGATCAGGGTCGATCAACAGAATTATGAATGTGCTTATACTGTTCTGCCAAATACAATTTAGATGCGTATAAGACTTATTTTCTAGGCTAATTTATTTCACCGACTCTTCAATATTAAGGATTGAATTGATGTGTATGTATGTTGAAGCGATCGTTTCACAAAGGTTAGGACAGCCTTCAACCAAGTTGGCCAAGTCAGAACGATTCTCTACTGGAATTGGAACGGGTGGATAGTTTCACATAACATGGAATATAAGATCCGTGAAGTTGGCAGCGGGTTACAAGTTCGTAGTTCGATATTCAATTTCTAACTGATAGCCAATACCGAACTAGCACAAAGTTCGTTATTCGACACCCATTGGCCAATACCGAACTGGTGTCCAATCTGCTGCTAGCACCAAGTTCGATATTCAACCCAAAAAAGGCGAATACCGAACTGGGATCGAATCTGCTGCCAGCACCAAGTTCGATATTCAACCCAAAAAGAAGGCGAATACCGAACTGGGGTCGAATCTGCTGCCAGCACCAAGTTCGATATTCAACCAAAAAAAGGCGAATACCGAGCTGGGGTCGAATCTGCTGCCAGCACCAAGTTCGATATTCAACCAAAAAAAGGCGAATACCGAGCTGGGGTCGAATCTGCTGCCAGCACCAAGTTCGATATTCAACCCAAAAAGAAGGCGAATACCGAACTGGGGTCGAATCTGCTGCCAGCACCAAGTTCGATATTCAACCAAAAAAAGGCGAATACCGAGCTGGGGTCGAATCTGCTGCCAGCACCAAGTTCGATATTCAACCCCAAAAAAGGCGAATACCGAACTGGGGTTGAATCTGCTGCCAGCACCAAATTCGATATTCAACCCAAACACATAACCAGTACGACTGAAACATCAAATTGCACTGGCAGAAGAAATTCGAACCTTATTCGGTATTCGTCATCTTTTCAAGTTGAATATCAATCCCGCTACTGGCAGACGAATCCAACCCAGTTCGATATTCGCCTTTTTTAGTTGAATATCGAACCCACAGCTGGCAGCAGATTCGAACCCAGGTCGGTATTCGCAATATTATCAAGTTGAATACCAAACCCGCTGCTGGCAGGAGATTGACCTCAGTACGGTATTCGCCTTTTTTTGGGTTGAATATCGAACTTGGTGCTGGCAGCAGATTCGACCCCAGTTCGGTATTCGGCTTTTTTTGGGTTGAATATCGAACTTGGTGCTGGCAGAAGATTCGAAGCCAGTTCGGTATTCGCCTTTTTTGGGGTTGAATATCGAACTTGGTGCTGGCAGCAGATTCGACCCCAGTTCGGTATTCGTCTTCTTTTTGGGTTGGATATCGAACCCGCTGCTGGCAGAAGATTCGACCCCAGTTAGGTATTTGCCTTTTTTGGGGTTGAATATCGAACTTGGTGCTGGCAGCAGATTCGATCCCAGTTCGGTATTCGCCTTTTGTTTGGGTTGAATATCGAACTTGGTGCTGGCAGCAGATTGGACACCACTTCGGTATTGGCCAAAGGGTGTCGAATAACGAACTTTGTGCTAGTTCGGTATTGGCTATCAGTTAGAAATTGAATATCGAACTACGAACTTGTAACCCGCTGCCAACTTCACGGAGCTTGGAATATAGTGTATTATATTAACAATCGAAGGTCTTCTATACAATAACCTTCAATGTTTAAAAGCAACATGGGATGAAATATTATTTAGTTCATTATTGGTTCAAACGTTCGTACTTTAGCGAATTGGACCTTTAGTATATTTATATTATGACTCGCAATTTACAAGATTTATTTTTCCAATGTAGTGAAGCATAATAGCATGATCATATTTCACTAAATATTCAATTAAATAAAACTTGCAATTTCATGTCAAGCCAGAAACATGGTAATAAAACACTATCAAATGTCATGATACGGCAAAATATACACAGCAGAACAATCAAGACAGGCTGGGGTTATTTCTATTTTTCTAAATGAAGTGGACTTTATGAAGTTACGCCCAAGGCCCTATGGATTAACGGTATAGTGTATGATCAGCTATCGTCGCAATCTGTATATTGAATGACATATCATTTTATAGAGTTTGGTGTATAATAAAACATTCATGAAATAAAAAGATTGTCCTCCGAGATATGGTTATGTGTAGAACGGTTTTGATACCTTCTTGAAACAATTGCTTGCCAAGACATTGTTTGAGGATCAGTAGTGTAAGAAATGGTAACAATATTTGATAGTACTGGTTTATTAATGTCATCTGTGACATAACTTCCCGTAACGTTTGTTTCAATATTTTCTGTACTCGGTTGGTTTAGGGCTGCCTTCACCACGGTGTATACCCGTATCGGCACCCTCTCTGTGCAAGACGCTGTATCGGCACCCTCTTTGTACAAGACGCTGTATCGGCACCCTCTCTGAGCAAAAATGAATTTTGAGGAAGGTGAGGGAAGAAAATTATGTATTTAGTCAAACAATCTTGAGCTGTGCTTAAAAAACGATAGCCCACGGAACAACCCAATGTTTAACCACTGCATTCATGTTTGTCCATTTTTTTTGATCAGTTGCCAGAAGTTCAGACTAAGATGGAATGTTGACATGGATACTTGTTCAAATGTACACGCAGCCATATTTATGACACTTAAATGCGATTTTTCGTCAATATAGGAAATATCTTGCACCTCAGATTTAAAGTTCTTGAACCAATCTGGCCTCTAAATGATGTTAATATGTTTACTTTAATCAAATAACGAAAAATCAGCCTACTTTACGTTTCGTTGTGGCTCCGGCACCCTTTCTGTGCGTTGTAGATGACTGTAAATTAACTCACATTAACTATAGCACTGAGAGGGTGCCGATGCCAGAACAGAAAGGGTAACGTTGCCACAAATAAACCGAAAGTAGGCTGTTGTTTGCGTAATTTGATGAAAGTTACCATGTTAAAATGATTACGAGGCCAGATTGTCTCAAGGACTTTCCATCTGAGGTGAGAGATATTTCCTATATTGACGAAGAATCCCATTTAAGTGACAAAATCAGGACTTTCGTGTTCATGTGAACAAGTAACAACGGTCAACATTCCATCTTAGTCTGAACTTGTGGCAACTTATATAAGACATGTAACAGCATGGGGACAGTGGTTAATGATTATGTTATTCCGTGGGCAAATCTGTATTTTTGGCAAAATCCATGATTTCGAATCTCCTGTCGACTAGTGTCCTCGAAAACCATTGTTTTTCACAGAGAGGGTGCTGATACAGCGTTTTGCAGAGAGAGAGTGTGCCGATACGGGTATACACCGTGTTCTCTGTCTGACTGAGATGGAATGTTGACCGGTGTTACTTGTTCAAATGTTTTGCACAGAGAGGGTGCCGAAACGGGTATATACACCGTGTTCACTGTCTGATTTTCTTATATCATTACGTTGGGCGTGCCAAAACCATCACAGTATATGCACTATTCAGACTGACCAGGAACAGGCATGTTATTTACAGAGAGAACGTGTGACAAGTCTAACAAAAATCACCAATATTGGTGCTGCCAGAGGTTGTGTGGACTCATATAAATACAAATATGTTCAAGCGGAGGACTTCACCATTGTCATATGCATTGGAACACCTATTTCGAGGTATGAAGCGATAATATTACTGTGCAATTTTGTATCAGTTTTCAAGTTTTGCAATTAGGACAGGTTTTTGTAGTCTTTGGTTTTCTTTTAAATTATTTTTTTGTTTAGTGTCTTTCCTGATGTGCTCCTTCTGTTGAGTGCTGGCTTCCTTGTCCGATTTGTCAGTATTTTTTACTTTCACTTACGTCCCTTTACCGGTTCGTCACAGTAGCATCAGATAGTGTGCTGAACACCACATACCACTCTAGGACTAGGTTACTTAGATTCTCTATAACCACCTACAGGCACTTCACTTCAGTCCAATTACAATTACATAGAGGATATTTGTATTTTTCCGTGTATGATCGGCTGATAATTCACCGAGTGAGCAGCTGATGTAATATTTTCACGAGTGGCGTAGCCACGAGTGAAAATATATGTCAGCTGCCCACGAGGTGAATTATCAAACGATTATACACGGTAAAATACTAATATTCTATTTATTTCATGCTTCAAATAGCTTAAATGATGGAAATACTCCACTATATACCTGAAATGTTTTGCGTGACGTCGTTTTCCCGCCATGCACACGTCGAGTTGCAATCAAATAGTTCTTCTGCAATGGCTTCAATTTCGTCCATTTGTTTTACATTTATGTATATATAATGTTGTGTTATTTGTTAAAGATTAAGAGAGCAAGTGAAAATGCTTATTATTTTATTTTTGACGGCGAGGAAATTTGATTTTTTAAAAATAACCTGTTTGCCGTGAAATTATGAACTGTGAAATTATGAACAGTGAAATTATCGGGGAATAATCCACCGTTATTCCGCCGTAAACCACCGGTAAGCATGAAATAAATTACAATGATCGGGAGAAAGCAATTAATTATTCATGCATTGTTTACTTAGCAACGAACATGTATTTTGCAGTAGGTTAATTAGCTGCACATTTGTTCGCTTGTTCATCACAGCTAGAGAAAATAATGTCACGGAAGTAGGAAATCAACTTTATTATATGCTTTCGATGGATTATGGCGATTTTCAGTGAAAATAACAATGACAAATAACAGTGAAAATAACATTTTGATAATTTCACTGTTTTTGACGGAACTACTTTCTTCAATGAAAAAATAAATTACCTCCCTGTATTTTTTGTTTAATTACATATTTACCTCCTTGATTATGTCTGCTACTTGACAGCTGTCAAAAATGGAGTATTTTGCTGAATTTGATACCAATGGCTTTGAATTTGAAGCCTGTTTTGGCATTTATTCGAGCCTCATTCACAGGTAACTGTAGCCTTGAACCTCATGCAGCCAGTGTATTAAACGAAATTGACAAAATAAATATAAATCACTAACTCCTCGACACATATTTGGTTGGAAACTGCTAAAATGACCTTTAATCTTTAATAAAACTGCAAAATCACATCAAATGACCTTTGGAATCGGAAAAAACAAATGTAAACAAACACCATGTAAAATTTCAGGAAAGGGAAATAACCCCATCTATCCGGTGCAACAATAACTTTTTCCAAGTAAATTTGGTCCAGTTTGTTGACAAGTTGATTTTTTCCCGCCAAAAGTTGCACACGACCCTTTTTATCAATGGATGACGTCATAGCTGTCAAAATTATGTTTGATAAATAAACAAGCGAGCATTGAATACATGCATATCAAACATTGCCGATTAAATAAGGATTTGCTCGTAGTGAAGGCATGGTGTAAGTTTTTGTTGTGATTTCATTCAGAAATTGGTCCATTTCGTATTTATTTATTTAATTTACTCGTCAGTTATTGTAAACAATCCTGCAGGCAATGTCACGAGAAAAAGAATCTACAATATCATGAGAAAATTCATACACCGGTAACGTGGATACACCGGCTTCATGGGGTTTCACTATATCATTGAAAACGAAAAAAAAAAAAAATTTAATTTATATTTTTCTTTTTCTTTAGGTATACAAAAATATAAATTAAATTTTTTTTTTTTAAATTTCAAAAAAAAATATTTCCCCGAAAATTCGTTCTTTTCTGTTGGCATAGGGCTGCACCTGTGTGACCTCATTATTGTGAGGAATAAAATGAACCTAGATCGATCTACTGCAAATCGAGAACCTCAACAAGTGACAGTCATGTGGAAAGAACCACTATTTTATAAGTGCTTTCCTAGAAGGGCCTTTAGAAAGAGAATATATCCTTCTTATAAACTTCAATTTATTGAAGAGTTGGAAGGCTTCTTCTGTTCTGACATGCCAAGGTCTCAGAATGAAATCTATTGTTCCGTATTTAAAAGGCGAATCTGAAAATCTAAACAAGCTTTGAACAATTCAAATAAAAGCAATAAACACAAACCTACAATTTATCGAAGCATATAGAATCCACTGCCTGTAAATGATCATACTAAATGCATTTTGAGATTCAAAATCGCATCTCGTCAAAAAATCAACATGTCGTCCTCGTAGTTCGATGTTGTGATGACGTCAAAACACATGATAAAGTCACTCTGTACGTCGATTCCCGTTTTTAACTGTCAGTACGAGTATTTCCCCTTACTAATCAAACTGGCGACATAGAAAAAATAAGTCTGTGTCGTGATAATGATTAAAAATTCCCGGCATCGTGACTTGAAATCACAATCATGGTGGATGACAAAACAGTTTGTTGACAATTAAATTACTCCGCGATCAAATTTAATAATTGCCAGTTATTTCGCTTTCAATAAAACATTAAAATAATTTTGTGTTCGTCAAATATTATATTTGTTTTATTTATAAACTTTACTCATATCTTGTTTTATTTTTTGCAGAAAAATACTTCTGCAAATAGTTGCACTACTTTCAGTGGAACTTCTGTTAAAAAATGTGAATAGGTTGAAATGAATTTGGGGCGCCCCACGGGGTGAGGTTCCAAGAGGGAATTGATAAATATTAATAATATGATTAATTACGCATATAATAAACAGAAAATTTGTTGATTTTTGGTGTAAGATTGAATTTTATTTCACTCGTGATCACATAAATCTATATTTTCACTCGTGGCTACGCCACTCGTGAAAATATTGATTGCTGTGATCACTCGGTGAAATAAAATTAGATCTTACACCAAAATCAACAAATATCCTCTATGTAATTGCACGAGGCGTCTTGAAACTTCTTGTTGAACATGTAACTGTTTCTATCACACAGAAGAGTTGTATGTTTGACGTCCTTACCAAGTATAGATTTCTATTCGTATATGCTCACACTGTGTCTTGTACCGTTTTAGTAATGGGCATTCGACAGTTTACCAAACAAGATTTTGTAGATTTGATTACAAGTACAATGACCATGAAGTATGCATGTATATTAAATATAGAGAAGACAAACAAATATATAAGTTTAATTGTTTATTCTTAGAAACATTGATACTTTCACAACAATTTGTAAACTGTATGCTATAAAGAGAACCAACATTAAAGCAAGAATGTTACAACTAACAATAAGAATCTATAAATATTTCATAGAATAGAATCACAGATGTTGTTCTCCAAATTGAAGATAACTTTAAGGATATAGTACAATGTGCCTGTTCGACATAATTAGAACCCATTGTGTTCTCAATAACTTGTCAATTGTTATGGACAAGTGCCATGACATTCCTCTTGAAAACAACTTGAGGCACCGGAAATAACCAAACCGTAAGTTACCGCACGTGCAGCGTTTCGTGATGTAGATCACACTGTACAGATATAAAATGTAAACAGCAAATTTTTAATGAGTATGTTTATATCCAGCTAGAGTTTATCGTCGGTTTGTTATTGTTTTACAGAGTGACTCATTGTTACAAACTTTCAAATATGTCTCTAATCTTGAAATATTTCGAAATATTGAACAACATGCCAATCATGTTCATGTCAAATTGAACTTTCGGTTATAACTGAAGGTTTTTTATCCTCGATGCAAACTGGGCCTTTTTGTATAAATTAATTACACAACATACCATATAAATACAACACAAACTCACTTAAACCTCTCATAAACGCCACTCCACTTATAGGACCACCTGACAAATAAAAATATATAGAGGATATTTGTATTTTTCCGTGTATGATCGGCTGATAATTCACCGAGTGAGCAGCTGATGTAATATTTTACGAGTGGCGTAGCCACGAGTGAAAATATAAGTCAGCTGCTCACGAGGTGAATTATCAAACGATCATACACGAAAAAATACTAATATTCTATTTATTTCATGCTTCAAATAGCTTAAATGATGGAAATACTCCACTATATACCTGAAATGTTTTGCGTGACGTCGTTTTCCCGCCATGCACGCGTCGAGTTGCAATCAAATAGTTCTTCTGCAATGGCTTCAATTTCGTCCATTTGTTTTACATTTATGTACATTAAATGTTCTGTTATTTGTCAAAGATTAAGAGAGCGAGCGAAAATGCTTATTATTTTATTTTTGGTGGAAGGGAAATTTGTTTTTTAAAAATTAGTCCGCTTCCGTGAAATTATGAACTGTGAAATTATGAACAGTGAAATTATCGGGGAATAATCCACCGTTATTCCGCCGTAAACCACCCATAAGCATGAAATAAAAGTTTATTTCCACTATTTTCCCCTTTAATATGAAACCACTACTAATTTATGTTTTAATCAAACGTATCTGTAAGAACTTACAACAAATTGTCTGACGAATGAAAATGTCAGTGTTCGAGGTGGATTTATAACTGCGGTTTTTACCACAGCTTACACGGATAAAATACAAACATTAATACACAACGTACACATATTGATAGTATGTACACATATACATGCTACAGAATGATGTTTTTTGTATATTTTCTAGTAAATCCAAGAAAATAACATAATACGTTATGTACATAAACACAACAATTCGATGACATTTCTATATTTTTATGTCACGTACGGAATGTGTAAAAACCCAGAAAATATAAGAAATCCAAGTCGGGACAACTACAAGCAAACACTAGGAGTACAGATTCCATAATATTTTCTGAAGGAGTAACGACTATTGCTTGAACCACTGCATGATTACGAAACAGGCGTATAATACCTGCATGGAGCGGGTACAATATTTATCACAATATTCGGGGAACTAATAATTTACAAATACACTTTCGATGTAGACTTTTATAAAAAAGCACCGATCAAAGCGTTCTAAATATGTCGAATCTTTGGTGTTGGGAAAGCATTATTATTTTCTATCTACAACGAAACGTGTTTTACAACCGTTTCCCATACTAATAGGGCTATTCGGGGATATTCAAGCAATGCTCGGCTTTCACAGTGTCATCAACTCCATAACTTTTACACATTACGTACGTGATCTTTATATAACATTTATATTTTAAGTAAAATGTTTTATTGCATGTACAATGCATTTTTACAAGTCTAAATGTAGAGTCCAGGGTTTGAATCAACTCATACTCTGCCAACATGTCAAATTGATATGATGGGCTGGTAATTGTACGATGCTATACGTACTATACAATGACACACATGGTGTACGATGACACACATGGTGTACGATGGGACCCGTGGTGTACGATGACACACGTGGTGTACGATGGGACACGCGTCCACGTCATCCAGAGTAAGATATTTCTCGTGGTAACTCCAGCAATAAAATTTTAATCGAAATAATTGCTGTACCCCGGACAATTACTCTTTCAGTGGCAAAATGTTGGTACATAGGGTTTACATTGATTGATATAAGCAATACTTATTTATTGCCATGGTTTCTGGACTCTACATGAGTGAAGCAATGATCTCGGTGAAAATCGAAAAAAACTCGAAAATGTTATATGACAACACATAAAAGTATGACGTCACCGAGATAAATGCCCGCATGTTACAATGATGAAAATGAAATCATAGCATTTATCAAACAGACTCAATATCTTAATGGAAGTACAATAACGATTCAAGTACATCCACACATGTATGGACACGTGTTCAATTCACACGAAGGATGAATTCAGACACCATATCTGTCCATATGTCATTAACAAAATGAGCCCCTACTCCAATATGATTTATCTCCCTTTGTCGAAGTTTGTTACTCGATTTTCATCATTTTCTGTATGCTATAAGCTGTAGTGACACAAGTTATACGTGTGTCTAGTCGACAAAAATACGCATACAGATACCTACGTATGTACATTGTTCATAAATATGTACAATGTAGTCGTTATAAATATACACACAATAAACTGGCATCTAAGATCACTAGCGCGAAACTATAGTTCGAGACCAGGTATACCCAGTCAGTCGTTGGATTGTTTTGGTAAGTCACAGTTACGCCGCTAATTGTTCTCTTAAAGCCATGTCATGAATTCCGGAATCAAACGAATTTTGTTCATTGTGGCATGTTTTTCCCGCCAAATAAAGTTCAAACTCTTCTGTTAAACTTAGAGATGTTGTGTCGAAAGATAATTTACTAAACTGGTCTTCTACTGTATTGTTATTTGTTTCTTTGTTTATTGTTTCAGAACATTCTGTGACTTCTTCTGTTGTTTCCTCGGAAATTGGCGATGACATCGTGTATTTCCTGAATACATCGCTATCGGAATCGTACATGTCCGTATCCGAAATCGACAAATCAGAACCGCTTAAATCACACGAGCTTCCTGGAACAGACGACGAACTGTGGTAATACTTCTTCTGCCATTTCAAATCTTCGATTGTTTCGTTCAGTGTCAACAGTTGCTTCATTAACGACAAATCCTGGTCCATCAATGATGACTGAAAGTACACAAAAAATCAGAAATTAAATATATGCGGGATAACCAAACGGTATCTGGCACGAGCAGTGAAAAGGCGACAATATGAACATTCTCATATAATAGTACGTTGCAAAACATATGGCTCTCAGCAAGTGTGAAAACTATTATGAGGTTAAGTTATAGTTTATGTGCATTTAATACAACCCTTAAATTATATAAAATTGATATAGTTTTTGTACTAGATCTTTGATCTTACAACATTATACTAACTTACTCTGCCAGGTAGGGGAAGTAAATCATAAAGTATGCATGTACATGGTGTAGTAAATCTAATGAAACGAACTGTCAGCGACATACGTGCGTTCAGACACATCTGCCCAAGGAAATGATCATTAGATGGTGTATTGTTTGACACATCTCGTTAGAAATAATGATTTATCAATAGAGTCAAGTGTTCGAGAATAACGGAGTAGTATAGTATACAATCGTCCGTTATAAAAGCTCGTATCACTGACGATCATTTAATGAATGTTGCGGAATAAACTAGATCTAACATGTTTGAAAATTGACTTTAAATGATGCGAGAAACTTTTGTTTACAATTGTTTATTGCTTGCATATTGGAATGGGAATATACCATGCCTCTGATAGGCGATATGTCGGTACTGGGTATCATAGACGCAAGTACAGGCATGGTTTTCCAATCTCCCATTCAAACGAACACAAATTATATATTACACCTGCTGGAGTGAAAAAAACTTAACTGAAGTGTAAAATTCTCATTTACAAGAAACAGTTCAAATTTCAGAAACCTGACCTGGAAAAAACACTAGGGGTTACAGTTAATCAAAATTCCTGTCCATCAACAGCATAGAAACAGCAAGCGTGTATACTGACATTGATACGTATAGAATGAAGGGCAATGAAACACCCGAAGAAATGTTTGGTATTAACAAGGAATATATGTATACACTGGCAGACTATTAATACAAGCATAGGGTATAGATGTTTAATTTATATCCTCACATCTGTTAGAAAAGACGAACAATGAGAGATTTGTTTGCAAGACAGGTCTGTTTACTTTATACATTCGCTGTAGTTATGGTGATACAGGTTATAGTTCGTGAAAGATCTTGTTTAGTTAGAAAGTGCGCATTGTATGAAGCACAGCGAGGTACTCTAACAGTCATACTCTTATATGAAGCACAGCGAGGTACTCGACACAGTCATACTCTTATATGAAGCACAGCGAGGTACTCGACACAGTCATACTCTTATATGAAGCACAGCGAGGTACTCGACACAGTCATACTCTTATATGAAGCACAGCGAGGTACTCGACACAGTCATACTCTTATATGAAGCACAGCGAGGTACTCGACACAGTCATACTCTTATATGAAGCACAGCGAGGTACTCGACACAGTCATACTCTAACAGTCATACTCTTATATTATTTCGATTCGGTTTTTTTCAATGTGTAGTGAGACAAAGGCGTTGAAAAAGTTTGATGAAGTTGATGGATGGACGAATCAAGATAATTTTCTAGTTTTACATCTTATCCAACTGCAATACCTAGACCAACTTTAATCAACTTTCATCATTATTTGGGACACTATTACTATTTAAAAATCTTGTATATGTATTCTATGGTTTTATATCTTAATATATTTTATACATTATATTAATCAGATATCTATATAGAACACACTATCCTGTCATTGCGGCTCTTCTTTGTACGCGTTCAGTAATTAAGTATGCACGAATATGTAAGATTTTTTCTAACATCAAATATTACATTAGAAAGTTGCATATACCACTGGTCGAATGTATGACCACTTGACCCAGACACGGTTATGCTAATTTCTTTGTAAGAATTACTAATATTTAATTATGCATGTTTACTTATTTGCGTACCCACTTGTCATTAAATGTTGTCTAAACACCACTTAGTTAATACTTGTCATTAGGAACACGGGATAGTAAGTCAATACTCACGTGACGTATATAATCTAGATGGTCATGTGACAAATGCATACCTAATTAATGAACTTGCCGACTTCGACAATGGTTAGATCACCTTACATGATATGTAGCTCACATTCTTTAATGAAACCAACAGCGAAGCAATTCCCCACTCCTTTATATGTACCAACAGTACCATTTAATATAAAGTTAATCTAATTTGCATAGCGATAGTCTATTCACACAATCCTTGCATTCTAAAGGTAAGTTTTAAAATCGCATCAAATTGATTAAATTAGAAATCGCGCTTAACATCGAAATAAAATGTAGACATCGATTAGAGAATAGGATGCCTATAAGGCCTTGTCTATAACCGGTGTATACTACGTTGTAATTGAAAAAGCCGCGGGGTCACCACCGTGTAATCTCCCGTGTCATCAAAAAGGCAGGGACCGGAATGCTTTAAATATAGATTTAAGTGAATGAATCATATTATTAACTTTAGATGGTATTATATTGGTATTTATTGAATCCAGGAGGTCATAGATACGTTAAACATCTCACTGACATAGTAACCGAGGTCAGCGTTCATTTAATTGACTTAACGTGTCTCTTCTCTTCGCCTAAAGAAACTTTATTTGGTGATAAAAAAACGTCCGACAGCAATACGGTGAATGATACAGCAAAAATTACGTGTTGATTTAAATTTTTAGAAAAGCTCAAAGTCAAGTTTGTAAATATTTGTATAATACGATTGCTTGTCCATATGTTTGAATTGGGTCAGCTAACGGAACCAAATGATAATAAAATAGCCCTTGCAATGTGTACCGGGCAAGTATCATTAATATACTTCAATAATAACACATTATTGGAATAACATAATGATTATGAGCAGTACTAACTATACAGGCTAGCTTAATTATCTCTGATAGGCGGGCGTTAGTTGACATCCCGCCCATCGGGCCGGGTGATGGTTCCAAATGAGATCGATATGCTTAATAGGCTGTACACATATAATTTTAAAATTCGTTATGAATTACTTTGATTAAATATCATTTCGGACATCAAAAATGACC
Organism: Spisula subtruncata; assembly: GCA_963678985.1. NCBI lineage: Eukaryota > Metazoa > Mollusca > Bivalvia > Venerida > Mactridae > Spisula > Spisula subtruncata. Next base: position 23,196,621 of record OY787662.1, on the reverse strand, counting down.
ATACTGGTCAGATAGTTTATCAGTAAAGTCTAGTTATGATCAGTAATGTCGATCGCCCACCCTGTCGCACTGAGGTCACAACAATACAATCACCGAATGACTTCCCCCGAGAAAACTGACAATATATTGGCATATAATATTGAATAATTGACATGGTATATATAATATTTAGATAATGATTGTCAAGTATTATGTTGTTTTGAAAACCACATACATTGAGCTATATTGTGTTTATTTATAGACAGTGGTGACTTGAATTGTCGGTTGCACCATAGTTGAACGAAGTGTTGCAATATGTATTTGAAATATAGATATCAAAATATTTGACATATTTATAAAAATATTGACACTAAAGCGTTGACCATACGATACTATAGTGGTATGTATGACTCAATGTAAGTTCTAAATATTATTGTTATTTCAGTAACTGACCTCATTACACCAAATATAGTTTAATAGCGTCATATTATTATCAATATTATGATAATATTACTACATAAATAATCTTCCTTCGGAAAGCACCGAAAAACACCCGAGTAATTTTCACACATAGATTGATTCTTGTGAAACATCAATTGAAAAGTTTAAATCGAGTGGAAATATTTAAACGGTTGCTTTACATTACCTACAGTGACAAGGTATAATATAGTCTATGACAATGATCATTACATAGTTCAGACAAGTACAATTTCATTTCGATTCACTGCAAAGCCAACATTACAATGATAGAACTCGCTGAATAATAATAATACAGTTAAATGAATTGCAATCAATTCAGTAAATTCATTTGAACTTTATAACTATATCATGATCCGATTTTTTGTATGAAATGAGTTTATAATCATTGTTATTTATTTATTACCGGGTGTGACGTTGTTTATCCGTACTATAATAGTCCTAATGGTAGAGTGTCCGCGTTTAGCACGAGAGGATGTGGTTGGCCCCTGACTGACGTCAAACATAGTACCGAGCTTTCATTGTTTGCAGCCTACTTTGAAGGGGGTGGCTGTTTTTATCTCATACCCGTGTAGCCTTTTTGCATGCAATCAGAGAGTAGGTGTTGATAGTGATATTTTATAAAGTGTAAACAGCTGTAACGTTACATCCTTAGAAGCTAGCACGAATTATAATTTACGTTGTACATTTCATATAAATATGACGTGTCAATAAATGCATTGTTAGGTGATAACTTCACTGTTGGCTATTTGACATCTATACTGTTCATGTTTTGCTTTATTTACACTTTAAATAAAACTGGATACACATCTTGTTGAAACAGACAGTTACAAGGTTTCATAAGAACACTTCTATATTTATTCACACAAAGTCGCAATCTTACAAGTACGTCAGAGCAGTCGGGCTTACAATGGAACACTATGTTCAGATTTCTGGGACCTTTCATAAATAACAGTCTGATCGATATAAAACCCTGGTGTCTACGATGTATAAAAGTGTTTCCCAGTGTTAACTCAACAAGGGTAAATTTGCTTTAGCCTTTTCTAAATTTACTTTTATTACAATGTAAACAAACTAAGCTTGTAGTTTTGTGTTGAGTAATGGGAGGACACCGGGCAACAGAGATAATACGATATAACATATCGAGATAACATTGTTAACTAAAGTGTGAGATAAAACTCGTGACGACACAGCTATTTAGAACATTCAAATAAATCCAACCAGTAAATCTCGCAAAACATGACTGTATTCCATAATAACTCCATGCAACACTTTGCTTGTTCGATTTGTTCAAATATTCATTTTGCCTAGGTCATTAGTAGAGATCTGTGCAGCGTGGCTGTATAAAATCTGCTATTATAGTTCCCTGGTTTCGTTCTCTATTGATGTTGAATTAAACATGCACAGACTGCAGTCCTTGTTTGTGATGTTTAATCCGAATGCACGGAAGAAGCTTATCACACAGATATAACAGACAAGCAAGATCTTAGATCTCTCACTCAATGAAGAACTATGTTAATTCTACGCTTTACTTGTTTGATTCAATTATTCTTGGAAGAACCAGCGCATTCTTATTTATTAAGTCGATAATGTATTAAATGTTTTACAGTTTTACTAAATCTTGTTTTACTGCAAGAACACTTTGGTGCACGTATGTTACCACCTGTATATATACTATAGTGTGATCGTGTGTAAAATTGTCAGTTGTTCCAAATGCAAATGAACAACGTTCAGCTCGGCAATATCACTGCACTTTCTAATCAGTTGAAGAACTTTCAGAACCCACAGCATATGCCGTTGATCATGATGATCGAGCGCCAAATATAACGAAGCCATATTTTCTTATTTACTCAATCAACGTAGATAATGAGAACAAGACAACTGAATGCTATTTGTTCTTTTATAAGTTTAATCCGCCGTTGCAAATTGGTCATTATACAGAATGGTTGGAGTTGTACAATGAGTATTATTGTGAGAATTTAGAAGATGTTGTGAGGTTACCGAAACCTATGACGTAAACAACGACGTCTAGACTTGTCCCGTGGTCACTATAGGTGCAATGCATAAAACACGACCCTCACTTAACCGTTGGTCCGATGTCTATGAAACTTTTGGATTTTGGCGAAAGAAGGAGATGCAGCAACATAGTAAATAATTATTGAGTTATCTGAAAAAATAAGCTAGCAAATTGTTTGTCTACGTATTTTTTGAATGTCCCTCGTATTTACTAACGTAGATAATGAAAACAAGACGACTGTGATTATTGACATTTACGTAACCAAGAATCGATTATCAATGTTACGTTGCTACAACTTGAACAAATCAAATAAATTGATTTTGGTTTATTTCTAGTCTCTTCGGTAGAGCATTCCGCATTGTCACTAGTGTTTACTTTTACAGGACAAACATAGAAATCTGATTCATCCGTTATTTGTAATTCAATTTAACCTATAACTTCCGATATCTTCCTAATAAGAGGAACATACTTGGACTTAGTTTGTTGTCTGTTTGAAGTTCTCGGCCATATTTCACTCGTCATGTTTCGGTAGTCTTTTAATTGAATCTCCGTAACCTTACACCAACATAGTAACCGCTTGTGTTTATTTGCTTTTTTCAATACGTGGATAATATTACAGCAGTGTTATAAATTGCACGTCAGTCAGTTTTAATAGGTTTTATATACATTTAATACATAGTCTAGAATAATATTTGATCATAGTGACGGGCGTTGAAATCTTTGAAAATGATGTAACATGTAATTATACATACTGACTAACTTTACATAGACCGTCGTTACAATGGTGAGTTTATTTTTGATTTCATAGTGTGAAGAAAAAACATAGACTGTATAAAACAATTATCATGCATAGCGACTATTAACATTGGGCTTGAAGAACGTAAATATATGGTTGCACATCACACAGAACGTGGTGTGATGTATTCACCAAACCGACAAAACCATGAAGACGGCTAGATATTACGATAACAATTTTAATTGAACGAGACTTGTTTGTAATGTTGTAATAAATTGTGTTATACACTATATCGTACGTTTGGTTATGTAACCTTAGGCAACATATTTACATTTTAATAAATGTTATATTATGTAATGAGATTATATCTTTTCATATTAGCATTCCGATACAGATCTGGGCGTGGAATTCGTAATTTTACCAAAAAACTGTTAAAGCAGTATCGAAGAAAACACTCAGTATGTACATGTAGACACTTTTTATGATGGTATAACCTTGCATACAGATGGATTAATGAAATGCGATTAAAAACTTCAATTATTAATTTGTACAATATGTTAATGCCCCTCTGCCATTTAAGAATAGAAAATACCGTTGAATAATTTCAAATTGGTACTTGGTAATTTGATAATCATACTAGCTTAATCCAGTTCCGTCCAGAGATCGTGTATATATGTCTGTATGTTGTGAAATATCAAAGGACCACTTCGTATAGTTGTTCGTTTTTGCTTCAACACGTTTAATCTTACACAGAGACGAAAAGTAGCAAAAACTCAACAGTACATCACTTTCCATTCAGAATAATTTCATGTTCATCTCGTATTCTAGAGTAAAGTGTGCATAGCTATTTTATGTTTTCTAAAACATTAATTTCACCGGTAAATGGAATTCTGACACTTGTTTCTGAAATCAAGAATAATGTACTAATGAGGCAACTCTGACTATCTGAACATAAATAATAAAGGCTTCACAACAACTGAACGCAGTAAGCATGAATTCATGGATACATAAATGAGAGTGACAGATGAAAAATAGTTTAAAACTGCTGAGAAATAGTTATCTATGTTGTACCGATCTATTTTCAAGATGGTGTAGTTAATTATGGTTCATTTTTTATTGATTTATTGATGTTAACATCTAATTGTTGTTGACATTTATTGCTGTACCTTGACACAAACCCCGAGGGGTCAGATATCAACCGACATGTTACGTTGCTAAATCATCATTATAGGGCTACAAATATGGCCTAATTGACAGGCAATGACGTCAGCATAAACATAAATACAATGAGTGTATAGCTAGTTTGCGATAGAAAAAAATCGTGTTTTTTAAAGATTTCTAAAAATCTATTCATCAGATTTTGGTAAAAAAATACACAGAACTACAATAACTTCCTACCTAGTCTCATTTTGAATTTCATAATTTTTAGTCACAAATTAAAAGATATTTATTCTTTATTACTTATTGAAATTACATGCGTATTTACAGTTTAACGCAGGGAGGTAATCTGGTATTCCATTGATGATTTACTATCAATTATTTAACCGTTACAATCCGTGATCAGCGGGATTGAGGTTGCTGTTATAAAGACAAGACTTGGGAGGCCCTTGTTATTCGGTTTATTTAGGTGTGTCGCTTGTAAACAATGTACAGCAATAACATGTACTTCGTTATATTCACAGACGGGCCTCGCATGTGTTAAATTAAGTAGGTTGCGAATACGTAAATATACCGTTATGCGTATCATATGACCGTAAATTGGCTGTTGCAAGTATCAAGTCTTCTAACTTGATTTTTCATACAAAACTACAAAAATGTTACATAGCACTTATGAACAAAACTTTTTTAACTCATTTCTGATGTTGCTGAAATTTCAGTGTGTATTAGGTAGATATATTTCATTTATTCGTGCAAAATTTCATACTTGTAGGTGTAGTAATTACAGAGAAATATTTAAAAAAAACACGATTTTTTTCTATCGCAAACTAGCTATATTAACTATTCATTAAACTCCTCTATTAAAGATGACAGTAATGTGAGGTAACACGTTTTTAAAACAGGAATACACCTTTATTTACCGGAAATTATCCGAAAAGACATTCTGATATTCAAGGTTTCGTAAATAGAGGGCATTGTGTATCACGTTTTTTAGTTTGATATATTGTACCACAGGCAAGTATAGAAATTCAAAAAATGAAAGAAAATGTCTGAACATTTCAATAATAATAATAATTTTTGTTTATTTGTAGTGTGGTCGTTAGAAAATACAGTTATTATAAGAATGAGTAATATGAACCAAGTAACAAATAGGATGAAGGTTACTTCTCTGTACATGTGTACGAAATATGACTACAACTGTCGGAACACATACAGCACGAATATTACAAACTGAAACACAATGGACTATTTTTTACTAGATCTATTTATTAATACTATTGGTGTATTATTTTTGCTTATTATACTCTGGTCCACTGGATTTGTTTGTGTTTCTTTTTTACAAATGTATGTAGAATAGTGTTTGTCTAATTTGTAGTTCGTTTGTTGAGAGCCATTAACCATGTGTAATTTCTAAACAAAATGTTATACTAGTATATAATAATAATAATAATAATAATAATAATAATAATAACGTTTTTGCATGTGTTTTTTTTTGTCTTCGTCGAACGGGTACGAAATGGACATGTACGAAATATATCATATGTCCTTGAAACAAGACAAAACATGCGAAAGAAGGATAATTACATGAGGTGTATATTTTAACCTCTACTTTCCCGGCCAAGATTCATGTTTCGATCTGACAGAAGTCAGCTTAATGAGTATGTTACAAGCTGCAAATCTAGGATTTAATTTCTCCCTAGACATTAATGCTACCAAGTCTGGCACCGACTTCATTAAAGATTCCCCAAAATATATCTTTTATCCATACAAAATAAGAGAAAGCCGATCTTACAAGATATGTTACTATTGTCTAAACACGCATGTTGGTAGTAAAACATCGTATACTAAATCAAGTGGAACTAAATGCAGAGTTCTGTTTCTACTTAAAGACGTTTCATCCACTTGTACGGCTCGTTAAAACACAACATGAGAGTTAATTAAGGAAATGGGGAATAGAACGGCGGTAAATGGTTGCTAACAGTGAGGCAATCATAGACTCATAGCAAGACTGTAATAAATGTAAGTGTTTTAATGGCGAATGAAACAGCTGGAGAGAAGAAGGAACCGCAGACATGGTATACATACAGGTAGACATGTACATGTTACCAGCATGGAACTACATGTATAAAGGAGTGTTCACCAATACAGACATAAAATAGTATATTTCCTTCAATGTAATTAATGGTTTCCTGTAATTACAGGGTATACATACAGAGCAAAGAGTTTAACGTTGGTCGGGTACAGGTATATGATAATTTGATAGCAGTTTTATTATCTCCTTAGCTAGATAGTAAGATTTCATCAATGTTTTAATAATATTCTCGATAGAGCTGTAAGCTCATTTTACAACGATGAAATACCGTTAATGAAGTGGACACATAAACAAATATCAAAGAAAAAACATCATTAAATTCCAAATTGCTGCAATTAAAACTCTTGAAATATAATTATATATAACTCACAGAAAAATACGACTAAACTAAATAATGAGACAGGAAACATAATGTAATGTATAAAGTAATTTTACCATTTCATTTCTTAATGTTTCCATAGCTATATCTATTGAAGTCTTTTTCTTCGTAGTTCGAGTACGTCCAGAACTGGCTAGTTTTTCCTTGACCACTTCGGCCGCCCTCTTTCTCGTCTGGTAAAATTCTCTGCAGGCGTTGGACAAATCAATGGATTCCATGTATTTGTCGTCTGCCTTTGTCACGTGATTATTGTCTGTTACAACAAAATCTGTTGTATTTTCCATTTTTACTTGAATATCCTTCATGTTAATATGAATTTGTTTCACTTTAATCCAACTCTCCACTAAAATGTTCGTCTGATCGCTAGCAGACGTCGTCAAAATCTGATTCGTATTCCCCTCGCGCGTTGATCAATACCTCTATTGAATTATCAGCAAAGCAAATCACTGTTTATACAATTCGCATTTTATCTTTCAATCTAATTTTAGCATTTATTAAACATCGTATTTAAACAGCAAATTGACTCAGCGCCGTCTGACAATAGCGTATACTTGCAAGTGATAACCCACAACCCGAGAACTAGTCCAGATAGCAGTTTACGATAGCGCATTAACCAGTCTACAATCCTAGAGCGCTGATTGGTTGATACATTATCCGGGCGAGTTCATTTTGATCATAAACGAAGATCGGCGTGGCGCCATATTTTAAACTGACAGTTGGTTTGATAAATCTGCTTAATGTTCGTAAACTATTTAATATCAGTTGATTTTGTAGTATCAGATATTAATATTTAACCAAAATCATGATTTACTTCAATGCTTTATCTTTTTATTAACATTTCATTCGTATGTGTTGTGATTTAAAGCTTAAACTTAAATCAATCCTTATTTTGGAAGAACATAATGTTGAAGGCAGTTACCGATTAAGCCAATCTTTTACATAGACATTTGATTTTAAAGTATTATATAAATTTTTAAAAACCCAACATCAATGGCGAACATAAAAGTTAACAATAACATATCATATTACTTGCAAACGTAGGCATTTGTGTATTGAATCGTTTTAAAGTATATTTAAGAAACCAGTGAGCTAATTTCATTCATGGGAATACACATATCAGAGTTGTGGTTTCGATGGTTCAATCCCGTTACTTTCATTCATTTTCCATAAACTAACTAGCGTGCGTGAAATTCCAATAACTTCCTGCATGGTACTTCCTGTAAAATTAAAGTATTTTATTTCATCTCAAGACACGATATTTTTACACATTTGTATGCTCTCCGTTTAGAGACACCCGGCTTGTGTTTATTAGTACCACCTTTAAGAATACCGGGTAGACCATAACGGGCATATTGAAGATCGTACTTCTTACTAAGTTTGAGTGACAAGACAATGAAAATGTGCTGAGTTTAAGTGTTAATACGTTCTCATTAATGAAGTGGTCATAAACGAAGTTTTTATATTGTACTGTAATCTCATATTCAATTTTCGTTCTTGCGATCACAGGTGTGTCGTCATGTTGTCGTGAATTATTTCTTGTTTAGCGAGACATATCATTGTTTCTTGTGATTGTTTGTATGAAATATCCGTTCGTAGCAAATAGTTAATACGAGGACAATTGTCATGTTGAGCAAAAAGCCCCAAACACATACTTCAACATATCAAAGAAAAGCGTGCTATTTTTGTAATCATTGGTGTTTGTAGATATTTCCGTGCATGTTGAAAAGTCGCCTTCGAGAATCATATGTTTATGGGTATCAGTAGCCTAAATATGAGTGTTATTGGCATGGATTCTGTTCAAAACATCGCGTGTGACATTTTATCTTTACATAATCGTATACAATACATCTCATATAATATTGAAAACACCTACAACTTCCATTATATTGAATAAACATGCTCAAACTATGGAACAAAACTTTTTGACAAGCCGCAATGACACTAGTTTGTTACAGATTGGAACATTGTGAGAATTATATACGAGATAACGTCGGTAATGACATCAAAGCGGTCTTTGAATGAATACCTACTATACATTTTGTATTCGGTGTAGTAATACTTGTGCTAACGTCCTATTTCATGTAATATGTGTCAATCAAAACTGATCGACGAGTCATGCTTTATTGTTTAACCAAAGTATAACAAAATAGTCAGACAATCATAGAGTTTCATAGTAAGTGTAATATATTTTGAAACAATTTATAAAAAATGTTCGTTACGTTTCGATTGATGTTTATAGGATATCCATATTCTCAATCTGACAAGTGCCATTACAACGCAATTCCGAAAACAATTCGTTGGGAAACAAATAAAAAACGTTTTACACCGACTGGCGTGATATTATGATAAACCTAAATCTAGATTATGTTATGTTCGATTCTTTTCCTCATTGTTCATTCAACACGTGCGTTGTTTTGCAAGTTTCAATTTAACCACCTGATCTAGCAGGATCAATGTCTGGAGTTTTACGTACGTCAGTTGCAGCGAACACAATTTCACACGATTTGCGTTATATCAGCACGTTTCCTGAAACACAGAACTTGGTTTTAGATAAAGCTAGGAAAAAACTAAGTTTCAAGGTTTGTTTTTATAATTTAAGGCTCAGTGTATGATATTATTTGGGTATATCTTTCAACGGTTCAGATAAAAGCAGCATAATGGACTTGGATTACGGAAAGTGCCGAATAGTGTTACTTGTTTTGTAGTTATCGTACACTTTTAACAGGACTATGTCTTTATTGAGACGTCGGATTTAGATAACATTCGATGTTTGTCGGATAAATTGAATTTTGAAATGCAGTTTAATCCTAGACAACAGAATTCTGTGACTTTCAATAAGTTTCCCATCACATTAAGTAGGCCTTGTATCTATACAGACACTCAGTACATAGTCTAGTTTATTGACATGAATTCCGAAGTTGTAGAGGTTTGTAAGTGCTTCCATCCGCGAGGTCCTGGTCCAAGTCTCGAATGTAAGCGGGGCGTGTGCAACGTTGGACATGAACACGGTGTATACCCGTATCGACACCCTCTCTCTGCAAAACGCTGTATCGGCACCCTCTTTGTACAAAACAATTAATTTTTAGGAATGGGAGGGATGAAAATACTTTATTTGGTCAAAAATGCAGATTGGTACTTAAAATACGATAGCCCACGGAACAACCGAATGATTAACCACTGTCCTCATGTTGTTCCATTTGTTATATCAGTTGCCACAAGTTCAGACTAAGATGGAATGTTGGCATGGGTACTTGTTCAAATGTACACGCAATCCTATTTATGACACTTAAATACGATTTTTCGTCAATACTTAGTATAGGAAATATCTTCAGACAGACAGAGTTATGGTTCTTGGTCACTGCACTTCTCCAAGTTGCCATCTATTTATATACCAAGTTTCAAGTCAATATCTTAAATAGCTTTCCAGATATGCGATACGGACAGACGTACGGACGGGCGGAGACTATTATCATGTCATAATATGAACTAAGGCATTGCCTATATGGGTATTTAATAAATATAAGATAACCGCTAGGCTATATTTGTAGATATAGACACGGGCCCCAGTTGCTAGTGGACCCTCCTAGTACACAAGTTTGTCCACCACAAATAATTAATGCACCAGTCAGTTGCATCCCCAGTTCCCCCGACCACTAACAGGGATCCATGGAGGATAGCCAGGGAGACAGCCATGTTTTTACCATCCAGCTTCCCCCGCAGGGCAGGGGAAATTTAGGATTTATTCTGCGAAAACCAATAGCCTAAAGACAATATTTACCGGTAGATGTCAGAGGAAATGCGGGAGATTTTACCATCAGCTTCCCCCGCTGGCCGTAGAAGGGCTGTTGATTTTGACAGCTCAAAATTCCAGAGCGCCCTTCCCCCGGGGCTGGGGTGCTGTGGATGAAACTAACTGGTACATAAGTCTTATACACACTGACAGTAACAAAATATTCTCATAAACATTGCTTTAACAAGCTATTCATTGAGACATAGAATTGTTGATTTGCATTGTTCAGTTGTTGACATGGAACGAATTGTAGCCTACTTACGTTCAAGCATCTGGTATGATCTGAGTGTTGATATCATTGTAAAACTACGTAAAAATGTCTATTAAAGACCAATTTCCTCGGAGATCGAGTACTGTCGTGATAAATCGGCTATTTAAATGAAAATTTCACCTTTATTTTTGATGATTCTTAAAACATCTTCCATGTGTAACGGGCGCATGGAAATCTCGCAAACGCTTGCAATGAATTGGCTAGTGACACGGTCCACGGGAGTAGAGGTATTTCTTACTTCCCTTTGTTTTTTTAAAAATAGTTTGTTTTATTTATTACACATTTTTTTAAAAATAATAATTACTTGAAAGAGAACGATAGGCTCAACCGTTTAATTTTTTTTTAAATTCCAAGGACCATTCACCTCGGAAAACTGCCTGAAATTTTTGACCGGAAATAACTTTTTTTGAAAGCATTAGTACCTGCTGAGACTCAACGAAGATATGCATGTCACCCGTATTACCGGTCTGGGTATTTTCAATAGCCTGCGCTACGCGCAGGCAATTAAATCCCCTATTATCATACCATATTACCATAAGAAAAATTGCATATGATAAGTAAAAATGACTTCACCGCTCACATTGACACATGTGACCATTGCAGTCCGGCAGATCAAACATGAGACCATTGTCTAGTTCATGCCGACTGTCCGGCAGATTAAACATTAGACCATTGTCGAGTTCATGCAGACTGTCCGGCAGATCAAACATTATACCATTGTCTAGTTCATGCAGACTGTCCGGCAGATCAAACATGAGACCATTGTCTAGTTCATGCAGACTGTCCGGCAGATCAAACATGAGACCATTGTCTAGTTCATGCAGAATGCCTGGAAGGCCAAACATGATACCATTGTCCAGTTCATGCAGACTGTCCGGCAGATCAAACATTATACCATTGTCTAGTTCATGCAGACTGTCCGGCAGATCAAGCATTATACCATTGTCTAGTTCATGCAGACTGTCCGGAAGACCAAACATTATACCATTGTCTAGTTCATGCAGACTGTCCGGAAGACCAAACATTATACAATTGTGTAGTTCATGCAGACTGTCCGGATGATGAAAATCGTTCATATGTAAACATAACCTGGATTAGTCAGACAAGATGCGCGGTTTTATTATACACTCAGAGTTGATTAACATCATATCGTTCAAACAAGAGTTTTTTACATAAACAAGGGATATTTTCAACAATGTTCACCTGTGGAAAGATAAAAACAAATCAAACAGGCAAGACAACCTTCAACAGAAACGGCAGAATGCACAAAAAGAGAAGTAAGTCACCCTGACAATTAATTCGAAGTCAACGGTTTCTTGGAACCATTCGATGTATGTAACATGTTCGCCATATGTTGCTCCATGATTTGTCACCATCAAGTAGTCTGGGGCACACGATGGTTGCAGTTTATTATGTTTGTGGACTGTTAGGTTATTGGTGTGCATGTACATCAAATACCAATGGAATAGCGTTGCTCGGATGTTGAGTATGTTATTTAAATGCCATTTAACAAAAACTCCGGCGGTGCAACGGAACCGTAAAGATGCCACTAAGACAAATAGTATTTCTTGAAAACGGACGAAATAAGTCCCAAAAAACGAAACGAAAATGAGTTTAGCAGTGAAATAAAATGTTTAGAAAACAGAATAGAAACCTCAAGCGGAGCAGCTTTTTTGAAGTTTCCGCAGAATCGTGTATAAAATTGTAAATGTTTTATATTTCTCAACACCTGTTTAAAATTCCCATGATCAAATGCAAACAAACGTTAATAATAGGCTAGAAAACTATTTTAGGTGGGGAGTTACCATCCTTAAAATTCTTGGGTTTCATAAATGTTTTTCCTCGAACTTCTAATTTATATCAAGGTTACCTACATGGTGTATTTACATTGCGGACAATGTAATCTAGACCGACTATCATGTGATAATGGGGAATTATGTGTTAATGAAACTCAGTTATCTTAGAGGGAATTCAGGAATAGATAAGGGGGTATTTATATCTGGGGCGTTATTTCCCCAAATCATGAGTATTTCAATTTCCTCTACACTATTTGATATAACAGAAGGATTAATCAGCTGATAAAAATAGCTCGATATATTATTATTGAACAGGAGTCAATGTGGGAGGGACATACATTTCAGGTCATTCCCAAATTCCGGGTCATTCCCAAATTCCGGTGCTGATAAAGTTATGATAAAGTCTTAAGAAAATTCTTTATTCAGGTTTTTGATATCGGGTTTGAGCTTAACAAAAAGGTTAGACCAGTCACTCTACTTTACTTCCACGTTCATTATTGAAGTTGAATGTGCTTCAAGCACCCTGGTCACCTTTGTGAGTATGCAAGTTTCAGTATCAAATTAAGCACGCGATCATCCTTTTATCGAAAATTAAACGTTCATTTTTTATAAATGTTTGTGTTATGTCCTTAAATTTTATATGATAATTTTTCCTTGCTAAAGATGGCACTTCATCGAATGTACAAATTGGAATTTACTGATATCAACTTTTGACTCTAATCTGTATAATGTATGACTCTGATATTGACACTATTCCCAGTTAACAATGTATTATATAGAACTATGATTGCGTTGTGATTTTTTGCTTACGGTGGACCATGTGTACATGTTTACCTATTTATAAATGATATACAGTTCATGACGCATTCTGTTTAAACAAATAGTACGCTCTAACTGGCCTTATTAGTGTATTTTGCGTATCATTGTCGCATTGTACTGGACAGGTCGAGCAATAAATCGGGGCATCATTAAGTGACCACCAACCAACCTATTCGGTAAATCACGCCGTCTGACCACAGGTACTGACCACAATGATGTTAGCGTACTTGAGTAAATTGTTTAAAATACTTGAGTACAGAATAGTAAGTATATTGACGTAGTACAAGCAGCCGAGTGGACGGGTGTTTGTTTGATATTCTACTGTTCAGTTATTTCACTTGTCAACATAAAATATATTGTTTAGGTACAGTGACCGTATACGTGAGTTAAGTAAATATATGGGATCGTAGCTTACCGTAGTAATTGTAAACAAAAACACAAATTATTCTTATGACAATGCATGATATAGTACATCAAACAATGAAAAATCCGTTTAGTTTACCGAATAACCTGTAGTGGTAAATAGTATACCGGGTACCTGACCATGTTCACATAAATATTGAGAAATGTGACGCAATCATTGATCTATTTACAACATGTGTATTATAATGGAAAAAGTAGATGGGGAGAACCCCGGAAGCGCGAGACAATTACTGTCCGACCGCGACCATTAATTAGAAGTTGTTGTAATAAAACAACACAATATTATTACACGAACTCTTCTTCTTGTGTATTAGTGCAAAACATGGAAGTGGAAGTCACAGTTTTCTAAATAAGAAGTATCGACAAAGAAAACTAAAACTCTCGTATACTAGTAATATTGCAAAACAAGAATTTCCATTTAGTTAACGGAATGGCACAAAAGGCACATTTTATGTTAAAGACTGTTTACAGTAACCAGTACTGAATTATGCTTAATTAATTATGGCGAGTTTAGTGAAAGACAAGTGGATATGAATCGGCTTGAAGCTATTAACTTATTTCAACTCCAAGAATGATATACTGGCATATACAATGAGAACTATCTTCCGCTATCTGACATTAAACAGGTACCGCACTATTTCCTGCCAGATGATTTCTCTTGTATAAATATAGTCGAAGAATGACTTATTCGAATAACACACATGCTGAGTGATAACTGGAAACTTTTATGAATGATGAACCTTGAGTTAGATCACATCAAGAACAAACGTTATTCTTAAGGCAAACCAAGAAAAAATTAAAAACCTAAGGTCCAGATTTAAGGTTCAACCCCCATATTTATACAACCACAATGGTCCAACGGTTGGTTGTTATTATTGAGAATTAACTATAAGTTGCAGTTATGCAGAACGTGTCTGGTACACATAAACTCAGGACACTGCGACGTGATACCGACAATAATAATGCTCACAACGTATCAATCAAGAATGATACAGTATAAGATTATCATCATACAATAAGGCTCACTGGTCAATCATCTAGAAGCTGGTGAAGGAATTTCTGGCAAAACTTTTTCAACCTAAGAATATTTGTACTGTAGTTTTCAAACCGTCGATCGTCCACATTCCATTTTAGATATGCTCAAAAATATGAGAAAACGACAGTGGGAAAGTGAATCTAATTGTGCTGCCATATGCAAATAGGAAACATGTGAATGATGACCTATTTGTGAGTCGATAACCAAAAACAGTCATAATGAGTATTGGTTTTTGTATTATAATGTATACGTATAATACGTTTTCGGTAGATATACTTTGTAAAGAAACAACATAATTAGTGCCCTAGGATGTAGCAGTTATAGATCATAATGGCGACCTGCGTTATTATGGTAAGTATTTAGTTTCAGATGTCACACGTCGTTCCTGTCAAAAATGTTTTTGTACATTTTGCATGTTACGTAAGGGTTTCATGTCAAATTAAAAAAGTTTGTTAGATGAAGATTTCATAAATGAGTAGCAATAAAACATGACAAGAAATACCGACATTATACGTCATGTAAAGCCGTCAACACACAATCTGTTTCTGTCAATGTGTTAGGTTTTTGCGTTTTTCACATTTTACTGACATTCCTTAAACACTTTTTGAAATCTGCATGTTGACCTGACAAAATGATGTGGGGTTCTTGACAAGCAACATTCAGTTTCAGTTTCAGTTTAGAAATAGTGTCTCCCTGTCAATGGGCTATTTATAATCTGTTTATGTCGCGTTATTTGCTGAAAATAAAGCAAAACTTATGATAAAAATTTGCGAAAAGATCTTTAACTGTCATGTAATACCGTTTCCTGTTTTCGTTCAGACTAAGTGGCTTCAACGAAATTTCAGCTGCTGAGCACCGGTAGTATGGATACCAGTGCTGCTAAGCTTAGATATGTTCTACACCACACATCTTGGTGTATACACCTTAAAATGTACATTATACACTTGGTACACATTGAGTAACTACACGGTAAGTCATGACCTATGAGATCAACATAATTTCCCTCCAAACATTGTAAACAATGGCGACATTTGAAGACGACTTATTGATAGGGCTGTGTTAAATGATAATTTGTGTTGATTTTGAATAAAATAGAACAGTTTGGAACACATGTAGTGTCACTAAAATTATACAACTTTTGTCTAAATCTATTTTCAACTGCATTGTATTGTTTCAATAACTATTCTTTAGAATAATCTTACTTTACAATATAGTATACTGCAGCAAATAATTCGGTCAAATGTTCGGTATTATTATTATTTTAAGCTACTGTGTTTAAGACTCGGGGGAAAATGAGTAAATATTGTGTGAAAACCCACTAATTGGCTTAAATTTCATTCTTATCTGCTGTTATCAGGAAAATAAATTACTTCTTCACGGTCGGTCTGTACCACAAGACTTATACGAATATAGAACATGTTCTATCCTGTACATCTTCAAAAATTGTGTAGTAGGGTTGTACTATTCACATCTACACGATACATTTCGACCCCATAAGTCGAAACTTATACCCCAAGATGTATCGTGTAGAAAGGCCTTAACGCGATTCGTTTGTGAAGTTGCATCATAAAAATAATGCTTTGTCTGCTTGGCATCAGTGACCGATAAAAACAAAGTGATTAACTGGTTGGATTCGCGAGGTTTTCCTGTGTTTGCCATGTTGAATCTTATGTCGACGAGCACATAAACCGCTATTACACTCATTAA
Source organism: Spisula subtruncata (assembly GCA_963678985.1). Classification (NCBI taxonomy): domain Eukaryota; kingdom Metazoa; phylum Mollusca; class Bivalvia; order Venerida; family Mactridae; genus Spisula; species Spisula subtruncata. The sequence goes on along the minus strand of OY787662.1, from coordinate 23,179,941 downwards.
TTCAGCTTAGTAAAATACTTGTGTGTTTGAGCTAATCAGATCCTACTTTACCATTGAAAACTAGGTCAGAGGTATCCGTCATAAATGACAAAAGAGGTATGAGGAAATCGGACAGGGAAGGGCAGCACACAACCTAACCAGCCGAGCACAGAAATCAGAAACACCACAACAAAACTACACTGAGAAATGCCCACACATAAGTCAAAGAAACAAAAGTCCAAGTCCCGCCGACAAAATGCAGGATGACCCAATTTCACAAAGAAATTATAGAATAGCGGTGCTTCCACGAGATCGAATGAAACACAGCCATGATCCGACCAAGTTACACAGGGCCCCGCTTAAGGGCGACCCGACCGAACAAACACATGCAGACGGCGACCAAACAGTCTTGCACCATTGAAAATTAGGTCAGAAGGAGGAGTCATAAATGACAAACCCGATTTCAAGTCTATATAGATATTTAATACAAAGGATGTCAGCTACCAGTAACATATAACAATGGTGATTTTAGTTATATAAACCCTAAACTAACATAAATGTTTGGCTTATAATCAATTCGAATATTGTGTTTTTGTTGTAATTAACGGAAGCACCTGTCCTAAGCGTACTTATTTCTATATCTTTCAGCACTTTCCCTGAAACCGAAGCGATATCTGCAAAGATGTTCATAGAACAACGATATAATGACATATTAACAGTTCATTGTCCGATAGGCTTTCTTCAAGTCCCGGAGCTTTCCGACCTAACAGATATATAAGTCAAGTTGGTTAATCTTATTAAGATAATATTTGTACTTGTCTTTTGTTCATTTCATCTACAGGTCAAAGTATTTCGGTCAGACTGTTTTAAACAAATGCTTTGTCCTCACTTATGTTGTTTTCAGGTCAGTGTTCGTCTAAGTATGTGATAAAATATTAATTACTGTTTTTATTCGACTAATTGCGATTTATCGGACTTTGATATTTGTGTTGTTTACCGAACATTACACCCACTTCATACAGCCTGATAAAACACAAGTGATAACCTGGGTAAGACAATACGATATGAACATATCATAATTAGAAAACACCCTGCTCGTACTTGTAATCGGGAAGAAATGTATACCATAGACAAACGTGTCCTTGATCTTTCATCTGTGTTTAATCTTCGTTCTTAGAAAATTTAACATTTGCCAAGTAAACATCTTCACGTCAAACTAAATAGCAACCGTATTCTGTTTGAGCTTGTTTGGTTGATGTAAGCAAAGGTTGTGCGTAATTTGAACTCGAACTTTTCCTTTACCTATTTTGATTCGGATAACTTGTATTCTATTTTAAAGTGGATATTGAACTGTCGAATAATTTCTTTTTATAATTAGCCATATTTGAAGACTCCCTTGACATGTAGAAACAAACATAGGGTTTAGTAAAAGTAGTATAACGATGAAAACATGTTGGTTTGAAACATATTACGGTTTGGACTAACGTCTAGGGATACCTCAATACTAAGTCACCAACTGACACTCTAAAATGTCCAGATGATCGGACCTGGTTGATCCAGTCTCTAGCTAAATATATGACCAACAGTTAACAGGCTCAGATTGGATTTGTGACAAAATACAAATAATTCGACATTTCAACGACAAACAGTTCTACCGACTACCTACAGTATAGGTCTAATGTAACACTTTTGGTGGTGGTACTAAGTGAACAAGCTCTATTTTGTCCCATTAAATAATTATTTTATTCCATGTGATGAAGCGAAGTGTCAATTCAAGTACCAGTGGGCCAATACTCGGGGGATTTTAAATTCAAACTTCTAAACTACTTCAGTGTGCTTATCAAAATAAATACAATGACCCCACGTGTGCTATAGATGTAGTTTGTATTGGCACTTAGTATATGTTCACTAATAATATTTGGAATATGTAAAACCCGAGTCTAAAAACTTAAAGCTTTTGAAGTACTGATTAGGTAAACTACTGTATGTAATAAAAAGTAGGCATCCTGCGTAACTTCGTTGCAGTCCATTTACCACCGACTTATTAGCACGGTCTACAACTGGTTCGAACGCCCTATAATAATGTCAGGGTTTGTTTTACATTTTAACACCAATCTGGTTCCTATTATATAGCATTGCAACACACTATTGTGTTAAAATAGCAAACTATGGAACGCCCTAGCTGTCTTACGATGACCATTTTCTGTTTAGTATGTGGAGATTCTGTGTTATGGTATGTCCATTCTTTATTATGTTACGTTCATTATGTTATGTTCGTTCTTTATTTATAACATGTGCATTTTTAATTCTGTTTTGTAGATTTCTCAATTTGATATGTGGATTCGTTATTTTTGTTATGTGCTTTTTTATTATGATGTTGTCACCAGTTACATGAGTAATAAAGTATCCATGCACCGGTTTCCGGAAATTGATCAGGATAATGCACATGTCGCAGATCGGGCGGTCAGAACTTTTAGAACGAAACAGTCCTGAACCTTGAAATGGCCATCGGTCTGCAGGTCCCGGACTTACAGATTCGGTCTGGTTACCATCGGTGACCGGGTACGATTTAGAAAAGAATGTCGCAGACGATCATCTGATAAGAAAATATATTTTGCTTTCTAGCTACATTGCAAAAGCATGAGCCATATAGCGCGGATTTTTTTGTTGAAAATGTAATTTATATTGTTTACTAATGTACCAATCAATTGCATCCGCCCCCCCCCCCCCCCTTATCCCCGGGGATGGGCTGGTATTTTTGCTGTTGGGTCGTAAAATCCCCCCGCCCGCCACAGCACAGCTGATTGTAAAATCTCCGGTATTTCCCTGGTCCTATTGTCCAGAGGGTATTGGGAGGATTTCAACTCTTCACCGCAGTGCGGGGGACTAGGAGGAAACACACGGGCGTTTCCCCCGGCCGTCCACCGCCCATCTCCGGGGTTGGGGCCGTGAAAGCAACTGACTGGTGCATTAATGGGACAAAAAATGATGTTAATACTAACGACCAGTGGGATGGACCGGAATTTTTACTTTTGTGTTTCTCTGTTCATTTTGGACGAGGGCCTTAGCCTCTAAATTGTGGGGAAAATATCAATGTATTTCCTGTTTTGGGAAACAAAAAAGTAGCTATAACTTGTGATCAGTGGGAAAACTTGACACAAAGGGACTGCCTTCCATTGCCAAATGGTCATAGTAATCGCATTGACAAATATAGTAGCTAAAGTTGAATGCCGGCTGATGTCAGTACTGAACTTCCCAGAATTGAGGGTAAGTAATGTAATTGCAACTGACTATGTAGTAAGTTGTCGTGGTGTGCTGTTTACATATGTATAATAAAACTGACCAAATCCAGACAGTATGCTATTCTTGTGGTGTATAAAGGCATGTGTTTTATAGCTTTGGTAACAAATTGAACACTAATTATATCGTAAATGGACACTAAGTACGTTACTGTCAAAGTGACATGTATGTCAGTGTATGTACGTACAGTGCAAATAGTACACATACTGGTACAACATCCGTTAGTACACTGTCAAATACTAAATGAACGTTTGAATATTAATTAACCAAAATAATCTCTGGCCCTGATCTCGCACTGTATCTCAATCTGTGCTAAATCTAACGGTATTATATCATTGAATTTATTTACAAGCAAGATACGTCATTCCCGTCGGTCTCGCAGATTATGTTTGGTCTCTGGTTCGTTCCCGGTGAAAATTAAGTAGCTTAAATTCCGAAACGGGAACGCCAATGTGTGTGTCTCTAGAGAGACAATAAGTGACATGTGGCATCGAGGGAACTAAAAAAACAGTACATGTCCAATTTAATGTTCGAAAGAAAACAGTTATTTATCGGACCACTCCGGTCTTCATTGTGAGTGCTATCACCTCTACATTTTTAGATTATTCGAAATCAAATCGCTGTAGAGGCGTAAACGTTTCCCAACATAATGCAACCGTTTCTTAGTACGTATATCAATTTCGTTCAATTTAGTTATATCAAAGGAAGTTGCACCAAAATGAACCAAGATGACACCGTTGGCCAGGCAAACACCTTAATTAACGTCTTATCTTAGACTGTATCATACTTTATTAACATTAAGATGCTAATCGATAGTGGAGCAGCTAATTATCGATAATCAGTATCGATATCAAAGAAAGTGAAATGAATGAAGATTTTGCAATATTACGTATTGTTTAGCGCGGTTCCCGTGGCGTAATTGTACCTTGGAATGTAAATATATATCAATTTTATAAACAAATATGGCTAATTATAGTTTTATACGAGTAACGGTTAATGCGGACGATGTTCATGTTGTAGTTATTCAGTGCAAAAATTCCTGTTTCGGACTTGATATTTAGAGCCTAAACGAAGGTTTAAGTAAGGAATTTATTAAGTAAACTACTAGTGTGCAGCTGGCACTAAATGAATTGAGTTAAGCATCTCGCGTTACGTTCTTGTTTCTGTCTGTTTGGCTTAGCATGTTAGTACAGATTACATACGTATTGAAAGGTTACGATGGATGGACGCGGGAAGGGCTAGTTATGTTTCTTTATTTAACACCCATTTAAATTACACAACGGCACATATGTTTTTCGCAACTGAATTCCAATTCAATATTATGTTTCAATATTTGTATAATTGTACTCGTATAGGCTCCAGTCCTGTTTATGTTTGAACAACCCTCGTACATTATGGCTACTGAGTAATTATTTACAAAAAAGAAATGTTCAAGACTGTATTTATGTAATAGGTGGATCTTTGTATATCAATCACATACGTACATGTACTTTTGCATGAAATATGCGAGTTAAGAATTTTTATCATTCGCATTTTGGCCAAGTTTTCTTGTTTATCTTAATACTAAACAAATGTGCAAACTATGAACGATTAGGGAATTCTTTATAAACACCGGCCTCATTATATAACGACCCTACTTTGATTTCCAAAATATACCACCAACTGCTTTTCATTACGGTATTTACATACAGATACAGTTAACTGCTGTTTTTATATTTGGTGAAATTTAGTAAAAGTGCCATTTCAGTGAATTGTTGAATCGTGACGACTTCTTGAATAAAAAGTTTAAGTTACCAAGTTTTGAGGACTTTTTAGCAGTTCAGTCGTTCAACTACCCTTCCGCAATTTACCATGACCCTGATCATTGGACTATCTATGGATTCCTGCGTTCGCTTGTCCCTATGGCACCCTCACATATACCCTTGGTGGAGTGGAGCGTGTGGGTTATGTTTGCTCAGAGAAATAACCAGCGGTCAAGACGAGGGTTGACCCAGGGACCTCTGAATCCCAAAGAGCGGGGTCTTCCTCTAGGCTACCG